>CAMQGK010000634.1:11922500-13122500 GCA_947000775.1 Pterois miles
ATAGTAATGTGTAATGATGTTGGTCCCCATAGTATCCATTTCTTTAAACTTGAGCAGTATAAAATGACCTGTGGTGACCTCTAGGATAATCACAGCCTCATCAAACTTTACAGCCACAAACTAGAGACCTGGAGCATTCAGGGGATGGATGGCTTCCCTAGCTAGATTGACAATAAGGGGGCTTCTGAGCAGTTTACACAACAGCGGTGCTCGACAACCAAGTGCAAATAAATATAATTCTCGCAGAAATCTTCAAATATCGAAAGTTTTTTTTTTTTTAATATCAAATCACAGCATGGCTTTTTCTATGGTGCTCCTCAAGGTCTTGGTGTCTTAATGTGGTATTTTGGATGGATTATTGGTCAATTTTAGCAATTCTCAAGTGGTAAAAAAATGGTTAAAATTTAGCACCAAATCTGTGTAACAAATGGTATCAACCCCAAAAATTGCTGCAACAGCAGAGACATAAGCATATGATTTCATATACTTCTCATATACTTCTATCATTATAACATTATATATTTCTATCATTATGATATACTTCTATTATATTGTTGTCAGTATAATAGAAGTACACTATGTAGACCAACTCTATGTGGCATCTACTGTTGATCTACTATGTCCCTCTAAATACCCCCTGTACCCCCCTAAAAACACCAATAACTTTTCTATTATGTCTCATAACCCTCTGAGACAAGACATGACAAGATATAGATAAAAACTATAAGAAAGCACATATCAGCTCAAAGTCATTTGGAAAGATAACATCTCACAAATCCATTTCCTCAGTCCTTTAATATACTATTTACATGCATTACATACACTGCAACTCCACTGTTGGTTACATTTGCTCCTTATAGTGATGGAAGAAGTACTCAGGTTGTTAACTAGAGTAAAAGTAGTACTACTACCACAGCTTTAATACATAATCACCATCGTGGGTTTTGATTGTTGCCACCTCAGTTTTTTTGCAACCACAAGTGACATAAGAGGGTAGAGCTAAGCGTTTTTAGGCGACCAAAATGTTTAAATTAACTTGCATGAACTGAAAACACTCTTTGAAAAGGGTAAAGTTGGAAGACGAAAACACAGACCACTCTCAAAGACTCACGCCCTAAAGCGTACCCTGATTTATGGTCTATTTGACTGTAAATGGGACCATAATTTACTGAATGATCATCATGCTGCACTGAAGACTTGAAACTAACGATTGAGACCATAAACTCATGTTTACAATGTTTACTGAAGTAATAAATCTCACAGACGTCTATACAATCTGACTTTTTTTTTGCAACCAGAGGAGTCGCCCTCTGCTGGCTATTAGATAGTGTTCAGGTAACAAAATTACTTGGTTAGGTTTAGGAAAAGATCATGGTTTAGGTTAAAATACCTACGGAACCTCCAATCTAAATAAATCCATAAATACATAAATTTTAAAATAAATAAAACAAATAAAGAGCAAATGTAAATTTAAAAACTAAAAATAAATGAAAACTAAATGCAAAAATAAATAAATAAAAAACAAATGCAAAAATAAATAAATATATTTAAAAACACTTAAAAATAAAGACAAATAAATGAGGAGGGAAATTAAACAGAGGATATAAGGGAATTAATACAAAGATAAATAGAGACACAAATTAAATTTCAATTTATGTCACATTTGATCATTAATTAATGGCTACATTTATTGTTATTTTTGCTATATTAATGATGAGTTTATTTATTTATTAATTTATGTTTTATTTTGGCAGGTTCCGTCCTCCATACATCTCCCTTCCTGGCTCATGATTACATGGATTAAATATGAATCGATCACATGTTATATACAAATTATGTAATAATATATATTAATGTATACTGTATATAATGATTTTATAAAGATGACGATGTGGTTTGTATGCAAAATAATAAGCTGTAGTTTAAGCAGTAATTATAGCTGTCAGATAATTGTAGTGAAGTAAAAGTACTGTGCGTAAGAACCTCAAAAATACTATATTTACCCTTTCTTATGTAAGTCAGCTATCCCTGCTCTGTATGTTGTTGTAATTTCAGCTGCTGCTCTGTTCATGACAACCAGCGATGTTAACGCTCCATTCATATTTTCACCACCGAGATATTTCCATAAAAATGGGGAATTTCCATTATCTGTCTCCACAATCAGCCAGAAGCTTTAAGCCAAAGATCAATGTTATTATTCAAATAAGCATGTTGTTGAGATACAGCCTGCAGCAGTTTGGCATAATAAAATAATTTCATAGAACCGAGCACTGATGGAGGATAGTAAGGCAAACTTCAGCTTGTATTTTGATCAAGTGCAGGATTTGTTCACGTGATTATTTTGCAAAAGGTGAGCACTAGGAAGCATGAATGAATAGTCGATTGAGAGGCACTCAGAAGATGGTACTTATATTAGCCATTCTACAAAATAAAGTGCTCAGTTATTAAAACATGACCCGGGTGAAACCTCTGCTGAAATCCATTATCCATATTATATATCACTTTTCAAGTTTAGTGTATCTATCGAGCACATTTAAACACAACAAATGTTGACTAAAGTGCTGTACAGTGGTAAAAGAACTATGGCTGTCCTCAACCAAAGAAATTATTAATCGACTAACACTTGGTTTTGTGGACTAAATCATTAGTTGATTTAATCGACAGATCTGTAAAAATTAGTTTCTCCACAAAAAATCACACAAAAGCACCACTTGAAATCCAGAGATGTGCTCATAACTGTCTCGGAAATAAGTCATTGAGCACAAAAAGCAGTAAAATAATATTAATCGACTAGTCAAGATGGGGCAGCCCTAAAAAGGACAATGCAATATATATATAAATTAATACAACATACTAGGGCTCAATCCATTAAAATAGTTCATCGTGATTAATTGCAAATTAATTGCACATTTTTTATTTGTTCAAAATATACCGTAAAGAGAGATTTGTCAAGTATTTAATTCTCTTATCAACATGGGCAAATATGCTGCTTTATGCAAATGTCTGTTTATATTTATTATTATAAATTAATGGACAACGGAAAACAATGACAGATATTGTCCAGAAACCCTCACAGGTACTACATTTAGCATAAAAATATATGCTCAAATCATAACATGGCAAACTGCAGCCCAACAGACAACAACAACTGTCAGTGTGTCAGTGTGCTGACTTGACTATAACTTGCCTCAAACTGCATGTGATTATCATAAAGTGAGCATGTCTGTAAAGGGGAGACTGGTGGGTACCCAGAGAACCCATTTACATTCACATATCTTGAGGTCAGAGGTCAAGGGACCCCTCTGAAAATGGCCATGAGAGTTTTTCCTCTCCAAAATTTAGCGTTAAGTTTGAAGTTATTTATCCTCCATCTTGACAAGCTAGCATGACATGGCTGGTATTAATGGATTCATTAGGTTTATGCTTAGTTTCATATGATACCAGCATCTTCACTCAAGCTTTAAAACCGAGCTCGCTGCAACCTAAAAATCGTAAGATGCATTAATGCGTTGTAGAAATTAGTGGCGTGAAAACAAATTTGCTTTAACACCTTATTACCATGATAACTTTAATATAAGCAAATACTTAAATATAAGTATTTCAAACGGTCATGAATACACACTGTCATTCTTTTAAAAAGCTCATAATTTTCCTAAAACAGCTGGTGAATGTAGTCAACAAACACTGCTAAATCAGAAGGAAATGCATTTTTTGGGGACTATTTTCCACATTTGGTGCTCTAGTGAGTATTTGTGGCAGCAGGATGGTGTATGTGGGACTGAGTCCAAATAAACTACAGTGTGTGTGTTCATGGTAATGAAGCAACATGTCATCCAGTGCACCAGTTTAGCTCACTGATGTGTTTTTGATAGATTTTGGACATGGCACTCTATGGCTATATATCAGGCTGTAGATACACACAGTTCTTGTTGGTTTTGGTTTGTTGACAATAAGGACAATATAAAATATCACCAAACTTATACTTTAAATGAAAATAATTTGCGAAACTTTACTCTCAGGTCAATGACTTCAGAGAATAGTGCTTTTGTCCATATTTGAATGCATATACAAAAACTGCATAATTTAATTTCATGGCTTATTTTAATGAAGTTACATGTTTTGTTTTTGAAACAGTATGAAGAACATTTTTCTCATAGTTTGAGTTAAAGAAATGAAAGCTTGTGTCTAAGAGAGAGGAGGTACACTTGAATAAGCACAAGCTCAGATACAATTTTTCATCTCACACACACACACACACAGAAATACATTCTTAAAGCATAAAAGAAACAAACTATTCACCACAGTCAAGCCCGTCCCTCATAGAAAGAACATAGAAAAGACTACATAAAAGACTTTAGTGGCTTCTGCTCTTATAAGACTCTTCCCTGACTTGGCTCACCTTGGCAAGACCAACAGACATTAACAAGACTCCTAATTGCGTCCTTAGCTGCACCTCAATAGCTGCTTTATCACATTAAAGTTGAATTTAATTTCTGAGTTTAAATTGTGGGACTCTGATTTCTCAGTTGTGGCCTTGTAATTTTTTTTTTTTTTTTTTTTTTTTTTACTTTCCACAAGCATCTTTCACATTCTCAAGTGTGTTTTTAACATATCAATGCTTTCTTTAAGTCTTGAAGCTGCTCTTGATAAAACTGCAAATTATTTTTCAATAAGTCATACAGCACTAAATTAAATAGAAGTGTTCTTGTTAACTTAAAACAGTGCAGACATGTCAGCACGGCTGCCAGCAGAAAGAATAAAATAGCACAACAGTTTGCCCTTCAGGCAATGCAGTGTCCAATGTGAATAGACGTCTTCATTCTCTCACATGGCACAAAACTGAAGGGACGTGAATACCACCTCGAGGCAGTAAAGTCTCTCTGAGACAGTGAGAAATAAAAGTTCAAGAAAGAGAAAAAAATGAGCTATTCTTTGTGCACCCCATTTACACCTGCGAATTCAGGCCTTAAAACATCCAAACGAAAAGCTCCGGCTTTTCTCTGTGGACTTAACCGCATCTTTTATTTGGCCATCTGAATGAAACTCAGAAATCTTAGCTACATGCATAAGAACCTTGTTTCCCCAGTGTAGTCACAGGAACTGTTTCCAGGGGACAATAAAAAGGCATGCACATGGCTAGGACACGCTGTACAGTATATACAATCAAATACAATGAATGTACAGTATATTGCCAAGAAGTCAGTTCCGCCATTTTGGACTGAAAGCGACTACCTGATACCAGTATAATGTCCACCTACAATGTGACGTACAAAAGTTAAACAAAATTATTTCTATTCAATTGTTGTGACTTTAATGTCTCTACTGAAGTCATGTGCACGATATGCTTGGCGTTCAAGTGGTTAAGTCCTGAGAACATCGCTGCAAGGCAACGGCAACGTGGACGCTACTGTCGTCGTCTAGAAGCCACCAAGGCTTAGAGTTTAGCCAGCTAGTGAGAGGGCAACATAAGACAGGAAATGCAAAGGCATAATGACAGAGGAAACATTTTATAATACCAGGCTAAAATTACAATATATTAACTTATCAACCTGATCTCACAGGAAAGTGTATAAATAGCATGACATTACAAAGATATTCTGCTTGTCATGAGGATGCATTTTAGCCATTTTGTGTGTCATTCGTACGTCACGCAACAAAACTACAATAAGGTTTGCAGTTAAGTTTAGGCAACAAAACCACTCTCTTAGGTTTCGGAAAAATATCATGATTGGGCTTAAAATAAGTACGTAAACCAAGTGAAATACGTACGGAAACAAGTAACATAAATATAGAAGAAGAAGAAGAAGAAGATAGTCCTTTATTAGTCCCACGAGGGGAAATTCAATTTTTTCACTCTGTTGTTAACTTATACACGGTACATGCAGACCCGAACACACACATGCACAAACATGCAACAATGGAGAGGTGTCAGAGTGATGGGGCTGCTCCTGACAAGCGCCCCGAGCAGTTGGGGGTTTGGTGCCTTGCTCAGGGGCACCTCGGCAGTGCCCAAGAGGTAAACTGGCACCTCTCCAGCTACCAGTTCACACTCAGTTCTTGGTCCATGACGGGACTTGAACCGGTGACCCTCCGGTTCCCAAGCCAACTCCCTACAGACTGAGCTACTGCCGCCCCCAATATGGAAAACGTCACAAACATAACCAGCGTATCTTACAAAACATCAAACAAACATCGGTCTCGAACATCTCCTGGTTGAAAGTCCTGTGTTTGTTGGACCCATCCACTTCCCCTCTCGCCACCATAAGACGCTAAATGACTTGTGAATGGTCGCCTTATTCGCATATCTTTTTGTGCAACTGGGCTGAACTTACAAGAACTAACTTCCATGGCTTCTACCATTTCTGAAAACATCAGCTAACACGCCACAAGTCGTGAACCCTGAGCTTTCAGAAACTTTGCACTTACGAGGTTGTGAGTACTACAAGAGGGGGGCGTTCGGATGGACTCTTCTCGTGATCACAGTAAACACGACCCCATTTGAAGGCAGCAGTTGTTCCAACCTGTAGCATTGTTTTCTGCTGTGCTGTATTGTTTGTCCTCCTTTTTGTTTACAGTCACGCTTGACGTGATGACAATGTGTACATGAAGCAGGCACACTCAATGATGTAACTTGTATTTTACCGCGTTCTTACATAGAAACTTTTGCGCTGACATTCTTGTAACATTCTTTCCTTTATATTTTCCTCCACAGTAAAAGCTTCTTTTCTCTCCTTCATCAATAAGATGTCTGTCCTTTAATGAGCTTTTGTAAGCTGACGGCATTCACACAGCTGCTGTCAGAGTGCTGTGGCTTCTCCGTCAACCGCTGGAGAGACGGTGGGATGAGTGATGGATTTCATTTTACACATCCGACTGGAATCCGATTTCATAATTAACTTCATAAATAAATTATTACTGTAGTGTTGCTGCTGTTTTTGGTAACGAACAGAAAAATTTTGACATAATGGTCAATTAATGTTAACTTAGAATCCACTGGACATATGATGAAAATTGATTAAAACAAAGAAAGTACTTGTTTATGATTGCTCTTATATATACAATATAATCTATATATAGTATATATATACACTATATATGTACATATATAATACACCATACATATATATACTGTATATACACTGTCTATTACAATCATTTCTATATTGCTGTACTACACTATACAGTATATTATTATTAGAATTTCCATATTTTTTTCTATATTAATATAGACAAACTATAGTATCATTACTTGAAATCTTTAATTATATTTTATATTATCTGGTGTACACTGTTTACATACACAACACCTTGCTGACTTTGCTGCTACTTAATCAAATCACATTTTTTTTTCTTTGACTTTAATTGCTCTTGTGTGGGTGTGTAATTTTTGTTTAACTTTTTTTTTTATTTTCCTTTTACTTATCTGTACATATTTGTGTCCTTGTGTAGCTGCAACACCTGAATTTCCCCTCTGGGATCAATATCTTATGTCGATCAATATCACCAACCCAGCAGTTATCTGCTGCTAAATCATTGCTTGATTTGCAATATATTACTGGTAAGGTTATTTAATGTTTCAACAATTTCCCCCACCTTAATCAAGTACTTTTAGTGCCTAAAAGATACCATAACCAGGGTGTGACCTACCCTGAAAACATGACATCGTAAGTTTTGGGGGTCTCTAAAATATTTTTCTGTATCTTCATCCTCGTGGATCATGCATAAAATTAGTATTATTGAAATATGATTCATGCATAAGGATGTTTCATCAATTCATATTAATGTGCGAAATTTGATATTCAGAGCATTAATATAGCAGCAAAAAACTACTGTCTATGTGACGACATAAAGGACTAATGTCTACCTGAGCAGAGAATGGCGTCTCTCTCCTTCAGTGTATGTTGCAATCTGAGCTTTGTTGACGTTGCCGGGCCGGCCGCACATGCTTTTATCAGTGCATATTCGTGCATGTGCGTGTGCCTCGTGGGTGTCGCTTTGCTCTGCTCTCACACAGCAGTTACAGCTCATAACATCGTCTCGACTGACGGTCATCTGGGAAGTGTTAGCGCCCACCCTCTGGTTCCCCCTCAGGCTAACACTGTTAACTCCTGCTAACAGCTGCTAACACGTTGTTTGCACTGTTACTGCTGTCAGCATCGTTAGCTGCAACCCGCTGGCTCGCCGTCACCATGTTGAGAGCCGTTGAGAAGCAGTAGAAACGCACCCAATCCTGTATTTAGCACCTTTAATAATGACACATTCTCAATCCCAACTTGCCAAATGGTCAGTGCCCCTCGGCAGTGGAGACCAACACACAGGAAAGCCCTCTTGCGTTACTTTTGGACGGACCAGGAACAGCGTCTCAATATACTGTATGTTTGTTACATGTATTGTGTCCTTTCAAAATAAACTTCTGTTTTCACAGGCAGTTAGGTTTAGGCAATGCAGCCATTTATATAGGATTAGGAGATTGTCATGGTTGACATTAATGTCACTGACTCACGTGACTCATTGGACTTACAATACCGACAAGTCACATGACTAATGACTTGTGACCCACAGGACTTATGATACTGACGTGTCGCATGGCTCTCCTTGTTGAAAGTCTTGTTTGACCCATCCACCACCACTCTGACCCACAATTAATGGACTCTATTGATATTTTGTCACTTGCTCTGGCCTCCTCTGGCCATCGAATAATGCAGCGGGTGAGTTTACGTTAAGTTAGTTGAAAGCCTGCTTCATCACATACTGTTGCTAAAGTGCCCTGTTAGTCTCTGCCAAGGGGCACTTACCAAACACTGGTATTTGACGTGTTGGGAGTGAGAACGGGTTGTTAATAAAGACACTGGCATACATGCTATTCGGCATCTCCATCGAAGAGCGCGGGTGCGATATCAAAATATTCACTTTTCATAAAGATCAGAAAAAAAAACATCTTTCTTAGTTACACTCAGTCTGCACACCAAATCTTAATCATTATTCATTTCTCCCCCACCCCCGTAAAAAAAATGACTCAAATGTTTCATAATTATGTTGATAAAAGATGTAATCTGGGCAGCATTACAATGCTCCCAAAGCATATTTCTTGTTGCAGATAAGCAGCATAGAAACATCATTTCTAGGAAACATGTCTGATCAAAACAATGTTTAAAAAATGGATGATGAACACAGCTATACATTTTCTCAGTCGCTTGATAAGACAATGTGGTCGCAGGTGATGCATCTGACTGATGCACTGAAATGACTTTTCATATTTTGGTAATAAAAACTAAATTAAATATGTTCGAGACTGCTCGACAATCCACTTGAATTTTGGGGTCTCTTTTCGTTCGTGCACCTAACAGGTAGGTCGACTGGGCCATGCTCTGAAAATTCACAGTATTTCTTTAAAGATGATCCACCACAAAAGCTAAAAGTAACTGAAGGATTGATGTGACACTTGAGCGTTATGATCATATGAATGCAAGAATGAAAAATGAAAGTGAATTCACTTAAGTGAATATTCAGTCCAAGGGCACAGAGAGTCCTGTTGTTTACTGGGCTTTCACATGAATAGCAGACAATCCTTTTTGTGAAACCTTGTCGCTTGAACCTTGAGCAAATTGTTTCCATTTCTGAATGCCACTTAATGCATCAGAAATACATTTCAGCTTTGCCCTGCTAATGGACAGTGAACCAGCAGAATGGTGACAGAGAAATTACAAAAATGCAACTTTTTCAAAGACCTATACCCCATAGAAAGGATTCCCTTTTACACAATTCACTCACTAAGGGGTAAAAGTATGATTTTTTTTTTCATTATTTGTCCTTGAGCAAACAACAGCCATGTTTTCCTCACGTCTCTGAGGAGAGGAGAGGGCACTTGTTGACAGACACTTAAAGGAAGAAGCATCGTCCCTGAGTTGCAGAGATGAAACATCTGAAAACCACCAGCTTGCCTTCAGCGGAGGACTTTCTGATGCTGTCTACAGTGGGGAAGACAAGTGTATAATAGTGTTATAAATTAATCATTTTGATTAAAAAGAAGCTACTAAAAAACAACAAATATGGTCCGGTCAGAGGCAAATCGTTTCCATTTGTGAACCTGGAAAAATGACTGAAACGATTATCAGGCACCTATTAATTTACTGTCAATGGACTATTTGACTAATCAACTTATTGTTTCATTGCGTATAAACAAAAAAAGCTGTCAGATAAGTGTTATGAATTAAAAAGTACAATAATTGCCTCTGAGATGTAGTAGAGTAAAAGTATGAAAAGAAAAGACTCAAGTGAGGTACCTCAAATTTATACTTAAAGGTGCTAAATGCGAGATCGGGAGCTATCTTTTGCCTCTGTGAAAGTGAAAACAAAGGCGGTAACCGCTGCATGAGAGCGGTGCAGAGCGACAGCCATGAGCTAGCCGGTGGGCAAGCTCACATGCATGAACATGCATTAAAAGGGACGCACGACCAGCTGGGGATGTCAACAGATTTCAACACAAGCAACTTCATGCTCTGCTCACGTCGACGTTACTCCTCCATATCTAGAATATCTAGAATAGTTGTTTGCTGCTATATTATATATATATGTTTAATTTAAAAAAATTAACTAAATTTTTTAATTAAAGCCTTTTTACATATTTCATTTTATTCTATTTCATTTATTTTATTTCATATATATTAAACTTGTTGTTATTTGTTTTTTGATATTTCAAATTTAATCAATTTTAGGTATTCTATTATATTCTCTTTTGTTTTATTCTACTTTACATATTTTTAAATGTGTTCAGTTTTATTTGTTGAATACTTTTAATACTTTTCCTCCCGTGTTTCCTCAATTCATTTTATTTTTTTTTTAATTCAAGATGGCGTTTCCTCAGTATTTCCCCAGTATTTCCTCAGTATTTAGTTTTGTGATGATGTAACGTGATTGTCGATTGTGTGAGTTGTGTGAGTACTGATAGCATAATAATAATATAAAGAGCCTTTAAAGGTCAAGGTATTTCCCCCCCTGGATCATGTTTTTGTTGTGTCTAATGGGTACAACATTATATGAACAAATTTGTCCAGTATTGATGGAGAACGTTGCAGCCACTGAACAGGATGTAATGTAATAATTTGGGGCAACCTGGCACTGTCAGTTTATGTCTCTAAAAATGCTTGTTTTTGCCACTGACAGGCTCAGATTGTTATTATAAGTGTCTGACAGCATTATGGAAAGGACCCTATAGAGGAACAAAACCTTTTTCTTACCTTTCTCTTGATCCGGTCTGTTTGTTATTGTGTGTTCTGCTCGGCGAAGTCTCGCTCTGAAACCTTGAGTCACATTCACATTGTTGAAATCATCTAAATATACAGCCATGACAATGAAAGTATTTTCAATAACACTAAGCTACACTTTCTGTACTCCAATACAACAATCTGACAATGATAGTGACCTGTGGCAATCCTCTCTCACTCATATTTCCACTGTTGTCATCTGGCAACAAGTCACATGACACAAAAATAAACAGAAAGTAAAAGGTAAGAAAACAGTTTTATTACTCTGCAGGGTCCTTTCCATAATGTTGTCAGACACTTGTAACAATCTGAGCCTGTCAGTGGCAAAAATAAGCAGTTTTAGTGGTCGTAAATGAACAGTGGTTGCCCCAAATGATTAGATTACAGCTTGTTTAGCGGCTGCAGCGTTCTCCCTCAATACTGGACCAGTTTCAATAAGTGTTAACCCCATTAGTCACTTAGACACAAAAACATTGGAAAGTAGGGTCCAGGTCCAGAAAAACATGTTAATGATCCTTTAAAAGCACAGCAGTTGAGTAAATGTACTTGTACTGCAGTGCTGTACATCTCTGATTTGACTGCGATTTGTTGTGTGGTGGTTCATTAGTTATTTGTCATACACTGTCATACATTCCCGAAGAAATAACACTGTGATATATTTAAATGTATTTTAAAATATATAAAAAGTACACTAAGTCAATCCACTTTGCTATGTTAATGTATTTTTGAATACATAGTACCTTATGTGCATTACAGATTTCTACAAATACCATCATTCAGCCTCTTCCATAGAAGCTAAAGGTTGCTTGACCTCCATAATTACACACCGTTTTCCAAATCGCCTTCCCTAACTAAGGTCCTTGAGAAGATTTTTTCCTTTCTAATGAATGTCATTCATGAATTTCACCTTCTTTGGGTAGAAAATTCACAGCTCACCACAGTACCAAGACTGCATCTCTCGAGCTGCCTAAAGATCTGCTGATTGCTGCTAACAGAGACAGCTTGACCTTCATTCAGCAAGGAGCATGAAATCCTTATACATTTTTTTTAAATCAGAGGTGGATGTGGGACTGATTGACTTTTAATTAAACCATAATTATGTGATAGAAAATTACATGTTTTAATTATGTTGGTGTTCCCCATAGAACAGTCCCAGGGCCATTAATTTAGCTATATGGTCTTCTTCATTATTTCAATGTTTGCTACAGATATCTGAAATAAATGTGAGTGGATGAACAAAATAGCTGAACTTAACTGTTGAATTTTATGGTTAAGCATAGTTTAAGATCCTGAACGTATCCTGTAATTGTAATTCTGTGCTTGTTGCTTGTTGTGTTGTTGTGGTTTTAAAAAATAATAATTTGGCTTTAGAGATAAAGGCTCTTTTGCTTACGCAGGTGTCTAAAACGGCAAAACTACGTCACACATTTCAGTGTGATTACCACAATCAGTGGATTTCACCACGGGGGTGATGTTAATCTGTACAAATACTTCACGTTGACTTTGATGAATTTTGACCAATAGCAATATGACTTCATACTAGTGCCGACCGTTACAACACATTCGCACTCTCAACTCATCAAATAGTGCAGTCAGTGCCTCTCGGCATCAGAGAGCAGCGCACAAGGTACCCCTATTGTGTCCTTTTGAACAAACTGGACCAATATATGCACGTTACATAGACTCCTTTCAAAATAAACTTCTATTTTCACAGGAAGTTAGGTTTAGGCAACACAATCACTTAGTTAGGTTTAGGAAACATACTGTAACTGCGACCGTTATAGTAGTTTGTTGCCCACATACTGTATACTGTAACTGCAACCACTATAGTAGTTTTATTGCTCAAACATAACTGTGACCGTTTCATGGCAACAATGTGGCATTTAATGACATGTGATAAGCCGTTTCACAAAGTTAACTCTGTGGTGTAAAAAGCCTAAAATGCGTTGACACTCAGAATATCTTCAGCATGTCCTCAAAATGTCATGCTATTTATACGCCTTGCCATGAGATCAGGTTGCTTATTTTCTATATTCCTACATTAAAGTTAACCCCATCTGGTTCATGGCCAGACAGGAAAAAAAAACCCAATTACAGATCCAAGATGTGTATTTCTACACTAAGATATTTTATTTAACTTTGTGCTTAATGCCAGGCCAGGTCTACCACACTTTGTGTATGTGTTTGTTGTGCATACCTGTCTGTCTGTGCTCCAATAAAGGAGTATTCTGTATTTTTGTATTGTTGTCTCACTCCTCTCCTTCTTCTCTGACCTTCTATTATGAGTTGCTGGGAGACTGACAGAAAAGAAGCGCTGTCTGACCCTTTATATACTTCCCTTTTCCCCCTCCTCCATCCATCATCCATTCCCCATATTTACCTCCATTTCTTAAACCCTCTACCCCCGCGTGTCTTTGTTTCTGTCTTTCCCTTCAGATATCAAACATGCTCTCACTGTCCTCCAGTATTCACAGCACCGAGTCATCCTCCCATTCAATGTTGGTGGTGTCTGGGTAATAGGGTGCGCACACAAATACACACTCACCCTTTATTCACAGCTTTTCATTGTCCCCACTCTCTCATTCACACAGTGCAAGACACTGGCCTTGGGATGGCTGCGTTAGACCCTATTTGCTCTGTGAAACGTGATTTCTACCGTCTGCCCTCTCGCTACATGTGTTTATGCACATGCAATGATCACTTAAATTGAGTCTATACAACTAAAAATTGAATTGATCAACCCCCCAGCTGAGTGGCCATCAGCGTTTGTAAACCAATACAAGCACCAGCTACAGCGTGATTTGATTGATTCCCATTTGTCTGTTGTCTGTTTTGCACCTGTGTTGCTGGGAGTGAATGGGAGGAATATGTCACATAGTGATCTTTCTCCTCTTAACAAGCCAATTTATCAGGTGGCTCCTAGGTCCTTGGTGAACGTGGGTCTTTTCATTACCCAGCCTCTCCCTCTTTTCCTCTCCCTCTTTATCTGCCAATTCAAAGAAAACCTTCAACAGAAAAAAAAACACCCTGGAGAAAAAAACCCTTTCCTTATCATAAAGAAAAAAGGAGTAAATGACAAGAAAGGCAACGCTCCTTTTTTTCCAAAGCTGGACAATGAAAAGAGGGTGAAGATGATTCGTCTTAATTAAGGAGCGGGGTAGATATAGCTAACAAGGCGGTTCTAATTAACAGCATCCTGCAAGGTGATGAGGTGAGGCTGAGAAGCGAGACTCGGGAGAAACAAGGAAATGTCTTCGGTTTAGCATCCAAAACTGCAGAGAGGAGCAAAGCTGAAATGCGAGAAATGTTCATCAAATGCTTTGCTTTTGCTTTGCATAATGACCAGTTTTGTTCCGTTTGAATGGTCTGGATGACTTCTTAGCGCCGGCTGCCAGAGCCAGACTCCCGGGTGATGGAATATATTCCCCCCCACAAGTGTTGAGCCCGTTTCTTCTCCCGCCGAGCCCCAGAGCCTGACACCTGGTAACAAGAATGTAGCTGCTGCCCCTTCTGCCTTTATCCCAGAGACCCATTCAGCTAATCAGCGACAGGTTAGATAGAGAGGTATGAAAGCAGGAGAAGACAGGGCCAGAGGGGAGATGTAGAGCAGGATGGATAATTAAAATTGATATAATCAGGAATCTACAAAAAAAAAAGAGCATCCTAATTAGTCTGTTTGGCTAATGTGTTCACAGCGGATTGTCTTATCTGATTTCCTTCTTGCTGTATTAGTTATATCACTTAAAGATATTATGGATAAAAGTATAGCAATGGCTTAGGCTGTGGGCATTTTCATATGGCGTTTAGGGAAAGATCATGGTTAGGGTTATTAAAAACTAGGACTGTCAAAGTTAATGCGATAATAATGCATTATTTTTAATGAACCTCCAATGATCTTTGGCTCAGTGGGTTTTAAAGCTAGAGTGAAGATACTGGTATCATATGAAACTAGAAAACCTGAAGAATCCATTGGTACCAACCATTTTCAAAGGGGTCCCTTGACCTCTGACCTGAAGATATGTGAAATGTAAATGGTTCTGTGGGTACCCACCAGTCTCCCCTTTACAGACATGCCCACTTTATGATAATCACATGCAGTTTGGGGCAAGTCGGCACAATGACACACTGACATCTTGAAACCCTTAGTCTTAGAGAGAGACAGTCAGTGTGTTAATTAATTCGGCTGGTGGGATTTTGCAGAACTCACTGTGTTGATTTTACCCTGCACACACAAATGTGGATGTGAAAATAAACACACTAAACTAAAGTGGAGGAAACTACAAAAAAGATGAGAACTCTCAGTTAGCTAATGCAACAAGTGGGGCTACCTAACCACACCTAATTAGCTAACTAACCACAAAGACAAACAGATTTGTCAGTTTGCTGCTCCGACACAAACAAGCATGAGAGAGCCTGCAGCCTCTACTATAGTCATATGCCGTATCCCATTTTACCAACAATCTTCTTTATTGTGGCTAATCAACTTAGTCAGGAAGCGACTCAAATAAATAGGAAATATCAGAAATGTCAAAACACACCGGAGGGGGGCTTTAAGCAAAATATTAAATTAATTAATGGCCTCAAATTGAACTAAAGTGGAACTTCCCTATCCTTTTGGGGCAAATTAGGATAATAACTGTATGTAGTGCACCATTGATCTCCCCCCTTGTTTCACTGTAAACCTTCACATGACCTCTCTCTCTCTCTCTCTCTCTCTCTCTCTCTCCCCTCTCTCTCTCTCTCTCACACACACACAGCCGTGTACTTCTATCTTTGTGAGGACACTCATTGACATAATGCATTCCCTAACCCCTTAACCTAACCGTAACCATCACAACTAAATACGTAACCCCAACCCTTACCCTAACCCTAACCTGAACCAAATTTTAACCTGTGCGAAGGTGAGGAAGTGTCCTCAATTTCCAAAAATGTCCTCACTCTGAAGGTCTAAAACTCAAAGTCCTCACAAAGATAGCTGTACAAGAACACACACAAACGCACGCACGCACGCACGCACGCACGCACGCGCACACAGCACACACACACACACACACACACACACACACACACACACACACACACACACACACAGGGCCAGCTTTCAGGCACATTTCTAACTCGGCTACATGAGATGAGGGCAGCCACATGACTTGTGATTCATGAGGACGCTCATAGAGCTGTCACACTGGAGGCAGGTGTCTCTCTCTCTCTCTCTCTCTCTCTCTCTCTCTCTCTCTCTCTCTCTCTCTCTCTCTCTCTCTCTCTCACACACACACACACACACACACACACACACAAATAGAGAAAAAGGGGAGTCTGACCTCATCCCTAAACACTGCAAGATGGTGGTCGGATGGCTGGCAGAAGAGTCTTGTTGCCAGTCACAGGACCTAAGCTTCACACACATCCTGGCATAGAGGGTCTTTTCTAAATAGTGAGTTGAAACCGGATCAAGCTGGCGAAGCTTCAATATCATATTAAAAGTTATGACTCGTCCTGCTGATAGACGCCTCCTCTGTTTTCATTGTTGCAAGCACTTACAATCAGCGCCATGGCTGGTGTGTGCTACCATACCAGCTTTCGCTGCTTCAGAAACATGGAGGTTGAAAAATAATTCAATCAATTACCAGGTAACAGAAAAACGTATGAAAAGATGCTTTATATTTGTTGTTCTTGATGTGAACATGACAATAAATCAATTTGCTAGTGTGAGCTGCAGTGGAAGCGGAGTAAACAAACAATGCTGCAGTTTAAGGACATTGACGCTGCACTACCTAAAACAACAAAAGATGAAATAGTAATGGAAATAATCAAAGATTATAAAATGCAATGCTGTGTTTTGATTTTGTAGGTTTGCAGTAAGAGCAGCAGAGGGCTCATGTCTCTGTGTTTGGTTAAAGAGATTATGTGGTTGAGGCGATTATTTATAAGCTGCTGGTCTTGATGAGCTGGAGGTGGGGTTACATAAACGAACGAGGCTGTTGGTAATAATAGACGGAGCGGTAAACATCCCACAGCCCTCGTTTCAGAGACAAGTGACCCTCAAAGACAAGAAGGTTCCTGAATGACATGCTATCTTTGTAAATTATGTTATTTTCTTCAAGTCTGATTGTGTTTTTTTTTTAATTATTACTGTGTTTTAATATGTTTGTACTTTATGAAAAGCTCTTAAAATGCTGTCTGTGTTTGAAGTTGCTTTATAAATATTTATTTATTCAACTTAACTGAACTTAATTTACATAATTGAACCTCGTTCAACTTCACACAAATAAACATAACTCAACTTAATATCAATAAACATAAATCAATTTAACATAAACTCAACTAAATAAATCTAACTCAACTTAAATAAATCTAACTCAAATTAACTTAAATACACCTAACTCATTTTACTGAAATAAACCTAGCTCAACTTAACTTGGATAAATCTAACTCAACGTAAATAAATCTAACTCATCTTAACTTAAATAAACCAAACTCAACTTAGCTTAAATAAATCTAACTGAAATTAACTTAAATAAGCGCAACTTAGATTAACTCACATTTAAATAATTTTGTTTACTTTAAATTTGCTTTAAACTTAAGTAACTTGACTTAGTTTGATATAACTCGATTTAATTTAAGTCCACATACTTAAAGAGGAAAGTAGCCCCTATTAGCCTAGCTATTATAGCTAAATACATGAGGACTATATAAGTTAAGTCCACTCTAGTCAACTGTTTTAAACATTTTAAACATTACTTACTTACTTTGTGTATATTATGTACTGTATATATATATATATATATATATATATATATATATATATATATATACACACAGTATGATACATGACCTACAGTACAGTAGTGTTGTATACAATATAATAGGCAACCTGCTATGTCATGCTTAGTATTAATTAATTTAATTATAAATAAATCTTTTTGATCATCATCAGCAAATCAGGTTGTTGCAGCTATAAAATCATAAAATATATTACCGACAAATATTAGGATAATTCCAGTATTAAATAAGCAGTAAGAAAATAAAATAAGATGTAGCCTTGACTACCAGTCATCGGATTTCATGCATGTTAAGTATCGGTATGTGTGGCAACTTTTGGACATGAATACATGTACGAGGGGGAAGTATTTCCACAGAGTTGCTGCGTCTCTCCACACAATCAAACTGATCTGGAACAAGTGAGCGTGGAGGATTCAGTGTCTCGTATTCTCGTGCAGAAATGAACTGTGACAAGCCGTGAATTCCTCCCGCTCGCCGCAACACCAGAATTCCTCTTTTGCAGACTGCGCTGTTCACTTTTTATGGAGACGCCAACGGAGGATTTGTGTCAGGAATCCCTGTCACGCAGGACACAATCCGACGAATGTGGCATAGTTTTAACACTGCTGCTAAGGTTTCTGGGCTCCACGCTGGTCTGCGGTCTGCTACATGCAGTTCACACCGACTGCTGTCAAGTCAATGTTAAGCTAACTTTAAGACTAAGACCACTTTAAGAGACAGAGAGAGAAACGGCAGACAGCAGCAAGCTTAAAAATTACAACTGACTAAAAAATGAGTGTAATTCAGCAACTTGTGTTTTATTGACAAGCCTGCCTGAATGCCCTTTTTGTATGTTTTCTCCTAATCTTAAGATTAATAACATCTGAAATCGTTTGACTTGATTCATGTTAATGTCTTGTTCATTTGATTAGAAATTAAACATTTTATGCTTATCAAGAGCCTCTGAACCACCTATATGTGAATTATCCTTTTTGTTAATTGAAAAACCAAAATTTTCTTCAAAAAAAGTGGGGTTTTTTTTTTATTATATTTTTTAATTATTTTATTATTTTTTTTTTTTTTTTTTTTTAAAAAAATATTTTATTTTTTTTTTTTGTAAAAATTTTTTTTTTTTTTTTTTTTTTTTTGTTTTTTGGTTTTTTTTTTTTTTTTTTTTTTTTTTTTTTTTTTTTTTTTTTTTTTTTTTTTTTTTTTTTTTTTTAATGTCATATATATATATATATATATATATATATAGGCAAGCATTTGCATGTTGATCGCATAATTCAGTTTTTTTGCGTGAGTGTATGCAGACCAATGTACGGTAGTTTAATATATATATATTTTGTACAGTTTATACCAGCTGTTTCGCTTGTTTCTGTTTGAACTCAGTTAAAGATCCACCTAATATCTATGAGCACACATCAAAACCTGCCTGTTTTGTATTTACATGTGTTAACTGAATGCACAGCATTTGATAAGATAAATATATTTTCATGTACATATACAGTATATCTCACAGCTTATGTTTACTGTGATTGATGTTTATTTATTCTTTCTTCATTTAATTAGCTAGCATTCTAAAACTAAACACTGACAAGTTGCCGCTACATTGATCAATAAACTTCCAGTAAATTACTACTCTTTTACACTTGTAAACCTTCCTGGATTTAATACTGTTGTGTTCACATCGGGTGGGTATCCACTCCCCCATTACTTATTAACTGGGATTTAAACTTTGTTTTATTTTATTTGGAAATTAAAATTCATGTAATACTGTATGAAAAGGCTATACTGCAAAAAGGAAGGTAGTAGTAGTAGCAGTAGTAGTAGTGTTTGTGGAACAAAAAAAAGGATTTATTGAATCAATATTGAGGGAAGCTTGATGTGATGCTGAAGACTGTAAGTGAGCAACAATTCATGCATTTGGATAACTTGAAATATTGTCTCAAAGATGTCTGTTTCTTTTTTTGTAAGACCATCATTTACTCTGAGAAATCATGACATAAAGCCAACTGAAATTATGACTCAATCATTGTTTCTATTTTTCTCGTTTACAAGTGTCTCTTGATGTTCATGAAGCTGATAGAAAAGAAAATTAACTTCAGATTTTTTGATGTGACATTTTACTTAAATTGCTGCCTGATAGAAACACAGCTCTCTAATGCGGTGATCAGTGCGATAACAGTGAAAGCTGGTAGAAGAGCTCGCCGGTCTAAGCACGAGGATTCTCAAGATTCCCTGCAGCATAGCAGCCGTGCTTCGCAGTGTTTCTGCAGCTTGTTAAGAGGGGATGCCAGGCATGGTTGTGCCTGTGTATATTTTCATTTAGTCTGAATGCTTGGCACACTGGGGCGGTAAACGGAGAGGCAAGGTGGGCATAGATGGCATAGTTACTTTGCACTTGTATGTGATGAAAGAAAACATTCATTAACAGATCTAATTTACATTGCTCGGAGAGGCAGTCGGGGGGCGCGTCGCTGGGCTGAGGGTCTGTGATTAACACCGACACGCTTTCACACTCGCTTTCTGTCACTGAACTCAACAGTTTTAACTGTGAGCGTATAATACTACAGATAGCTTAACAACATTATATTTGGAATTTACAGCTGCAAACTTTGACCCGTACATTTACAATCTGTACGCCATGTATGCACCCTGGCATACCTTGTACTGCAATATATTACAGTATAGTAGGTGCAGCATACTAGTTATGTCTGTATATACTGTAACTTGCATCAGGTAGCCAAAAAAAATGAAATTTATGCTTATTACAGCAACAGAAATTTACCTTTTGTTTGCAGATTTACAAGACAGATATTCAGTTAGAAAACCCGTGTGCACTAAAAACCAGCCTTATCATTCGCATGTTGTGTACCCACTGCTGCCCACAGTACGACTTCCATGTCCCCTTATTTTCCGTGTGTGTTTGTGTGTGTACACTTGTGCGTGGTATGTGTGTCTGTTTGTCCGCTGAGCACCTCTTCTTCCAAGTATGGTCACTATGAAGCAGAGCTGTCGCTTAGGGGCCTTTGGTGGAAATTAATGAGCGACAGCCAAGGGCAAAAAAGAGGAGACAGCTGGGCCTGTCAGCACCCAGAACAGGAGCAGCAAGCACCCAGGGGCCCGATGAGGAGGTGAGGGAGCAGAATGAGAGCAGCGAGGGGACCCTCAGCATGAGGAGACATGTAGCGGGGTGGTAACATAAGATGAGCTTTATTGATCTTTGTGAGGAATCAATAAAAGTATTCTTTTTTAAAAAACACATCAGAATATACAATACAAAGAGAGAATTATGCAAGTTTATGGCTGATGTAAATACTAAACTTTAACAAATAAGAATAAAAATAAAACCTTCAATTAAACATACTAGGGAGAAAAAAATAAAAAAAGGGTCAGTTCATCCAAAATTAGGGTTGACAATCGGTTAAAACATTTAATAGCGATTATTTGCATGATTGTCCATAGTTAATTATGGTTAATTGCAAATTAATCGCACATTATTTATCTGTTCAAAATGTACCTTTATGCAAATATATGTATTATTGGAAATCATTTAACAACACAAAACAGTAACATATATTGTCCAGAAATCCTTGAAGGTATTGCATTTGGCATAAAAATATGTACTATATAAAAATATGTACTAATATAATAAATCAACTGTCATATGAACAGCTGTCAGTGTGTTGACTTGACTATGACTTTCCCCAAACTGCATGTGATTATCATAAAGTGGGCATGTCTGTCAAGGGGAGACTTGTGGGTACCCAGAGAACCCATTTACATTCACGTCTTGAGGTCAAATGTCAAGGGACCCCTTTAAAAATGACCATGCCAGTTTTTCCTCACTAAAATTTAGCGCAAGTTTAGAGCGTTATTTAGCCTCCTTTGTGTATGATTAATTTGTGATTAAATATTTTAATCAAGTGACAGCCTTAATTATCAGCTAGATTTAACCAATTAAAAGTAGAAGTACTTGCTTTGCAGCTGATACTTCACTATGTCAGCAGCATTTTACTGTTGGAGGTGGAGCTAATTTTAACTACTTTATATATGGTTTAGTCCAGTAGTTCCCTGCAAAGGGTCACGAGATAAATCTGAAGGGTCAAGAGATGAAGAAAAATCAAAGTTTTACTCTAGTCTAATTTGTTTGTTGTGTTGGGTTTAGGAGAAGATAAACTTGGTTAGGTTTAGGCAACAAAACTACATAGGTTAAGGAAAAGATTGACTTGGTTAGGTTTAGGCAACAAAACAACTTAGGTTTAGGAAAAGATTGACTTGGTTAGGCTTTGGCAAAAAAACTACTTAGTTCAGTTTAGAAAAAGATTGACTTGGCTAAATTTAGGCAACAAAACTCCTGTTAGGTTTAGGAAAAGATTGGCTTGGATAGGATTTGGCAAAGAAAAACTGCTTAGTTCGGTTTTGGAAAAGATTGTCTTGGTTAGGTTTTGGTTTTACTAAGATTTTTTTTTGTGGTGGTGGGCTTTGGTGCTTTCAGTGCAGACCCCGATATAAACCCACGTAACACTGAGTTGAGAAGCTAGAGTGAAGGTACTTGTGTCATATGAACTGGTATCGTAGTGTATTTCATTAGCTTATATGTACTGTATTTATGTAAAATCTTAATCTGTAAAGTAACTGAAGCTCTTAAATGAATGTAGTGCAATCCTCTGAATTGTAGTGGAGTAGAAGTATAAAGTAGTATAAAATGGAAATGTCATATTTAACTACATTACACCACTGCTCAACAAGCTCACCGTCTCTGCTGTCAATATTCCTTGAATATTTCAATTTGGTTGACTTTCTCATATAATTCAGGCATTAGCCAATGGTTCTTTTACCATTTTGTATCAATAAAGCATTTCATATTTTGACCTCTATTTGACTGTGAGTGTTTGTGACCCATACTAAAGCTTCTACAGTACATGAGATTAATTATCTTAGAAAAATTGAACATAACCTTTCAAATACACATTTCCCTTCATTAGTAGTCAGTAGTTAAAACTACGCTGCATCCTATACCTGAATTGGCCTTTTATGCATTGCAGCCGTGTGCAATCATCTAAAACTCTTTTCATGTGAATGTCTCCATAGCCTTGTGTCAGAGAGCTCTCTTTTTCATGGACTGGTAATGGTTTATATGAAAGCAGAAAAGCTGTTTTCCTCCTTATGGCACAGTAAGTGTTTTTAAAGTTTTGTTGAATGTTAACTGCACTGTGTTGTAAAGGCATAAAGAGGAGAGTGAGGCGCGAATGTGAATGCTAAAAGGAGAAAAAGGAGGAACAAAGGAAAAAAAAGGAAGGAAGGAATTAGGGTGTGAAAGAGACACACTTCAGTCGTGATCCGCTGTGGTATGTTTGCCTGTTTCTGTGTTGCTGCTAATGGCTTTGCATAGAGGAGGTGATGAAATAAGCAACATGCTGCACAGTTTAGAGTGGTTACAAGAGCAAGGACAGCCATGATCTACCTGGGTCACAAGTCTTCAAAGAATTTTCAAGAATTTAGTCTTAAGATTGGTGGTAAGTTTTCCTCTTATTTACTCCAGCATATTTTTACTAATATTTTCTTATTTTTTTAATTTAATTTTCTTTGTGGTGGAGGACTCTGGTGCTTTTAGTAAGGACCCCAATATAAATCCACTTAATGTTGAGTTGAATTAATTTCCCACGCTTTCCATTTGCATCTTTGCAGTTAACTTGTGTTGAAACATCAGTTGGGTTTGATTGTTTTACCAATAATTTCTGTTGTAGATCTTTGCTGTATGCTGTTACCACTCAATACGTTGCTATGTGAACTTTGGGGAAGCATATTGCATTGTGGTCACGACAACAACGCACCGTATCCTCATACAATGGTTCATATGATTTCTACGCACATGTGGATTTCTGCTCTAGTCTTTTCAAAATAAAACTACTTGGTTAGGTTTAGGAAAAGATTCACTTGGTTAGGTTTAGGCAACGAAAATACTTAATTAGGTTTAAGATTGCAATTTGAGTTAAAATAACACTGGAAGTGGTGTAACTGAAGTACTTGAGTTACGTGACAAATAAATCAATGCTGACTTCTGGCTTTACACAGGATATGAACAGCAGTCTCTGGGCAAAAGTCTGGGTTGGGTGGTTTCTGTGGGTACCCACGAGTCTCCCCTTTACAGACATGCCCACTATATGCTAATCGCATGCAGATTGGGACAAGTCATAGTCAAGTCAACACACTGACACAATGACAGCTGTTGTTTCCTGTTGGGCTGCAGTTTGTCATGTTATGAGTTGAACATACCTGTGAGGGTTTCTGGACAATATTTATCAATGTTTTTGCATTGTTAATTGATTATCAAGAGTAAATATATGGTATATACATACATTTGCATAAAACAAGCATCCACTTCCATGTTGTAAAAAATATCAAATACTTGACAACTCTCCCTAATAGGCACATTTTGATCAGATACAAAAATGTGATTAATTTGAGATCAGTGGTTTAATCAATTGACACCCCTAACTATTACACTTAATATGACATAGGGCTAGGGTATTCAATGATTTCCTTAGCGAGATGCTGCATTATCATGGTAATGTGGTTGTATAGGCAACTTTCTACAAGTTTGTTTTTAAACTAAAGGGACTAATTGAAAGAGAATACTATAGTCACTTGGGGAATAGAAAACTCGGTAAAATTTAAAATACTATGGTAGATCCTGGAAAAGGTTTGGCTGGAATAAAATGTAAAGTACACTTTTCTTTGCTTAAATCTTTGTGTTGACTTTCAATGCAAAAACATCTGATGTATTTGCAGATTGTACCAGAGGAAGATCTCTACATTCCTGCTCATTGGAATATTAAACTCATATTCCCTGCAGTTACCTTAAATATACTGTATATTCAGCCAGTGGATTTTCATCCCCATGACAAACTCGCACAAAAGCCAGCAGTCCCTGAACCTTCAAGGTTTTCTGTTGGGAGGCCATCACAGAAGTTATTCTATCAAAACCACAACATGATGAATAAAAAATAAAATAAATGGATATTCAGACACACTTTCAAAACACTGCCCTTGCTATACCCAGCTCAATAATAAATTTAAATTAATTCAAAATCAAATGCTTATAAATTGTGAAAAGGTGAAGAAACTGTTGCCCATTGCTTTTGGCCAGTCTTTTGTGCAGTCCTAAAATTAAAAATAGACCATTTATAAGGTGCTGCGAATGTTTTTTTTGTGTGTCAAAATGAAGCAAATCACCCATTTTAATCGGTGTAACATTTAATTTCATTTGATCAATTAAATACGAATAGCTGGGGAGGTGATTAAAATGTTTTGTTTGATTAAAATGTTTAACGTTTGTTGGATCTTTGTATTCTGACTTTCTTTGAAATGGAGTGAAATGACATTTTCCGACATGTAGGGCCAAAAGTGAAAAAGGAAAAGAGAGAAAGAGAAAGAGGAGGAGGACTGCAGTGAACTTTGAAGCTCTCGGGTCATTTGGTTAAAAGAACTGTAGATAACTTCATCACAGTGTCCTTCTTGTTCCTGTTCTTCTCTGTTCATCTTTTTATACTTGCTCTTCCTGTTTTCTTCTTCTTGTTCATACTGTTCATTGATTTTCTTTCTCTATTCTTAAGGCCTTAACACACCGAAGGCATGACATGAAAATTAAAATCTATTCAAACCGGCAGTGATGCGAATTTGCGACAGTTGAAACACATGTTTAATAAAAGACACATAAACATGTTATGGCGGCTTGTCCCCCACGCAGTGCATAAAATTACTATTTTATGAACATCTACTATAAATTGTCAACCCGCCAGCATGAGACTCACTTTGGCATTTGCTTCTTTCTCTCTCCTACAGCTCCGTCTCACAGCTGCTGTAACCAACTACATCACAAAAGACATGGCTAGCGTAGCATGGTCAGCGTAGTTGAAAAGCCCAGATTTAAAAGACTCATTAAGACACGTAAGACAAAATATGAACTGCCTGGTCGCATGTGGAGAAAGCTCTACCGGAGACATATATGTCAGTAGAAAAAAGTTGGCCAACCAGCTAACAAAGGTGACCCGCTTCACAAGTACCGATCTGTGGTCCAGCAGAGCAGAACATACACACCTGACAACAAGCTAAATGCCTGGACCTTCATGGGAGAACACAAAATATGAGGAATAACTTGTCAGATGTACTACGAACCGTTGTAGGAGGATACACTGATGTGTACATTATGTATAGAGAAACAACATACTCAGCACATATTGTAATGTAATGTTGGTTGTTATTTTCCAATAAATCCTGTGTTAGATGTCAGGCGTGTCCAAAGAGCTGACAGGTCAGATGAATGGAGTAGTGTAAGGAAGAAGTAGGGAGCGCGCACACGCACGCACACACATGCACACACACACACACACACACACACACACACACACACACACACGCACACACACAAACAGCTGACAGAGGCTAGCTGTGGCCCATGTGGGGTTAATGAAAGACTTGTTCCACTGTTAAGATTTCAGCTACTTCCTCTCAGCAACACACCTAACACACACACAGACACACACACTTCATTGTTTCTTGATGTAAGTGACAGGTGTGTGTCTGTCTGCGTGTGTGTGTGTGCCACAGTTGTGTTTCAGAGCTGTTTGGTGAGTTAAAGTTTCAGTATTGTACAGTTCAGACTCTGCTTTATAAAGCTTTAAATTACCTTGTTCCTCCATACGTCATTGACGGATTTTCTTTCATTTCATGTTCCAAGCCAGACCACTAAAGTCATCCACCGCTTTTCTTTTGAATATTTGAATTACAAGCTCTCTCCGTATCTTAAAAGGAAATTAAATAGCTCTCTTTTTAATCCAGCTTTTAATTTGGAGTTTTAGTTTGTTTAATTGACTTTTACTCTATTTTCTACATTTTAGTGTTTTATTATTGTTTTCAGTCTTGCAAATTTTTATATATTGTTGTCCAAGTTTTGTTGTTTTCTATTAGAGCTGTCGGTCATATTCAGTCGCACTCAATCACATGATTGTCAATTTAATTAATCACAATTCTTATCTGTTCAAAATGTACCTTAAAGTATTTGGATTTTTGTCAAGGATTTAATACTCCTATCAACACGGGAGTGGGAAAATGTGCTACTTTATGCAAATGTATGTATATATTTATAATTGGAAATCAATTATCAGCACAAAACTATGACAAATATTGTCCAGAAACCCCCACAGGTACTGCATTTAACATAAAAAAATATGCTCAAATATAACATGGTAAACTGCAGCCCAACAGGCAACAACAGCTGTCAGTGTGTCAGTGTGTTGACTTGACTATGACTTGCCCCAAACTGCATGTGATTATCATAAAGTGGGCATGTCTGTAAAGGGAAGACTTGTGGGTACCCAGAGAACCCATTTACATTCAGATATCTTGAGGTCAGAGGTCAAGGGAACCTTTTGAAAATGGCAATGCCAGTTTTTCCCCAAATTTAGCATAAATTTGCAGTGTTATCTGTCCTCCTTCGCTGGTGTTTTCTGGTTGGTAACAATAGATTCCTGAGGTTTTCTAGTGAAAATGATATCAGTGCCTTAGCTATAGCTCCTCTTTCTAGCAAGGTAGGTCTCAGGTTGTTAACACAGTATTGATGGCTGTATTTGGTCATTGAAGGCAGTATTGGATTTACGGGAGAGCTGTATCACTTTAAGTGTATTTTTTGAACAGCTGATGAATTAAAATATTAATCAGAAATGGAATAAACTTGCTAATGTTTTGTTTGTCTTTTAGGAAATGTAAAATGCCTGTGCTTTTAATGCAATAGGATGGGAATTGTTCTAAAGCTTGTAATAAAACAGATTTTTAATTTCCATTTTCACTGTTACTATATTAGCTTTTTCTCAACATTTCCCACTGATTATCCATAGTATTTTACATCAAATAGCATTAATTGGACCAAATGTCCAATTGTGTGTGCTTATAAGAATGTACACTGCAGAAATGTACACTGCACACACTGTAAAATGGACACCCACACACAAGTTAATGCTCAAACATACTGTATACGCACATAGACATAAATGTGCACACTTAAAACCTTAGAGTGCACACAGGTATACATGAATAGGTATGAGACATGCCTCTCTCTCTCTCTCTCTCTCTCTCTCTCTCTCTCTCTCTCTCTCTCTCTCTCTGAGACAGAGTGCTGTCCTTGGTGGGACATTGGTGGACTAGTGGGAAATGGAGGGTCATGTTCAGGTCTTCCTCATCATGCGGCCGAACAAAACCTGTCCACTCCTCCAGCGAGCAGTGAAGGATAAATGAGCTTGAACAGGATGTACTCTGACAGTCAAACACACCTGCTCAGCCCCTCCTTCCTCTATACCAACAGTACTGAATATAATATGAATATTTAGACTGTACATTGTATTAGAGCTGAAACAGTGAGTCGATAATTAATCAACATTACATTTGATAACTGTTTGTTATTTTGAAGGAAAAATTTGGCACTGTATTATCATTATAACTTTAATATCTTCTGCTTTGGACCGCTGGTCTGACAAGATGTGAAGATATCACCTTGGGCTTTCCTGATGTCTTATGGAGAGTAAGGAGAGAGGAATCTAACAACAATGATGGACTCCTACAAACTGTTAGCATATAATGCACTGAAGGATCTACATTTGGGTTGATACCTTCTATTACACAGATATGGTGCTAAATTTAACCATTTTTTATCACTCAAAAATTAATGAAAATGATCAATAATTCCTCCAGAATACCATATTAAGACACCAAGACCTTGAGGAACACCATAGAAAAAGCCATACTCTGATTTGGTATCACAAATGATTGACATTTCTGCAGGAATTGCATTTTTCTGCGATTGGATGGTGATTATTTCTGATGTGTAAACTGCTCAGAAACCCCCTTATTGACAATCTAGCTAGGGAAGCCATCCATCCTCTGAATGCTCTAGGTCTTTAGTTTGTGGCTGTAAAGTTTGATGAGGCTCTGATTATCCTAGAGGACACCAGAGTTCATTTTATACAGTGATGTCAAATTTTTAAAAAATGTTCACTATGGGGACTATCACCATTACATATGAATACAGTTGAGCTCACTGGCTTTACACTACATATCAGCATTCACAAACTAATTCACACACTGATGGCAGAGGCTGCCATGCAAGATGCCAACTTTGCCTATCAGGATCTAATCTATATATTCATTCACACTCAATGGCTAAGCCTTCAGCAGCAATTTGAGATTGAGTGTCTTGCTGAAGGACACATCAACCTGACCTTCCGATTCGTGGACGACTTGCTCTACCGTCTGAGTCACAGTCGCCCCAGAGGGACCCCTCGCCAAAATTTAGCGTAATTTCATGTTATTTAGTGATACTGATGATATCAGTATTTTCCCAATACTATGCACATATACACAATACAACCTCCAAAAGGCTGGGCCCACTGGCGGGCCGTCTGAGTTTTAAGAGGTTAAATGGTAAATGGACTTGCATTTACAATATATAGCGCTCTCTAGTCTTCTGACCAATCAAAGCGTTTTACTCCACATCAGCACCCATTCACATACACATTCACACACTGATGGCAGAGGCTGCCATGCAAGGTGCCAACCTGCCCATTAGGATCTAATCTACCTAACACAGCCTTCGGGAGCAATTTGGGGTCAACTGTCTCGCGAAAGGACACTTGGACATGTGACTGGAGGAGCCGGGGATCGAACCGCTGACCTGGAGTCAGATTGGAGGGCGACCCGTTCTACCTCTAAGCCTAACAGCTGAAAAATTGCTGCTGAGACTGATGAAAGTCTGACAATGTAGAGTTGAGCCTGACAAGCTCATGTGGCCTTTGTTCTTGTGTCCCCCAAATCAGACTTTACATTTTGTTTCCTTTGGTTGTAAGAATCCAGGAAGTAATATGTCCATTTTCAGTCCTCCAACATTTATCTGTAAAAAGTATTACAGCCACAAAGGTCTGTTAGAATAGCTTTAGTTGATCAGTGTTTGTTATACAGAAAGGAGGTCCAGGTCAAACTCATGGTGGGACACTGGAATCCTGACATATTTAAATTTTAAAATTTCAAAACAAAAGTCAAATTCACAGATCATTTTCCTCTCTTGTGTTGGGGAAATGAAACAGTACTCTTTCTTTCTTTGGGTAGACATAACACGAGGATCAGCCATAAGCATGTGGTTCTGGACGCATTCCAGTATGACCAGTATGTGTGTGTGTTTGCACATTTGTTAAGTCCCGGGCACACCAGAGTCAGTTTTCCACTCATGCTCGAGCTGTTAATTGTGTGCTAAAGAGCACTGATGTTTCGGTGTATGTGTGTGAGTGTGTGTGGGTGGGTGGGTGGGTGGGTGGGTGTGCAGCACATGCTTGTAATCACGCACGGTATGGCCACAGCCAGTGAGGTTAATTCGGGCACAAAACGTGTCTCTTATTTCAGGGTATGCAACATGTTTCAGAGATTTTCTCTCCAACTTGTGAGCTAAATTTGTATTAGTGGTGCAACGGTTCAACAAGCCCACAGTTCAGATTGTACTGCACAATAGCAAGAAGAAAAACATAACCATTTCTACTGAGTTTGACCTCCAAAATATATAAACAGACTGATAGTAATAATGGCTGTTTCTATATTATATGAAGCCAAAACTGAATTTTTTACATGAAAATAAGGAAGGCTACGTTTTGGTCAAGCAGCCCTATGTTCAAATGATTGCCTCTTGTATGTCTCTGACAAGTCATCACATAAAAAGCAGGCATGTATTTAATAGTGGTGCAACGGTTCAACAAGCCTTTGGTTTGGTTTGTACGTCATTGAACGGTTCAGTTTTGCATCCCTAATCTATATCTCCATCTGCAGCAGAAAGTAACATTTGAACACCTTGTGATTTTAAACTTACATGAAACTCAGCACCAATGAATATGAAATGATGAAATTGAACTCAAGCATCTCATCAGTTGGTATTTTCTTAGCGTTACAGTGAGAAAGTATCATTAACTACATTTACAGTACACCAGAGCCACGGTTGACTTGGACTTGACTTACCCCAGACGTCTACTGGATGTGTGGCTGCCGGAGACAATCTGCTTCTACTGGATACTGTAGGCCGATGTCCACCTGACGAGTCAGCGAAGCATCTTTCTTTTTTGCTTTTTTTTATCTGCTCCACCATCTTCAAACGTCGGCTCTATTTTTGTTGGTCCAGCACTCTCCTCTGGAGCCGGGAATTCACCTGTGTTTGTATATAAATGGCGACATTTATTGAAAATTGACTGGAAACTAATATTAAATGAGGCATTGCATTTAAGACCTTGTCGCAAAATTATATTATTTAGTTTGTTTATGCAACTTCTGCTCCAACCTTTATAAACTTTTACCTGCAAATTATGTGCAATCGACGTTTAGAACAACACATAGAAATATTTTGGTCTGTATCCGACATCATTAACGCCGAATTCACACCAGAGCAGTTAAAGGAAAACAACACTGACTGTCAGTTAAAAACAGGATGCGAACAGCGGTCCAATATTTTATTGATATCCATCCATCTCAAAACAATATCTACTTACATTCAAAGGACAAAGCCCTCTAGAGCGTAGTGAATATTACACTGAACCTAATCAAGCTATTTTTGCACCTAAACCTAACCAATCCTTGACTTAGGTGTTTTCACATCATAAAATGTAATAGTGATTTCTAACGGATGGAGAAGCTACAGACAAATTATGCTGCCCTGCTGATAGTGGTGTCAGATTAGGAAACACTTCTTTGTATCATTAAGGACACAAACAAACTTATTGTTTTTAAGCATTTGACTTCATGTCCACCACACTCTCACTCTGATCTCATCAAACACCACTGCTTAGTCAGCAGCCCCAGCTTCAAATGATGACACTCTAGCGTCACTTTTGGACATGTTAGGGACGGCGTGTCTGTTTCCGCTCGTTGCATGCATGGTGTATTTTCAAAATAAACTTCCGTATTCACAGGAAACTTTTAGTTTCAACTTGTTACATGCATACAGTCTCAAAATAAAGTTCCAACATAGGTTTACTTAGGTTTTAGGTTTACTTAAACAATAAAACTACAGAGTAACGTCAAGTTAAGTCAGTTTTATTTGTATAGCCCAATGTTATAAATCACAAATTTTCCTCAGGGGGATTTTCAATCTGGACAAGATACAACACCATCTGTCATTTACAGTACGAAGCTCTCATTGGATGAGGTAAAAAAATGTAACCAAACGAAGAGCAACAGAGGACGGACAGACATGGACGATGTTTGAGAAAAGATCATGGTTTGCGTTAAAATAAGGAGGTTTGTTATGTAAAATAAGGAGGTTTGTTATGCACCTGGCATTACTAAAGTATGTAAGTTACGTAACAAAACCCTGACATGAACAGCAGTCTCCTGGGAGAAAGTGCTGTGTTTGTTTGACCTGTCCAACCTCCCCTCCTACCCACCCTATGCCCGTTGCTTTGACTTGATGCTCTATAACAAAGATCATGCATTACAAGCTCCACCTTTAGTTAGAAATGGTACACACTTCCTGTCTCCTAAATGGCATGTTCACCCTACCCCCCAATCCCCCCTACCTCATTTATGAACGTTGTGTGGATGAATGAAAGCAGATTGGGTTATATTTGCATAGTGAGTAGTTTTGCTAATATCAGATATTTACCCAGCTATCTGCCATATATGTATATATATATATATATATATATATATATATATATATATATATATATATATATATATATATATATATATATATATATATATATGTATATATATATGTATATATATATATCCCCATATGTATATATATATATATATGTATATATATATTATATATATATATATATATATGTATATATAATAAAGGTAATATCCCCACTGTGGGACTAATAAAGGTTATCTTATCTTATCTTATCTTATATTTAGCATTATAAAAATTAGTTATCAAGGGCGTTTGGGAACGTTAGCTGCCAGATCTTGCAAGAATGTGCTACTGAGACAAAAAAATGCTCAAACGTAAATTTGATCCTGATTTGTCTGTCTGAAAAACAGCATTGTAGGGTTCGAATGATCATAAGAAATGTGGCTTGTGAAAAATTGGTCCATTGTTTACTTGTGACAACAGGGCGAAAGAATCGGTCATAATCTGTGTTCACCTCTCCCATTGGAGTTAATAGACTCGGGACATGCCGCGAGGCTCCTGAAGATGAGGTGAGGTAGTGGCGAGGCAGTTGTAAACCCCGTGTGACACAGATACAGGAAATTGAATCTCAGTGCACCGTCTGCTTTCTGAACTGTCTATGACACGAGGGGCACTGAGCAAGCGGCGGTATTTGATGAGCTGGAAATGAGACCAGGTTGTCATGTCTCAAGTTTTGTTTTCCAGGAACAATATAAAATAAATAAAACAGTGAGCTATATTTAAAAAAAAAAACACTATAAAACACAGCTTGCTCTGAATATCCCTGCCCCTCTTTTGTTTTTTTCCTGCTGTTAAAATAATATGAAAAGCATTGAAACACCTGATTCTTGCAGTAACCTCTCAAATCCATCAAACCCGTGAGTGACAGCAGACAGAGGAACAGCCCTCGCTGAACCTTGGCAGCTGGAGGTCCATAATACACAGATCGATGGTTGAATAGTGCCTGTGAGATGAGCTGAGCTGCACTTCAATGGGAGATATTTTGGGTTTTAATAGCTTCTCTGCACCACTTGTGGTGGGGAACAGGTGTGCTGGTTGATGGAGGGGTCAGCCAAAAGGACAGTCAAGTGCCAGAATGACACAAATCACGACAGCATATTATTAATACAAGGGCAAAATCCATAGTGATAACATAATGGTTACATTAAATTGCAAATAGTCTTTTTTATTTTGCAAATGTGTATTTATAACATGGGTTGACTGCTCGTTTACAGCAGTTTCTCACACAGTAACAACTTATTACTCATTAAAAGTTTCCTAACATTTAGCGTGACCACTCATGTAGTCTCATTTCTGGGTCAGTGCTGGTAAATATCTGAGTAAATAAAAAAAAAAAAAAACATGTATAAGCTCAAAAGCCTGAAGAACTCACAGCCACAATAAGTTAATCATTGTGCCATTGAAAATGTAATGATTTCTTGTGTTTTGACGGCTTTATGAAAGTGACATTGATTATTAAAAGGACGATTTTTGAAGATAAACGTTACTTTTGCAAATGCATTTTGAGAGAAACATAATGCCAACATAGTTACATGTTTATCAGCATAATAACTTTATCTGCAAAGTTACAAAATGTTGAATGACAAGGTTTGTCCTTTGTTTTCTTATAATATCTGCTCATTTAGACTTAAGCATGATATTGTTTATATGGTTATGTTTTGGCACTTCGGGGCGGCAGTAGCTCAGTCTGTAGGGAGTTGGCTTGGGAACCGGAGGGTCACCGGTTCAAGTCCCGCCATGGACCAAGAACTGAGTGTGAACTGGTGGCTGGAGAGGTGCCAGTTTACCTCTTGGGCACTGCCGAGGTGCCCCTGAGCAAGGCACCAAACCCCCAACTGCTCGGGGCGCTTGTCAGGAGCAGCCCCATCACTCTGACATCTCTCCATTGTTGCATGTTTGTGCATGTGTGTGTTCGGGTCTGCATGTACCGTGTATAAGTTAACAACAGAGTGAAAAAATTGAATTTCCCCTCGTGGGACTAATAAAGGACTATCTTCTTCTTCTTCTTCTTCTTCTTCTTAAAGGTAAAGTTTGGGAAAGACTTGGTTTAATGTTACTGCCAACAGATATTTAAAAAAATCCCAGGAGGACGTATTTGAAAGTCAATTCACAAATTAAATGAAAAATGTAATAAACTTAAGTGAAACAAATCACAATTTGAATATCACGCTAAATGAAAAGTGTTTTTGAATAATATTGTGATTTGTAAAGCTTAAAATAGTATATATTAAATATGAAAAAAGGTATGTGAAATCATTTCTAATCTTCAGTGATTTATTCCTGTACTCAGAAATGGAAGAAGTACTCAGATGTTTTACTAAATTAAAATAGCAATACTACAGTGTAGAAAGACAAGGTAAAGTCCTGCACTCAAAACTTTACTTGAGTAAAAGTACAAGTATTAGCATCCAAATATACTTAAAGTACCAAAAGTAAAACTACTCATTATGCAAAAGGGTCCATTTCAGAATAATATGTACAATACTATTCTATCAGATTAAAATTATTGATGTATTATTGTCAAGTTATTTTCTTAATTTATAATAAATGATAAATCACAATAAATCCATCCATCGTCAACTGCTTTTCTCGTTAGGGGTCGCGGGGGGCTGGAGCTGATCCCAGCTGGCATTGGGCGAAGGCGGGGTTCACCCTGGACAGGTCGCCAGTCCATCACAGGGCACATAAAGACAGACAACATATTGACAGACAACCATTCACGCTCACATCCACACCTACGGGAAATTTAGAGTCATCAATTAACCTAAACAGCATGTCTTTGGACTGTGGGAGGAAGCCGGAGTACCCGGAGAAAACCCACGCTTACACAGGGAGACCATGCAAACTCCACACAGAAGAGTCCCAAGCCAAGGAATCGAACCTGCGACCCTCTTGCTGTGAGGCAACAGCGCTAACCACTACACCACCGTGCAGCCGCACAATAAATCAGCATCATGTATTAGTTGATTATATTTTGTATTAATCTTAATCTGCAAAGTAAAGGATCAAGCAGAATGTGTCTAAATGTAGTGCAGTAAAAAGTACAATAGTTCCCTCTGAGATGTAGTGGAGCAGAAGTATTAAGTAGCATAAAATGGAAATACTCAAATAAAGTACAAGTACCTCTAAATTATGCTTAAATGCAATACTTGAGTAACTGTGACTCGATAATTGTTGGGTAAGTTGCCTCCGAACTCTAGTAATAGCACCAAACTAGGAGCAAACTATTTGACCTTTGACCTCCAGAATTTGGGAGGCCACTGAGGGATTGTGGGACTTCATAGCATTACATTCCACTCATTGGTCGGTTTGATTTGTTTACTCATTTCAATTAGCAGTAAATGCCAGTTGTTACATTCTTAACTGAGGCTTCAAATGCCAGAAAAACTTCAGCTGAGCATTCTGACTGTCAGACACAATACATAATACAGGATATACGATGATCAATAACAGTCAAGTATAACATTTAGAATCTTAGCATGAACATTTACTCATTGAACTTACCATGCTCACTGACCATTTTATCTTTTTTTAAACAAATATCACAGTTTTCAGACTTTTTTCTATCGTATTTTTACACAATCATCACACTATCACAAATAAAAACTAACACTAAAAATGTGCAAATGCAAGATTAGAGGCAATTCTAGCAAAGAGTACAGAAGCAAAGACACAAAACTTGTTTTTGCAGCTGTTGCTGCTATTTTGGACTAAAAACACTTACCATATTTAGAATATTTAGGCCATTTTGGGAGAATATGACAACAGAATACAGATATTTTTTGTTTTTAATTCTGTACGGCACTTTTTAGTTGATGTTTTACTCGCATCAGGTCACTTTCAGTCCAAAATGACAAAACTGTTTTTGTTTTGTTTTTTTTCGGCCATTTTGGAGTGAAAACGCTATTATGTTCAGAATATCTTATTGTTCAACACAGGCCATTTTGGTAGAACATGATAATAAAATAGAAATACATTTGTTTTACTGGCATCCGCTTGTCGCTTTCAGTCCAAAATGGCGGGAGGGTAGCTTTGTTGCTGGGCACATTGAACAATAGACTTCGACTATGTTGAGAGCGCCTTTGCACTGGTCTCAGCATAGCGTCGGCTGAACCGGCAGCTAGCAGCTAACGATGCAAACAGCGCTAACAGTGAAAACAGCAGCAGCTTTGCTGACAGAGCCAAGAGTGTTTACCTGGTGGCAGGAACCGGAGGGTAGGTGCTACGCTTCGGCGGGGATGGTGTCGGTGGTGACGGCGGTATCACCTGTAACCGCAGTATGAGAGCAGTGTAGAGTAGCAGCTAGCTGGGAACAAGCCAGTGGGTCACACTAACATGCACTAAAAGGCAGGCCAGCAGGCTCCCTATGTAAACAAAGCACAGAGAAGCTCTGATTACACCACACACAGAGAAAGAGTCTTCATTCCCTGCTCAGGTAGACATTACTCCTCTATATCTTTACATAACAAATAGCTGTTTCCTGCTGTATTAATGCTCTGAATATCACAGCCTATAAAAACCTGAATTAATGATTGAAACATTCAGCTGCTGCCCCTCCATGTGCCATCAGTATGATGCAAGCTTGATGGGGAAAAAAGAGAGTAGCGTTTGTGGAGTGATTAGTGACAAAGAAATTAATACCACAAATGCTGAATTGCCCAAATTTACTATCAGTTCTGCCTACAAATTCACACCTTTCAAAATAAAGTTCTCAAAATGGGAAAAACACTTATTTCTGAGGAGCTCTCATGTGTTTCCTCCTCACAGTCCGTTAGTCCTAAACCTGGAGGCCAGTACAAGATTCCTCAAAGCAGCCAGTGGCCTTGACAATGAATAAAGAATAAAGAAAATGAATGGGCTGAATTCCCAGCGACTAAAGCCACAAACTGTGCAAGTGAGATTACGCTTGTGTGGCAAAAATAGGCTAATAGATAGACTTCCTGTTATTTTTATTATTATTATTATTATTGGAAGTAACATCAGGTGTACAGAAACATACAAATAGAGCACAGATGTAAAAGGTATAAAGAGCAAAAAACAAAGTTAAATTTAATAAAAAAAAAATAAATATAAAAATATATATATATATATATATATATATATATATATATATATATATAGATATATATATATATATATATATACAGTACTATATATACAGTATATATATATATATACTGTATATATAAAGTATATATATATATATACGTAAACATACACACATATATACTGTATATATATACATACGTATATATGTGTATGTATATATATATACAGTATATATATATATATATGAATATGTATAAATGAAGCAAAACATAGTAGAAATATAAAATGTGTTAGATACATATATATATTTAGGTGAATTAAATGCGAAGACCATGCAGTTCATATTTGAGTTAATAGCTTTACATGATTTCCTGTGGCGTAATTAAAAGCCCATTAGAGGTGGAGCAGTGGTCTCTGATTGGCGGGAGGGAGGCGTCAGGCTGGGTGTGTGGAGGGGAGGAGGGAGGAGGGGGTTCCCCTCAGTGCGCCCGGACGCAGTCCAGTGCGTAAAGAGCGCAGCAGAGAGCCCCTCTCCTCCTTCCACTGTGTCCTCCTCCTACCGCCGCCCGGGATTACCGTTTCCTCTCCGTCTGAACAGACCCGCTCTCTCAATGACGCTTGGTTCTTCTCTGTGATTTCTTCGCCATGAGCTGCCTCGATGTGATGTACCAAGTGTTTGGTCCTCAGCCTTATTTCTCCTCCTACAGCCCCTATCACCACCAGGTATGGATGAAATACTCCTCATTATTAAAGAACTCATACACTACTTAACTCTGCACTGTGGACTTTAAATGTTATAATGCAGGCTACAGTGACATTTAGGTTTTTTAAGTCCAATTAAAACTTAATTACATGCAAATAAAGGAGATTAAACAGCTAATCAGCGATTAGCCAGGTGGATAACATTTATAAAACATAAATTAACATCACTTACCTCTAAAATATTCTGTTAATCAGCACTTAAAACACCAAAAGGCACGGTCTATGTGGACGCGCTACTGGCAGAGAGGAGGCAGTGCGTAAAGTTTGGCATTTGAAGCGAATGTTAAACTTTCTCTTGGACCACCAGTTTACTTTTATTAAAATTATTAAATTAAATTAAAATATATATTTTATTATTATTATGTTGTCTGCATTTATATCTATATTAATCTATCAGTCTTCTACTTAGTACTTTAGGCTGATTTTAGTTGGTCAAAAGTAGAAAGAAAAGATATTTATTGTTCCTTTTTTGATATTCAAGTTGAAACAGGCGGATTTAATTCATCAGATAGTTCCCTTACAACTTTTTAAAGAGTTTTGTAGAGTATTTTTAGTGAATTATTTTATTTTATCAGGACTTGGCTCTTGGTTTGTGGCCATAACTAGTCGAACAAAATAAACAAATCCGTTTTAAATCTCATTCCCTTCCCAACATTACAATGTAGAATGCGTAAACCCCATAAATTAGGATCATGTTTTGCCCGTTAATACCAGTTTTAACAGCATTAGTGTCGCATTTGTTGCCACAAAATATGAGATCATGGACCTACTCATGTCACTTTCTTTCCTGTCACATTTGTAAGCTTTTACTTCATGCATGTGACTCTAGGGTTTTTGTGCGGCCTTTTCCAGAGCTGTTAAAGGTCTTTTTTTCACTCTCTTAAAACCTCTCAGTCAACATCCAGGCATATTTCACATAGTGCCAAAACTGACTTTGTCTGTCACCTGAACAGACTCTGGATCAGCCGGTCTACCCATGCTGCACACCACAATTTTACTTTCACTGTTTATTAACAAGACCAATTCTTGTGAATTGTTTGTCTAACACATTTGCCATATAATAATGATAATTTAAAAAGCTTTAAAGTTATATGCTTTAAAAAAAAAAAAAAAAACTTCCAGTAATTTCATAGTTTTGTTGCAGCATAATCTGGACTTTATTTTGCTCCATTTATCATATAAGTAACTAAAAGTCATTGTGTGCAGCAGGAATGAGGTGCAAAGTTATTATATGTTAAAATGATAGTACTCTACAGGACAATTTATAGTGGTAAATTAAAAGACAGGTGGACTGTTAGGTGTAATTAGCACCTGTTAACATAAAAGTATATATATATTTTTTTTCCATTTTTAAAGTAAAAGCCACACCCTTGAGTATCATTTTATCACTTGTGTAAATTTGAACAAAACATTTAGTTTAATTGGCTTTATCTCCTACTGCACACCTGTTGTGTCCTGAAAAAGAAAAACATTTTTAAGAGGTTTAAAGGTCAATTGTTAGACATTACTTTAGTCTTTATAGTATCTAAAATTCCCCCAAAATCTATGCACCTACGCAAAATAATAGTGTGCCAACGGGACATTAGATAAACATAAATAATCTGCATGTCCCTCTTAGAAACTGGCCTTGTATACCAAAATGCAAGACCCCCAGGACAGCGGCAGCCGGCTCGGCCCCCCGGCCATCAAAGAGGAGGACAAGGAGCTGCCGCCGGGAGCCGAGTACTTGAGCTCCCGCTGCGTCCTCTTCACCTACTTCCAGGGAGACATCAGCGCCGTGGTGGACGAACACTTCAGCCGAGCCCTCAGCCACACAACCGTGTACCCTGCCTCAAGCAGCCACAAGGCCGTAAGAGGTGTGTGTGTGTTAGTGTTAGTGTTGTCCCTCAGTGTGTGTTTGTCAGCGTGGAAAAGCCACTGAAAGACCATTTTGACCATCATCGGGACACTAAATTTCTCCAATGAAATGCTTATATTGGGGAATTTCTGGTGTGTGTGCTGTCAATTTATGTATTTTTGGTTCCTAATGTTGCGTTTTATTTCTTTTTTCTTGATATTGTGGGACTGAGACTATTAAAACCCAACATAATTTCCCCACATTAGATAACTTTGTCTCATAGAGGTACGTACAGGTAACATTTGATTAAATATCATGATGCAAAGATATACAAGAACTTTTTCCAGCTCACTTCAATCAAGAGTCCAAATCTGAACAAAATCTTCTTCTTTTTGCTGTAGAGTTGATGTGGTTTTTGATGCCGTCGCATGTTTTATTTGAAGCTGCTGATTTCCAATTTTGCTCTGCTATTCAGTGCGTTTCAATTTGACCTCAAATACTTCAAGAATATTTTGGGAAACTAAAACTACTAAAACGCTCCCCTGAAACCAGAGCAATTCTCTGTGTTTAAATTTGTAGTCAAGATGTCACATTGGACTGAGCTGATGTTGGGGGTTTCCCATAGTCAACGGCTGCAATAATGATCGCTTCTACAACAAGCATGTGATCAATTAAACTGTATAATTTCCACAGTGTTAGATGAAATCGGCTGAATTGTATGTATTCTATGTATAATTATGTGGATATCATAACAGCTGGAGAATAGCTGAAGCATTTTGTGAGCCTCAGCATTTGTTTATTATACCGGCTGTTACTCTGTTGGCAGTTTGTTTCCACTCTGGATTTGTTTGAGGGAAATATAAACTTAAATCAAATGTAAAAAAAAAGTACAGAAATGTATGTGCCAGTACCTTCACAGGACTAAGATTAGGGTTATGCTTTTCTGTACGTCATCTTTGGTTAATTTTATTTCTCAAATTTTGGAGTGCAACATGTTTTTAGTGAAAGGGTATTTGAATCATTTTTATTTTTACCACTATTAGAAGTATTTTCCAGGACTTTTGTTTTATATTCCTTTTAATGTCATGGCGTCTAGACTTCACACTGTCGCACATCATGTTAACTGGTTCTTCTTCTACTCTATCAGCTACAGGATGCTGACATAAAATGGTATCCAGATGTTCAAACTTAGCAGCTTCCATAAATATGAAAGAGATAATAAAACTAACACAGAAGGATTTAAATCTTTATAGTTTTGCCCAAACTTTTGGTGAATCAAAAACAAATCAGTATTTCTTTAACAACCAGTTTGCTTTATATTTTACCTCATTTCATGTCCATTTCTCAACTCCAGCACTTTTGCATAATCTAACAACTTTTGAATCAAACCAGCAATGAAAAAGCAAAAATGAGCTACATTTTTTTTCAGGGGTTTCTGTCAATAATTGCTTGACAAGTAATGAAGGTGGAGTTTAAAAACTTTGCCCAATTTTGGAACAAAAAGTCAGTCTTTCAAACCAACCACGACGACCTCAAATCTGATTATTTCTAGGGCTGTAACTAATGGATATTTTCATCATCCACTAATGTACAGATTATTTACTCAATTAATCGATTAAATGTTTTGTCTATAAAATGTCAGAAAATTGTGAGAAATGCTCATCACAGTTTTCTGCATTTTTTTTTCTACCAAATATCCAAACACCCAAAGATAATCAATTTACGACATATAACGGAGAAAAGCAGCAAATACTCCAATACTACTGAAGCAGTTAAAAGCAAATATTTGTTATTTTTTAATCATCAAGGTAGTTGCAAATACAGTTTCTGTCAGTCCACTAATTCAGCTGTAATTAGTTCTGCAAAATGATGGATATATGAGACATCACCAAAGACACATTAAAATGGAAATGTTTTAAAATGAAGCACTGTGGCCACAGGATAGCTTAAAGCTTCGGAAAAACCAGGGGCGAAGGAAGGGTACACCGTGGACAGGTCGCCAGTACACTACAGGGCTGACACATAGACAACCATTCACGCTCACATTCACACCGACGGGCAATTTTGAGTCATCAATTAAACTGAATGTCTTTGAATCTGGAGAACTTGGAGAAAAACCACGCTAATACAAACTCCACACAGAAGGGCCCCGAGCCGGATTCAAACCTGTGACCCTCTTGCTGTGACTAACCACCGTGCTGCCCTGTCAAACTATTTCTGAGGTCAAAAATGACCTTTCAGCCTCAGTAAATGAGCTTCCTCTATAATCTACCTGTGTTGATTTCTGTCCTCCCAGATGGATCATTCCCTATGAGCCAGAGAAGTTTCCCTCCGTCTTTCTGGAACAGCTCCTACCAGCCGTCGGTCTCCTCCACGCTGGGCAGCACTCTGTCAGCTCCCCACACAGAGCTCCCCTTCCCCGGGGACCCGTACTCATCCGCCTCCCTGCACAGCCACCTCCACCAGCCCAGCCCTGACTCCTGGCACCCATCCCATCACCACCACCATCACCACCACCATCCATACTCACTAGGGGGTGCTATAGGCAGCCAGGGCTCAGCGTACCCACGTCCTGGGGTTCACGAGATGTACGGCACGGCATTCGACCCCCGTTATGGCTCTCTGCTGGTGCCATCTGTGAGGCCTCATCACCGTCTGACGTCCGGCAGCTCGGTACCGGGGCCCAGCGCTTCGCCCTGTGACCTGGGAGGGAAGGGGGAGTCGGGGACCGGCTCGGCCTGGAGCGGCGCCTTTACTGGAGCTGGAGCAGAGATCGGACTCAACATGGACACAGGTATTGTCGATTCCAAGTCCATTACAAGTTGTGCAGCAAATCTTCTATCCTTCAGATAAAGAAAAAATACACAGGGAGTAAAAAAAAACAAACAATAAAATTCTGGATGAATCAGGATGGACAGACATGCAACAGATGTAGAGAGCAGAATAAAATAATAGTAAAATTGTGGAGAAATAGAATGACATCATCTGTCAATAAACGAGTGATTCTCTGTTATGTGCCACTTTGAGCCAAGAGTTATCTTTCTAATCAAGCGCCAGAGTTTGTCCGTCTTAGTTGATAGTTTATACCAATGATTTTCTTTCATGGCTATCATTTGGCATATTAGTAAAACAATAATGGGGCCTTGTGGATTTTAGGGGGCATGTAGAGGGCTAACAGGCGTCAGCCGATTCTAATTAAAACCCCAAAGCTGGTCTAGGACAGTGGGTCCTTGCCTGTTCTGCTTTATTAAGTTGTATGCTTCCTTTTTTGGTGAAATATTGGACATATTGTACAAATCAATCTTTGCCTGAAGCAGGTTAACGTTGTAAACTGAAGCAAAATGCAACAAAACCACTGAATTAGGTTTAGGCTACAAAACATCTTGATTAAGTTTAGGCTACAAAACTACTTGGTTAGGTTTAGCAAAAAATATCATGGTTTGACTTAAAATGACGATTCAATTCAAACAAAACAAAAAACGCAACGGATACGTTTAGTAAAAATACATGATTGGCTTAAAATGACGACATTTTAAGCCGTTATGTTATTACACTACGGATGTAAATTAAAATAAGTGAACGTTGAGTTATGGTTTCATACAGGACATGAATGATGGACTCCTGGGGGAAAGTCCTGTGTTTACTTGACCCATCCACCACTCTAACCTCCTCAGTACCTAGACTACTACTACTAGAAATGTATTTGTGATATGTCAAAAACAAAGGTAATCCGCAACAAAATACTTTCCCCTCGAAATGTAATTCACAATGCAGTTTTGTTGTATTTGAATGAAATTTTTAAGAGACAGACCTGAATGTTAGCGCCTAAACATAATGCAGTACTACAAGCAGATATTGTCTTGAAAGACTGGATATTTTGGCATAAAACAAATGAAATACTGTACATTATCAATGAACATTTTTCAGATGCGTTTGGAATCATTTTTGATCATTGTGGTGGATGCCAGATATAATATATATATAATATACACAGTATATATAAAACCAGCGTTTATAGGTTATACAGTACGTTCTCCATAGAACAAAGTGTGGTCAAAACATTGAAGGATTGGGGCTTTGTGTACAGTCATTTCAACAGATGTGAAAACCACAGTTGAAAATAGCTTGACTTTGATGTTGGTGTTTTCAAAACTCTCAGCTGTCATCTGTCGTCACTGATAACAGATTCAGATGCATTTTCACGTTGTTGAAGTGTTTAAGACATTCAGTGTGACCACGTAGCAAAGTAACAACTTGAGGGCATGAAAACCAGATTTAAATGAAGATTTTTCCCCCCTGCCTCAGATCAACTTACCACAAGTGGTTTGAACCAACAAACTGACTGTCAATCAGCACCTTAACACCAGCTGTCAACTTCCTTTTCTGTTGCTGTCTTGCTTTCATCCCCTCTCTGCCTCAGGCAATTCCTCCTGCTTTTATCAACAAGACGTTTGCGCTTCTTTTTCTAATCTCCCTTTTCTTACTGTTTCTTTCTTCCTCTGCCTTTTCTTTTCCTCCTTTCTTTCCTCCTCTCTCAGGTCTGCAGGCACAGGATAAGAGCAAGGATTTGTATTGGTTTTAGAGACTGCTGAGACGCTTCCCCCCACTTCACTCCTACTTCAGCTTTAGCCTCTTTCCTTCACTCCTGCTGTTGCTCTGCTGCTGTTGTGGGATGACTGACGGAGAAACTGAAAGTCAGTCGGCGGTTTTGTGCTGTAACTGCTTCTGGTCTATTTGCAGCTCGGTGTTACGGAGGACTGTGCAGCAGCAGCGCAGCCCTGCTGAGCTGAATGCCGACAGTGTGGATACAAAACGAGCGTGGAAACAAAAGTGGACTTGCGGAGGAGTGAGAGAATCTGATCTTGACGGATGTGGACAAAGACAAGACTCTTTGTGCTTCTGTAACAGGCAGGGACAACATTCCTAAAGTGGAAAAAGTCTGGGGACAGACGGACAGAGACATGTGTTGTCAAACTCCAAAGACAAGCGCTTGAAGGACTTGGCAGGCCTTGCCTCGCTGGGACAACTGGGCAACAGACACTGGGAGTGTTGTGGCTGACGGAAATGCTGTGTTGGTGTTGAGGAGGCCGCACAGCAAGAATTAGGCAGAGTGCGAAGGCAGGAGGAGTCCAAACACTTTGGTTTACATGGAGTATTAGTTCAATGTCAACTGGAAAAAAAAAACAACAAAAAAACTCAGTATTTTGTGGCACTGTAAAAGTTAAATTAAACAGTTTTGACTGATAACAAAAAGATACTTAAGTTATGATTTCACAATCTCTTTCAACAGCTGCAAATAACTGAAGTTGTGTCTCAGTTTCATACTGTGTACGAACTCTAAGCAAGTCTAAGCAAGCAAGAGCACATTTAAACAAACTGCGTTCTCAAATACGTTTCGGGGGAAAAGACGTATCACAGATACGTTTGTAAAGATAGTCTGAAGTGCTCAGGGTGTTGAATGGGTCCCGTGTGAAGCTTAAAGTCAGCATTCACTTCTTTTAATTTATGTCAGCTACTTAATAACATAACAAGTCATTTTAAGCCACACCATGTTTTTTTTTGTTTTGTTTTTTTTACTAAACCTAACCAAGTAGTCTCGTTGCATTTTTGTTTTGTTCCAATTTAAATGAAATTCTTTAAAACTGTGGTCATAACCCGGGAGAAAACATCTTTCCCTCAAAACGGCATGTACTGCTAATTTCTTGTAAGTTCAGTGTACTAATTTGTATTTAAAGTAGAGCATGCAGACCCTGTTTTGTGTAGTATGGAAGTGGGACACACTTGTCTCAGAAGGACGCCACAACGACTGGGATGGAAGGATTGTTTGTCATTTGCAAGTCATAACGTCTTGATAAGGGTTAAATATTGGATAAGTTGGTTTTAAAAAACAATCTTTTAAAAGGAGTTGAAATAGTCACTGAACGTAGTGCTGGGCAGAAAATTAATTGCCGGCAATTTTAATAGTCATTTAATATTGAATATGAATTAATTTATCAAGCGACAAACATTTGTTGTTCAGAGCTTGTCAAATATGAAAATTTGCTGCTTTTCTCTGTTTTATGATTGAATACTTTGGTTTTGCGCTGTAATTCATACAAAACTTATAGATCACTTTGGACTCTGGGAATTTGTGAAATATTTTTCCCAATTTATTTTTATCTACAATTTATACACTAAACAATGAATCAATCAATTGAAATATAATGTATTGATTAAAGATAATGAAAATGATGATACGTTGCGGCCCCAATTTAAATGTCACTGACACAGTGTACATGCTTACTGCAAAATAGTGACATCTGCTTACTTTGGTCGTATTCCTGATTCATTATATAAAGATAGCTGATGTAACAACAGATGACAACTACTGTCTATGATAAGGAGATAATCTAACGTCAGGTGTTACGAACTTTCTGTATGGTTGGATTTTTTTAATGCACCTTTGAAAAACACCAGCTGAAGATTCAACATTTTCTGTGACCATGTTGAGTGTCATCAACTGCTATTCAATGTAAAACTGTTTGATTGGCTAATCTGGGTAACAGTCTTTAACCTACCGCAGATACAATGAGGATGTATGTTTTGTTTGAGAATAATACTAACTTGAGCAACCACTATTACAACTCCACACCTGCAGATTAGACTGTGTTAATCTTAGTTTTGGACATTTATGAAACATTATTTTACAGTGAAAGAAGAGATTTAACCTCCCAAAACAAAAAATCACAATAACCGTGTCAACAAAAGAAATGTAAACTTCACACCAGTGGCTGCTGAGATAGAGAAGAGGGGAGGGGTTCCTCTGATGAATGAGTAGAACGACGGCTATTTGAAGCCACTTGACTCTTTCTTTCCCTGCTCCCATGCAGCTGTCAACGACAACTGCTCTTCAACTCAGTGAAAACACACACACACGCACGCACACACACACACACACGTCCTTATCAGCAAGTGTGGACCACGATCTCTGAGTTCCTTGTGAGGGCCGCCACTTCCACTGGAGCTTGCATTGTGCAAAAAAAGAAAATATATATTTTACCGCTATAGTTGTGGGGAGTGGTCCCTGTTGCTAGGCAGATTTGGTTCTGAGCACACACACACACACACACACACACACACACACACACACACACACACACACACACACACACACACACACACACACACACACACACACACACACACACACACACACACACACACAGGTCACAATAAATGTCCTCTCTGAAATGTGCAGTTTTATCAAACAGCTACAGATGTCGCAAGTTTGTGTGTCAGCATGCCAGTGTGCAACTGGCATGCTGACTGCAGGATTGTCCACCAGAGCTGCTGCCTGTGAACTGAATGTTCATTTCTCTACCATAAGCCGTCTTCAAAGGCGTTTCCGAGACTTTGGCAGTACATCCAATCGGCCTCACAACCACAGACCATGTGTAACCACACCAGCCCAGGACCTCCACAGCCGGCATCTTCACCTACAAGATCGCCTCAGACCAGCCAATCGGGTAGCTGATGCAACAATCGGTTTACATAACCAAAGAATTTCTGCACAAACTGTCAGAAACCATTTCAGGGAAGCTCAGCTGCATGCTCGTCATCCTCACTGGGGTCTTGCCCTGACTGCAGTTTGTCGTTGTAATCGACTTGAGCGGGCAAATGCTCACCTTCAGTGGCGCCTGGCACTTTGCATTGGTGTTCTCTTCACAGATGAATCCCGGTTTTCACTGTACAGGGCAGAGCGGTTTGTAGATTAGATTAACTCTGCAGTCATTTTTCTGGTTGCTGCTCAGTGGCTGTCTCTCATTACCGCAGTATTGGAGTAAGATATCCATCAGTGTATGGACCAGTTTCCTGTGTCCTTTTCAGCTCGTCTGATGGTTGTAGACTTCAGGTTCTTTGTCATAATGTGTGGTTCCTCTACAATAGTAAAAATAACATGTCACCTCAGCATTAACTACTATTATTATTCTGACAGGTACACTTATATACCATACAATAATGCTTCTGCAATGAACCTCAAGTTATGTGCATACCTGAATCTTTGACTGGCTTTTTTCTTTGGAGGAGCCTTGAAGAGAAGAAACACAGCAAGAGACTGTTATGCTTGTAACATCACCGTGCAGTTGAGGTACTTTGAGTCATAATGTCTGGTTCTTCTATAGGAATGAACAGAATGTGTCATCTCAGCATTAAATATAGTTCATCCTACTGGCAGATAAACTACTACCAAAGAAAATCTGCAGTGTTTTGGTGTCATACAGTACCATGTGATATTTTCAGCTGGTAGGTTTCACATCAATTTTGGACTACTCTGCCCACCTTTGCAGTACATATGGAAGATGGGTTTTTCAGCCAGACTTGTACATGTCAGGTTGTACTTCTACATGTTTTCCATAATACCAATGCTTCAACACAACATGGTGTCATGCCATTGTTCCGGCCCATTATTCCAAAACTCCAACAGTCCTAAAATGTCCCTACAGCCTCAACAGAAGCACATACGGCTAATTATTGTGCAAAATTATGTACCTATACCTTCCCAGTTGCAACATTTTTTAATCCTACAATGGCGAAGGCACGGCATGCCCTACTCTGCTTCTGGTTGGCTTACCCTGATGTTCTTATTCTAAACCTAACTAATCTCACTACTCATGCCTAACTAAACATACAAGAAAGGCAACAAGAAATAAGAGGTGGTGGTCACACCATCTGAGTCCTGATTTGGTTTGAAACACTTCTAACTGAAGACATATGCATCACTTTCGCTGTTTTGGGAATCCTAGAACTGGGGACTGCCCATTGTTCTGACAGCACATTATTCCAAAACAGCAATAGTACAAAAAATGTCCCACTGGAACAAAAGCCTATTTGTCTGACAACCTGTTATCCTGAAAACAAATGCAGCGGGCCCACTGCTCCAAAAATACACACTGTCAGTGCAACAAGCAGAAGCATATGGCTAAATATCATGTCATTGGACCTTCCCAATTCCAGAAAGAGTAGGTCATGACTAGAAGGTCACATAAATTGCAAAACTCTTGTGAGATGGTTATGGTTAGGGATTGACCTTGAATAGTTAAGGTTAAATGGTAAATGAAGTTGCATGAACTTGTGGTCTTCTGACCACCCAAAGTGCTTTATACTATATATCAACATTCACCCATTCACACACATTCATACACTGATGGCATAGACTGCCATAGAAGGTGCCAACCTGCCCATCAGGATCTAATCTAAATACCCATTCACATGCACAACAATTTGGGGGAGTATCTTGCTGAAATGAATAAGGTTAGGCAATGACCTTGAATGGTTAAGGTTAGACATTTTGACCTCGAATAGTTAAGGTGAGGCACTGATTTGGAATAGTTTAAGTCAGGAATTAACCTTGAACTGATAAGGTTATGCATTTTGACCTTGAATAGTTAAGGTTAGGCATTGAACTGGTAAGTTTAGGCATTTTGTCCTTGCATAGTTAGGATAGGTTGTCGGGCAGCAAGTCTCTCTTGGTTTTTACCTTCTAGACATGACCAACAGAGTTGATGCAACCTCTACTTCTTCTACTACTCTGTTTAAGCGTAGCCTATACCACCAACGTCTGACAGAACTACATTGTAGCCCAATTTATTTGCTACAAACCAGTTGATGGAAACCCACCTAATTTGCATTTCCTTTTTGCAACATTTCAAAAGTTTGCTTCAAATGCATTTGAAATTCAGTTGGAACAGCGTTGTCAGCTATAAAGTTACTGTGACTTCATTCTCCACTCAGGTAGACATTACTCCACTATGTCTTTACATAGCAATTAATTGTTTGCTGCTATATTAATGCTCGAGAGCACCCTTAACAGTCAACCTATTCACTTCATATTAATAGAGAGAAAGAAAGGAAGGAAAGGAGGTGCTAAGAGAGTCGTTGTCAAACAAAAGACCATCAATTTCAGCCATATGTTGTGTTTCTCAGAAGCTGACGCCGTTTGTTTGAATTTGTTTCAGCTGAGAGCGAGACAGCTGTGGATTAATATCGACTTCTGACTTGAGCGACGACGGACAAGAGAAGGGTGGAGAGGTGCTGTCTTTCTCTCTAGCTGTCAATATGCACAAACACACCCCTTTCCCTTTTTTTCTAATCTGTTTTTTCTCTTTTAGCTCTCTGGAGAGATTAAAAAAAAAAAACAACCAATGCTTCTTTTCACAAAGACATGAGAGTTAATTCAGTTCTCCAGCAGAAAAGGAAGGTATGGAGCTGTGCTAATTGTGTGAAACACAAGGGCAAGGTTAAGGATAAGAGCTGCCCTTTAATCAAAGCCCAGAGAGGGAAGGAATGCATTGATTCATCAGTTTATTTCAGTGAATTGTTACTGAAATAAACTGTTACACCTTAATAGTTGAAGTACACTGGTGTTTGTGCATTTTGATCTGCATCCACAACAATGTTCGCAAAAAGAGAAAAGCATTGTTAGTTTGTGCAAATGAGGAAGGAAACAGAGAAGAATGTAGACTTGCAGATGGTTAATATGCGGAGAATAGACTGCATGGTCCGTTTTGCAAAGAGGTTCAGTCAGGAAAACAGTTTAAAGGCCTTTACACACCAGGGGACAAATTAACAACCTCTGTAATTGTGATTGCGTTAATGCATTTAAGAAATTAGTGGCAGTAAAACAAATTCACATTAACGAATTATCACGTTTTATATATATATATAATCAATCAAATGACTACATGCAACATGAAAGGGGGTCACTAGTAGTGACAGAACAACAAAGAATACTCATTGACCCTTCAGCTCTTACTTTTTAAGCTTCTTTTGGCTCGCTGTTTTGGGTTTACGCCACATTTACTTTATGAATCTCGTCACTTTCATCAACCGTGTTTCCAGCGGCAGCAGGCAGCTGTTTTCAGCAACAAAACCATGTGGCTTGATGCAGCAGGTTCAGGCTTGTTCAGCAGTCCCCTCTGAAGAAAGAAAGTGGATACCAAAAAAGGGACAATTTTATGGGTTTATCCATTTGCGGGTTATCCAGATATACTTACAGAGAGGAATAAAACAAAATCTTAATCGTTTCCTCTAAATAATATAAAACAATATTCAAAGTACTAAAGATTTTTTAAAGGATTTAATGAAAGTCTGGAGCCCCATCTCATCTGTTCATCCCACTAAAATCTGTAACTGTTAGCAGAACATTTTGCTTCCACTTCTCTACCTTTCTCTGTCAATATTTTCGTTTTATTCAGGAAAATGAAGGACGAAAGTCTTTCAGTTTGAAACTTTTTAAAAATATAAGAGTTTGTATAAGTACAGTAGAAGTTATTCTTACAGAGCACTTAAAGTTTATGTTGTCTACTTGATTTGAAGTCTGGTATGTGCCTGACATTCACTTTCACCTTAACATGACAACATAAAATGTTCAACATCTCTTCAAGGTAAAAGAGAAGCATCCACTTTTCAGTCTAACCGTGAACCTCCATCCCGCTTGCCCTCCATCCCTCCATCCTTCAGTGTATGATCTCTGTCGTTAGAGCAGATCAGAGCTAAGTGAAGCTATCAGGTTTCTGCTCCCCTGACGAATGTGTACAGGACAGACGGAGCGGAACAGCCCTTTAACAATGCAGAGTGAATCCTCCTGCTCTGTTCTGCAACATTCCCCACATCTCTAGCTTGGTTTCTGCTACAGTTCTTGTGACAAGAAGAAAGACACAAGGGAAAGAAGGACAGAAAGATGGACATCTTGTTGCAAACAACTTATGGAAAGAGGTAGAAAAAGAGGACAACCCTTTAGAGGGGAATAAAGACCATTTACACCAGTAAACCTTTGACAAGCACAACAGTAAATCTTTCCTTTTTGTATTGGAGTTACAAATAAGCTGAACTTTCAGTCAATAAGTCATAGCTTTGAGTCAAGTCTACAAGAGTCTCAGTGTTGTCACATCGCAGTATTGCTCACACTGCACAACTTGTTGTCTCGTAATCGCAAGTCCTTAAGTCGTTGTGGTTTTCAGCGCCTGTCACACCTTACAAGATCTTTCACCATAAGGAATCCCTGATGAGTATGTCTGGTCTGCAAACTATGTTTTATCATGAAAACGTGAAAAGTGACAAGGTACTACTTCACTGTTTATTTTCCTCTACAGTCTCACGGCAGTTCATGAATTAGTCACAAAATTTAATCGACTTCCTTCGTGTACACAGACACCAATCTGCTTTTTCCTATTTTCTGCTCTAGTCTTTTCAAAATAGAACTATCTAGGTTTAGGAATAGATCGACTTGCTTAGGTTTAGCACACTACTTGGTTAAGTCTGGGCCAGACCAGCCACATGAGGAGTGTGTGATGGCTGCATTACCTGTTGTTTTTTTATTTCGGCGTCCATGTTAACAGGTTAGAGCAGCCACACCGCCCACATGAGATGCTCGCATCTTGGCTGCGTATCGGCTGCGTCTCTTCTAGAAATTCAAGGTCTCGCCTATTTTTGATGTGAGTCGTGCAAGGTTCACAGCAGCAACAGACAGTGAAGGTGATCTTCAGACTGTATGTGTCATATCAGCAACATTACTACATTTGCGATGTCTTTACCTGTAGAAAATGCCAGGGACCTGAAAAAAGACTTATTTTGAAATTAAGACTTCCTGCTTTCATTTCAAAATAAAACTCCTCAACCATTTTATTCTGTGGACAGAACTTCCTCATTTGTTAACACAACTTTTATACTGAAATACGTGCAGGACAGTGTTGTAGAACATGCAATGACTTGCAGGGCTCCACGAATGAATATAATACAAGATTTTAATTGTGGGGTTTCTTAAACTTTCTCTGTCTAAAATAAATATAACTGACATTTCTAATGAAATGAAATGGCCATTATGAAAGTCAAACTCTATGTAAAAAGAGCAGGAGCAGCAGCAGAAACGCTGCAGAAACTTAGCTGGTGTGAACAACGGACGCATGAATCATGCAGCCGTGACGCAAAGCAGCCGCCACGCGCTGTTCACGTGGCTGGTCTGGCCCAGGCGTTAGGTTTAGGAAGAGACAGTTGTTTGGGTTAAAATGACACGGGAAGTGCTGTAAATTAAGTGCAGAAGTTATGTGACAAACAATTTAACTTTGACTTGTAATTTCACATAGGACATAAATGCTGGTCTCCGAGGTGAAAGTCCTCTGTTTTTGGACCCACTCATCCAACCTGACCTTCTCCCTATGCAGCATTTGCCACTCCTTATATTTCCTGGTTCAAAATTACATGGATTACATACAAACTGATTTCGTGCTGACCGCCACGAAAAAAAAAAAGTGAAATTTGTGTCTGTGTACACAAATCAGTGCATTCAATTTCATGACTATTTCATGAAGAGCTGTGCGACTGCGCTGCAACATACAGTAAAGTTTCTATTGTTACAGGTGACGCCTCTGCCAGGGTTCCCCTCAACCCTCGTCTTGTCTCTCATTAGCTGTAGCTCCCCAACAGATCCGGATATTTAGCCTGCTAGATATCTCTGTGTCTGCGATGCATCGGCAAGCCTCTCGGCTCACGTCTTTGAACAGAGTGGTGTAGGTGGAGTTATTACTAATCTTACAGACTTTCTAATTATCTATACAAAGCTTCAGTTAATTACAGTTTCAAAGATTGTCCAAACAAAATACGGTCAGAGGAAATTTCTGGGGAAAGCACTCCTCTGAAAATCACAAAACTTCATCCATCAGCAGCTTCAGTCCAAAAAAATATCAGCCTTCTAACATCCAATTCATCAGGCCAACACCAGCATTCACATGTTTTGATTGTGTACATGTTGGAATGCCATTATGGAGCAAAACTGACCAAATGTCAGTGACATTCAGTTTGTCTTTTTCACTCTCAGGATGTCAGATGACAAAACAAACACCTTGCATCAACAAACACGGTGATGTGCTGCATTAAAAAATCATTTAAATAGGTTGATTTGCTTGTCAGGAGCCCACAATGAACCAACCGAATGTGTTCTCCGTTGAAGTGGGGGGGCCACAGTCGAGTGGAAACACAGCTGTGGTTCTTGTTATCCGGGCTCTGACTGCCAGAACTGTCAGCTGTGGGGTAAAACAAACCCTGGTGCTGAACACACACTGACTGACTTTTATTGAGGTTTGTTTACCTCCTGCATGCTTGATTTCCATCGATTTCAACTGGAGGAGAAGTGGAAACTGTAACAGTGTGGACAGACTCACAAATGCCAGAAGACCTCCTTGTGGACAAAACATGCAGTGCTGCAACACATTAGTTTAATTTCACACAGTCTTGTGATCATTATAGGAATGTAGGACTACCCTGATAAAAGGCAGGAGTACTGTGGTGGTTTTCTCAGATCTAGACTCAAACTTATCAGAAATTTACCTCAACTTAGCCACAAACCCTGATGCCTATCCTGTCAGGTCTTTGTCAAGCACACACATATACAAACATCACAATTTCAACTACTGTTTTATGATGAATCTGCTTTTGAAGTTAAGTATTAAAAGTGAGCCAGGGTAATATTAACTTGTTGTTTTGGTTGATTGTTGCTTGTTTATTTGTGTGAATTCAGAAATGCATGTAAAGATGCAGTATAATACCTGTACCTGCAATTCATCGGTGTAACGTAGCGTAATATGTCGATTTGCATAATGTACTTCAGGAATGGCTGTGCCCAGTCAAGACATCCATTTCCCCTGAAGATCCTCTAAAGTGAGGAAGTATTTTAGACAGAGCAGCAATGTGTGCTCTGTAAACTCTGCAGACTGGAAATGTCTGAACACTTGAGAAAGCGAAAGCATCCCATTGTGCTTTGTCTATAATGCTAGAGGCAGAAAGGCAGCAACATGTCCTGTTTACTTTTCATCCCCACCAAAGCATGAAACATTAGGATTACCAACACACAGAATGTGTTACCGTCACTAGTATTCACTTAAATTTGATTTTCCATATGTTTCTGCATAACCCCGTGTTAAAAGTAATTTCTGCTCCTCAGCTGTTACATCATGCATCATCTATCATTGTTAATTGACAGTTTTATATTTTCTGTTTAGTTTAAAGCACCAGTGTGTAACAAATAGTAAGATTGATTGGCAGAAATGGAATATAACATAATGAAATACGTTTTCTTTAGTGTTTAATCACCTGAAACTAAAATGAATGACTAAAATGTGTTTTACACTAGAATGAGCTGTTTATATCTACATAGAGAACAGATCCTATCTCCGAGTCCGCCATGTTGCCCCGCCATTTTTCTACAGTAGCCCAAAACGGACAAACCAAACCGTCAACTTTTCCTACTTGGGCCCGAGTCAATAATGTTTCTCACTGCTGTCATTCACACACACTCTATGCATTGGTTCTGCTCCAAACGATCTATGCTACTCTTAAAAACAGGAGAGGGCTATTCATGTTTAAGACATGAAACCACAAGAAATCATCCAGCAAGTCGTCACCCAGCTCAGCTGTCCCTATATTTCTCAGAGGCAGTGAAAGCTCAGCCTCGCCTGCACCTCTGCCAGCAATAGACAAAAGATGGATCCCATCAATTGCTATAATTTTATTTTTAAGGACACAGATGGCCTGTCTGCTGTGCCGCCTGACTGCCAGGTTATTTTCTGAGTTGAGAGGATATATCAGATACAAGGCACATTGCTGCTGTGAGGGGAGGATATAGAGTCCCACAATAGTCGGATTAAGTATCACCTCTTTGAAACGTCAACAGTGCCTCGCACAATAACGCCACACACACTAGAACAGAGGGCTCTCCGTGTCTCAGCCTGGACCTCCGGACTACTGGGAGGTAACACTAAACAAACACAGACTTACCTGGACAGGTAACCTGAGAGGAGACCCACCTTGAACCCCCTTCCTCCATAACCGCCCCCCCGCCCACCACCACCATCACCACCACACCATGGGGCCTCAGGGTGAGTGTGTATGTGTCCTTGATGGAGCTGAGGACCAAACAGGTAGAGAAAAGGTGGAAAAGGAAAAGAGGAGGGGATGAAGAGTGATTGGTGAGGTGTGAAGACGAGCAAATCTGGTTGGACAGGTGATCTATGGCCACGAAAAAAAAAAAGGTTTAGTAAAAGAAGGAGTTTAAAAGCATTTGGCCTCTCTTTTGTCTGAAGTAGTTTTAACTTAGACGGGGGGCAGCAGTAGCCTAAAGGTTGGAGATCAGAGGATCATGAGTTCAAATCCTGTAAATCCCACAGCCTGCAAGGAATGTTCGAGTTGGGAATTAAAAACAAATAATCTTTAAACAAACTACAGCTGTGGAAATGCTGCTTTTTTTTTTTTTTTTTTTAAGATGCACTAGTCCAAGTTTTATCACATCCGCCAGACTGGAGGAGAATATTTAACAGCAATTAATTGCATGATTGTCCATAGTTAATCATGATTAATCACAGTATTTAGTAGTCTAATCAGCATGGTAGTGGGCAAAATATGCTTGCTTTAAGCAAATGTATTGTATGTTGGAAATCAATTAACAACACAACGACAAATATTGTCCAGAAAAGCTGTCAGCTGTCAGTGTGTCAGTGTGCTGACTTGACTATGACTTGCCCCAAACTGCATGTGATTATCATAAAGTGGGCATGTCTGTACAGGGGAGACTCATGGGTACCCATAGAACCCATTTACATTCACATATCTTAAAGTCAGAGGTCAAGGGACCCCTTTAAAAATGGCCATGACAGTTTTTCCTCACCAAAAATTTAGCACAAGTTTGGAGCGTTATTTAGCCTCCTTCACGACAAGCTAGTATGACGTGGTTGGTACCGATGGATTCATTAGGTTTTCTTGTTTCATATAACAATCTTCACGCTAGCCTTAAAACTGAGTCCGCTACAACCTCCAAACGATCAACTGCATTAGTGTGTTAAAGAAATCAGTGGCATTAAAATGAATGTGCGTTATAATCATGTTAACTTTGACAGCCCTAATCTTAACTACAGTATATGTAAACATGTATTAGCAGTAAATTTGCACCAATTATCACTAGTAAAAACTAATTTAAACAATGTATTCTCAAATTTGGGGAACACAAAAGTTGCAGAGTACAGTTAATATCAGTTAAAGTGTTAAATGCTCATTAACAGTTTCTAAGAAACGTCTACAATGAATTATATCACCAAGCTCAAATACTGCTTTTTTCCAGAGCCTCTGAAAAGTTGATATTTTGGAGAAGAACGACTCGTACCCGACAGCAATGCTAAAGGATCTCGTGCCATCTAGCTGTGAGGCTGCAAACTGCAACCAACTGAAACATGTGTGCATGTAGATGAACTACTGTATGCAAAAATGTGAATGGCCATATCTAGAGCCAGAGTTTACTTTGTACGTGAAGAGGACCTGCTACCTATGTCAATATAAACGGCTCATACTAAGGTAATGAAAATGCAATTCACATATAGTAATTCATTAAGTATGACTATCTTAATTATAAATTTACTGAAAATCTTAGGTAGTAAAATACTGTCATCCAGAAATGTAGTGAAGAAGTAGTACAATGTAATAAAAAGTAATATCCAAATTAGAAAAACAATGTACATTTGCTGTACTTCAATACTGTATTAAAGTACAAAGTCTGCAGATAATCACAGCATCTTCAGTCAGTCAAAACAGACCTGAAACCCAGCAGTCGATGCTTTAATCACTGAGGACATTATGGCAGTTAATTGCCACGTAGGTGGTGAACACACACTGACCTTCTGTCTCCATCAACCCAAACCTGAAGCCCGAAGTAGCGCGTTGAGCTTCAGCCTCTGAGTCTCTGCATGTGGACTGTGGGAGAACAGGTGGGCATAGTTTCTGTCAAACAGAGAGAGATTGATGGAGTGGGTTAGAGCGCTGGCCGGGGGTATTCTCTTACAGCAATGGCAGGGACAGAGACAGCTGGACTCTGTACACTGGACTCTGTGTGTGTGCACGTGTGCATATTTGTGCAGCACCGTCTATGTGCTCGTCTATAGCGAGATGCATCGTGTTCGTCCTGAAACAACAGAGGATGTGAAGCAGCAACGCAGACGGTGGAGAGGTTTCAGTCGTGGTATTCTTAGATCTCAGTACTGCATTTGACAAGGTTGAATGGTATTTACACATCGGAGCGTGCAAAAATGAAGTGGCGTTCCTCAAGGCTCCATTCTCAGGCTTCTTTTGTTCAACATCTACAGTGCATGCTACGACTACGGCAGATTATGGAAAACAATTAAATATCTTATCGTTATTAAGGTACTCACCGAAACAACCCAGTACCAAAGTCAAATGTTACCTGCATATGATTATTTTTGTGCCCAGATCTAGAAAAAAAAAAATACTGTTTTCCTTGTAGCAACCACTGTGATTGTTTTTGATTTATTACGACGTGATTGGCCCACCACCACAGCAGCTGCAACCACAGCTGGAATTGCCTGCCATCACATGTCTCTGAACACAGATACTGTATGTCTGAGCCAGCAGCTAGCAGCTAACGGTGCTAATGGTGCTTACAGCACTAACAACAGCCACTTGCTGACAGAGCTAACACTTAATCCGGGCGCGGGAATGGGAAGGCGGCCGTTATGCGTCCATGGCGGCGTGGTCTCCAGAGGTCAGGGGATGGCGTTAGCAGCGGGAACTGCTGTATGAACGCTGTGCAGTGCGGCTCTGATTAGCTAGCCAGTGGGTCACACACAGCTTCCATTCACATGATGCGAATCGAATGAAGTACTCGACTGGTATCAGTGCTAAGGTTCAAGGTTCTTTATTTGTCATCTGTCAATACCAGCTAAAATTTTTGGTCTTAGGTTCCTTCAACAATAAATAATAACTCATAAAATATGACTATATAAAAGGGGAAAACACACAACTAATTGTAAAAGCAAAATAATAATCTGAGGTACAACGTAGTGCAGTTAAAATAAATATTAACAGAAATATAAAATAGTAAATGTGTATTTAAGCTGATGGCAGTATTTCAGATGGGAAAACTGAATGTAAGCAGGATGTAGTAGATGTACTGTATATGTATGATGAGAAGATCACTTTAAGGGTACTGGTATCATAATTTTTTAAAATAATGCCCAGCCCTAACCATAATCATGCAGACAACGGCTGCATCTGATTCATTACGGTGCTACTAGAGTCCACACTAAGACCAGGAAAGACCACATCAGTCCGGTTCTGAGATCTTGCGCTGGCTTCCTGTGTGTTAAAGAATTGATTTTAAAATTGATTAATAAAGCACTGAACGGTTTAGGGTTAAAATACATTTCTGATGTGCTGTTCCTCAGATGATTTGGTCCAGGTCTGTGTCCCCAGAGTCAAACTAAACACAGAGGCAGAATTCAGATCTTTATGCACCACAAACGACGAATTTTTATTCAATGTCTTTATTTATTAATTTGTCTTTATTTTGCTCCTTTTGTTGCCTCACTTTTAAATCCCATTCATGAGTATTTTTTTGTATTGCCTTGTGTTTCTTTAACACATTTCCTAATGCCTTTCTGTCTCATGTAAAGAACTTTGTAAAGCCTTGTTGAAAAGCGTTATACAAATAAACTTGTCTCGATTAAAACTTTAGTTTGCTCCCTTTTAACTGCAAGTTTATCTCGTTTCTCCGATATGTTCAAAACACTGATGAAGGTGAACAAAGAGGTTTCTATAACAAGCACTCACTTAAAGAGAAAATATTTTCCTTCCCAGTCAAGAGGACTAAGGGGTGCTTCTTTTATCTGGTAAAAACAAGAGTAAGTTTGACACAATCATGCTAACCTGCATAGCATTTTCAATCATTTCACTTTTTAAATGCAGCCAACAAGGCAGTGAAGACAAGAACCAGATGTGGGATGTGGAGGGTCGAAAGCAAGGTTTCACTCCATTTATTACGTCCGTGTGCAACAGTCGTAAAAGTCCATGACTACACAGAGGATGAAATACCTGCGCTGTGTGTAGTTTTAGAGGCATGTGTTTAATCACACATCCCTCAAAACCATAGTACTGTACAATGGTCCAGTCAAGGGCAAGTCACTTAAGCAATGCTTTAATCAAAGGAAAAATGCATTCAATTTAAGGAACAATGTTTTAAGAAACGTGCTGCACGACTTACCATAGTCGCCTCTAATGTTCCATCAATCTGCGTCCATCTGCCGGGACCTTCTGTCCAACGAGTCTGTAATTGAAAACACACAAAGAGCTGACATTCTAAAGGAGAAATAAATGAGCTTTTTCTTGTCCATAATACAAAATGTCCATGACATGTTTCTGGGGTTTGATCGGTTTGCTGGTCAGAAGAAAGAGTCCAAGTGATTATGTGGCCGTCACACAGCGACTTAAAAAAACACGCAAGCGAATTAAGATGAATAAAGATTGATAATGATCATTGACACTTTGAAGACAAATGGGCATCATACAGAGAAAAAAACTGCAAATGAGTTACAAATAAGTCGACCATGTGTCAAAGATGTCTGAAGATGAATGTTTATAATAGTTTTAACAATATGATTTCAGTATCATAATTTTAGCAGCCCGGTTATATGAAAACACCAGGATAATGTGCAAGGCATTTAGCGAGCACCCTTTTCTCTATTTCCATGTGTCATTTGTACACTATGCATCTTCTACTGTCTGCAATGTAAACACATCCACGTAGAAATACCATGGTAATATTTACTGACGTAGTATAAAAAGTAGGGCTGTCAGTCAATTAAAACATTTAATCGTAATTAATCGCAAATTACTCACGTTTTTCACACCGTAAAGGGAGAATGGTCAAGTATTTAATACTCTTATCAACATGGGACTGGACAAATATGCTGCTTTACGCAAATGTATGCATATATTTATTACTTGAAATCAATTAACAACACAAAACAATGACAAATGTTGTCCAGAAACCCTCACAGGTACTGCATTTAGCATAAAAATATATGCTCAAATTATAACATGGTAAACTGCAGCTGTCTAAAGTGGCCATGACAGTTTTTCCTCACCAAAATTCAGCGCCAGTTATTTAGCCTCCTTCATGACAAGCTACTATGACATGGTTGGTACCAACGGATTCCTTAGGTTTTAGTTTCACATGATACTCGTACAGGGCTGCACGGTGGTGTAGTGGTTAGCGCTGTCGCCTCACAGGAAGGGGGGCGGGGGGTTGGTTCCCGGTTGGGGCTTTTTTGTGGGGGTTTTTGCTTTTTCCCCCGGGGGAAGGGGGGTTTTTTCCGGGGCTTCCCGCCTCCCCCCAACAAAAAAAAAAATTTTTTTTTTATTTAATTTTATTTATATAAAGGGGGGGGGGGGGGGGGGGGGGGGGGGATGGTTTTTTTTTATATTTTTTTTTTTTTTTGCGCTCGGGGGGGGGGGCGGGGGCCGGGGGGGGGGTCCCCCTCCCCCCCCCCAAGAGGGGGGGGGGTCCCCGCCCCCCCCCCCCCCCAAAAGGGAAGAGATGGATGGGAGGGGGATGATACTCGTACATTCAGAGAGGTTGACCAATTAATCAGGCTGATTTTTTGACATTTTTTTCTTAATCGGCGTTGGCTGATAAGCAAGCAGGTCCATCTGCAGGCAGCCCAGTGTTGTTAGAAGAAGAAGAAGAAGATATTCCTTTATTTGTCCCACAATGGGGAAATTCAATTTTTTTTACACTCTGTTGTTTTACTTATACACGGTACATGCAGACCCGAGACACACACATGCACAAACAGGACCCATATACATGCATCAAATGGAGAGACGTCAGAGTGAGGGGGCTGCTCCTGACAAGCGCCCCGAGCAGTTGGGGGTTTGGTGCCTTGCTCAGGGGCACCTCGGCAGTGCCAAAGAGGTAAACTGGCACCTCTCCAGCTACCAGTTCACACTCAGTTCTTGGTCCATGTCGGGACTTGAACCGGTGACCCTCCGGTTCCCAAGCCAACTCCCTACAGACTGAGCTACTGCCGCCCCCTACTGCAGAACATGTGAGACTCCGCCCCTTGTGTCAATCAAATAACCATTTTACCGGCAGACCTCCGTAGATGTAGCCCAGTGGGCTAACCTGAAAAATGCAGACTAGAGAGACCATACGTGTTGTTCAATATACTGTATGTTTACTTAAGTTTAGAAATATTGTGTATCAGTTGTTATTATTAAGCTGTTAAATTTTATCAGATGGAGTAAAAAAAGAAAACCAGCCAAAGATATTGGAAAAAAAAAAATCAACATCAAATATCGGCCAATGGCTGTCCTGATTCTGTAAAAAACTTATATTGGTTGACCTCTTCTATTCACACCAGCTTTAAAACTGCTGCAATCTAAAAACTGCACATTGCAGTTTTTATCATTTCATTAAAGAACTTTATGGTGTTAAAACAAATTTGCATGAACAAACAGCATTATCCATCTGATAACTCATAATAATTAATGAATATACATAATGAATAATGTTGTGGGATATCCCTTATTTTATGGACTATTTGGGGATTTACACATTGTTATTGCATACTTACTGTATATATAAAAAGTAAAAAAAAGACGGTCGAAGCTTCAAAGTTTGGCCAAGAAGTAGCGATCTAGCTAGCTGGCCACATCTACCAGCATCCAAACAGGAGGAAGGAAGTGGTGAAGTAGTCAAGCCTGCCTCTTACTTGATTTGATTGGCTGCCTGGGCCAAGTGTGACATTGACGAGTGGTGCGACTCCACGTCTAGCACTGAAAAGTTGAGAAAAATGTTTACAAAGTGAAAACACCACACCATAAAGGCGTGCCGTATCACAGGAAAACAATGGTGAAGTGTTTCTAGTGAAGTGTCTCTGTGTGATCTAACTCTACTATAAATATACATTTTGTTACAGTAGTTGTAGTAGAGACAGAACCGATTTGAGACATGGCAGCTCTCAGTTGCAGTAGATTTATTGTGATTTCGGAAGACATTTTGTGGCCTTGATTTTAACAGATTTATTCCTGTTATTCCTCTTCTTTTTAAAATACAAAGGTCTCATTCCGTTTAGCTTCTTCAGCTTTCAACACCAGCTATTATTTATTTTTTTCCTGCACTTCCACAGGGTTTTCCCAAAATAAACGGACAGATTTTTTTTATGCATTTTCCATCTCTGTCAATAAGCAAGACAGAAGAGAAAAAAAGCAAGGACTTCAAAAAATATTATTCATTCCTCTGATGAATAAAACTTTGTAGAGTGCAGTATTTACATGTAATCACCAGTTATTTTTGTCAATCTGCAGTCTGTTTTTGTTTGACCTTTCTTTAAAAATTACAGAAATGGAAATGTGGTTTTCAAGGCAATTCTGGCCAAAATGGCAGATTAATTACACAAACCAACAGCTCTAGAAGGTAAAAAAAAAAAAAAAAAGTAAAAGACATTTCAACACTTCCAGCTGTAATACTGTGTATGTGAATTAAGAAAAAAAGATATTCGTTTAATCACACAAAAGAAAGCAGCCTTTCGTCCCTGTTTTTAAGGAGAGGGACATCCCTGAATTGAGGTCTGACAGCGGGATATTGATTGAGCAGCGAACCTTGGACACCACAGCCCACACTTCTCGCTCGCCATCTCCTGTGTGAAGTATTGTTGTGGTCCCACATTATGGAGCACATTGACCTTCAACTTGCAGTAACATAGAACAAAACCAATACACCAAGTCTCTCAGTGAAACAATAAGATGTGTTATTACCGCTGGAAGTGGGAGCATCACGGAAAAAAAACAACGATTATTTCTCAGAGCATGCATCCGTTTTTGTTTAGAAGAAGGACAAGGAAATGAATTATTGCTTTAAAATGTTATTTAAACTCAAGAGTCCATTAAAAGTCCATTTGAAGGATTTTACATTCAGTAAAACCGTCTAATCAGAGTTTAAAGACCCTTTTAATATTTTTTTGGAGGGTTTTTTCATTTTATTGACAGTGACAGTGTTGAAAGGGGGAGAAAGAGGGGGTGACATGCATCAAAGGGCTCCAGGCTGGATTCGAACGCAGGGCCGCTGCAGCAAGGACTCAGCCTTGGTACATGGGGCACCCGCTCTACCAAGTGAGCTACACCAGCACCCTGTTTAAAGACCCTTTTGAACAAAACCTACATTTGCAGACCAATTTCGAACAAGGTAGGGCCACAGATTCAAGTGAGTGGATTCACACACAAATTCTGTAGATCTAAAGGTAATTAATTTGTAATATCAGATTTGCTACGTGTGCCACTATCTACCAAATGCCACAAAGATGTGGCTGGACATATTTTGTTTTATTCACACTGAAGAGTCCCTGGAGGTAACAGTCCGTGGTAGTATATATATACTATAGATGTATACATCGTCTTGTGGTCAGCAACTGAGAAGCGTGTCCTGATAGTTGAGCTGACAGTTCGGTGGGAAGGGAACATCCAGGAAACATATGAGAGGAAGAAGCTACTACGTAGATCTGGTGGGAGAATGCCGAGCGAACGGCTGGAGAACAATAACTTACCGTGTGGAGATCAGCTGCAGTGGATTTGTAAGCTTCTCAACCAAGCGTTTCCTGAGAGACATTGCTTCCACGGCAGGGAAAGTCGAGTGAGCCGTCAAAGATCTATCTGAAGAGGCTGAAAAAGAAAGTTTTTGGTTATGGCTAAAAGAAGGGAAAGAACTGGGGGATGCAAGGAGCCACATAATGGAAGAACCCCACCATCTAAATCCAGCTGCAGGGAGCGGCAGGGAGACGTCCCTGACTGCTGCCCTAGCATCCTGAGATCTTCTGGGATGAAACATATAAAATTAAATACTAACATTTAAAACTATCATTTATAGTCCTTATTATAACCTTTTCTCATCTTTGCCAAGATCCACTGATAAATGTATAAGATATACTGAGATTTTTCAATGTAAACCGGTTAGAAACCTCCAGGTCTGAAAAGTGAAGCCACTGAGGCAGTGCCGTGAGCCTGCATGCTGTCGACTCGTTGGGTTGCAAAAATACATCTGATTGTATAGAAGTGTATGAGAAAATGAGTCTACTTCTCAATTGATTTATTGCCTCAGAAAACATTGTAAACATGAGTTTATGGTCTCAATCACTAGTTTCATGTCTTCTTCAATACAGCATGATGCTCATTTAATGAATTATGGTCCCATTTAGAGTTAAATGGACCATAAAGCAGGGTATGCTTTAGGGCGTGGCTATCTGGTGATTGACAGGCCACTACCATGGCGTTATCCGGTCTGGAACCCCTTCAAAGTTAATTATAACCTTTTTGGTCATCTAAAAATGTCTTATTCAGCATTCGGTTGTACTTAGCTCCACCTTCTTGTGTCACTTCTAGTTGCAAAAAAACAAGATGGCAACAGCCAAAATGCAAAACTTGAGGGTTTAAAACGGCAGAACACAAACCAATGGGTGACGTCACCGTGACTACGTCCACTTGTTATCTACAGTCTATGATGACAACTGACTGTGCTAATTGTTTTGGCCTGATGACCAGTAACTTCATGCCCCATATCGCCACTTTCCAAGACACTGTAGCTAGCTGTGTCACTGTCAATGCTAAGAAGTAGGCCTGTGTTCATCTCTCAGCCCCTTACCCACTTTTTAGCATTTTTCAAAATTATGCAGTCGGTGGACTTAAGCTCAGACTTGAAGGCGAAGTTACACTTTAAAGTATGTTAAAGTGCTAACTAGTGGCATCTTTTTAACCGTTAATTAAGGTTTTGGTATTGTGTATCATTTTATCTCCCATAAAGGACCACAATATTAAATAAAGTATGATCTTTGTGTTTTTTTTGTTTTTTTTTTAATCAAATCATGATTTTAAAATTGAATAGGTACTTTCAGACTTTAAGTACCTGAACTTGAAGAAAGCAGAACAAATGTAAGAATAAAATCTTATATTGCTTTCACAATAGTTAAATTGAGAATTGTAGAGGTACTCCTGAGTCCCTTGAACCCTCTGACCCCACTAAACTGTATCACTTTGTACAATATGATAGCCTTTCACTACTGTAGCCTATTGAGCACAAATCGTCCAACACTGAACAGTTGATTGTAATTGTAGATATCAACATTAATAGCTTTATTATACCTCCCATCCTTGACGCTATCGACTTCAACATCTCATTCATTGGTACTCACTTTCTTTAGATGTGCAGTAACAATGAGGCGTCCCTCATCAATAGCACCTCTCTGCATGACATTACCAGGTATTACATAGGTTGACATGGCAAGAGAGACATGACAGAACATAGACTGAGTCCTTGTAATGTGAAGCTTGTCTCACTCTTGACAGAGGAGTGGGAATAAGTGTAAGGTGGGGGTCGACAGCGCAGAAAATCACGTACTGGTGTGGTGCATTTGTGGTTTGTTAGGAGAAGAGCATTTTGTTTGTGTATGCACAAGGCTGATAGATTTCCTTTAACAGAAAGGAAAGCATTTATATACAATGGAACTAAAAATATAATAAATAAACGGGAGAAAAAAAGTGGTTTAAATACTACCAAGTGTTGACACTTCAGGGAGGATTTGTAAACACCTTTCTCTCATAACTTCTAACCGTGACTGAAGATTGTTTTTTAATTTTTTCTTTTCGTTTCAATTTGTGATTGTAAAAAAGTTACATAAACAGTATTTTTGGTTGCACAAAAAAACTACATAAATATTAAAATAAAAAAAACACTGCAAGTGTTAAGCAGACAGAAGTTGTTGTGTTTAAAGGAGACTAGGTGTAAAAGAGGGAGGATGGCATGGTGGATTAAGATCCTAGGGTTGTCTAGATTTGGTGCATCCCAACAGTGAATCATGAAGGTTATGTGTTTTCTTTTTTGTTTTTTTTTTTGTTTGTTTTTTTAATTCTCTTCATGGAGCAAAATCCTGTTTTCCACTCTGATCTTCCCCAGTTCATATCAGGGATAATGTACAGGGAGCGGGTCATTGTTACGAAATATATCCCTTCAGGGCGATGTAAGATGCATCAGGGTACCCCATTGCCCTGTCTGGGTTTATTTCACAACAATGACAACAGTGTTCATGATTCTAAATGAAGGACAATCACCAGATGTACATTGAAAAGCAAACCAGGCTTTTACATTCAGTGCCCCACAACTCTGGATTGACTTCTTATCATCACTCATGTCTCCTTTGAAGACTTAAACTTATAAAATTGTTGTCTTGATTTTATTCCCAGTAGCTTGGATTCTACCCTATATTTTACATTGCTTGGTCATGTTTGTAATTATGTTTTTGGTTTGTTGGTTTATTTGTCTGTCAGCACAATTACAGAAAAACTACAGGCCTGATTTTCATGAAAATTGGTGGAAAGGTAGAGGGAGAAAAAGGGTGAAAGGAAGAACCCATTAAATTTTGGAGCGGATCTCAATAACAGGCATTATTTTTCACTTATGGAAATGGCCTTGGCAGAGGTCTGTGCTCTCCCAGTGCCCTTCTAGTTTTTAATCTCTCTTAGTGGAAAAAGTAACCAGTTACTTTTCCTGAGAAGAAACATGAACACCAAAAAGCAGACATACTCCATTTCATGGAAATGCATTCAGTTCTACATAAATAATTAAGTACAATAACAATGTACAGCAAAAATGTAACTAAACTATCAATATAAAATGTATTCTTATGCAGAAAAATCTATCTAAGAGCCTCCTTAAGGAGCTAATATGCTAAGCTCTCATTAACTTAGTCAAAACATTTGACTGAAAATGGCCATAACATTCAAGTTTTCAGATAGACAGTGGCACAATTTTCCAGAATTGAGTAGTAGTTACTTGGCCCTAACACACACTGAACAGTCTAAAGTAGGTTGTTTTGTAATCACATGTTTGCAGTTGAGGACATTGGTCCCTTTTAGGTGAAGATTAACTATATATATTGATCTTATTCGATCTAGATCAGGGGTTTTCAAAGTCTGAGACTGTAGGCCTCCCCTCAGACCAAGCTTGGGAAAAGGTGCTCCCTCACCCCCCCTTAGATGACTTGCTTAGATTCACCTATGGGATCATGATTATATTATTTGATCCCATAGATACTCAACAACTGAGCCAACATAGCTAATATTGCATGCTAAGGATGCACGCAAATTTGCTCTACATGGTATTCTCCTGCAGAATGAGAGTTGAGTTGGTAACATACCAACAACAAAAATACACATGCATTACCATTAAAAAAAACATACAACCGCTTCCTTGTGTTATGACATTTTTTACACAGGACATACAAGTGTGCTCAGGGTGGCTGCAAAGTCCAGTGAAGTGATGAAGAGAAATTACTGGCATGTTTATAAGACGCAAAAGGTCTCATGGTATCAAAAGAGGTCAAAGCTCATGACCAGTCTCCAAACATGTGTTGTAGCTGCAGAAAAGCAACAGATTTAGATCAAGAAGCCTGTGAGTGTATCTCTCCCTGCTCTCCAACTGGTGGTGTTTCACAACGGCACACAAGGTAAGAATTTTATATATGAGAAAATATTCAATATACATTATTATTAACATATAACATATAACAGAGAGGATGAAACGATGCAACATTTAATGTTCCAAAATCTCCCATAAACAAGGTTTTTGACCTGTTGCTCTTTTTGCCGTCCTTGTCGGGCCAATGATTGACTGATGATTCAGCTGTCCTATTTATCTTCCCAACACACTATAAGGAGCCCAATAACATACCAGCAGCTACCTCGGTGAATTGGTCGACTATGAGCTGCTAGTATAAGGGCCTCACTATGGACCTATACACAGTAGCTTTCCTCCTGGGAGCCCTGATTTGCACTGGTAAGATTAATGACATCTTTGAATGGTAATTATGAATGGTTCTGCAACAATTTAATACCATCAAATATATAGAAAATTAAGACAGACAATATTTTGCTTCACTGTGTGTGTACCTCATCAGGACAACCCTGTCCAAGCTGATTATATACTGCATGTTCTTTCAATACTATCTGTATCATTCCATAAAGCCAGGATGTATAAAGAGACACATCTGGATGCACAAAAAACATAATTTCTTCATTTTGATGTGTTCACACTATAGTTAATACAGTTTAGAGGCAAACAATGGGAGGCAGAGGGTGATTCAAAATACCCTAAAGTAGAGACACAAATGCACATTTCTGTCTTTCGCGTGAACCCAGAGTTGATCCGATTCTCTTTTAATCACATTAAATGCCCGACAGTTCAGGGCTGAAACAGGATTTGAACAGGTCACATCAAACCGTCACATTTATTTCAAATTAAATCTGAAATTGTGATCACAGAGCTCAACCACTCTGACCAACAATGGCACAATGAATTTGAATTTTCCTGACATTTTCAGATAAATGTTTAGTTTAAATTACATTAAATGGAATTTGAGAACTAAGTACAATAATAGATTGGACAACATTGGCTAATTTACTGCAGATGAGGTGCACCAAATTATTCCATCTAGATGGACATAATATATAATCATAATACTGTATATAAAATTATAAGATCACATTAATTCATTTGATGTGGTTCCTACCAAGTATCTGAGGGGATATATTAGAGTAGTTTTCAAGCCGACTTGTTTCGTTTCTGGTACACAACCTCTTCCCCCACTGTGTTCGCTGTCTGATTACAGCCATGTGTAGCCTATAGCGCCAACTTCAGATAAAACTGCTGTAGCTTAGTTAATTCACTCCAAACCAATGTGGCTAATTCACATCTCTTTTTTACGACAAATGTCATATATGGTGCACCACAAGGCTCAATCTTACGTCCTATTCTTTTTTGTGAATATGCCTTCACTTGACCCTACAAAAAGGAAATATGATGGAGCAGTTGTTATGCAGATGATACACAATTTTACCTACGTATGAAGAGGAATGCTATTGGCCTGGCATGTTTAAATTCTGTGCTAGATGGTAGAAAAAACCAAATTTTTACAACCCTACATTTTAAGTCTGACCTTGATCTTTTGGTCCACTTGAGTCACCTTTAAAATGTACATGAACATGTAGAAGTCTGCAAGTAAAATGAGAACATTGATATCACTCATGTCTGAAGCTACAGCTAGAAGATGGTTAGCTTAGCTTAGCATAGCATGAAGACTGGAAGCATGGGGAAACAGCTAGCCTGTTGCATTTTATAGAAATTAAATACTTTATTCAAATAATTAAAAAAAATGTTTTCATCCCTTTTTTGTATTTTATTCCTTCTTTTTATATAAGCATTTATTTCTCCTTTATTACTTAATACTTTGCTGGATTAGTTTAATTACTTGAAATTGAAAATGTATGTTAAAGGGATCATTTTGTTTTTCACAATCTATGTTTTATTTTTCACATCAGTAGCATGACTTACTACGTTATCCTATTGCTGTTTATTTGAAAACATTAACATCACAGACAAATCTGGAACCAGATTTGACCTTGGATGACGTTAATGATTGGTAATGGACTGTATATTTGACAATGAATTAAGGTTTTGTCTCTGATTTCAGTTAGTGGTACTGAGGTGGACGGCTACGCCAAAACTGAAGGAGCATGGATGCTCTCGCTGCATAAAAGACAGTACACAGCAAACACTGTGGCTGATTGCTCTGCCAAATGTGACGCTGAAACAGCCTTCACCTGCAAGTAAGTTTAAACAGCCTTTACCTTTACATCACAATTTAACTTTTAAATATAAGACTCAGCATCCCGACCTGAGACCTGCTGTGTTTTCACAGGTCTTTCATGTATATTGAAAAGGACCAAGAGTGTTGGACAGCAGCAGCAAACTCTAAAACCGAGTCTATCCTGCGCAGAAGCAGCGCAGCGTTATATGAAAAAAAAGGTGAGTCTTTTCAGTCATATAAATAGCCCGACATCTTGTTCTATAATATTATGGTGTCCTTTCTTTGTCTCCTGTGAATTGTGACGCATATTGAAAGGTCTATATAGTGCTCCAGTTTAGATTCTACGTGATTACATGACATTGTGGTTAATGTTTAGCCTGTGTTGCACGATCAGTGATGTTTGGACAGTCTGCAAACACAAGACCCACATTGAACACTACTGTGACTCAAATTTTGGTGATGAAACATCGCTTCCATCACAATCATATAAATGATTCACTCAAAGAATCTGCCACCAGATAAGATTATTGTATTATACAGTGCATGTGTTAGCAGCACGGCTGATTTTACAGAATGATCAAACATGCGATGCTGATAGTGTCTTTTGGTGTATATTGTTTTGTAGGGCTGGGATGATACACCTATCTCCTAATTTGATACTGTCACGATAACTGGGTGGCGATTCAATCTGTATTGCAATTTTTCAGTATTGCAGTTCTACAAGTTTTGTGATTAAATATTATGATTCATTGCAACACTTTTGACAAATGTGATACTTTTGTAACACTAGACATGAAAAAAAGTTCAATCATACACCTCTAGGGACTTTTACTTCGGAAAGTATCTAAATTAACACAGCATGTACTGTACATAGTCAGAGATGATCTGAAGTTTAAAATATCAGCAATTGTCAGGAAAAAAACAAGTTTGGAAATTTGTGTTTGGTGGATTATTTCTCTGTTACAATGCATTGTATTTTACATTGTCGGAAAGCCTGTTTTTTGACCTTCACAATGATACCCAACTTGCAAGGATCATGCATTTGTGGGATGAGCAGCACAGCTGATTATGTGGGTAGCAAATGAAATATGCCAAAGTTTGCCGCCAGTGCTAAACAGTGTATTCTCCTGTTGGTACTGAACCTTGTTTTGAGCTCTAGGTTCTGTCAATCAGGCACCACAAGACAAGACCACAGGATCACAAAGTGATCCGTTTCATTCTGAAAAGTCAGCTTTTTCAAAACCAGCATGGCTCAGTTCAAAATTTTGTTTCAAAACAAAACTCCTCATCTCTTCTTTGACGTGATGACAGATGATTTGCTACCAACCTGGAGCTCATAAGAGTCAGTACCAACAGGAGAATAATTTCACTTGGGTGCTACCCACATAATCAGCTTTGCTGCTCATCCCACAAATGCATGATCCTTACAAGCTGGACATCATTGTGAAGGTAAATAAACAATGTAAAATACAATGACAATTAGCATTGTAACAACAGAGAACTAATCAACCAAATTCAAATTTCCAAACTTTTTTTTCCCTGAGTTTATTAATTATATTTTGTCCAGCAACCCAAAAATCAAAGAATTTCACCTCACAAATTAGCGGTAATTTCTTTTTAATTTTTATGTTCATGTAATGTTTTATACTTGTGGTGAATATAATCCAATCAATCTTATTTACATATATATATTTTGTATATACAGTTCCCTTTGTTAACACCTTATTTTGAAAAACAGACGTGGTCATACATGTATACTTCCACTAACTTTGCCAAGTTTGTAGCCAGCTCCCCCATCAGCTCCATTGTCTTTATACATCCATGATTATCTCCATCTGGGTCGTTTGAATGCATTTAAAATAAATGTCAGCATATGGGTGCTCCACAGTTGTAACATGGGCTGCATCGACCATGAAGATACGAGTGGCAGCTGGGTTGACTGCACATTACTGCAATATGATAATGTTTCCTGTCCATGACAGAGTTAGCATGCAGCTTTAGCCATGATGTCTACCCCCCTTTTCCTGGCAATGTGTGAAACCCAAAGTGTTTCCACACTTTACTGTATGTGTAGTGTTTACCACTTTGGATTTAAAATGTGAGGGTGCAGGTCGTATCCATGTGGAACTCCCGGCATTTTCTATGTACGCTGCAGACAACTGTGGTTTGTTTTGGTTGACGGACACGGAAAGGATTTGACATCATGCTACTCTGACTACAATAATAAAAGTGTTAACTTCCTTCTACCTCCGCAAAGACTCAAATGAAGCAAATAAAACGCCACCCCTACTGAATAGCAGGCTGGTTTTATTGATCAAACATACAATGCTGATAGTGTCCTTTGGTGTATACTGGTTTTTTTGTCTTGTCTAGGATACCTCCTGGAGTGTGTAAATGGACTAGGAACAGATTACAGAGGAACAAAGTCCAAAACAAAATCAGGAAAGATATGTCAAAGATGGGCAGCAAAATACCCACACAGGCCAAAGTATGTATTCATCAGGTCACTTTACACATCACATCGTATGCTTTTATATCTTTTCCTATAATTTTTCCTCAATGTGTCTGCTGCAGCTTCACGCCGGAAGACCATCCACGAGCAGACCTGGAGTCTAACTTCTGCAGAAACCCTGATACAGACAGCGGGGGACCCTGGTGTTACACCACCGACCCCAGCACCCGCTGGGAACACTGCAATGTACCCAGCTGCACTGGTAAAAGTCATTTATTTTGTGTCAATCAATGATGCCAATCAATGATGCCAAGGCCCAAATACAAACCACTGCTGTGCAGAAATGGCACCCTATTCTCCTTATTGCCATCTAGTGGAGTGTCCAGATTTTTCTGAAGTGTAAAATGCACTACTGTCCTCAAAAGTTTCCACAGTAGACCAATACAGCAGAGAAACAGTGTGATGTACCTGTTTCTTTACAGAGGAGTGTATACACTGCAGTGGTGAGGACTACAGAGGGAAAATCTCCACTACAGAAGGCGGCTTCACCTGCCAACGCTGGGACGCCCAGAAACCTCACAACCACGGCTACATCCCCAGCGTGTGAGACCACAAAACTGCACAATCTATCAACCAGAGCTGTCCTCGACCAAAGATATTCTTACTTGTTTTGTTGACTAATCGTTTAGTTGATTTGACTGATCAACTAAAGAAATCTTAGTCAGCTACGACCAAAACAACAGAATACTCTTAATCAACTAAGAGGGGGAAGCCCTAAAATCAACCACAATCAGGATATATAACATTTAACAAATGCTATATGTAAAATACATCCATTTTCCAGAAGATCAACAGTTCTTTGTCCTGAAGATTGATTTTACCACTCTATTAATGCTTTCTCTAGTCTCCCAGAGAAGTATCTTGAGGAGAACTACTGCAGAAACCCCGATGGAGACCCCAAACCCTGGTGTTTCACCACCAGCCCATCCAAACGATGGGACTTCTGCTCTATACCCCGCTGTAGTAAGTCCAACTATTTCAGTGTTTCCTTTTATTAGTGTGTCAGTGTTGTATTTTGTCATTGTGTGGTTGTGTGTAAATGCATGATTTTATTTGTATTAGAGCTGTCAATCGAGTAAAATAGTTAATTGTGATTAATAAGAAATTAATCACACATTTTTTTATCTGTTCAAAATGTACCTTAAAGGGAGATTTGTCAAATACTTTATATTATCAACGTGGGAGTGGACAAATATGGTGCTTTATGCCAATATATGTATATATTTAGCATTGGAAATCAATTAACAACACAACACGACAATTACTGTCCAGAAACCCTCACAGCTACTGCATTTATTATACAAAATACGCTAAAATCATAACAAGGAGAACTGCACTCCAACAGGCAACAACAGCTGTCAGTGTGTCAGTGAACTGACTTGACTATGACTTGCCCCAAACTGCATGTGATTATCATAAAGTGGGCATAATAATAAAAAGGAGACTTGTGGGTACCCACAGAACCCATTTACACCCTTTTGAAAATGGCCATGGCTTCACCAAAATTTAGCACAAGTTCAGAACATTAACCTCCGTCGCAACAAGCTAGTATGACATAACATCTTAAAACTGAGCTTGCTACAGCCTCTAAAAGTTCAGCTGCGTTAATGTGCTAAAGAAATGAGTGGCTTTAAAATGAATCTGCGTTTACACGGTACCATTCCACATATGACAGCCCTAATCTGTATGAGTATAAAGTAAATGTATGGGTATATGTGTGTATAGATACATGTATAGTTTGAACTTTCTGTCCTGTTTCACCATTTATCACCTAAATGCACTTACCAGCAACATGGCAAGCATAATTACAGCCTTTAAGAACTGTAGATAAATATGTACACTCACCCTTTAACCTGCCGATGTATCTTGGAGCAAGATGTTTAACCACTTCCTGTGTGCGGGACCATCCGACTAGCAAGCTCAGCCCCACAGCGCGACCTGAGAAACAAAAGAGAATACAATTAATTTCATTTGAATATTTTGATATTAGTTTATTTCTTTTGTGAAGGAACAGTGCAAATTAATAAGTATGCATGGTATAAAACAATGCCAGAATTAGCTAAAATGCTATTTTTCATCTGTTGTCCCTGGAAAGGTGTGACACGAGGCCTCCTAAAATACATCAGAACAAAAACGGGGCATGCAGTTTAAAAAAAAAAAATATCAGAAAATAAACATAAAACAGGACATGCAGTATAAACGTTGGAAAAGGACACACAGTTTTAAGAGCAGTAGAAACAGAAGTGACATTTATGCATATAAAACAACACTGCAGACAAGCAGGACATATAGATAGCAGCAGCAATACAATTATAATAATACATCACAAAAATCTAATTTAAAACATATTTTAGCCTTTCGTTTATATCACAGAGGTCCTAAATGATACTGTAAGACCTGAGCTAACAGAACAATGGCCAAACATCAGGGTCTTTGTCAATTTGTGTGTTACACTTTCCTAAAAATAATAAATAAGTAAAGTTGTCTGATTCGATGAATATTCACTGGAAGTATTCTCAAAATGCATCCAAATTGCTCATTTTATACAAACTTCCTGCAGTTATTGCATTCACTATTTGGGTTAATTGTACAGTTTATCAGCTGTTCTGTACTATTATTGTTATGCATTGAAGGTAATATGAAATATATGTATTACTAAATGATAGAAAAGGGGTCCCGTAAGGGAGAAGATTGGGACCTAAACTAAGTAATATGTACATATAATAACACATAGAAACTATACTATTTATGTAATAAATAAAATATAAATAAATAAATATAATAAAATATAATAAAAAACAATACAGCTTACAGACTACAAACCACTGCTAGGACAGATCCAATAATTACTGATACTCATGTAAACAATTAGTCATTTATTCTTATTATTATTTGTCTTGACTTATTTTTTTCTGAGTTCTGCAACCAAACCATTTCATCTTCCGCAGCATCCGAAGCTCCGACCATCATCCCAGAGCTCACCTGTGCCACCGGTGAAGGTGGAGCGTACCGGGGCACGATCGCTGTGACGGAATCCGGAAAAACGTGCCAGAGCTGGTCAAGTCAGACGCCACACAAACACAACCGCTCACCAGATAACTACCCCTGCAAGTACGAGCTACTGCATCAGGAAACTTCCTTTAATGACGGATGCTGCCTTTTATCGTTGGGTTATTCATTACTGCTACTGTCTGTTGTTTGTCAGAGGCCTGGAGAGCAACTACTGTCGTAACCCAGACAATGAGAGGACGCCCTGGTGTTACACCACTGACTCTGAAACCCGCTGGGAGTACTGCAGGGTGCCGAGCTGTGGGGATGCAGCCGGACCAGGTATAACACTGATCGGATATGCAGCAGTAAATAACTGTGTCATCAGCACAGAAATGCAAATTATCTGTCATCTGTCACATTTATACCCAGATCATTAGTATAAATAATGAATAAGATGGGACCTAATACAGAACCCTGCGGCACCCCCTTGTGGACAGTAACCATATCAGAACACAGGCCCTCATATTTAATGTCCTATTACTAAGACAGTTGGTGAGCCAAGTAACTGCTTACTCTGACAGCCCTGATCGCAAGAAGTTTTAAATATTGTGGTTGACCGTGTCAAACGCTTTGGACAAATCGATAAAAAGAGATGCACAACGTTTTTGCTTGTCAAGGGCAACAGAGGCTTCATTTACCACCTTCAACGCAGCTGTGTACTATGCTTTTTCCTGAAACCTGATTAATATTTCAACAAAATGGTGTTAGAATGTAAAAACACCTTTACTTTCTCACTCACAAAAGCTTCAAGAACCTTGGCCAGAACTGATAAATTCAATTCTGGTCTATAATCAGTTAAAATGGCTGGGTCACCCCCTTTTAATAACGGCATATTAAGATAAGATAAGATAAGCTGAACCTTTATTAATCCCCGGAGGGAAATTCAGGTGTCATAGCAGCAGCAACAACAGTACAGATGAATTACAATTTAAGTAAAAGAGAAGGTGCAATGAAGGAAATGGCAATAAAATAAATAAGATAAGTAAAATAGTAATAAGTAAAGTAAAGTGCAGCAGGTGGGCGGGTATTGTCTATGCAAATAAAGTTAAATTAATAAAGGAATGCAATGGGCTCTGCTAAAAAATCAGCTGCCAGTTTCAAAAAATAAGGATCAATTAAATCAGGTCCAGAGGATTTACTGGGATCTAAATCTGTGAAGGCTTTATGAACGTCTTGAACAAAATTTAAAGGCTCACCACTGTACCCTGGAAGAGAACCAGAAGATATAAAATGCTTGTTAAAACAATTCAGTACCTCCGATCTGTCATAGACAGGGACCGAATCCTTTAGTTCATGTATATGTAGGTAGAGCTTGAGTGCTTTTACTCACAGAAAGATAATAACTTTCCAAAATGTCTGTGGATTATTTAGGCTCTCAGCGGTGACAGAAAAATGATATTCAGATTTGGCTTTCTTGATAATATCTTCTTGCCTTGGCCCAAGCCAAGTTACGCTCATGAATATTTCTGTCACCTCTCCCCTTTACCCTAAATTTGCTGATAGGGGCATGTTTATTTACAGTTAGCATAAAACCACCCCTAAAAAGTTTAAGGTTCCTCTTATAAATGATACAAGACTTTAATTTAGGTATCTTAGTGTTTCTAATAGCAGCAACAATACAGTGGCTGCTTAAGTCATTGCAGACCCGGAGAGGACAAAATTAAATCGATCAAGGTGGACTTCTCAGGGCTTTTAAGATGTGGCCCAGTGGGTGAATTGACCAGCTGGGTAAAATGAACAGAATCACAAAAAGATTTAAAATCAGCAGAAATTGGTTTAAGCCAATCTCAATTCAAATCACCAGCTAAAACAAGTTCATTATTTATGCTGTTTACCTCTGCTGCAATGTTCTCCCATAGTTTGTGTGGTATCCGTATCTCTGACGTTGCTGTTGCATCCGCCATCTTTGATTCTTCTTCTTCTTCGCTGGTGTTTTATTGAGTTTGGCAAACACCTTTATGGCGCATTACTGCCACCAATTGGCCTGGAGTGTGGATCAGTTTAACCCGTTATTACTAATGATACTACTACTACTGCTACTGCTAATAATAATAATAATAATAATAATAATAATAATAATTTAATAAATAAAAACAAAAAGAAATAATAATTGTACAAAATAAAATTCAAACAATATATATATAAATAAATATAAATATATATAAATATGAATAATACTGTATACATAAAATATCAATATCCATCTATCCATCTTCAACTGCTTATCCTGTTAGGGGTCGCGGGGGGGCTGGAGCCGATCCCACCTGGCACTGAGCAAAGGTGGGGTACACCCTCGACAGGTCACCAGTCCATTGCAGGGCGCATAAAGACAGACAAGCATTGATGCTCACACTCATCAGTTAACCTGCATGTCTTTGGACTGTGGGAGGAAGCTGGAGAACCTGGAGAAAACCCACACTTACACGGGGAAAACATGCAAACTCCACACAGAAGAGCCCCAAGCCGGATTCAAACCTGTGACCCTCTTGCTGTGAGGCAACAGCACTAACCAGTAAAATATTAATATAAATGATAGAAATATATATACACTTATGTACAGTATGCAAATATACACAAGCATATTTGTATGTATATATGTACTGACATTTTTTTTCTCACTGTGAAGTGAGTTATTTCACCCATAATACATTGTGCAACAGGCTATCAAAGATAGTACTACATTAGTCACTCTAAGGAAACTTAATGCAACTCAATATAACTATATCAAGTTTGATTTAAAATTATATTTAAGACAAAGACCAAGTCAGTTTTAATGTAACTGGCCCCAGGCCTTGAGATTGAAATGATGACTTACAGAACTCCAAGTGAGCTGCATATATGAGTCTTCTTCTTCTTTCGGCTTTTCCCTTCAGGGGTCGCCACAGCGAATCAGTTGCCTCCATCTAATCCTGTCTCCTCTATCCTCTCGTGTCCTCTTTCACTACATCCATAAACCTCCTCTTTGGTCCTCTAGGCCTCCTGCCTGGCAGTTCAAAACTCAGCATCCTTCTACCAATATATTCACTATCTCTCCTCTGGACAAACCATCTCAGTCTAGCCTCTCTGACTTTATCTCCAAAACCTCTAACATGTGCTGTCCTTCTGATGTACTCATTAGCTGCATATAAGAGTACATCAGTGATTTTTTATCTCTTGCTGCAGGTGACCCAGTGATCCCCCCAGAGGAGGAAGACTGTTATGAGGGCGACGGGTCGAGTTATCGTGGTGTAACATCAGAAACCATCAGTGGGAAAAGGTGTCAAAGCTGGAGTGCCATGACTCCTCACAGCCACAAAAAAACTCCACAGGCCTTCCCGAACGCGTGAGCATTAAATGGCAAAAACAAGCCAACAGAAATCTCTGGTTCTTATTGATTGTAGGAGTAAATCACAGAACCTTGTAGGATATTGGCTGCTGTTATCATGACGGTCCAGGTTTTCTCTTTTAACAGGGACCTCCGGAGGAATCTGTGCAGGAACCCTGATGGAGACCGAGCTCCCTGGTGCTACACTACAGACCCCAGTGTCCGCTGGGAGTACTGCAACTTGGAGAAATGCCCCACCAAACCCACGGGAGGTACATCCACACCCAGCCCTAATCCCCAGGTCCCCTCCACCGTCACCCAGGCCCCACCACAGACAGGTAGATTATTCAACATGGTAACTGCATGTTTGTCAGATTTTTTTGGTTGTTATATTTTTTAATCGTCCACTGGTTTCACTTTTTTGTTGTGTTAGACTGTAAGATTGGAAATGGAGAAACATACCGGGGTCCAACCTCCATCACCATTCTGGGCGTGACCTGCCAGGCCTGGAGTGCTCAGAGCCCTCACCAACACAACAGCTTCACCCCTCAAACTCACCCCACCAAGGGTCTGGAGGGCAATGTAAGTATGTGCATCCCTGCATGAATCATTTTGAGTGGCAGTAGCTCAGTCCATAAGAAGGTGGCTTGAGAACCAGAAGGTTGCCAGTTCAAAGTGTGGACCAGTATACCTGATACCTCTATATGACCTACATAAATAAACCATCAGAGCATCAGTGCAAAGATTGGCTATTTCTTTATAGTTATTCTTAATGTTTGTCATAAATGCCATGGGTTTGATTCTGGCGAAATCAGACAAAATCATGCAGGTTCACCAGAAACTCCTTCAGCTCAGTCTCCAGCAGGGCCTCCAGCTGCAAGCAGCCCGCCGCAGACAGACCCAGATCCGGCTTCGCTGCAGCCTTCGACCTGCAGTTGGAGAACTCCACACCTGGCAGCGGGGGCTACGCAACACCACGCTGCTGGAGGCCCAGGCCGTATTGCTGGGCACGCTGAAGGGAAGGGAAGCACAGGACAACCACAACCAGGACTGCGTGGGGCAGACTGTCAGAGTCTGCTGTAGTAAAATCAGAGGTTTTCTACAGGGACGCTGGTGCTCAGAAACACTACCGCTTTTGTCCACAGGGATGGCCAAAATCAACACAAAATGAAAGTTCTTCGCAGTAACTTTAATGTTAAAAGCTGGTCAATCGTTGTGTTTGTTTGTGTCCTGTCAGAACTGCAGAAACCCAGATGGCGATGTAAATGGACCATGGTGCTACACTACTGACAGGAACAAGAAATGGGACTACTGTCAGATCCCCGACTGTGGTATGTGAAATTGTGTTAATTTTCACTATTTTATGAGGCTTTATACGCTAATTAATTAATCAAGAAAATAGTAGGAATAATAGAAAATGGAAATAACCATTAATTGCAGACCTAATGCAGTACTTGTTCAGCTCCAAGCACATTTGAGTCTACATAGAACAGAGACTGGCAAACTACAACTTATATCTTATAAAGGTGAAATACTTCAGCACCAGACAGCGCACGCACAGATTACATGCAGGAGCACATAGACAGGGGTTGGACTAGGAAATAAAACTTTAAAAATATATATATTAAAATACTTGAGGGAGCTTAACTGAGGCTATGCAGATTTGTGACGTGGCTATAGCACCCCTGGCCCGGCTGTTGTCAGTTAGAGCTGAGCCTCGTGTGCTAAAATGGCTACTGTATAAAGGGCAAACTGTTTTGATTCATTCATTCATCACACCAGCTCCACCCCACCAAACTTTTTCCTTTTTAATAATACAATTATTTTTTGTCTATCCAACAATTTAGTTTTCTTATGTGCAATGAACACTAGCAGCCTCACAGGTTGTAAACTTTTGGTCTTGTTAAATGATGTCAATTCAAACAAATTCGTTTCACTTCCCTTGTGAGAATTCATGACTGTGAACTTTCTCTGTAGCTGGACTGTCATGTGGGACACCAGTCACCAAACCAAAGCGTTGTTTTGGTCGGATCGTGGGAGGCTGCGTGTCTAAAGCCTACTCGTGGCCCTGGCAAATCAGCCTCCGCACCAAGTGAGTAAAACTACACTGAAATATAATTCCAAGGGATTTACAACATTTAAAAAATATGATAAAGATATATAAAAGGTGATGCAAGTTTTGTAATGATATAAGCAATAATCTAGCCCCAGTTAGTGCCTGTCATGTAGAAGCATACAGTCAGGTCACAGAGGTAACCACCAGTTTCTCTAAAAGTTTTTTAATCACCAATATTTGAGAAGCCTAGACAGTCACAACTTGATTTAAAAATCTTTTTATTATCCAGCAGATAGATTTTTTGTCTATCCAGATAGTTTGAGGAGTCTTTGAGGATTCCTGAAAAACCTTCAGAACAGCAGTAAATGTTTTCAAATGTCCTTCTACATTTTTCAAATAATGTCTCTTAGCAAAACAGATGTTACCTCTGTGATCTGTATGTACAGTATATAAATATATGGGAGTCACAAACTGCGGCTAACAATAGCCAATATGTTGATAATGGGACTGTGGTATGATGTAATATATTTAATCTGCAAAATAAAACCCATAGATCACCAAGTTTGACCCTTTTTTAATATCAATGTCAAAATCAAAACAAGGGTCATGCACCAAAATTACCAACCCAGTGCAAAGACTGCCTGCGTTTTGCTAAAATCATAATTATAATTTTACTTGCAATTTTGCTAAAAGAGAAAAATGGTGAAAAAATTCAACTCTAATGACTTTTACTTTCTTAACTGTAATCCATCCTGTTGTCACAGCATAAAGGGAGCTCAAACACTAAGTTATATTTCTGATTTGAAATGAAAATATATAGAAAATATTATTGACATTATTGAAATGAATGAACAACATGTGTAAAGAAAATCTGATTTTCCAGCCAGTGTTCTGTAGTTGTGGAAATAAAGAAACCTTATACAGTATTAGTGGTGGCCATGGCTGATATGTCAGTACTTCATAATACTTGTTTTCTTATTTTATTTTACTTTTAATGTCTGTTAAAGTATTCCCCTTGAAAGCAACACCTCAACGGTTTTATCTGTAAATATTGAAATAAAGTCTGAAATTAAAAGATCGTATTCTTCTCTCAGTGTCTGAGAGAAATGAACCTTTGCTATCAAAGGAAGGCTCGATACCTTTTATAAAATATGGGAGAAATTCCTACATTTTTGGGAAAATAACTAAGTGTCTTGACGAGCTAGTATGACAGATGGGAGCAGATCAAGTTTGTTTTGTATACCAGCTTTGTTGAAACCTATTAACCATTTTACATTTAATATTATACCTCTTACATGTACAGTACAAACGTTTAATAAAAAATTATCTGTCCCCTTTCCCCTTTTAATTATTATTAATAGTATTTTTTTGTTTCAGATATCTATTTACTTTGTTTATAAAAATAACATCTGTGAATTTTATTATCGCTGTTATTGTTTATTTTATATTTTGGTAGATTTGAGTGATGCCGTGTTACATCTTTGCTCTGCCCTATTTAACTACATTTCTGTGTGTTTCTTTCTACCAGCTTGGGAGCTCATTTCTGTGGAGGAACTCTGATTCACCCTCAGTGGGTCCTGACTGCTGCTCACTGCCTGGAGAGGTCAGAGAGCTGTTTAAATCATCTAAAGACTAAATCCTGTAATAACCCACCCACTGGAGTGTGTATGCTCACAAATGTGTTGCGTACTTTAGGTCCAAACGGCCTTCAGCCTATAAGGTGCTTCTGGGCATCCACACAGAGAGAGCCACCGAGCCGTCGAAACAAGACAAGAACCTGGAAAAACTGATCCTGGGACCCAACGGGGCCGACATCGCTCTGCTCAAACTGAGCAGGTGAGTCTAATCATCCTACTACCTCTATCAGCGCTAACACTAGTTCAACTATCCTTCCTTTACTCACTATTGCCACCCAGTAGTGGAAAGTAATACAATACAATAAAACTTTACTGTCCATCAAGGTGGAAACTTGCCTTCGGCTCACCAAACAGGAAACAACAGACATTAAAAACCAGTTAAAAACAGAGGCATAGACACATTGAAACAGTTCTTGCTGCTCAGTCACATTGTTGAGTTGAGAAAACTAATGGCATTTGGGATGAAGGACTTTTTAAACACATTTTTAGTTGTTTACAGTATAGTCTATAGCGCCTCCCAGAGCTCAAGAGCTCAAACTGGCTGAAGAGAGGATGGGCGATATCTGCCAGAATACTCCTCGCTTTCCTCCTCGAACTTTCTGTTAAGAGTTGAGTCAAGGGCTTTTGGGGTTTACCAACTATTTTGCCTGCCATTGACACAGTCCTAGGCAGTTTATTCTTATATCTACCAGGCAGAGAGGTGAAAGGTCGAAACGCTCTCAACAATAGTTTTGTATACTAATTATAAAATCTGCCTTCCTTAGATGATAAAGTTGGTGAGAGCATCTCTTGAAAATAGTCTTTATTTTCAGAGAAGCTCACCTGGGTGTCCAGCACTGTACAGAGGCACTATAAGTTTTCCACAGTTTCAACATATTAACACCTGAATTACAATATGCTGAAAGATTATTATGGGATTTCTGCCCAATGATGCCAAAAATATACTGCCTACTGCACTTGTTACTTTGCAGATTCAAATTACTAATGCAAAATGTAATCAACAAATAAATGTATTATTATAAGATAAGGTATGAGGAGGGATGCGCTACTCAGGGGTATCTTTAGTACCCAGAAGTAAAGTAAATTCAATTTAGACCCCCTCTTTACCAGCTGCAACATTGACATGATCATCCATCAAAATTATTACCCGATAATATAATAGAATTTCCCCACTGTGGGAATAATAAAGGAATATTTTTTTTTTTTTTTTTTTTTATAAATTATTCAGGAATTGGTGATACTGCACAATAACTTGATGTTAATACTTTTGTACTTTTATTTAAGGGACGTTTTGAATGCATTACTTTTACTTAAGATAAGGTGGACTTTAGTGTCCTGAAAACCTGTCTTGGACACATAGAGTATCTGAAGTACAAAACAACATAGTACATATTTACAGTACATGTCCACATGCACACACACACCCACAGTACCTACAGTACATCCATAGACTGCCACCAGTCAACAAATTGCATACTGCCCGTCATACGACACAACAGTAGTCATCGTAATAGTGTATGATGTGCAGTAAAAGTAGGAGGCACATCAACACAGAATAACATAAAATGTACATGTGCATAGTACTTTTAATGGAGTATTTACAAACTGGGGTATTTCTGTTTCTAAGTAGTCGATCAGAGAACTTCTTCCACTGCTGTTGTTTTGTGTGTTTTCAGCCCTGCAGTAATAAATGACAAAGTCCTGCCAGCTTGTCTGCCAGAGAAGGACTACATTGTTCCCAGTGGAACCGAGTGTTATGTTACTGGATGGGGTGAAACTCAAGGTACGTCACAGTATGATGTGTGTGCATGTTGTTGTTTTAGGGTTAAGACTGTTTTAAGGTTAGGGGATGCATTATGTTTAAAAGGTCCTCACTATGTGTAAAACAAAGGCTTTCTCATCTATAATGAATATTTTATTAAAGTCTAAAATAAAAAAAGAACATGTTAACGCAAATTCATTTTAATGCCACTAATTTCTTTAAAGCATTAATGCAATCATATGACAATGGAAAACCTCAGGAATCCATTGCCATCAGCCGTGTCATACTAGCTTGTCGTTAATGAGGCTGAATAATGCTCCAAACCTGCGATAATTTTTGGAGGAAAAACTGTCATGGCCATTTTCAAAGGGGTCCCTGATCTCTGATCTCAAGATATGTGAATGAAAATGGGTTCTATGGGTTCCCACGAGTCTCCCCTTTACAGACATGCCCACTTTATTATATTCATATGCAGTTTTGGACAAGTCATTGTCAAGTCAGCACAGTGATACACTGAGAGCTGAACAGATAACAAAAAATTGTTGGCCATAACAAATTTATTTTCTCTAAAATCAAGGTATAAACGTCCAGTGATTCTTTCTCAGGTCGCTCTACTTCAAGGCAAAGACTGCTATCAGCCATTTCTTTATCAATTTTATAGGGTAGTGCCAAAGGTGGCAAAAATAGACAAGAATCATCCATTGGTAAAGCCAAATTATCTGAAATTATCACATATTGAAGCCAAAGTTAAAGAGGACCTATTATGCTTTTATGCTTTAGTGAGTTTTACTGTTTTTTGTGCATGTAAAAGGTCTGCAAAGCCCAAAGTCCAGGCAAAAGAGAATTAGTCTCCCCCACAGAAACACTGCTCCTGAACTACCTGAAATGCCTCGCTTAAAGTCCCGCCCTCGCTACATGGTGATGTCACTAAGTAACACATTTGCATAATACCTGCCTAGTGGCTAGTCTGGAGTGGAATCCTAAGAGCTTGGTGCGGTTGACCAACCACAACAGAGTGGGCCAGTTGACCAATCAGAGCAGACTGGGCTTTTCGAGGGGGGCGGGGCAGGACCTCAAACAGCGTTTCGGACACAGCTGTTGAAATGAGGTGTTGCAGCAAAGCTGTTGTGAGAAAAATAAAGCGTTTTTTGAACATAAAGCATGTAGACATGTTCTGGTATGAAGTTGTAAATGAGCATAATAGGTCCTCTTTAACATATTTTATCACATTTATTGCTTTTTAAATTAAAGACACACACATATATATATACTGTATATATATATATATATATTCTGAAGGTAGAGACTGGATAACTGCACGGCTGTGTGTTGCAGGTACGGGAGGAGAAGGCGTCCTGAAGGAAACCGGTTTCCCCGTGATCGAGAACAAGATCTGTAATCGTCCATCGTACTTGAACGGCAGAGTCAAGGACCACGAGATGTGTGCTGGAAACATCGAGGGAGGAACAGACAGCTGCCAGGTATGAAACACCCCAAAAAACTATAGAAACGGGAAGATTTTAGAAAACTATATAGCGTTGGGCGTTGCTGTTTGCCTCAGTGTCTTTTTAATGTAACACTTCATCTTTACAGGTATGTTAATTTTGAAAAATTCAGTTCCCTGGAAAGAAATTTCACTTGACCCGGTCTGTTTATTAGAAGAAGAAGAAGAAGATAGTCCTTTATTAGTCCCACTAGGGGAAATTCAATTTTTTCACTCTGTTGTTAACTTATACACAGTACATGCAGACCCGAACACACACACAGATGCTTATAACAACAAAATAAAATAAAACCAAAAACAAACACTTTTATTAAATGTAAACTGAAGGTGAGGAGTTGCGTCGAGCAACTACTTTGCAGCCTGTCAAGCAGCTGTCAGTTACAGCGTTTGCCCTCAATAAATATATCATCAATAAACCAATTCTAAAACTTGGTGCTTGGTGTCCCCCATTAGTCACTTAGACACAAAAAAGTGGGAACATACAGTAGGTTGACAAATACCAAAGTTACCCTTTAAGATGAAGCTATTCTTTTAATGACCTTCTTGTGTTATAATTAAATTAACTAATTAAAAATTAATAGCAACTAATAAAAAAAAGTGTAATATAAGACATATATATATAAATATATGTCAAGATTTCACAAACAAAACTTGATGTATATAAGAAGAAGAAAAGAAATATCCAAATACTGTTTACATGTTAAAGCATCAATAATAATATTCCAATAATATGATATATAATAATATAAACTGCCTGAAAGGGATAATTCTACCCAACAAGTACTTTTAATGTAAGTATATTTTGATGGTACTACATTTGTACTTTTCCTCAAGTAAGATTTTGAATGCAGGACTTTAACTTGTAACAGAGTATTTCTACACTATGGTATGAATATGTTTTAAAATATCTATTTATGTTCAATTATGTCTTGAATTGTTTGTGAATATTTGGCGTACATCTGTTGGTGAATACAAATGTGCCATAACTGTGTCACTAGTTCAAGTGTTTTGGCAGCAGGTGAACTGAAAGCATTGTTTTTGGCTGCAGGGCGACAGCGGCGGCCCTCTGGTGTGTAATTCCCAGAACAAGTACGTCCTGCAGGGTGTGACATCGTGGGGTCTGGGATGCGCCAACGCCATGAAGCCCGGCGTTTACGCTCGAGTCTCCAAATTTGTCGACTGGATCGACAGAACCATCAAAGCCAATTAAAAAGAAAGAGCCAGGAAGCGGCTGTTCGTTGTGCTTTTTGAAGATACTTTAACATGCGTTTACTGTTCTGCTTCAACACCGACTACTTAAGTTTGTAGACTGACATGATCTGATGTCAACAGGTGTTTTGTTTCCCGTTTTGGAAACACAATGAACAGATTTCTGCTTTTGAAATGTAAAGCTGTGTTTTCTGTAAGAGCTGAAAAATAAAACTTAATACAAAAGAAATTGGGAAGAATGTACCCTTCACAAAGACAGTCACACAGTTTCCTTGCTGTTTGTCAAGTCTGATTTTAAAATTTGTTGGCTCCCCAATAGATCCTCGTTATTCCTAGGAACAAAAATGCATATGTTATTAATAACAAATAGAAAACACTTACACTGCATTAATTCCTGCAGATCGCATTAAGAATAAAAATGTGGTATGGATGAATCACTCATTAGGATTGTGTTATACTAAGATAATCTTGGTAGACATTAAAAATGTAATTTACCAATTATTTTATTAAATGACAAGTAAAATAAACATGCTTTGCCAGTGGCTGAATTTCATCTACTATATACACAAATATACATGTATATATACAGTACATACGTATATACATATACATATAAATACATTTATATGAATTTATATATATATATATATATATATATATATATATATATATAGAATTTTTTTAAATAAATTTAATTTAGTTCATAAAATGTTGCAACAGAATATTGTGAAAAGGATGGGATTTGTGAACATTATTAATTATTATTTCATTTTTTATTAATATCAAAATAACTATTAACTAAGTTTTAATTAACTATCAATACATCATTAATTAACTATGGTTATTATAAAGTGTTATAATCATCAATCTCATAATCAGTGTGATGTGTTGAATGATGAAACTTTTTGTGAGATCTTTTTACCCATTAGGAAACTCAATATCATTGATGGTCTCAGGAAGAGGAACTCCTTTGGTTTCAGGAAGCAACAACACGAAACATCCAGCTATGAATGCGAGCACTCCTGTAGGAAATAAATCTTTAAATCCATAATCGTTGGACGTAAATATAACATAAAGAGCTTATGGGTTTATCACAATATGTGGCTTCTGCAACAGTGCCCCATCCCCACATTTTAAAATGCTATACATTCACCTTTTACTGGTTGGAAATCATCACGTAAAAAGGTGAACAATTAATATCCAAAAAGATTTCTTAAATAACACAAGCATTGTATTAAGTAAACGAACATGGTGGTGAACCCACCAATGGCAGCATTGCAGGATAATAAAAATAAGATACAGCATTAGCCTAATGACGATTCCTTCGGCCACCCATAGACTGTATGAACAAGATGTCTCCTTTTCCTCTCACTGTGCAAAAGTGAAGCCAAAATATCCCGAATACGGGACCTGCCATCTTGAGATTTTGACATCATTTGGAGCCAGAGTCTACATAGTAGTGATTGGGGGTGGAGCAGCAATATCTTAGTCCCACCCACACTCCCACCCGAGCCAATTACAAGCCGAGCACGGCTGTTAGCGTTAGCACCACAGTGGCTGTTTGGCTGGAAAGCCACGACACCTAACCATAATATCTCTATAACTACATTTATGATCAAACTGACACATCCTCTGTTAAACAGACTCACATCTCTTCTCCCCTAATATCCCTGAGCTTCGGGCTATGATTACTTCATAAACATAAGCAGTGTCACATAGACTTTAACGGCTGCCTGAGAATATTTGGCGCCCCATTTTAGCATTTTTAAATTTTATCTGTCTGAGAGAACAACGCCATCGACGGTCAATTACTAGTGGACTACTAGCGGCAGAACGCCGCCGGAAGGTGGATGAAGAGATCCGCTCTGCTGGTGCAGCCTTGGCTTCGCTGCCTCAGCTGTCTGGGCTGGACAGATCTATGGTGGAGCCACGAGACTACGCTGCGACGGCCCTGATGTGCTGCTGCACTCAACCCGGACTGGATCCTGATATGGTCGGACAGACTGCTTCAGAGGCTGCGCGGCATTGGATGATTTCCCACTGTAACATACTGGGCGCTGTGTCGCCCCTCATTGGACTGACATGTTTCTGGTGACACATTTCGCACACACAAGGTTCTTCCCATCCAGTCTGCAGATTGTTTTTTTGACTGATTAACTGATGCGACACAACAGATAAACATCGGCCAATGGCAGTCAACAAGGCAAATATTGGCCAATACCAATGTTGGGCTTATATATCATGCATCCTTACACCTGACCTGTGCTAATTGACAGTATACATGGCAAACAAGTGATAGCATGTTGTTAGTATTAATCATCTAATTTATATATGTACTCTTCCCCTCACAACCTACCAAAGATGATGAGCGGCAGCTCCAGCCAGATGACGGCCAGTCTGTAGAGCAGGAAGGGAGCTACGGTGCCTCCAGCATCAGACAAAGTGGAACAAATTGACACACCCAGGTTCCTGTATCCAGTTAATCCAGTTAACCATCATTTAGCAATTACACTGTTTATTTCAGCGCTACTATGTCATGAATGTGTAAGTAGAGCAGATCAGTCTCACCTCACCTGACAAACGTTGGGTAGAGCTCAGTGTTAACAAACAACACCATCTCAAAGACTACAGTGATCCCCAGGCGACCGATGCAGGCCACCACCATCTGAAGCCAGAACAAGCCTGAGGCACAGAGACAAAGAGTCACACAGTTTAAACGTACCTACCACACATTTCTTAGATTAATTATGATATAGCTCTTTCTTATTATACTTCTTATACTGACTAAGAACAGGAAGTTCCTCTCACGTTTAGGGATGAAGGCAGTGATGAAGCAGGAGGCTCCAGCTACAAAGTTGGCGGAGGCGAAGGGAATGCGTCTGCCGATACGTTCGACGGTGAAGAGGATGAGCAACGCTGCAGGGAACTCCACCAGGCTAGAGACGAAGAAGTCGAGGTAGACGTTTCCTCCTGTTATTCCCAACCGCATGACGAGGCCTTGATAAACCACAGACGTGGTGAACCTGAAGAGATGGAAACCAGAGGATTCAATATCTGCAACAGTCTATGGCCCACAAATCTGATGTAAGATGAGTCTCACCAGATGAACATGAGGATTAAAGTGTGTTTTCTCATATTTGGAGTTCTGAACAGGTCCAAAAAAGAGGCAGAGGAGGAGTCACCCCCCTCATCAGTTAGCATCTGAAATGAGTAATCAAGATGTAGTTGTAGCATTAAAGAGATAGTTTGGGTGTTTTTAAGTAGGGTTGTGTGACATACTTGTCCATAGTCAGTGTATTACCTACAGTAGATAACAGTCAACACCCCAGTTTGGAGAAACAGACAGAAGTACCAGCACGGGGGAAAAGCAATGTACTACTGTGGATGGGAGCAGCAGCAAAATATGTTTTAGACACTAATTTATTAGATAGATAGATAGATAGATAGATACTTTATTGATCCGAAGTTGGGAAATTGTGGTGTACTTCAAGTGTATGCTATATTTAGAAAATTTTCACCACTTCACCTTGCCGTGAGACAGGCCTTTCCAACGGGGTACTGAAGCAATTATATCCATCTAAGCTCTTGCCAAAGCCACCAGACTCTATTGACAAAAATAGTAATTTTACCTCGCAGAACACAGGAGTTACTATTTTTGTCAGTGGAGTCTCATGGTTTTGGCGAGAGCATAGATGACAGCTTCAGTTCTGCTTGAAAGGGCTGTCTGACAGAAAAGTAAAGCAATGAATATGTTCTATTACAATTTTATTAACTATAACTTATATTTAAAATGATACAGATTTTTTTTGGTTTCTAAAATCCATTTTGCTGCTGCCCATGTCCACAGCAGGACATTGCTTTGCTCCTGTGCTGGTAATCCTGCCCCAAACTATCTCTTTTCCCTTTAAGTTTTGATCTTAGTACAAATTATTTGACTCAGTAGATCACAAAATGACAGGGAATGATAATGAAAAGAAGTAGTGGTGTTTCCTTTCAGGAGAATTGAGATGTTAAGAAAACAGCTGAATCGATTTACCTCAAAGGTCCTGAGTTCCCTCTTGTTCTCCTTAGCTATAGCTTCAGTGATCTCTAAAGCTTTGGAGGTCTTGTTCTGAGAGATGAGCCACCTCGGAGACTCTGGGATAAACCTGAGACACAAAACATTTGACAAATACCAACATTTACAACTGTTCACCTGCACATGTAATAGTCGATCTGAGCTTGGTCTCTTAGTCAAATGTGTTTCTTGATATCGGGGAGATTGTGGTTTATTGTTAACACCTCTAGGCCACCAGGTGAGGTGGACAAGCTATTATTCGACATTTCATTCTGTGGCTGGCAGTGCTTCAGTGACACAAGTGTGAGTCGGAGACATGTTTAATAATGAGCTGCAATCCATATGAAATGCCAGTGGCAGCCAAAAAAATCTTGTTTATATCTATTTTAGGAGCGGGTGTTGGCTGGGCTTTGCAAAGCTAATTTTAGTGGCCAAAACAGTGGAATTACATCTTTCATGTGTGGCATGTGATGCCTTTAGGGCCAAAAAGACCCACAGATTACTTTCAAGGTAAATCAACTTCCCAGAATGAACACTTGAATAGCCCTTAATTAAATTATTGGGTCCTAAAAGTTGTAAAATACACTAATAGCCGAATCCACAGTAAATATCCTTCCTCCGTTCATGTGAATGAGACCCAGACAAAGGCTGGAGCGAGAGCTGGCAGTTGGGGTTAAAAGAAACACTACTGCGCCTGCTCTACGGGCCCAATGGAGGCAGAAGATCACTGGAAGATCCAGGTACCTGTTACTGAGCCATTTTGGCTTGATGCACCACTGAGAAACTCTCATAGGAATGAATGGGAACGCCCCCCAATGCTGTATCCAACTGTCTTTATACATCCATGGTTGTGAGGCTCAAAGTGGGTGGCTCTGGCCGTCACCATCTTGGCAGTGATGACACAGACATTTACTCCTGGTTAATCCAAAAAGAGGCAGAGGTGGTTCATCTGTGGAGCTAGCAGCTAGCGACCTGGTACGATTCATTTGATTAAGTTGGGCATTTTAACATGGCAGTCTATGAGGATTGACTCCTCAAGCTTCAAGTGGCCATTTGAGGAACTGCAGTTTTTTTTTTTTTTTTTTTTACTTTCATGCTGGTTTCATTTTTCCCCACCGGAGTTTGCCCCTTGGGAAAAACACTTGACAAGAAGTGTGAATTGAAAAACTGAAGCATATTTCCTTTATGACTTGATTTTTTTTGATAAATTAGTTAAAACAAACAGACATGCAACAGTGTGAGGCACAGGACGATGACTGCAACCAAATCTACCATCAGGACAGTGTGATGGTTGAAAGAATGTAAGCTACCTTACCAGTAGTAGGACAGGAAGAGGAGGTAGGGTACAGAGAAGCCAACCTGCAGCCAGCGCCAGTCAGGGATGAAGTAGGCGAAAAAAGGGAGGATGAGGAGGCCGGCACTGTAGACCATCTGGTACACATTGCCTACCGTCTGTCTGTACTTCACTCCAACAATCTCTGTGACTGACAGAAAGACAGGAAACTGAACTAATTTCACCAAAATAAAAGGAAACGCAGACTCAAGGACAAGTAGAAATTCCACCAACGCAAGTTAAACAATAACATCACATTTTTCAGTCAGTTATTGTTTTACTATACACCTGAAGCTGAAGCGTATAGGATTTGGAGGCATTTATTGGTGAGATTGCAGATTGGAACCAAGTGAAACTTCTTATGTTTACCAAGTGTGTAGCCAAAACGAAAATGAATGAATGACACATGGCGGCTGGCTCAGTGAAGGGACCCTGCTCTCTGTGTAAATATAAATGGTTTATTCTAAGGTAACGAAAACACAATTATTTCCTATTTTCACTGTGAAATGAAAAAAATATATAGATGAATAAATAATTTAGATATTATTTATTATTAAATTATTTTCAAAGTATTTTATAAAATAAATTACAAACGCAAACACAAATAAATATTGTAAAAAATGAAATAATTAATGAATAATTAAAATTAAAAAATTAAACAGAAGAGTAAAAATAAGGGAATTAATACAAAGATAAATAGGCAAATTAAAAATGAAGCATCAATTTATGTCATATTCTATCAATCAATTAATGGCTACATTTATTTCTCATATTACTTTTGCTACATTTAAAAGACATAATTATTTATTTATTGAATCATTTATTTAGTATTTTATTTATTTAGATTTTGGCAGGATCAGTGTGTGACATTTAGGGGGCTCTGTTGGCAGAAATGGAATATAATAACGTTTTCTTTAGTGTATAATTACCTGAAAATAAGAATGTGTTTTTGTCATATTTATATCTACATTGGGACATTGGGTCCTCTCCATGGAGTCTGCCATGTTGCACCGCTATGTTTCTGCAGTAGCCCAGAACGGACAAACCAAACTTAAGTTTTCTTGGTTGGGCTGGAGTCGATAACCTTACTCACTCCCTTCACTGCCGCACTCTCTCTCTTACTTCACTACTCACTTCCCATGTACACACACACTCTACGCACTCTGCTCTTATAGCATGCTCTCGCAGCAATACTACATTTGCAACCTATGCAACCTTACCGCTAGATACCATCAGATCCTACACACCGTTCCTTTAAGTGTGGCTAATGTATGGCTCAGTTTAGCAGATGTGACTTGGAGTGTTTGTTCAGTTCAGTTTAAATAAACATGGAAAGTCATCATTACGCAGCACATATGTGGCCGTCCAGCTTCCTTTGACTCCAAAACCAAGGATGGCCCTCAACACCAGGATGGCGATGCAGTTTGGAGTCACAGCCTGCACAATCCCTGCGATCGCAGTCAGTAAACTGGACAACAGGAAACTCATCTTCCTGCCAAATCTGCAGGAAGAAAGACATTAGGCGAGGATTCCTTTCAAAATAAGTCAGGCTTGATTGAACATACATTAGGGGTATAATGATTAATCTACTACATCAATGTATTGATTTATGTTCCTACAATCCAGCTACATCAATAGGTACTCGGCAAGTTGTCCTTTACAGGGGATGGAATCAATTTGCAATTTTGCAATTCAATGAGAGACGGAAAGCGATAAATGTTTGTGCTCAATGGAGACAAGCTGTTATGTCTTCTTCGCTACGAGGCAGTGCCCAAGGAATACAATTTAAAGCCCATTTCAACACCAAACACTGAGCTAAGTATGTCACACCACCGTCATCTACCACATGATCTCAGCAGATCAGCTGTTGGAACACAAACAGTTTATACGCCACAGACTGAACGTTAGATCAGAGCAAATTGATCTGTTGTACTACAGTTCTGCAAAATTTAACAAAGTTAATGTAATAAATTGTGTTTGATAGTATTTGTGTGATGGTAAAAAAACGAGCTTTATTATTCACTTGAGAATTAGTTTGACCGTTGATGGATGAGTAATGATGATGGTTTCTTAATTTCATAAATGAATGGGATTTATATTATGACACATAGAAATGTGAGTGTGTGTCCACATACATCGTTTTTGTGTTTATGTGCATGCATAGATATCAATGCACAAGCATGTGTTTGTTACTGAACTAATTAATTTAAAATAAATTGTACAATATTTCTGCTTGCAATTGTTTTTCCTGGACTTCTGCTTTCAGAGCTAGTTCTTAAATAAATTATTACTAAAACTGATAATAATCAAATGCAGAGGCAAATCTGTAATATGATCAATGGTAGATATATTTATATAATCTTACAAATGCAACCGGCCCTTTGAGGGCAACCATAATGCTGATGTGGCCCAGGTTTAAATTGAGTTTGACACCCCTGCTATAAGTGGTTGATCACTGTATTATTGCTCTCCTGTTTATACTGAAAATGAGAACCGAAGCAGCAGGTTAAACCACTGCTCATTTAACTTGAATAGAAGTTGGTTTATTTTATTTTTTTGTTGAATATTGCTCTTGAGAACTGAAGCAGCGGGTCCTGAAGTTGCACTTTTTATTCTTGCACTTTTTAATCCTGACCTACACTGTCCAGTAACCAGCTATTTATTTCACAGTTACACTGATTGAATTTTTGGCCCCCAAAAAAGTTACCATGTCAATTTCAAGTCATCGAATCGTATGGTATTGTATCGTATTGTATCTGTTGTATTGTGTTGTATCGTGTTATATGGTATCGTATCGCTCTAGATGAGCCAAATATCGTCCGTGAATCGTATCAGAACCATGCAAAGTGATACGTATTGTATCTTGGTAACAATGAATCGTTACACCCCTAACATACATACTGTACAGAAGGAGCACGTCTGTGAAGTCTATGCTGACGCTAAAGGGGGCTGACAGGAAGTGAAGGGATTTATGGGAAAAGTGGTGTAACAAAAACTGACGTGAAAGAGGTAACCCATCATCTCTTTTGTTTAAGTACAAAACAAATAGCCTGCAGCTTTTTAAAAATGCTGAATGGAGCAACTCTAAGGAGGCAAGCCTGCTAGGTATAAATCTAGAGACACCTGACCGTCAGCTTTCTCCAAAATACAACGTACATTACTAGTGATAAACAAAAGAAAGAATTCAATGCCTCACCTGTCAGCAACAAAACCAAAAGCAAAGCTACCAACAAGGAAGCCCAAATTGAGAGTGGACTGGTACATGTCCACAAACCATCCATCTGAGCACACCAGGTTATACTGGGACCAAAAGGAAAAAGGTTACATGTCTCAATACAGGATGTCTTCGTGTCTGTTCAATAAAATATAAAATTTTTAAAACAGAGGATGTGTAACTAACCTACAGTTCTTTATTCATTGAGATATGTTCAGTGTTTTTTTTTTGGTGATTGACCTCTAATTGAAAGCACAAACGCATTAAATTTCTTTTCTCACCTCTGTGACAAATGACTTCCTGCCTTCATACTGATACTCCCAGCCATCCTTGAAGACAAAAAGAAAACACTGCATTAACTTCTGAAGGTAAAATTACTCTTATACATCAGACTTAGAACAAAAGGAGCCCTTCTCATCTGAACTAATGCTCCTTCATTGGTGTGACAAAAACAAACCTTAGCTCTGCAAAACCTTGTGATTTATGCTGTTGACCTGCTGAGAATTTGTGCACAACATTGCCAAAGACTTTTGGACTTCTCACAAGGCCAACAGAGTACTGAATTTTACCACATGAAAGCAACATGTGCATCTTTACATAACTCCAGGGACAAAAGGAGTTGACATAGGTTTTAAAGAAATGAAAACCCAATCTGTAAAATGTGTTGTTTAAAGGAATACTTTGACATTTTAGTGAACACGGTTATTCCTCTCTGGCAGAGAGTTAGATAAGAAGATAGTTAAAGCCTCTTCTCTGTACAGTAAATATGAGGCTACCAGCTAGTTAGCTTAGTTTAACACAAAGACTGGAAACTGGCCATGTCCAGTGGTTACAAAATCCGTCTACCAGCACCTGTAAATCTCACCAATTTACAGACTGTATATAAGACATGGACATGTCACTGTGATGTCACCCATTGGTTTGCAGAATACAGTTTTGAACAAGGATGGTTATAAGAGGAGTTGTCACAGTGCCATATTGCATCATATCATTGGGGTACAACAGAGGGCATGAGGATGATTCATTTGTTTCACTGCGGTATCCACAGGGAGGGCGTCTTTAGCAGCCTGTTTTATGGGAAGACATTCTCACTCCCAGCTCATCAAATATCGCCGCTTGGTCTGTGCCCCGCAGCATTGGAGATTTAAGTATCCAAAGAAGTATCCAAAAAGTTCTGTCAGGTCAAGCGCACCCAAAGTGCGTCTGCATGGACACTATCCCTTTATTTCTAACAATTGCTTCTAATTTTTTCCAGTATTCACTCACGTTATTGCTTTGTTTTTCCTCATAGACCACCATTGTAAAAGAGATATTTATTGTGCATACTCATTAGGCCACATACGCTGGAAGTAAACCCAGAAGCCATAAAACTTATTTGGCACATGCGCCAGACAACCAATTCTTATTGGGCTGGACAGGCTCCATCTTGGGGTCCACTATCCAGTTCTTACAATACATCCATGGCTGTAACCTGCCAACAGCGCAGCCCCAACTACACTGCACATGTACTAGATCCCATAGCTCAAGACCATGTCCCAACCTTCATTCGATAGCCTTGGGTTTTGAAGCCTCAATGGCTGTCTCCATCTTGTTTTTTTTTTTTGCAACCAGACGTGACATGAGAGGCAGGAGCTAAGTTTTCATAGACATCAATACAATCTGGCAACCAGAGAAGTCACCCCCTTCTGGCTATTAGAAAGAAAGCAAGTTTAAGGCACTTCTGCATTGGCTTCACTTTTCAGACCTGGAGGTTGCTGCCTAGTCACATTTCCTATGTTTAGTCTGTAGGGGAAAAAATGCTCAGATCCAAGAAATAGTCTGGTACATAACCTCTTACAAAGTGGCAAATTCTGTCTTTCACTTTGTTTTTTTGCACATATTGAAACCAACAAAATGTAATGTGTTGATTATCCAGGGATGGAGTCGGTCACCGATGCCGAGGGGCACTGACCAAGCGGTGGTATTGATGAATTGGGAGTGAGAATGTGTTGGCTCATCATTATAACTGAAATACTTTTTAAATTTTATGTATAATGTATTTAGCATCTGAGGTGTCATCTCACCAAACTTTGCACTAAAACACATGAAAGCTTTCTACTGCATAGCCAAATAATCCAACAGATTTAGATCAGTCCCAGAGGTCTCACCTTGCACGTGGTAACTGGGACATCACTGAGGTCCAGTTCCTGTGTATCACAGCTGAGTTCTGTGGTGTTCCAGTCCACATCGTACTGCTTGCAGCTGCTCGGCTGCAACACTCCAGAGCTGTTGACCAGAGGCACCGTCAGCCTGCGACTGTCTGCCAGGCTCCAGCCGCACGCCTGCCTCATCTCCACCACCGCAGGGTCCCGACACCAGTGAATTGGAGTGAAACTCTGGAAGACGGCACCGACGTACACACCTGCGAAAGGTAATGACACGAAACACAGCAGGACGAAGATACGTTTCTGACAGCGTCCGAAAGGCCCAGCCTCCTCCAGCAGGTCATCAAAAGTCGTCATGGTGATCCAAGTTCTTGGTGTTGAGAATATCAAAACAAGTCCGGTTTGAGCTGCTCAGCACACCCTGGATCAGTGTGAAATGTCAGAAGAATGCTTCACCTCCTCTGGTCCATCTGGAGAGTACAGAAAAGCCTGCTGAAAATGCAGTAGAGTTGAAAACAGATCATTCGCAGTCAGTGAATGAACCTGAACTGAGAATAAGCCTTATAATATTGCCGTTAATAGCCTATGCTTAATGTGTGCTACCATAGTAACACGACACAAATTTAGCCACACAGACTGTATGCCTAAATGCTTACTCATATGGATTAATGCTACTTATCAGTAGGCCATATAAAATACAAAATATTTTTATGAAGGCGAATAATTAAAAACAAATATCTACAGATTTTTTAGTAAGGTTCTGAATAAAAGTATGGCTTTCCCTAAAAAATAATACTGCAATTGTCAATTAATCATTTCAAAAATTTTGGCGGGTCCAAAATGAATGTTTTGTTTATGTCTGTGGAAGATAGCCGACATTTGGCTACCACTTCTAACAAGGCTTGTGAGCCAGTAGTAAACCAACACTAGTGTCACATAGTAACTCTGTCACCATTGATCAAGTTGTCAATTAGTGTGGAAAAAAAAGCAGATACATGGTTTAGTTTTACAATAATAGCACTGTAGTCACTGTAACCACGAAAGACTGATGTGTTGACATGTCTGCCCGAGTCTCGCCCCATTCGAGCACAAAACATACAGGCTGTGCAATGAACTGGCAACCATTTGTTGTGAAGTGAATGCACTGGAATGGGGGAGGGAGAATCTGATTTTGAGTGGCTGAATGTTATCTGTGTTATCTTGTCTTGGCTACGTGATGAACGTCTCTACGCTGAACAGTCTGCTGTTCATCTCAGTAAATGAACCAGGTGTTGTCTCCTTTCCTGCCTGGAGATTTGCAGAGATGTGGAGTCGACTGCTAACTTACAAAAGTCCCCCAAAGCTCCTGAAAAATATGTAACTCAGCTGATTCAGATTGAATGCAAAATATAACAATTAATACATGATACATTATTATTGTTAGGGCTGTCAATAGATAAAAATATTTAATAATGATTAAACGTTTCATGTGTTCAAAATGTACCTTAAAGGGAGATTTGTGAAGTATTTAATCCTCTTATCAACATGGGTGTAGGCAAATATGCTTTCTTTATGCAAATGTATGTATTACTGGGAATCAATTAACAATACAAAACAATATTGTCCGGAAACCCTCACAGGTACTGCATTTAGCATAAAAAATACGCTCAAATCATAATATGGCAAACTGCAGCCCAACAGACAACAACAGCTGTCAGCTGTCAACTGCATGTGATTATCATAGCTTTAAAGCTGAAAACCCAAAAGTTGTGTTTATGCAGAAATTAGTGGCTTTAAAATGAAATTAGTGTGAATGTGATATTATCGTATTAACTTTGACAGCCCGAGTATGTTCACACCCCCTTTGTGTTTGCACGAATAAAGGCAAGAGAGCATCATAAAAAAAAAACCCATCATGCTATTTGATGAATTAGATTTTGGAAATTGATTAAAATATTCCTGCAAATGCAGTGGTTAAGTTGAAATTAAATTTCAATTATTATTTTTATTATTATTTTGTTGCTTTATCAGCTGCAAGAAACAGCCTAACAAACTTCATTGTCCATATAGGCACACTTTATGAATAAAAATGTTTCGATCTGTGTCTACCACATACTACCTATTAAATTAATAAAAAAAAGTATGTGACTACTAGCCAGGCCCAGCTCTAGACAACAGCAGGCCCTGGGCAAGATTTTCTTAGGGGGCCCTCCTTATACTGACAAGACGACAAAATATCTCGTAGCTTTTTTTAGGCTAATAAATAAACAACTCTGTTACAGACCGTTAGCCGAAATAGCCGTCACGAACGTACCTTTAACGATTTTAGTCCAAATCCATTGTATGGTTCTGCTGAACAGTGGCTGCCGCTCACTCGCAGGTGTGCTTTGTACTATTGATTAGGTTACTGAAGGAGAGGCAGTCGCTGAGCACTGTGCTCATGATTAAACTTGTTCTTTGGCCCAAGGGGTGTTTGCTCCTAATACAGCTTGTTTATTTATTTATTTGTTTATTTATTTGTTTATTAGATACATAATACAAAACCCAGTTTAGGAATAGCAATTGCACTCTTCAGTTACATAGTTTTTTTTTTTTTGATCAGATCTTTAAACTCTCTCAGGGAGACAAATTCATTAAGCTGCAGTATGTTCTGAAGGTTACTCCATGTACCAGGATGCAAAATAGGAGAAAGCTGCTCTACCAGTTTCCGAGCTAATCCTTGGTACCAGTAGAGCAGCCAGCTATAAGAGCAAAAACTATAAGAGCTGCTGGAGAGTGATTACACAGATATGAAGGGAGTTTGCCCAGTATGGCTTTGTATATAAAATATACCATGCTGCTGTCTCCTTAGACGTAATGAAGGCCAGGAGACCAGATCATAAAGTACGCATTGATATGTACAGGGTAATGAAATGGATATAAAACACAGAGAACTGTGATAAGTGTAGAGGAGGCAGCATGACTGTAAATAATGTCCCAATAATCTAGAGCCTGCACAAGTGAGATCTGAGATCTGGGAACCAGCTCTGGGAAAGATCATAACTGAATAGAGATTGACAAACAAATACATCTATTTTTTTTAGAAATGATAAACATCCTTTAAGATTTGTAAATTAGAGTGTTTAAACTTAACCTGTGATGTGATTGATTAGTGCTTGTTCAACAATGACTTGATACTTCCAGAGTTGTCTTTTAGAGGAATGTTGTGTCTCCCATGATTGGTCCAACTGTGAGACCTGATTGATTTCCAATCAAGCAGATCACAAGCACCCGAGTGGTGATGTGTCTGCGTCTACATATTGCCTGTTCTGCGTTGTGATGGTGATTTCATAATGCCTGACGAAGATCTATATATCGATATCTATATATTCCTGTGCTGATTCAAACTGCCTGCACTTTTATTGTTAAGCAACTAACTAACTTGAAACTCATTATACTGTATATGTCACTACCGTTAGTGCTGCTCGTTCGACAGTGTTTGGTTTAGGATTAAACTGCGGTTAATGTTACCATGGTAACCACGGATGTCACCAAATCAACCAGTACTGAAATCGTAAAGGGTTACAACTTTGTCTGCAACGTTTCATTTTTTTTTTTTTTTAAACACTATGAGCCCAAACCCTCTTTATGGTACAAGAAAACTCTTTAATAATGTATTTCTGTAATAATTATGTAATAATCCTGAGTTTATGCTGTGCTGTCTTTACACATATTTCAGTAAGTCATCCAACATCATCAAATTTTAGAGCAGTTTAGTCTAAATGCAACATTTTTTGTGGGTGATAACAGTCACAGACAAACATTGAAAAATTTGATATAGCTCAGTCAACAAGAAAAATCAAAGGAGGTATCTACTATATCCACAAACAACACTGTTAAACAACATAATAAATAAATACTTTGGTCACAGAAGGAGATTAAACAGCTGCTGGTTCTTTATTGGTCGATATGTCGTCGTTGGGCAGCAGGTTGGCCAACTGCTGGTTTCTCAGTTCAGCTTTCTCCTTCACTCTGAACACACAAAATTATTAGAAGTGCATTAACTACAAACGTCTACCTAATACAGAGCTGCAACGATTAATTGATCAACAGAAAATAGTTGCAATTAATTGTTTCAGTCTGCAGCATCTTCAACATAATATGTAAGAAACTGCATCCAGAATACATTTTTATGCATATGCACTAAATACAAACAGTGGTGGAAGAAGTGCTTGGATCTTTTACTTACATAAAAGTAGAAATACCACAGTGTAAAAACACCCTGTTAAAGGTCCTGTTTGAACATCTAGGTAACAGTACATATGTATCAACATCAAAATATATTTAAAGTACCAAAAGTAAAAACTTATTCTGCAAAACTAATTATGCAGAATGGTGCAGTTCAAACTAACTAGTGCAGTGCCCGTTTGGAGCACATGCTCATCTGGACCGGGTTAATTGCTTGGCTCCCAGAAGTTCAGCTTGTAGCGTTGTCGATAACTGCAGTATTGCTGCTTGTACCCACAAGGAGTGTAAAGTTTTTGGATAAAGGTTCTTGAGTCAAAGGGCAGTCATTCACACATACACAGACTGCTACAGCGCCACCTATCAGCCAAATGGCACCAAATTTGTCATAGTCACCCAGACATCATATCTACACTTGTCCACCAAGGTTGGTCCAAATAGCACAAAGCGTTCAGGAGATATGACATTTTTTGTAATATGAGCCCTGCTCCCCTCATATGAGGGCGGTGAGGGCCAGCTATAGTAAAACTGTATGGAGCATCAACAATCCAATGAAGTAATTATTTCCGGCTTGGTCCAGAGATGTGCTGTACCATATTTGGTGACAGTTCAAAATCTGGTTTTGGACACAATTCAAAATGACGGAAAATCAATCTAGATGCAAGTGGGCGTGGCTTATAAGGATAGATTCACCTGGACCCACAGAGTCTGACTTCTGTTTCTAAAAGTTATGGTTAGAGCACCACAAATCTGGTCACACTGGACCACATTTGATTTCACTCACTTGTGTCCTGAGCAATAAACTCAACAAGTGTGAAGTGGATCTGATTAGCGGTTGTTGAGATATGCGAAGGACATACAGGAAAAACAGACAGCATATTTATTTTCTAGCTGTGTGGATTCAGTCGTGGATACTCACCTTTCTGGGAACTCGATATCATCGATGGTGTCGGGCAGCGGCACACCTCTGGTCTCAGGAAGCAGCAGCACCAAACCACCGGCCACGACCGCCAGAGACCCTGCACAACACATGAGCGCTTAGAGACAGTGTCAGCACTACCGGAGGGCACTGACAAGTCAAAATGTAAAATGTCCCATGATGCACAGTATGTATCCTAAGCCTCAATTATACTCCCAAATGGAGGTGCACATGGACAGCTGCAGACACCATAGTTGTTCGGTTTATAGTGTCCATTTGGAGCGCTGTTCCACACATGCATAGTAGATTGCTATCGACCGATTATAATTTCTTAAAGCCTCAAATATCAATATCAGCATCATCGGTTGGACCATAATCTAATTCATCAACAATTTAAGATGTTTCACGTCCTCTGACAGTATCAGAAAGTTTAAAAAAATCCACAAGACTTCTAAGAACATTGCATATAAAACATCAGCATTTAGAGAAGATGCTCATCTATTGTAGCTGTCTAACACATTTAGGAAAAAAACATCAGTTTTTCCCCTCAGGGTGGATATCTAACATATATTCTCTCTCCATAATAATATAAAACCCACCAAAGATGATGAGCGGCAGCTCCAGCCAGATGACGGCCAGTCTGTAGAGCAGGAAGGGAGCTACGATGCCTCCAACATCACACAGAGTGGAACAGACAGACACACCCAGGTTCCTACAGACAAAAAAACAACCAGCAAATATTTACTAAATGCTGTCAGACAGCTTTACTCAGGCTCAGCTTTGCTTGGAACTAGCTGCCAACATTAGCATGCTGATGTACTAATGCTTGCATACACTGAACAAATATTAGATGTAACAACATCTGGATGTCATTATGCTGACATTTAATATGTAAAATTAAGCATGTTAATCAGCAAACATTTATTTTAACTTTCTGGCTTTTACCATGAATGTTTAGCAACATGCTGACACTTCCTTTATTAGTGGATGTGCTAATGTTTGTATATTAAAATCCCTACAGTTAGCTTGTTACCATTGGATGTGACAACATCTGTCAACATTAATGTCAGCATGTGTATAATTATGAGTTAGCTGGCATAGCAGAACAGACTAACTCATTAATGAAGTGACAAAAAGTAGCATATTTGTCCACATAAACCTAAGCAGTGATTGCCTTAATGTAGCTGGTATAGTGAGTATAGTCACATTTATCAGTGAGCTGGTTGTGGTGGTCAAAGTTAGGTGTTTTTTATGCTTATTTCACATTTTAGTCCAAAGACACTCATAATAAATGTGTGTAACCTTGGTAGAAACAAGAGCTAGATGGTATTTTTCAAACTGCCAGGGTATCCCTCACAAACAAACGACTGATGTACAGTTTGTACATTTTACCTGACAAACGTCGGATAGAGCTCAGTGTTTACAAACACCACCATCTCAAAGGCCATGGTGATCCCCAGCCGACCAATGCAGGCCACCACCGTCTTAAACCAGAACATACCTACGAGGACAGAGAGGGGTGTTCAAAGAAAAGGTTTTAGAGGACCAGGAAATCATAATCTGAATGGCTTGACTTACTTTCAGGGATGAAGGCGGTGATGAAGCAGGCGGCTCCAGCTACGATGTTAGCGGAGGCGAAGGGAATGCGTCTGCCGATACGTTCGATGGTGAAGAGGATGAGGAAGGCAGCAGGGAACTCCACCAGGCCAGAGATGAGGAAGTCGATGTAGACATTTCCTCCCAGAATGCCCAGCCTCATGATCAAACCCTGGTAGACCACAGCACTGGTGAACCTGGATGAGACGGAGGGAGAATCATACATCTGCTCCAAAAACTGATCGTTATATGAATACAGAGCTTGTTATTGTTTTACAGCTGCAGTTTATGTCTCGATGTCCTCTAACTACAAAACGCTTAACGTACTCACCAGTTGTAGCTGAGGATGAAAGTGTGTTTTCTCATTTTTGGAGTTCTGATCAGGTCCATGAAGGAGGCAGTGAGACTGTCTGCGTTATCATCTGTCAGAGTCTGCAGGGTCAAACATATATTATGAATTATGCTGCTTTTTTTTTTTTTTAAATTACATTTGAAATACTTCAGAATTCACATCTGTAAAGCTTTGATTCTGTAATGCATTTATAAGTAACTGGGGTATGTTGTTAAAAAAAGACAACTTTAATGTATCTGCTGTTTCATTTCACTGTTTTTCAGATACTTTGGGAGCTACGATGCTTCCAACATCACACAGACAACAAATATTTACTAAACGCTGTCAGACAGCTGTACTCAGGCTCAGCTTTGCTTTGAACTACCTGCCAGTATTCGCATGTTCATGTACTAATGTTTGCGTACAGTTAACTTGTTAATATTGGATGTAACAACATCTGGGAAATTGCTGCTTTTGCATTTCACAGATTTTCAGAGACTTTACAGATTTTTCAGATATTTTACTCAAAATTTTCAGATATTTCATTGTTTTTTGATATTTCACTAATAATTTTCATATATTTTACTTTTTTCCAGATATTTTATTAATAAATTTACAATATTTTTACTGTTTTTTCCAATAATTTTCTTATCATTTTCAGATATTTTACAATTTTTTTCAAATATTTTATTAATAATTCTCAAATATTTTATTGTTTTTTGGATATTTTACAATTAACTTTTACAGGTTTTATCAGATATTTTATTAATAATTTTCAGATATTTCATTGATTTTTCTGATATTTCATTCATAATTTTTAGATATCTTACTTTTATCCAGATATTTTGCTAATAATTTTCAGATATTTTACTGATTTTTTTTTAGCTAATTTACGCATAACTTTCAGATATTTTAGTGCTATCTTTCAGATATTTTACTAAACATTTTCAGATATTTTACTAATAATTGTTAGATATTTTTATTGATTTTGTGATTTTTTTTCCTAATAATTTCCAGATATTTCATAGATTTTTTCTTTTAGATTTCACTGATAATTTTCTGATATTTTACAGATTTTTTGTAAATATTTTACCACGAAAAAAATCACAAATTAAGTGGTGAAGTTGTGATAGATAATAAAAGGAAGCAGTGTTAAAGCATGAAATACAGTTATTGCAGTCGTAGCAGCGGTAGAGCAGTGTTTCGTCTTTGCTGAACCAGCAGCTACCTCGATGTTCTTGGACAGGGTCCTCTTGTTCTCCTCGGCCATGGCCTCAGCGATCTCCACAGCTCTGTCCTTTTTCTTCTGAGAGAGAAGCCATCTTGGAGATTCTGGGATAAACCTGCAAATACAAACACTTCAATGAAGCGATGACAACAAATTTGATCTTGACTTTTTATCTATCTATCAAAATAATGTAGAGTTTATCAGTTCTGAAATAAAATTTCTTGCTATTTATTGTTGCCTGCAAACATATTTTGGAAATCAAACAAGGTTTCAACATGTCACGGTCATGAAACTCAGACAAAAACAAACCAAAGAAGAAGAAGAAGAAGAAGAAGATCTACCTTTATTAGTCCCACAATGGGGAAATTCAATTTACACTCTGTTAAACTCGTACATGGTACATGCAGACCTGAAACACACATACATGCATTAATGGAGAGGTGTCAGAGTGATGGGGCTGCTCCTGACAAGCGCCCTGAGCAGTTGGGGGTTTGGTGCCTTGCTCAGGGGCACCTCGGCAGTGCCCAAGAGGTAAACTGGCACCTCTCCAGCTACCAGTTCACACTCAGTTCTTGGTCCATGTCGGGACTTGAACCGGTGACCCTCCGGTTCCCAAGCCAACTCCCTACAGACTGAGCTACTGCCGCCCCCGTCATCATACCTTTGTAGCATTTGACCAAAAGCAGTGTTGCAGTGTTGACCAAAAGCAGTTTTGTGCTTGCTGTCTTTTAAATTGTTTTTTGCTTTTCAAAATCTTCTCAAAAAGATTTCACTTCCTGTGTAAAGCACAAAATAAAAGCATAACACAAGTGTTTCTCACCAGTAGTAGGACAGGAAGATGATGTAGGGGACGGTGATGACGACCTGCAGCCTGCGCCAGTCGGTGATGAAATAGGCGAGCAGAGGGAGGATGAGGATGCCGACACTGAAGAACATCTGGTAAAGGATTCCCACTGTGCGTCTGTACTCCACCCCCACGATCTCTGTGACTGAGAGGGAAGAAGAAGTAGAAAGGTTTCACATACTGAATAACACTACAGATGTGTTTTCAGCTGTAGGGTTAAATGTTGCTCTTACTCAGCACGTAACCAGCCACCCAGCCTCCTTTCACCCCGAACCCGTACAACGTCCTGAAAACCAGTAAAGACACGTAGGTTGGAGCCACGGCCACCAGGATTCCTGCAATCCCATTTAACAGGTTGGACATCAGGAAGCTCATTTTCCTGCCAAACCTGAAGGCAGAGACACAAACAGGTGACAGAATTAATGCTTCAGACATCAGTTTAAAATGATAGAAATCTTGCAGCAGCAATGTTTCAGTGGCACCATAAACACAACAGGAAAATAAATGCACCATCTTTCCTGTTAAAGTGTTATTATTATATTGTTGATAGGTAAGAGGCCCTGAGGTTGCCCAAGAACATGCTGGAATCCCTCAGGAAGAGCTGGAAAATGTTGCTGGGAAGAGGGACGTCTGGAATACCCTGTTAAACCTGGTGCCCCCGGGACCCGGCCCCGGATAAGTGGAAGTGAATGAATGTATGTATGTATGTATGTATGTATGTATGTATGTATGGCTGGCCTTACCTGTCGGCCAGGTAGCCAATGGCAATGCTCCCAACCAGGAAGCCCACATTGAGAGTAGCCTGGTACATATCCACCAACCATCCATCTGAGCACACCAGGTCAAACTGAGGCAACACACAAACAAACAAGGTCAATCATAACATTTATTTCTCTCCTCATGTTTTTCTTGAAACTCTTAAAAGAAAAATACAAAAAGCAACAATTCACAAAAGGTTTTTAATGTAGGAAAGTTAGAAATTGTGTTCAGGACTTTTTTGTTGCTTTTTCAATCTCTTAATTTCCTCTACAAGGACCTTAGGAGGGAGCAGAAAGTTGTTCGCCAAGAAACAGTTACGACACGTCTCCCCTTGAAACCATAAATTATCATTTTGACATTTCTGGATTAAACAAATGATATCCAACATACTGATTAGTGAGTTTTAAAGGTGTTGGTGGGTGAATTTATTTTGGAGATAATCAGGATAGCTGTTTCCCCATACTTTGACTCTTTATGCCGAGCACTTCCTGGCTCTAGCTTGGAAAACTCTTGGAAATAAAGCAAATAAACCTATTTACCAAAATGTTGACCTATTCCTTTAAAACTACACATACTGCAGACTGCATTATTTTTCACTGGGATTATCTTGTTTTTATTCAAGAAAATTGGCCATGGGAATAATTTGAAAACTGCTACACTTGCAGAAAAACTCTATGTTCCTCCAAGCTGCCTCATATTGTTTCACTAACTTTACTTACCTCAGTAACAAAGGACTGCCTGCCTTCATAGTCGTACTCCCAGCCGATTTTGCAGGCAGTTGTGGGAGTTTTGCTGAGGTCCAGTTCCTGTTTATCACAGCTGAGTTCTGTGGTGTTCCAGTCCACCTCGTACTGCTCACAGCTGCTCTGCTGCAGCACTCCAGAGCTGTTGACCAGAGGCACCGTCAGCCTGCGACTGTCTGCCAGGCTCCAGCTGCACGCCTGCCTCCTCTCCACCACCGCAGAGTCCCGACACCAGTGATCTGGAGTGAAACCCTGGAAGACGATGCCGACAAACACACCTGCGAAAGGAAATGACACCAAACACAGCAGGGCGAATACACGCTTCTGACAGCGTCCGAAAGCCCCAGCTTCCTCCAGCAGGTCATCAAAGGTCGTCATGGTGATCCAAGTTAGTGGATGAAAATAATCAAAACAAGTCAAGTTTGGGCTGTTCAGCACACCCTGGATCAGTGTGAAACGACAGAAGTTTGCTTCGCATTTGACAGACTTCACCTTCGTCCAACTGGTAGATCTGGAGCTGACGTCCAAAAAAGCCTGTTGAAAATGCAGCGGAGTTAAAAACATGTGACTGTTAAATGGAGATGAACAGAGAATAACAGTGGAGTTACATAATCATCGAATGAACTTGAACTGGACACCAGCCAAAACAAATTCTGTTAGTATGCTTAAAGTGCTACCAGCTGCACAACACAGATTTATGCACAATCATTGTCTCAAGGGAGACAGACTGCTTGAAATTGCATACACATGTACTGCTTACTGCCTACTAAATCAACACTAAAGTATGCCATTACAAGACAACGGGGGGCCCTGGGCAAGATTTTCTTTAGGGGCCCTCCTTATAGTGATGATTCACTATGTTCCACAAGCTTTTTTTAGTCTAATAAATAAACAAGTCATTTAGATACCAAAATCATAAAAACACATGCAAAGTGGCCAAAACAGACAACTCACTTGTTCTTCTTTGGCTCATTGGAGGTCTTTGTCATACTGGGTCAGCTCGTTGAACGAGAGTCCGTCGCTCAGCAGCGGCTCTCACTCGTTTGGTCATGAATTAATCTAGTCCAGTAATAATGAGACTTGACCTCACAAAAACTGCAAAAAAATATTTTATTGTGTCATAAAAGATATTTTTGACATACACAAATTCTGAATGAATATTCTGATGGGAAATATCTGAAATCCAGGAGATTTAAAGTGGCCACCATCCATCCGAGTGACAATCATCATTTCACATTTGAAAAGGTTACAATCAGAGATGGGCAGTATGTCTGTTACTTGTATTTGAAATACAAAGTCTGGGTAGAGTAAGACCAGATCTAGGTAGAATAAGACCAGATCTGGGTAAAATAATACCAGATCTAGGTAGAATAAGACCAGATCTGGGTAGATAAATACCAGATCTGGGTAGAATAAGACCAGATCTGGGTAAAATAAGACCAGATCTGGGTAGATAAATACCAGATCTCGGTAAAATAAGACCAGATCTAGGTAAAATAAGACCAGATCTAGGTAGAATAAGACCAGATCTGGGTAGAATAAGACCAGATCTAGGTAGAATAAGACCAGATCTAGCTAGATAAATACCAGATCTAGCTAGATAAATACCAGATCTAGGTAAAATAAGACCAGATCTGGGTAGAATAATACCAGATCTGGGTAGATAAATACCAGATCTGGGTAGAATCACACCAGATCTGGGTAGAACATAGTACCAGATCTGGGTAGAAAACAGGACCAGGTCTGTGTAGAACACAGGACCAGATCTGGGTAGAACATAGGACCAGATCTGGGTAGAACATAGGACCAGATCTGGGTAGAACATAGGACCAGATCTGGGTAGAACAATACCAGATCTGGGTAGATAAATACCAGATCTGGGTGGGAAATAGGACCAGATCTGGGTAGAACATAGTACCAGATCTGGGTAGAACACAGGACCAGATCTGGGTAGAACACAGGACCAGATCTGGGTAGAACATAGGACCAGATCTGGGTAGAATAAGACCAGATCTGGGTAGAATAAGACCAGATCTGGGTAGAATAATGCCAGAGTGGCTCTTACTGTGAAGCAGTAACATGATGTATATGTCACTTAAATCTGGGGCAATGTTTAATATGCATATTTTTCTCAAAACTTGGAGCCCAAATTATGTTAAAAGAGGACTCTTTAATAACTTAATAATGTATTTCTATAATAATTGTATAATAATCCTGAGTTTATGCAGCATTCTCTTTACATTTCAATAAGTCATCCAACATCACCGAGACTTCACAAAGAAACTTTAGAGCAGTTTAAGTCTAAACTTTAAATTCTCTGTGGGTGACAACGGTCACAGTTAAACAACAAAAACTCAGTCAAAACAAAAATCAAACGAGGTATCTACTATATCCATAAGCAACACTGTTAAACAACATAAATACTTTGGTGACAGAAGGAGATTAAACAGTTGCTGGTTCTTTATTGGTCGATACGTCGTTGTTGGGCAGCAGGTTGGCCAACTGCTGGTTTCTCAGTTCAGCTTTCTCCTTCACTCTGAACACACAAAATTATAAGAAGTACATTAAGTACAAACTCATATCTAATATAGAGCTGCAACAATTTATTGATCAACAGAAAATTAATTGAAAGCTATTTTAATAATCGTTTTTTGTCATAAATAACAGTGAACTGAATATAGTTGGATTCTGGGCTGTTGGTCAGACAAAACAAGACATTTGAAGATGTCACCATTATGAAGACAAAATGAATAATGTAGAAAATAATCTGCAGATTAATCGATTATGAAAATGAATCCTTAGTTGCAGCCCTGATCTAAAATATGTCACTGAGAAAAACATGACAGCATCGTCAACATAATATGTGAGAAACTGCATCCAGAATACGTATATACACATGTACATACTGTACACATGTACATACTGTACACATGCACTAGGTAAAGTAAATGTAGCAATACTATGTGTATAAATACTATCAGACAAGAAAAAAATCCTGCTTTCAGAACCTTACTAAAGTATAAGTACATATGTAACAGCATAAAAATACACTTAAAGTGCCAAAAGTAAAAGTACTAATTATGCACAATGGCCTACTGATCCATTAATATGTCAGCATCACAAACACTCACTGGATATAAAGACAGAGCCATATATACAGTATGCACAGTATGTACATACGATTACAAGTGTCGAATACAGAACCTCGTTATTTATTTTCTAGCTGTGTGGATTCAGTCGTGGATACTCACCTTTCTGGGAACTCAATATCATCAATGGTGTCAGGTAGCGGCACACCTCTGGTCTCAGGAAGCAGCAGCACCAAACCACCGGCCACGAAAGCCAAAGACCCTGCACAACACATGAGCGCTTAGAGACAGTGTCAGCACTACCGGAGGGCACTGACAAGTCAAAATGTAAAATGTCCCACTATGTATGTATCCTAAGTCTCAATTATACTCCATGGAGTAGCTACAGACACCACGGTAGTAGTGTAGTTGTTCTGTTTATACTGTCTGCTTGGAGCACCCTTTCTACACCTGCACAGTAGATTGCTAGGCTACCACTTGTAGCATAGTGGCAACAACTTGCCACGGACATCCACACAGAGCCTATGCATACAACCTCTGATGACAAGATATAGGTCAAACAGACCATACTGCACAAGAGATAGCATTTAATTTAGTCACTATGCTTGAGCAGCTGATCATTTTTTAAAACCCCCAAATATCAATATCAGTATCAGCCTCAAAGAAGCAGTATTGGTTAAAATGTCTTACTGTGACTTACTCATCAGAAAAATGCATATAATTCATGAAACATCTCAATACATTATAGCGGTCTTTGTTACACATTTAGGAAAAAAACATCAGTTTTTCCCCTCAGGGTGGATATCTAACATATATTCTCTCTCCATAATAATATAAAACCCACCAAAGATGATGAGCGGCAGCTCCAGCCAGATGACGGCCAGTCTGTAGAGCAGGAAGGGAGCTACGATGCCTCCAACATCACACAGAGTGGAACAGACTGACACACCCAGGTTCCTACAGACAAAAAAACAACCAGCAAATATTTACTAAATGCTGTCAGACAGCGCTTCTGACACTCAGAAGCTGCATTTTTACGTTTTATGGTTATTGTTGAACACGCTAAAAGTCACAATGGTCATTAAGCATAATAACATGCTAACATACTACTTCTGTTAGCTGACGTAGTAATGCTTGTATGCTAACATACCCACAATTAGCTTAATATTGGATCTAACAACATCTGGATTTTAGCACGATGACATTTAACATGTAACATGAAGCATTTTTACAGCAGTGGAAGGAAAATTGGGGATGCAGCATTTGTTACTTACGCCCCTAAACTCTGGTACACACTACCCTTAGATATTAGGGAAGCCAACTCAATAGATATCTTTAAAAGTAAGCTAAAAACCTTAGCTTTTAATTAGCACTTCATGAGTTAAATACTGCTTAGATCTGTTGCACTGAGTTGCATTATTTGTTTTACGTGTTTTATTTACTTACATTATTGTTAAAGTTTATTATTATTTTATTATTATTTATTTTTTATTTTAACATTTAGCACTTTAACTTGCTGGCTTTGAGCATGAATGTTTAGCATGATAACATGCTAATATGCTGTCATTTATTAGCTGATGTACTAATGTATGCTAAAATACCGACAGTTTGCTTGTTAATATTGGATCTAACATCTGGATATCAGCACATTCACATTTAACATGTAACATTAAGCATTTTAGCATTTTAAGATGCAAAACTTGGCATTTTAAGTTGCTTGCTTTTAGCCTTATAACATGAACATACTTCTTAGCTGATGTATTAATGTTTGCATAAATAAAATACCTACTGTTGCATTGCGTTAGCATTGGATGTACCAACATCTGGATGTTAACACGGGGACATTTGTAATCCAACATTATAGTTAGCTTGTTAACTTTTGGCATGGATGTTTAGCATGATGTATGCCAAATAATTTTTTTTTTTGCTATGCTAGCATTTTCACATGCTTTGTTAGCGTTAACCTCAGCGACCACCATGGCTGAACAGTAAATCCTGATTAAAATGACAAAAAGTAGCATATTTGTCCACATTTTAGTCCAAAGAAACTCATAATAAATGTGTGTAACCTTGGTAGAAACAAGAGCTAGATGGTATTTTGCAAACTGCCAGGGTATCCCTCACAAACAAACGACTGATGTACAGTTTGTACATTTTACCTGACAAACGTCGGATAGAGCTCAGTGTTAACAAACACCACCATCTCAAAGGCCATGGTGATCCCCAGCCGACCAATGCAGGCCACCACCGTCTTAAACCAGAACATACCTACGAGGACAGAGAGGGGTGTTCAAAGAAAAGGTTTTAGAGGACCAGGAAATCATAATCTGAATGGCTTGACTTACTTTCAGGGATGAAGGCGGTGATGAAGCAGGCGGCTCCAGCTACGATGTTAGCGGAGGCGAAGGGAATGCGTCTGCCGATACGTTCGATGGTGAAGAGGATGAGGAAGGCAGCAGGGAACTCCACCAGGCCAGAGATGAGGAAGTCGATGTAGACGTTTCCTCCCAGAATGCCCAGCCTCATGATCAAACCCTGGTAGACCACAGCACTGGTGAACCTGGATGAGACGGAGGGAGAATCATACATCTGCTCCAAAGACTGATCGTTATATGAATACAGAGCTTGTTATTGTTTTACAGCTGCAGTTTATGTCTCGATGTCCTCTAACTACAAAACGCTTAACGTACTCACCAGTTGTAGCTGAGGATGAAAGTGTGTTTTCTCATTTTTGGAGTTCTGATCAGGTCCATGAAGGAGGCAGTGTGACTGTCTGCGTTATCATCTGTCAGAGTCTGCAGGGTCAAACATAGATTATGAGTTATGCTGCTGATATAAATGATCAACTGTTTTTAAAATTACATTTCAAATACTTCACCATTCATATCTGTAAATCTTTGATTATGCAAGGTATTTATGTTTTAACTGGCGTACTTGGAAAATCTGATATTTTAGTTCTTATATTTTCTAATAATTTTCAGATATTTTACGGATTTTTTCAGATATTTTACTATATTAGTATTTTTACTTTACTTTTACTTAAATATATATACATATATATGTGTGTATATATAAACACATATATACGTATATATGTATATATACATGCGTATATGTATATACGTGTTGGTGTGTGTGTGTGTGTGTATGTATGTATATATATATATATATACACACACACACATATATATATATATATATATGTATGTGTCCCAAATATATATATATATATATATATATATATATATATATATATATATATATATATATATATATATATATATATATATATACACAAATATATATATATATATATACAGTACAATACATATATAGAGATAGATATAGATCTTTTCCAAGGATATATATCTAGATAATAATATTTTAGATAAGACTTTACAAAGGATTTTCAGATATTTTATGGATAATTTTTTTCAGATATTTCACTAATTTTTTTTTTTTTTACTGTTTTTTTTTTGGTGGGGGGTATAGTTAATAATATAGATTAAAATATATAAAAATTAATTTCCTGATCCAACACAGGGGTACTGTAGTGAGACAGCAGCTCAAGTGCAAAAACATATGCCAAGTATATAATACAGTATAGTGTATACTGTATAGTGTAGCACAACTAAGCACTAAAACACTGTATCATAATGAGCATCTATTGTATACAGAATGAAGCACAGAAAAACTGTAGTGGCAGCAATAACAAAGTGTGTGTCTTATCCTAATCTTAACAGATGCATGCATGTCTGTCTATAACTGCTGTAGTAAACTGGACACAGTCCGAGCTGGTGTCTTGTGGTGTGTTTTGACTTACCTCGATGTTCTTGGACAGGGTCTTCTTGTTCTCTTTGGCCATGGCCTCAGTGATCTCCACAGCTTTGTCCTTTCTGTTTTGAGAGAGAAGCCATCTTGGAGATTCTGGGATAAACCTGCAAATACAAACACTTTCATGAAGCAATGACAACAAATTTGATCTTGTGTGGGCATATAAACGTACATTAATCGGGAGGGATTAAAATAATGTGAGTTCATGAATAATTAAATTCTTGCTCTGTTGTTTTTTTTTTTTTTTTTTTTTGCTTTTCAAAATCTTCTCAAAATCCAAAATGGATTTCAAGATTTCACTTCCTGTGTAAAGCACAAAATAAAAGCACAGCAAATTTCTCACCAGTAGTAGGACAGGAAGATGATGTAGGGGACGGTGATGACGACCTGCAGCCAGCGCCAATCGGTGATGTAATAGGCCAGAAGAGGGAGGATGAGGATGCCGACACTGAAGAACATCTGGTAAACGACTCCCACAGTGCGTCTGTACTCCACCCCCACGATCTCTGTGACTGAGAGGGAACAAATATTGAATAACACTGAAGATAGTGTTTGTTGCTTTAACTTTGTTGGACTGGAAATCCCAGCTGTAGGGTTAAATGTTGCTCTTACTCAGCACGTAACCGGCCACCCAGCCTCCTTTCACCCCGAACCCGTACAACGTCCTGAAAACCAGCAAAGACACGTAGGTTGGAGCCACGGCCACCAGGATTCCTGCAATCCCATTTAACAGGTTGGACATCAGGAAGCTCATTTTCCTGCCAAACCTGAAGGCAGAGACACAAACAGGTGACAGAATTAACGCCTCAGACATTAGTTAAAAATCTTGCAGCAGCAATGTTTCAGTGGTACTATGAACACAACAGGAAAATAAATGAAGCATCTCCAGTTTTTCACAGAACAGAATTGCCTAAATGCATCTGAGTGACTTGGTCGTCACACCTGCCAACAAAAAAACAGATTAAAAAATATCATGGTCCTACCTGTCGGCCAGGTAGCCAATGGCAATGCTCCCAACCAGGAAGCCCACATTGAGAGTAGCCTGGTACATATCCACCAACCATCCATCTGAGCACACCAGGTCAAACTGAGGCACACACACAAACAAGGTCAATTGTGTTTAACCTTTTATTGTTTTTAAATCATGTAATGTCCTTTATGAAGACCGTATGACCTTAGGAGGAAACAGGTAGCTATCTTAAACATACAAGATAAAACTAGCGAGCTTTAGGTGCTGCTAGGTGAGTTTTTGCTCTTTGGAGGTAATCAGGCTCGCCGTTTCCCCCTTCTTCCACACTGTATGCTAAGCAAAGCTAATCCATCCTACCTCTAGCTTCATAGTTAAAATACAGACATAAGAATGACATCAATCTTCTTGTCTAACTCTCGGTAATATAAGTATTTTCTAACAATTTCTTTAAAGGAATAAAACCTGCAGATATTTTTCACTGGGAGTACCTTGTTTTTTGGCCATAATGGTCAATGGTCAATGTTGAATACTCAGTTCTGATTGGTCAGTCTATTTCTTTATAACCATTTCTATAGATGCCGTCCTGATCTTGGACTCTGGCTGATGAGTTTTGTGTTAAATTATTGATTTCTTAAATAACTGTAATAAGCTGGATAATGCACAGCTAGCGGGTCATTGTTGTAAAATAAACCCTTTCAGGGCGATACAAGACCGGGGTTTATTTCACAATGACCGGCTCGCTGTACATTTTTTCTTTTTGATTTAATAGTTAGATAATAGTTTAGATTATATTTTACTTACCTCAGTAACAAAGGACTGCCTGCCTTCATAGTCGTACTCCCAGCCGTTTTTGCAGGCAGTTGTGGGAGTTTTGCTGAGGTCCAGTTCTTGTGAATCACAGCTGAGTTCTGTGGTGTTCCAGTCCACCTCGTACTGCTCACAGCTGCTCTGCTGCAGCACTCCAGAGCTGTTGACCAGAGGCACCGTCAGCCTGCGACTGTCTGCCAGGCTCCAGCTACACGCCTGCCTCCTCTCCACCACCGCAGAGTCCCGACACCAGTGATCTGGAGTGAAACCCTGGAAGACGATGCCGACGTACACACCGGCCCAAGGCATGGACACCATGCACAGCAGGGCGAAGATACGTTTCTGACAGCGTCCGAACTTCCCAGCTTCCTCCAAGATATCATCAAAAGTGGTCATGGCTGCAAAGGTGGTTGTTTTTTTGGTCTCTAAAAGCTCATTTGAATCACAGTGTCTACAGCCTCCCTCTGTAGAGTGACTACTGAAATGTCTGTCCTTTGGGTTTTTAACAGGACAAGCAGGAGCAAAGGTCCACTGACAAGACGTTGTTGCTGTATGGGTAACACAGTTAACACGTTTGCTATCACTTTTTCAGACGTCAGACCACAAACGGACCGGCCAGGTGTTTATTAACATAAATGCACCAACGTGGGTCTGCTGGTGCAGCCCGTCGCTCAGTAATGCCGTTAATCAGTCATCATTTAAATGTAGCCTCTGGGAGTCTGCAAACCATGAAGTCTAACGTTCTTTGAGACAAGTCCAATTCTCAAGTCCTCCCAGATGAGTCCATGACAAGTCAAGAATCCTCAGACCCAAGTCCAAGTCTCCAGTTGATTGAGACAAGTCCAGGTCAAGTCTGGGGTCCTTCCAAACAGGTCAAAGTCAAGTCTAAAGTCACTTGAGACAACTAGAAGTCAATTCTTAAGTCCAGCAAGATGAGTGTGAGTCAAATCTCAAATCTTCAGAGATGTTCCCAGACTTGTCCTAGACATGTCACGAGTCGTACGAAACAAGTTTAAAGTTCATCAAGACAAGTCCAGCTCAAGTCTGAGGTCTTCTGAAACCAGTCAGTGTCAAATCTTAAGTCACTTAAGAATTGACTTGTAGTTGTCTCAAGTACAGCAAGATAAGCAAGTCAAATCTCAAGTCCTCCCCAATGTTCCCACACTTGTCCATCAAAAGTCATGAGTCCTTCGACACAAGTCCAAGTCTCAAGTTCTTCTAGATGAGTCCAAGTCAAGTCCCAAATCCATCCTGTAATTCCTGACAAGTCAACGCCAAGTCACTCCAGAAAAGTCTAAATCAAGTCTCAAGTCTTTCCAGATAAGTCAAAGCTAAAGACACAGATTATGTGATCACACCACAGCAGTGATAAACAGCGGATCTTATTTATTCAAATAATGCAATATTTTTTACATCAATGTTGGTTTTAAATAGGAAAACAGGCAAAGAGCTGAAAAACATAACAGACAACATAACTCACACCAACTAAAACATAATAATGATCTCCCATAGTACCGAATCATCACAGGAAATTTCTTGTGCTTTTTTTTAGCCAATATATGCTCAGAACTTCTGAATTTAACTCTGAATTAGTTTCATGTAACCCAAAGCAGCAAACTGCTCGAGTCTGGAGAAAAAAGCACAAGAACGTCCACTCATGTCTTGTTAGGAACGAGAAGGTTCAGTGCAGTACCATGCAGATGAGCCACACTGACTTTGGTTGCTAAATACAGCAGAAACAGACTAAATGCAGTGATGGAAAAAAAGTGACTTCACATACTAAACTTACCATCTGCTTCTCTGTAATGACGAGTGCTACTGTAAGTCTCCTCGGGAGAGATGAGTTGATTACAAAAGTGCCAAACACAGATAGATGTGGTTCAAACTTCCATCTAACAGGGTCAGGAAGTTAAAAATGTTCAGAGCAAACTCTGACGTCCACATGCTGAATGAATGTTTAAAATTAAATTTCATAAAAGTCGGTCAAGTCTGGCAACAGGCTTGATTTCATTTAAACTCTTGCTGGACTTTGAATGATTCTTTCCTAATAAATATGTATTCTTGACATTTGTAATGTAACTGTTCTTTGGAAATCTGCCCTGTGTACTTTGTACCATCACCTCGTTCCTCGCTCTTAAAGGGGGATTTCACTTTGAGTAAAAACTCTTTGTAATTTCCGATCAGTGATATGCTTATTCTACAAAGACCTTCGCAAATGAACAGATTACATGATACGTGAGATTTTAGAGCAAGATGTGAACTGAGCATCGGTTCTTTCTGGAGTCTGACAATTTTATTTAAAAATTGCTTGTGAAAAGCTCTTCTCAGTTTGTGATCTCAGAGACAACAACACAGGAAAACAAGTTACTGAACAGCCACAGCAAAGGGACAGGAACACGATAATGTTCCCTATTCCTTAATCATTATTGCACATCCCAAACTCATCCATATAAAATACTGATGTCTCCAATTTCAAGATGTTTTTTTTTTTTATCCTTCTGTCATTTTTTGTCAGTGTTTTGGTGGCGTCCTACAAAACCTTAATAAATTTTGTGTACAAAGCTTTAGAAATACCTGAATGGTTATTGACTGATAACAGATTTTAGCATCACGTTTTACTAATAACTTCCTGTGGTTTGAACACTGAGAAAAGCCAAAAGTGAATTTACGATCATTCCCCTTGGTACTGTACACAATGTCATCATTGTAAATAACGTCATAAATATCCATAGTCTATGTGAGTGTACTGTGTTTGGAAACCAATACAAAACCTCAATTAATCATTAGGTGCTCTCCCAAGGTTTGGAGTGGTTTAATCAATCGGTGTGATTGTTGTTTCTTTCAGTTAATTTGGCCATGACAGAACAAAACACCCGTGAATGAGACATCTCAAAATGTCTCATTACATATTCACTGACAAAAGGAGATGGAAGGTCTGCAACTAATGATTGGTTCCCTTATAAATGAATCTATCGATCACTTCTGTGATTAAGTGTAAGTGTGAAAAACGTCAAAGAAATTGTGAAAAATGTCCCAGGGCCCAATCTGATGCTTGTTTTGACTGACCAAGAGATTAAAACCCAAACATGTCTTCACACTTGAGAAGCTGAAACTAATATATAACATATGTAATACTCATTATACATAATGATGTTAATAATCTGTACATAGACTAATTGTTTCAGCTTGAATGTTACCTGCTACTGTAGCCAGCAGTTTAATAGAGAAAACGCTTAACTCAAGGCCAACTTACTACCTTTAACCAGAGCTTTCAACCACATCTTGCAGTCAAGCAGACTATTTGGTTGATAACTACAGAAATATTAAATCTGCTGTGAGAAACAGTTAAAAGCTTCAAAAGAAAAGTGACTTTGAGTTAAAATTGATATACTATAAACTACATTCAAGGTAAAGAATGAACTTTAATGCTCAGTTGGACTGAGAAGTGACCAAGTGTTAGTAAATTAATCAGCTGATCTCCAGAAAAAGGTAATTTAAAGTTATTTATTAAATGTCAAACATTGCTCGATGTGTTATCAGCTTCCACAACGTGAGGACTGGTTGCTTTTCTCCACAACTTTGGGTTTTGGACTGATAATCAGACAAAAGACATCACCTTGGACACTGAGATCTTGTGATGGGTACCCTTCACCATTTTTTGACATTTAATAATCAATAATGAAACTAACTGCTGGTTGCAGCCTAATAAAACACTTACCGGTACTATGTTCTTAACTGGTGTGAACACCATAGAAAAAGAATCACAGCAAAAAACAGAGACAAGTGCGCCATGTTTAGCTGAAGTCACAGGAACTGGAGTTTGATTTGTTTTGACTTGAAAGCAGGAGAACAACATGCTACCAAAAGTTCAGCTATTGGTGAGCTTGCTTCACCAAGTCTGTGTCCTAATTGTGTAAATGAAAAAGACACCAACTTCACCACGACTTCTTTGTCTGGAAACAAAGAAAATAATCTGCAAATGGGACGGCACGCAAACACTCTGTTTATACTGTGTAGGCTTACTCATATCACACAACACCAGTTATTTTGATTTACTTTACCAAAATATCTCAGCCCTGGATCTTCCATCATTACTGATATAATCTGTGAAAACACTAGTTTGATTATTAAGCAGCAAATGTGTTAAATGTAAGTCGACTGCCTGCATTCTTGATACTTCTTGATACTAACGCTTCACTTCTTTCTTCACATGCATTTGGCTAAAAAGGGCTGATTTCAGCACTACAAAAAGTTGGCTTTACAGAGTTAAAATCTCACTTTTGCTGCAGCAACATCCACAATCACAGACCTGAATACCAAAACTGAGCCTTTAATGTAATGTAATGAGCGTGCATCACAAATCCCAACTTCCATACATTAGTGCCAGCGGTGGCGGTAGAAATATGGCTTTGGCGGGAGGGGGGAACTTCAAAAAGCAACACAACCTAAACTAACACCTCATGTCTCACTTTCAACCTCCGTCCTCGTCGACCATCCATTCACACTTAAGGCCATCTCTATTTTTCGCACAGAACAGAGATTCGTACAGATAATCAGCTCAGACAACCATTTAAATAATCATAAAAACAAATGTGTGAGCAATTCAGCGCTGAAGACAACAAACAAACAAACAAACAAACCAACAAAACGTCCATATTATAGAACATTATCCTCTATGTACAACGTCTCTGATCAAAACAAGACAAAATCAATCTGTCGCCGGACATGTTTCATTGATGAAAACGCAAATTAAGTTCATCATCGGGAAGGCATCGCGCTTTCTTTTCGTGGGGAAAGAAAGAGAAAACATCTGCTATTATAGCAACTGTAAACAGCAAGAAAAGACAAACGTGTCTTCATTCCCTTTAGAAACAACACAAGCTGACACCTTCACTCCCCATGTCTGCTTTTCTTTGATAGCTGTTGTTTTTCTCCCCAAATCTGCTGAACTGTTTCACTATTGAGCTACTTAACTATACATCTCACCACAGTTATCAAATACAGTCCTGGACATTAAAAAAAAATCAACATTTTCTTTTCATTGTCTGCAATGAGACATGTAGACAGTATTATTGTCAGTTGCTACAATAAAGTGCTAAAGCAAATGGCACAACTTCATTTCAAAAACTCTAGAAGAAAAGAAAAATATTATTTAATTCACATATCTTCACTGACATGGCTCATTGCAGAGTCAACACGTTAAGAAAAGTTGCTCTGGGGTTGATTTTTTTTTTTGAGTCTATATTAGATAAATGTGGTAAAACTGAAGTAACTATAGTGAAACAACTTCTTATTTCATTTCAGAGTTATGAGAGAATAGGACGCAGGTCAAAAACAGCCTGCAGAACAATTTAAATAATCAGCTATCAATAAATAAGAAACCATAAGCTTACAGTCTGTAGACAGTGGACAGGATAGAGTCTGAGGCTGAGTAAAGGTGCAGTCCAACAAAAAAGAAAAATCCCAAAGGAGAGGAAAGGTTTCAATATGTTGTTGGTATTTCATTGTTGCTGTTGCTGTTAAGGAGACATTCACTGAGAGAGAAGAGTTCAGATTGGTTGTGGAGGAGGGAGTGGGACGGAGGAAGTGACATCACACCCTGAGGAGGTCCTCATCACTGTCATCCTCGTCCCGCTTCCTGTTGGCTGCCGTGTTGTTACCGTGATTAAGGCCTGAGGAGCGAGGTTTGCTGCTCTTCCTCTTCCTGTCCGACTCGTCCAGGAGGCCGACCAGGTCCTCGTCGCTCTCCTCCTGAAATTAACGTCGTCTGTTAGATGCTACGAGTTTGAAACATCTGGACAGATGTTGGTGCAACACTCACCTGAAGGAAGGGGCTGCGATGGGCCGCAGAGTGCCTGGAGAGCCCAGAGGATTTGACCACTCGCACCCCCGGGACGCTCAGCACCTCGTCCTCGCTGTCGTCGTCGTCCTGCTCGTCCAGCGAGAACGAGCGCAGGCCGTCCGTGTTCACCGACTTGGTCGTGATGTGGCCGTTGCCGTGGTTACTCCTTCCTCGGTGGGAGGACGAGGAAGAGGATGTGGGAGGGCCTTCAAGCTCCTCCATCAGCCACTCCATCTCCTCTTCACCCCCTTCTTCATCCATATTGACCTGAGGATTTAAAGTAAAACACAAAATAAATCAAGTCATTACTCAGAATTTACTACTAACCTCGTGTCTAGAACGCAAGCGTGTCGGATGTGTTTTCCTGACATCTGATGATGAATTCACACCAGAGCAGCGGCGAAGTGCGGCCTGCAGCAAGCCGTCATGCAATGTCTATGAAAAGCTGCGGCAGCCATTCCTGAGCACAGCGAGCTACAGCCAAAGTACGGCCAAACAAAAGCTGGGAAAAGTTGACCTACGTTACAAAGAATTACTTCCCACATGAAAATCATGAATATACCTGTATTGTATTTGCTCTGATAGCATGTCTCCTCCTTTATTGCTGTTTAATTATTGATTCTGTATTGTGTGAGTGTCAATCAAATGCATCCGTGTTGATATAGTAAAGCAGATTAGGAATACTCTCAGATATAAAAAAAGAAACTTTAGCTAATCCTTTAGCATCTTCACACTTCGAAATGCTCGGACCAGACGGAACCAACATAGGTTGCCGCTTCAGTGTCATGTGAAAGCTGTTGTCACTTAAGTGCAACGCTGATGTGGCGTTTGTGGTCTAAGAATCAAATGACCTCAAAGACTGCTGCATATATGTAGTTGCTGGTGTGTTTTTGAAAGTAGCGGAGGAGGAAGCGATTGGTGTTGTGTTGTATAAAATTTTGAGAGGAAGGTGGCAGGTTGGTGACCCATCTGTATTATGAAATTAAAAGGGTTTGCAGTTGCCTGTGAGAGAATTGAAACCTGGTGCATGAAGGACTTCTTCTGCACATTGCTGACGGTATAAACTGAACAGCCTCCAGGTCACCTTGCATAGACTGTGTATGACTGGATGAGAAATGATTGAGTCCGTGGAGGCGAGAGGAAGAGTAGAAATTTTAGATGCAGCATCCTTTAAAAGCAAAAATTCCAGTAAACAAAGTGGCTGGCTGGAGTGCGTTCACATTGGAGAACTGGTTCATTCATTAGATCAACAAACCTTGGAATATTTATAGGAGACTTGGTTTCCTCTCCTGCAGCAGCCGGCAACTTTCTGGATCACCAGCTCTCTGGTGACGACAAGACAAACAGATATTTGTGAAAATTCAACAACGTTTAAATCGTGAAGCTTCTCTGCATTTGTTCCTCTTGGTCTCACCTCCTCTCTCTCTTGTGGAGGAGAAGACCCAGCAGGCAGACCGACAGCCCTACCAGCAGGAGGCTCAGCATCACCCCCACAACCTGGCTCCGCCTGGACAGAGCTGGAGCCTCGCTGCCGTCTTTGTCATACGTGCTTGCGTCAACAGTCCTGCCAAAAAAAAAAAATAATAAAAAATCAAGATGGAAGACTTCATATTCTTAAATCTACTTCTGCTGTCTGGAGTAAAAACGTTGTTCCAGTGTTAAAGCTTTTACTTACGTGAGACCGCACACGGCATTTGTGTGCCACACAAACAGATACTGGCATTCGTCAGTCTCCAGCATGAACTCTGGGATGCCTACGCCTGCCGCGGGGTTACAGTGGAACATGATGGTGGACGACACCATCTTGGTTTTCTCCCGTCCACACGACGACTCAGAGGGCACCATCACGTCCAGGTTTCCTCCTGATGGGAAAGCAGAGACACTGACATAGATTAGTGGAATTGTGATGTTTGTAATCTAAAACATCACTTATTTCCTTTGAGTTTCTTCAATTGTTTCAATTTTTATTTTATTATCTGCAGTAGACAGGCACTGAGATGTGTTATGCTGTGTGATGTACAGTATATGGTAAAGGTTTTTTTTTGATGGGGGAGTTTTTCCTTATCTGATGAGAGGGTCTCATAGTAAAGGACAGAGGGTGTCCTATCCTGTATTACTCTGTCGTACTCTGATTTCCCAAAGCAAAAAAAAATCACCTTTAATGTAGTACTTGGCCTTGCTGGAGGAGCCAATCCTGCGTCTGTAGGCCCCGTTAAGTTTGACCTGGCAGATGTTGGCACCGAGACAGCTGGGCAGGGAGTTGTTGGTGATGCCCGACAATTGGATGTGGTAGATGTATCGGTCGCCATTGGGACGGATGTCTCCAGACGCCTGGTGTTGGCTGAGAGGTGGAGGGTAAAACAAGATTAAACAGATACAATACAGTTAGAAAATACAATGGAGAAGTTCTCTAGACAATCTTATCTATGCAACAAGGAGAGAAATTTGGTGCAGGATTAAGACACAGGTGAAGGTGGACAGGTGAAGTGTGTGCTTGTGTTACCTGAAGTAGAGCGCTCCCAGACTGAGTCTGACTCCGGTGTCGGGAACCTGTATCGTCCCGTTCACCATCACTACCTCACGTTGCTTCACCGCACACGCCGACCGAGTCTCCCAGCCAATCACAAACTCACATGATGCCTCATTGACACTGTGCACGCAGAAATGAGATGCTCTTAGCATGGTGGCAGACTGAACAGTTTAGAAAGCAACACTTCAGACTTCAAGCTGAGCTGCACCAGGTGTGTTCAAAAGAAAACGTGAGGAGTAACTTCTTTTGTCCGTGCATTAAGGTGCCATTGATTGTGCCCACAGTGGTGTGGTGATGTATGTGAATTTGCTCAATTTTTTCTAATGTCAGAGGCTTTATCCTGGAAGAAGGTGGCAAATTCATGACATCTGGTTGCTGAGAGAAGCTCTCAGGAATTGATCTTGATCAGTAATTAAAGCAAGCTATGTTGTGCAATGTAAAGTACATAAACATTTATAAATACACATTTTATAGAAACTATTTTTGTATCAATCTAAAGATTTATACTGATTACAGATAATCTGTCTTTCTCATGAAGATTGTCAATAACATCAAGTCCGTTGAGAAATTTTCCACAATGTGCTTCAAATTATGCTTTAACCAGAGAAAGTTTAACTTTAACAACAAACACTGTTCTGTCACTAACTGGCAGTTAAAAAACACCAAACTGAGGAGTAAATGAACTGTAGAAAGTGGTTTATTGTCTATTGCAGCATCACGTATAGTAGTTAAGATATCACAATGACAGGTGTGAATGACCCTGACGGTCCTTATCTACTAAAGGTTATTACTAAATTTAATAAAACAACAATTCAAGGTGTTTTTCTAACAAATCTAATCTCTTACTTGTGGGGTTAAAAATTAAAAACTTCACATAAAAGGAGAGCTTTTTCAAAAACCAGTTGATTTCATTGGGGTTTGTGTGTTACCTGATGAGTGCCGGGTGTCCGACGGTGGAGCCACAGCTCAGTTGTATCACAGTCTTGGCCTTCACGCCGTTACCACAGACGTCTTCTCCCGCCGAGTAACTGACAGAGATCTTCCCATCTGCAGGAGTAGAGAAGTAGAGACTGTGATCATGAACTTTTCTAATCCACAGAATCAAAACACAGCAGAGAGGGTCACTTGTCCCTCTGTTTATCTCAAAGCCTGCATGTTTTGTGAAATTCTACTGGTAACGAAACAGTAAAACATATATATAAAAGGTAATGCTAGGATATTAGAAACTTATTGTCCTTAAAGAAACGTCCAACATCAAGCACCCTAAACACATATATGATGAGAATACTCACCAGTGTAGCTCATTTTCTGGGTATAAACTCGGCCCAGGGTCTGGGTCACTCCTGCTGCCGAGTGCCGGCACACGGTTGCTCCTTCTGGACAACCTGGCAACCCACCGTGGATACCCTGACACAGGTTGATGAAGTACCTGAGGACACAAAACAGGAAAGAGATGAATAAAGTCAGGCCATGAGATACGAGGGCTTGAATACTTTTAGGTGGTTTTGCAGATATATTTACAATCGTTTTACCTACACGCATGGTTTCAGCAATATGTCTTCTTTTTCTTGTGTCTGCATAGTGTAGCAGGGAAAACTATTGTTGCCAAAATATTTGCTGTTGCCGCTGATTAAAATATTTTATCACAATAAATCACGATTGTCCATAGTTAACTGTGATTAATCACACATTTGCTTTATCAGAATGTACCTTAAAAGGAGATTTGTTATCAACAGGGACTGGACAAATGTGCTTGTTTTATGCAAATGTATGGATTTATTCATTACTGGAAATCAATTAACAACAAAAAACAACGACCAATATTATCTAGAAACCTTCACAGGTACTACATTTAGCATTAAAAATAAGCTCAAATCATAACATTGCAAACTGCAGCCCAACAGGCAACAACAGCTGTCAGTGTGTCAGTGTGCTGACTTGACTATGACTTGCCCAAAACTGCATGTGATTATCATAAAGTGGGCATGTCTGTAAAGGGGAGACTGGTGGGTACCCACGGAGCCCATTTACATTCACATATCTTTAGTTTGGAGTGTTATTTGACCTCCTTCACAACATGCTAGTATGACATGGTTGGTACCGATGAATTGCTTAGTCTTCTATTTTCACTTTAGCTTTAAAACGGAACCCACTACAATTTGCAAGGTAAGTTAAAGAAATGAGTGGCATTAAAACAAATTTGCCCTGGTGCGTTATTATATTGTTCATTTGACAGCCCAGCTGTATTTATTTCATTTTATCCTGTATTTTAGATTTAGCCCCCTCACTTCTGCAACTAAAAGTGGAGCAGTCATGCCAAATATCCATCCCTCCATCTGCAACTGCTTATCCCATTAGGGGTCGTGGGGGAGCTGGAGCCGATCCCATTAGGGGTCACGAGGGGGCTGGAGCCTATCCCAGCTGACACTGGGTGAAGGCGGGGTACACCCTGGACAGATTGCCAGTCCATCGCAGGACACATAGAGACAGAGTATTCACACTCACATTCACACCTTTAGGGCAATTTAGAGTCATCAGTTAACCTGCACGTCTTTGGACCATAGGAGGAGGCCGGAGAGCCCAGAGAAAACCCACGCTAACATGGGGAGAACCATGCCAAAGATAATAACAGATAAAATCCTCATGAAGACCAAGCTATCAAATTGAGCAACATGGCATTTTGTGTTAGAACAGCTTTGCCAGATTAGATGGGCCTAGATATGGTTTGCAAAAAACCATTTTGTGTATTTTAAAATTGGCAACATTTTTTAACAACTGATGACATCACCAATTGGTTTGTGGACTTTTGAAGCCTTGAGTTTGGCATTTTTGGCTTTCACTGGATTGTTTTTTTATAACCAGAAATGACATAAGAGGGTGGAGCTAAGTACAACCAAACACTGAATAAGACATTTTAGGCGACCACAAATGTAATAATTAACTTTCATGAACTGAAAACACACAACTCAAAAAAGACAAAAAGCAAAGAAAACACCCAGACCGAACAACGCTATGGTAGCGACCTGTAAATCACAAAGTAGCCACCCCCTAAAGCATACCCTGCTTTATGGTCTATATGACTCTAAATGGGACAATAATTTACTAAATGAACATCATGCTGTATTGAAGAAGACCTGAAACTGGTGATTGTGACCATTAACTCATGTTTATAATGTTTACTGAGGTAATAAATCAAGTGCGAAGTAGGCTCATTTTCTCATAGACTTCTATACAATCAGACCTCATTTGGAACCAGAGGAGTCGCCCCCTGCTGGATATTAGAAAGAATGCAGGTTTAAGGCACTGAAAATGAAACTATGTATTACATATACGGAGTTGAGTAGAGCCAGACTTACGAATCTCCTTGGTGGCTAAACTTCCAGGGCTCAGTGAGGGAGGACAGGGTTCGGAGGTCGAAAGTCTGATGCTGACTGACCAACTTACACTCCATCTTCATAGGTGGACAAACGGCGCTGGTGCGCCACTGAAAAGTGGCTGAACATCCTGCTGTCTCTGAGAGCAGCTGTGGAGAGCCGCGGTCTGCCGACTGGTCGCAGGTAAACAAGATGGAGGACTGACGTTTACCAGAGACTGGAGGAGAGAGAAGAGGCAGCATGGTTTTCAGAAAAGAGAAATGTTATGCATAGATATAACCTCCCAGGTTTCATTTCACCATTTTCTTTTGTTCCTTTTCTTACCACATTTGTGTTCTTTGTGTGATTAAAAATCACTTACCATACGTAGCATTGTACTTATGTTTTGATATGTCATATTGTAAATGTGAAATAGGTCAGGGTTACCTGTTAAAATGCATCAAATTACATTGTATTAGACTAATAAAAAGTAATAGAAATACTCTGGTAAAAAAAAGAGAAAAATAATGGAAAAAGTAATAAACAAGGTTTGGAAGGTTTAAACAAGTGGGGAGAAGCCAAGTTTAAGTGTCATAAGTGCACACAGGTGCTTGGAAACAGAAAGAGAGATTAGTCATAATAAACTGGACATTTTAAGTTTGCTCATTGCTTTATTACTCTACTTTCCTGTCTGCCTCCTCTATATCCCACAACTTCAATCTATGCTTGAGTCTGTCTCCTGCCAAAAAACTGTCACCTTCATTGCAGAATCCCCAATCCTTGTCGGTGTCATAGTTGGCGGTGGTGGCACACCACTTCTTGCCATCTGTCCTTGCATCTTTGGTGCACTCTGTGTACGACTTCTTCATGAGAGTGAAGGGGAACACACACACCTTGCCCTCATTTGTCACTACAGCACACAAACACATTTGTTCAATTGCTTTCCAAAAAGTATGAACTTATCTAATTTAAATTTTTTTTTTTCTTATTCTAATTTTTTACTTCTGGGAGTCTTGAGTGCAGAAAAAGATCTTATCATCTATAATAACGAGGGCTGCCATTGTTAACATGATAATAACATGTTAATGCACATTCATTTTAAAAGCCACTAATTTCTTTAACGCATTAATGCTTCAATCTTTCCGAGGTTGTTGTGGGCTCATTTTTAAAGCTAGGACCATGTCATACTAGTTTGTTGTGAAGGACACTAAATAAAAAGTTTCGGCGAGGAAAACCTACCATGACCATTTACAAAGGGGTCCTTGACCTCTGACCTCAAGATATGAGAATGAAAATGGGTCCTCTGGGTAACCACGAGTCTCCCCAGACATGCCCACTTTATGATAATCACATGCAGTTTGGGGCAAGTCGTAGTCAAGTCAGCACACTGACAGCTGTTGTTGCCTGTTGGGCTTGAATTTGCCATGTTATGATTTGATGATATTTTTTATGCTAATGCTGTACCTGTGAGGGTTTCTGGACAATATTTGTCATTGTTTTGTGTTGTTAATTAATTCCCAATAACAAATATATGCATACATTTGCATAAAGTAGCATATTTAAGTATAAAATACTTGACAAAATCTCCCTTTAAATAAATTTTGAACAGATAAAAAATGTGACTAATTTGTGATTAATTGCAATTAAATACTTTAGATTGACAACCCCAATACTAACTTATGAATCTAAGCAAACAGAAATATATAATTTACAAATGTGGAATCAGATTTCCAGCATTGCTCTTTAGAGTTGTACCTGTATTGGAAATGCAGACCTACCTGGTGGGCAGGGATCTCCTCCGCCATACTGCATCAGTATGGCCTCCTCGTCATGTTTGAAGTCCATCGTCATGGCCTTGCTGATGCCGAATGATGAGGCCGACTTGTCTGATCCTGAACCAGACACCTGGCACACTGTGCTGTTCTTACAGGCCGGCTCTGCCACTGAGCCACAGATGTTGATGTGGTAGATGCTGGAGCCCGCTGATACCTAACACACAGAGACTTAACTTCACTACAGTAACTAAAGGGACAGTGTGTAGGCTTTGGTAACATCTTTTTACGACTTTTCCCTTCGTAAGACTACTGTATCAACTGAACTGTTGTACCGCCAGCTGTCGTCTGACTTCCGTTGTTCTTACAGTAGCGTTATCATAGTAAGGACGGCCTCTGACTGAAGCAAACGGCGTTACCACAGCTGGAGTTGGTCGAGACCAGTCTCAAGACCACTTTTTGGATGTTTTTTCTGAGATTCGATTGCATTTTTACTTGTCTCAGTCTCAGACAAAAGGCCCTGACACACCAAGCCGACGGTCGGCCTTCACACAGTTTGCGGTCATCGGTGAGTGTCCGTTGGCCTTGTTATTGCGGTGTGTCCTGCACTCTTGGCTCTAGTCGGCCTGTGTCAAAGGTTTTTGGGCAGATTCAGCATGTTGAATCGGCGGTAGAGTCCGTCAATAAGGGAAACCAATCTGATTGGCTGTTCAGCTTAAATGAATCAGCGCATGAGAAGAGAAATGGAAATGAGGAAAGCAAGCCAAGTAAAGACGAGGAAATAAACAGAGGGCAGTTCTAATTTTTCATCTTCATCTCATCTGATCTGATCATTACAGACCACGGATATGAAGCTGTGGTGAGTGAAAGTGGAGTGAAAACAGTCGGCAAATGCTGCTTTGTTTCATGTATGTGTCATAACAACAGCTTGTATATCTGCTGTCCTCAGTCTCCTGGTTTTCCTTTTACAATGATAAATACAGACTAACAACTATTTAACGTTCTACCTATATAATTGTATTTATTTTTATCAAATATTCTCTGACCCACCTTTACCTTGTGAAATATAAAACAAACTATGAGAGATTAGATTTAACATAATGAAGGGCATATTCATGTGCACCTCTTGTCAAACCTGATCTTGTTGGACAGACAACAAGCTCACCTGGACTTCACCAGAGAGGGCCGACAGGTCAAAGGTGAACTGCAGCTGGGAGTCGGTGAGCTGGCAGCCGCTGGTGTGGGTGGCGTCTGAACAGACTAGAGGGGTCGCCCACTCAAACAAATAGACACATCCCTGTAGCTTCAGCATTTGTGGAGAGCCCTGGGTAAAGATACAAAAGGTCATAGCTTTGTTCAAAACATCCTCAGAGAAGTAAAGTAACATGCATGTGTAAGCACTCTGATCATAAAATGAGATCACACTTGGATTAACAAAATAGTTTGTAAGTGGGCAGAGGCAGATCTTGGGTAAACAAATAAATAAATTAACAAACAAATAAATATAACTGTTGGATACATATACAATCTACACATCTTAGAGGAGAAAACACAACTGTGACAACACATACAGTTTCAAGAAAAAGTATGTGAACCCTTTGGGATCACTTGGATTTCTGCATAAATTGGTGTTCAATAAAAACATGAAAACATATATTTTTTATACAGTATTAGTTTAAGCAGACTGTGTTTGTCTATTGCTGTGACTTAGATGAAGATCAGAACAGATTTTCTGACCAATTTATGCAGAAATCCGACTAATCCCAAAGGGTTCACATACTTTTTCTTGCAACTGTATGTGAGTACACATAGTGTGCGTACACATGTATACATGGCATGTGCACATATACATATATGAGCTATGCCTATGTATATTGATGTGCGTGGGTATGTATGTATGTATGTATGTGTGAGTGAGATGTGAATGTGTGTTCATGTAGAGGTTTATATCTGTAAGCTTTCCTTTCTTTTAGTCTTTGATTTATCTCACTCTTCTGTTCTGAATGTTTTTGCAAACATACTATTGTAAATATTATAGGTGTATAATTCCTGAGTAATTTGCAATAAAAGTATTAAAACACATAAATAAATAAAAGAAGATCACAGTGCTGACTGACCAGCTCCAGGCCTCTCTGGCAAGTAAAGATGATGGTCGAAGTGTAGTTCTGTGCAGGATCGGTCGCACACTTGGTGGAGCTGCTGTAAGTGATGGACACCTCCCCTGTTGCACTATTGATCTCAGGACCACTGGTAGTCCGCCCAATGTCCTTTAAGAGACAGAAAGAGAGTTCAAGAGAGAAAAGTGGGGATGCAAAATAATTGAAACAGACAGGAAGAAAAATAAAGACAGGACAAGTGAAAAACAACTGAACAACACACCATTATCTGGTTTGAGTGATTGGATAATAAACACTCCAACTCACCATTTCACACTGTTTTTATTAGGTCAAACTCCATACAGAATGAAACGTTGCCACACAATCTAGAAACCCTTGAACTCAACTTGGAGACAGACATACTTATTACTCACTCTTGTTATGATTTCCCCCCCAAACTGTAACGGATGCAAGACTGAGACCTGAAACTAAAATTATGAAGCATTTTCCTTTAAGTTTGACTACTTTGCTTTGTTGTAAAAATGTAAAAATAACCCCAAAAAAGGAAGAAAAAGAAATGTCTGAACTTACAACCCCTTCTTTTATATTTAAATTGCTTGGCCAGAGTCCCATTGAGTAAGAAAAGCACTTTGTGGACAAACTGTTGACCAAATGTCATGAATGAGCAGGCTGCAAATTTTCTTGCTGTGGGACTAATAAAGAATCATCTTATCAGCCTACACTTGGAAAATCTTTATGCTATGTGCTATGATGTACTGTCTATGTTTAAGACTTTTTCGTTAGGAGACTTTTTTGTTGTTTAGCTTAAATTGTTTGTGTAACACCAGAAAAAATTCTTTTAGATTAAAGTAGTAAACTCACGAGAAAAGTAAAAGTGTTTTCTTCTGAATAAGCCAAAATGTATCTTCAAGGTCCGGATCTTTACGGTAAGATGGCGATTCTGGGCTAAAATCACAAGTATTTCCTTATTGCTAAATCTGATTGCAATGTATAATTTGATTAGGTCATCTATGATACACCACAAGCGACGGCATGTGTGGTGTGATGAAGTTGATTGAACCTTGCAAAGTGAAGCAATGTGGTTACTTGACAAAAAAAATGAAAGTACACACTTCCAAAAGTATGCGTACACACTGGGGACATCCCACTTCATAACACAGCATTATGCTTTGAACTTTAACTGTTTTGCTCATATATGTGTTGCACAAAGGATTGTGGGCCAGAATAGCCAGAAAAGCATGCTGGCTTGAACACTGCAAAATGTGACCAGATGTAGCAGGACATCCTGGTATTTTTGGCATACTGCATTTGACATACTGTGTATAGGGACATACTAAATATTTTTCTGGCATACTAAATAGTATGGTAATATGGCTAGTATACATTTTTTGTCATATATTTGTGAGTTTTTTTTTCTCCTAAATTCGCCACTTTTTCCTCTGACTATTACTTCCCTCCCTATTTACTTGGCCTTAATATGCTATTGTACAAATGTGCATTTTCTCCAAATGTTAAAAATTAATTTAGTTAGGATCTTGTAATTAAATTTCAGTTATTTCAAATTAATTTTGTTTATGCCATGGCATTAAATGCACATACTTTTCATGTCAAAGTACAAGTACAAAATGCAGCATGTAATATGCATTGATAATACATAGCTGGAATTAATTTCAGTCTTTATAATAGCTGTGTTTTGTCTTGTTGCATCAAGACGTGCAACTGGATCTTTTCCCAAGTCGTCAGTCCAAAGTCAGTGCTCTGGCTTTCATTATAAAGGCATCCAACCACATGAAAGTGAGGATTAAGTAACTTGTACTTATCTCCCTTGTATGAAAATAGTGTGAAGGAGAATGTTTGTCTCACCACAGGAGGTCCATTATCAGGATCTATACAGACAGCGGCTCCAGGGGGGCAGGTGACCCCAGGGATGGGGTTTAGAGGCTGACAGATGTTGATGTAGAAGTCTGGAGATCGGTCACTTTGGTCCACCGCATCGTCTGAAAGGAGGACAGAAACAGAAGATGTAAATGTGGATGCACAAAAGAAATCGACACCGACATGATGCATATTGTTACTCCGTTATTTTGAGAATGGGTTTAGAGCTCCTGACCTGTTGCCGTATAGTATCCACTGATATGAATCAGAGGAGTCAGGTCTATAAGAGCAGAGCCGTTCTGGACTGAACACTTTACCTGAAACATTAAATTAAAAAGGAAATAAATGAATGTCATAGGTACATCCTTGTAGAGTAACAGCAATTACTAAAACTAAACTAAACTAAAAGCGGAGGAATTCAACCATTTTATTTTATATAATGGCTTTAGAAAGTTTTCTTTTAATATTTTCTTCTTTTTATCCTCTGAGTTTCAAGAATTATTCTGGAAAAAATTAGACACAATCCCACACTTCCTACAGCGCCACACAATTCAAAGCTACATTCCTGTCTGCACTGATTATCCTTGAGAAGCTGATTGTCGTCCAACTACAGACGACACTCAGGTGAAATTCAATTTGCTCTGTGAAATGGCCAATGTAGTGCTAATCTGTGAAGGAATGGTCCATATTTTTCATTTCACTATGTGGAAATATTTTTTTAATATAAAAAGTTGCGCTTCTGTACAGCAAAAAAAAAAGTCAATATCAGCCCAACAAAGGCGCTGATAATAACATCTGTTTGACTGTTTAGATTAATCTTTTCTGACTGCACAGTTTTCTGCTTCCTTTTTGAGGCTGTTATGTAGTGATTTTTAAAGTTCAAAGGAGAATTTTCCATCTTTTGTGTGGATGTCAAGTCAGTGTTCATGGTAAATGTTGTCAGTCTGAACCAATAATTTCCTCAGTACGTGTTATCATCGACTGAGAAAGCTCTTCTCCTGCTCGCGGAGCAATGCCTACATCAGGGGTCACCAGCCTTTTTGAAAGCAACCTGAAGGGTGGTGAGCAATATGGAGGGCTGTTCTCATCATGTATAAGTGAGGAGGTTGGGCCAAAAAACACCACACTTTCACCCAGGAGACCGCTGTTCGTGTCCAATGTGAAACCAGTTTTTTTTCAGACAGTAGTTTCCTGTCAAATTGGAAGTTTATTTTGTACTTATCTGACTTATCACACTGACAATACACTAAACATACTTACCGGCTGTTCGCAGACCAGGGGTGTATGGAAAGAGAAGAAGTGTGTGCAAGTCTCAGCGTTAGAGTCAATGAGAACTGGCTCTGCAGGGGCTGAGCCCATGTTAGGAGGCCTGTACAAACACAACGTAGATATTCAAAACACAGCTTAACATTCAGTGTTAACATGACGAACATATTACTGGTGTTTTGCAGTCAAAAAATTCTGTTATCTTTTCAGTTTTTTTACACACAGAAATGAAAACAGTAAAGGAGAAACTCTAAGAAGGGGGAAGTACCTGCAGATGAAGTGGATGATGGTGTTGTGTTTGAGTTGGGGGTTTGCTGGGCAGGGACTTCCTCCTTCATACGTCAGCTCCAGAACGTGATCCTTGTACGACAGCTTCCTGCTTACCTGACCGCCGTTTATCACAGTCGCTGCATCCTTAATACACACAGCTGAAACGCAGTATGCACACAGATATTTTACAATAACCACACAAATACAGTTGTACTTAAGACTATACGGTAACACCTTAAAATTATCATTATTTATAAATGGTAAATTGATAGTTAATTAAACTTTCGGTAATAGTTAACTTACTGCTAACAAACACCAAAATTATAATTAATGTTTACTAATTATTAGTAATGCTATATCTGCTATTTCAACATTAGTTTGTGTACTATGAAATAATTAGTTTAGAAATTATATATTGCATCATACCTGATAAGAGATGATAACAATTACCTACTGAAGTTATTTATTCTCAGTTTACTGTGTCATCTAATAATAGTCATCTAAATAATGTTTACAGATGATTTAGGAATTAATTATTAACCATCAATAAAGTCTTACAAATATAATAGCTCTGTAATGTTTATAGGTGTTTTACAAACATTTTAAGGTCTACAAATCATTTCATAGTTATTAACAAATACTTGTATATAGTATATAAAATGTTAGAATGTGTGCATCAATACACTATTTTCAATAACATTGCATTATTAATAATTACATTATTAATTATGATTGTGTTGTTTAACATTAAACTACCAAATAAACTAAATAACAAATTTTAATCAACTATTCATTACTGCACTCATTTTAATTATAATTAATAATTAAAATTCAGACTTCGTGTGCAGCCTTTGGACGAGGTATGTGCCTCCCAGCTTACTGTGCAATACCTACTACAGCCTGGGTAAAAGAGCTGTCAATAATTTGAGAAGCAGTGGAATTTTAGGTCTCTTATTACATTCAACGATGACGCAGGTCCTCAGTGTTACATAAACCACACAGGCACCTGAGCAAGATTAAACAGTAACCAGAAGAGAAGTGAATGAATTCGTAACGGATCCCTCTCTTCTCCTTATTTGCTGTGACTGTTAGGAAAACTGATTTGTTCCAGTAAATCTTTGTGACTTCTTTCATGTTATAGTTTATGCAAGTGCTGTCCACAGGAATGGAGTGATCCAAAACTACTATATATAACTCTAAACTATAATTACTATTTACGCCCCCAGTACATAAAGGCCTTTGGGAGGGAGCCAAACCCCTGGGGCAGGGACTACTGGATGAAACTACTGTTTTACTACGGAATGAGTACTTTTACTTTGGACTCTTAGAGTACATGTAGATAATAATGATAATATGCCAATACTTTTGACTTCTGGATTTTGAATGTAGAACTTAAACTTGTAGTGAAGTAGTTTTAAATTGTTGCATAGGTACTTTTACTAAAGTAAAAGATATTAATACTTCTTCCACTCCTGTACCTACGCCGCAGTTTGAGCACAGAATGAAGGAGGAGTTTATTCTATGAATCCAAGATGACCTGGGGACCCAGTCACTAGATGGGTGTACGTACCGGTCTCTGGGCCGCATCCGGCGTTCGTCACGTTTCCACAGATGTTCATGCGGTACATCTTCCTGTGTTCCTGATGATCGTACACAACGTAGCCTCCTTCCTTTGTCAGGGAGTTGAGATCAAACAGATGACCTGGGGGAGAGGAGGGTCACACTTTATAGAAATACTAGTACATTTTTACATGTCTACACTTCATTTATCCAGTTTTTATTGTCATTAGACAGTAAAATGATAAGAACATATTAGTAACAGGTACATTTGTGCACAGAACTGCTGGTTTATTCTGAATGTCTGACCTGTAGCGGGGTTGGTGACCCTGCAGTCGTCATGTTGGGAGCTGTTTAGAGGGCAGGCAGCAGCTGTTAGCCAGAGGAAGGTGTACACACAGTCCTCAATGGCAGAGATCAGAGTAGGCCGGGAGTCCTGGACGGAAGGTAGAAACACACAGTTTATATTTTTATTTAAATAAACACGTCTGTACCATATTGTCCCAGAGTTCTTAATGCAAGGACAGGTCAAAAACAGAGTATCGTAGTCAGAGTCAGAGTAAAGGTTATCAAAGTTCAACCACGAGGAACTAAACTAAATTATGTGCAAATGAAGAAATACAGAGCAATTTAATGAATGGATGTAAAGGAGGCATGCAGAAGAGGAAACTGATTTTCCTGCTTTGGAACATCATTAAAATAGTAGTTGTAAATCTGAACTTTATTTCTCTGTCTTTTTTTTTTTAAACAAATCCTTACTATGTAATGTATCTTCTCCACTAATCTTGTGAATGAAGCGGTACACAAATTGTAGATGTGCTGGGGTCAAAATTTTACCAATCAGTGATTGTTGCTCCTGCAAACTTTAGCCCCGTTTTGACCACAGGAATTTCCCCCAGAACAATGAACCTTTTGAGGAAATTTTGACTGCAAAGACCAGGGTCTGAATTAAGTTCTGGGGACATTTTACCACCAAAATGTTTGATAACTTTAAAAGTGAAATTAGGTTCTGCTGATTTTTTTTGAGCGCATTCAAGGCGGTTATGTTCTAATGCACAAATAAATAACCATCAAACACTCAACAGATGATACTGTGGAGACAGACGCTCTCTTCTGCATTTCAATTATTACATCCAATGTGCATCAGTAAATATATGCCGCAGTAAATGCTGTCACAATGAGACAAAACCTATATACCTATACCTATAATGTAGCTAACAGACTTCTAGCTTCTCCTCACCACTTTGTCTTTGTCACACTTGAAGCGGATGATGCTGCTCCTGTTGCGGCTTCCATCGGGACACAACTGGCCGCTGGTGTACTGCAGCTTCAGGACATTTCTGTCCAATGTGAGACCAGACTCCGCCTGCCCCAGACTCACATAGTCCTCTCCGACCTTCACACAGGACGCTGCACTGGAGGGACACTTCCACGAACCTGTCACATGGTGAGCAGGGGAGTTAACTTTGACTGAATCGGAAGAAATTCTGTTTCAAAATACTGTCTTGCAACTTGAATTCTGATAAGAAACCAGAGTTGGACGCTACAGTATTACTGAATGAAGAACACAAGCATGCACACTGACCTCCCTGCTGCACCAGCGACCTGCAGACGTTGATGTAAAATCGTTTCTTGGTGTCCTCCGTAGAGGGCTCCACCTCCCAGTTTCTAGAGTCCATCGCCAGAGGGGAGAGGTCATAGGAGTGGCCCTGACCATCACTGAGGACCAAGCACACATAAAGAGGGGGAACATTCAGCATTGCTTGTCTCTACAGATTTTGTAACCGTTGTAATGTCGGCCATTACATTGTCATTGTCTGTTCAGACAGTAGATCATACTGTAACTGTGTTGCTTGGTGCAGATACAGACATCTAAAAATACTGAGTTGAGCAGACATACTTTGAATACTAATCAAATCTAATCTAATCTAGGAATCATTTATTTTGGCAGAACATTGTAAAACATCTTTGTTCCTGCAGTTGTTTCTCTCACAGATCAATCCTTGAAAACTTCCTGATGATGTCAACTGTCACACACATAAGAAATAGATTCATACAGCTAAAGTAAAAACAAGGACATTTGTAATCTTGCGATATCGTGATATTCTATGTGGCAATATTGTATTGATACACAGATGTCAACTATCAATCTTTATTGTATAAACTAACCTCCTATCAATCCTGTCTTTAATGACCGTATCAGACTACATGATATCAGCCGGATTAGAGCCCGACACAGCCGACTCGGATCAGGAACAACAAATGAGTGTCATGAGCGAGAATCGATCGTTTTTTCTTGTGTAGTGTGTCATTGTACACAACAAGCGACCCTGCCTCTGGGACACCTCACAACGTCCTGACAGAAACATGTTTGATCGTTTTTGATCGACATGAGATGATTGATCGGGGACAGCGGCCGAGACACAAGAACAATTTATGATTCTCAATCGTCTAATCTGACACAGCGACCATCATAACTGTCAAAAATATGGTGTAGTTTGATGATGTTAATTAACTGCTATTTTTCAATCGTTGCTGCTGGTAACCTATACCATCGTCCTATTATGTGTTCTGTTAGCTGATTGATCTACAGCATGTAGAGCTATTCTGCATAATGCGACCACACTTTTTCAGACCAATTATCTTACATAAATCTAAACGAGCATGAAGCTGAAGTACACTTAGAGGACGAGGGAAACACTTAGATGACAAATGTGCATAGAAAACAGAGGAAAACAAAGAATAAATCGTGAATCGAGAATTTGCAAGAGGAGGATGAGATGTGTGAGGTGGTGGAGGATTATTACTTGTAAGAGCAGCTGGTAGTTTTGACTGGTACGCAGGCCAGAGCGGTGGGCCAGCTGAACAGGTAAGTGCAGTCTGGAGTCTCCTTGATGAACTCTGGTGTTCCCTAAACAAGTGAAACAACACAAAACACAATGAGTTACAACCACTGACTTTACCAATGACTTTATAAACGTCACTATTTTCGTGGACTTTATTTAGCATGTTCTATGTGTTCTCTTTGGCCCAGATGTCAATCAAACGGGACTTCTGCAGAGGTCCAGGTCAGTCCTCAGTGAAAGTTTTTGTGAAAAATTGCAAGGTCATTTCATTTATTTAGTAAGTCACAACCCTTTAAAAACCCAGGAAGATCTGATGAGCTGTTTTTCTGTCTTTTAATGTGTGAAACTCACAGGATGCCTGTCAGGGTGGCAGGAGAAGTAGATCTCAGTGGATCTTTGGTATATCTTATGACAGGTCTCTCCATTAGTGTAGTTCAGGATGAGCTGGTCTCCCACATAACTCAAAACCTGGGTCGCCATTCCTGCACACACATAAGAATAATGACAAATTCATGTATATATGATAGTACATCAAATATCAAGAAAGTTCAGGCTGTTTTTTTCTGTACCTGCAATCTTTTGTTTGACTCCATCCACCTGGCAGGAGGAGACAGATTCATTGCCGGTGTCTTTGTGGTTGCAGATGCCTTTCTGGAGACCGCCACAGACCGACAGGTGGTAGACGTACTTATCACTGCTGATGGGGTAATCTCGACCCTTCAGAGAGCTCAGGTTGAACTCGTAGCCACTCTTGGGGTCACGAACCCGGCAGTCATCACCTAGGAGGACACATTTGGATGATGACCAATGAGGCCCATGTTCTTGTCTCTCCTACATCATGGTTTAATCAATATTAGTGGTCAATACTGCCTATTAAAACTTCATTATGGCATCTGATATGATGAATGATGTGATGATATCGTCACAGCTGTTTGATTTTGATCAAATTCCAAACAAATATCAGTGTTTTTTATCCACACAAATGATCAAAAAGCATCAGATTTAAAATACTTGTATCCACAATTCTCATCACTTTGTCACATACCAGATCTGTCTCCTAAATATTATGTTCCCATACAACTAAACTGGACTCACAATTATGCTTGGAAGGAAATGCATTTTGTCGCAGATTACATGTCTTTTACGAATCAGAAATACCTTAGGAAGTCAGCGGACAGCCACAGCGAGTGACGTAGTGCAACGATCAACACAGAGAGCAGGTGATGTAGTATATCAAACAACCGTGAATAAAACACACTGACTAAAAACATTATTGAATCATAACGGCTATAACAAGTGAGAAGGTCCACTATTGGCGGGCGGGAGGGGAGGTGAAGTGAGAGGATCCAACAAATACCGGACTTTCCCCCAGGAGACCGCTATTTATATCCCATGTGAAACATAGTCTTTTCTTGCTTTTTTGTTTTATTTTTAAATCTTTTTAAGCCAAACTATGATGTTTTACTAAACTCAACCCAGCAATTTTGTTACGTTTTAGTTTTGTTTCATTTACATTTACAATGTTAACCATGTGTTTAAAATGGTTTAAATTGTGACCACAATCAGGGAGAAAATATGTTTGCCTTGAAACATATTTTTGGTTATGCAGTTTAGTTGTGTGGGAATGTAATTTTGTGGGTGGCAGACTTGCACATGCACATGTTTTTACCTTGAGACTTCCTGATGGGGCAGGCCTCAGATGTCCTCCAGATGAAAACATATTCACAACCATCTTTACGGACAAACATGGGGGAGCCCTAGAAATAGACAGACAGAGATAAACAAACAAAAGCTCCACATTATCAGTGATTTCGATGGCTAGTTGCACGTCTTGTTCTTGTGGAATATACAAATGATAAACTTAAGACGAAACTACATATTGAGCTTAGCACTGATGCTTAAACCAAAATGAATCTGCTTGCATGAGCTGAGGACAGACCTAATTGTGCAACTCTTCCAAATTCAACATCAATACAAGCTGATACAAATGAAAGGTACTGGCATGTTTGTGTCATAAACCAATCATCCTTTGTGCTGTAAAGTACAAGGACCTCTAACACTCACTGGGTTGTCATCACACTGGAAGATGATGCGCGTCGAGTAGTGTGATGTGGAACCACACTGGTCTCCGTTCTGGTACACGATGCTGATGGATCCGTCCTCTGCCGCCTGTGGGCTGGACTGGACGTATCCCAGGTTGTAACTCTTCCCATCAATCACGGCACAAGAACCCAAAGGACCCACTGGAGAGAAGAAAAGTATTTAACTACAGTCTGACAGGAAGGGTGTAATGTGCTATATGACTTACTTTGATTTTAATAGGAATCTGACTTTGTGATGTGATATACTGCATGTTTTATTGCAGTGTCCACATTGTTGTACTAATCTCAGGAGCTTTGTCACATAAAACTAAAGTAATAAATAATCAAAGTTAGTGATGATATGGTAACATACCACAGTATGGCAAAAGTATGCAAAATCATAAAGCCCAAAGTGATGTCCTTACATTTTTTGTTATATCTGACCAGCAATCCAAAACCAAAAAATATCTAATTTACTATCAGATATAAACAAAACAGCAAATCCACGTATTTGAGAACCTGGAACCAGAAATGCTGAAAAGATTAATTGATTCTTAAAATATTTCATGATTTACTTTCTTTTTAGTTGATTAAATCAACTAATAGTTGCAGCTCTACATGTGTAAATTAAAAGCCCAGCCTTGTCCAAATATTAATTGTTGTCAAGCCAGAATGTTTCTGTTATGCAATAAAGAAAAGGGCAAACTCTTATTAAATATCCCATATTATCTAATTATTTTAATATAAAAAAGCTCACATATCAGTCGGTCTAAACCTCTTATTGACTGTATGTGTAGGTGGATTGCATGGAGGAACATACTGACCTGGACAGTCGTTCAGACGAGGGAGAGGTTTGCAGACGTTGATGTAAAATCTGGATGATTTGACCGCATCTGTATCTATGGCAATCCAGGGGCTGTCCTCTCCGTCCCGGATCAGGTGCCTCAGATCATACTCATTACCATGGGAATCTAGAGGTAAGAGAAACGTATATTCACACACACACACACACACAAGAAAACGGCCAGTACTTTGACATTTACAAATGGTTTCATTCTGTGTCTCCGTACCAATGATCTGGCAGTCAACTGGAGCAGGGATGCAGGCCAGAGCGGTGGAGAACTCAAAGAAGACGTTGTGGATTACGTGGTTAGTTAAAGAGCTCAAGTCCTCTCTCAGCAGCTTCAATGAGCCGGGGTGAGAGTTTGGATCACACACGAAATTAATGGTGAAGGTGTCCCGCGTTGCTGATGCAGAAAAGAAATTTATAGAAATGTGCAGAGTCAAGAAAATGTTTACATCTTTAAAACATCTTAAAAGTTTAAAGTCACACAGATGTAAATACAGTAAATGCACCACAGCTGAGCAGAGTTAAAGGGATAGTTCAGATCTTTTGAAGAGGGGTCAGACAGCCCTTTCTGACAGGGAACTGAAACGGTTATCTATGCGCTATTCAAAACCTCCAGTCTCTATTGACAAAAACAGCAAGAGTTGTTGGTCTTATGCTGCCTTGGTCATTAGGTCTATCTTATTGTGTGACTTTGGTGTTTAAAAGGGTTAGAACAGAGTCACCAAAGTCATACAGTAACACAAACTACTTAACTGATTGAGGCAGCGATAGACCAGCAACTCAACTCAACTTTACTGACCAGAGGTAAAATGACTGTTTTCGTCGGCTTTGAAGAGAACATAGATAATGGCTTCAATTCCCTGGCGGAGGAGGCTGTCTGACAGCAAGGTAGAGCAGCAAAATATTCTAAATATAGTGTATACTTGCACTGATATTGATTTTTTAGGTGGCTTAAATAAGTTTTGCTGCTGGCCCCGTACACATCAATACATTGTTTTGCTCCTGTGCTGATACTCCTGTTTGTATCTCCAAACTGCAGGTAATACACTGATTATCTACAGTATAAGTACCTCATATCACCCCACAAAAAATCCAAACCATCCCTTTCAGTGAATCATTGAACATAAAAGCAAGACAATCTCAGTTACAGTAAATAAATACCTGTGGGCTCATCCAGGGTCCCCTTATATGTTAATGTGAGCAGGCCGTCGGTGGAGTACTGGAGGGTCTTCTCCACTCCTACTGGACTGGAGGGATGCCCGTCTTCCAGCTCACAGCCGGCTATGCCCTGACCACATTCTGCCACATCTGAGCAGATGTTCACCTACAGGGAGGTAAGAGGGACGGGTTATACTTTTGTTGGACTTTGAAGGAGGAAATAACTGTTTAAAGGTACAGTGAGTAGGATTAGGTGGCATCTAGTGGCGTAGTTGCAGACTGTGGCTCATGTTACTGCAGTCTTAGAAAGGGAGAGGGAGGTACAGTCTGCAGAGTCCAAAACCCTGGTAACCATTCGCCTTCAAGGAATTTCATTTAATTTTCTCTAAAATACACATATTTGAAGTATTGCCTTGTCTTACATAATAGTGCCATTTAATACAAAACAACCATGTTAAAGATGTCTACTTGACTTCTCTATTGTCAGATATTTTATACACTAATCTCAAAGGCATTATAATCATTGATGTTTTTTGTATATCATTATTATACATATACAGTAGTTTGTATTGATAATGATAATTTTTTTTTAATTCTAAATTATTTGTCAACAACACAGATGATATCAGAGTTGTTTAACACACATTCAAACAATGCATGAGAGCTGAATTATTTATGGTTAGCAGAGTGCTATCACTGTCTCCGTCTTACCAGGAAGTCTTTGCCATTCGCATGTGTCTTGTATCCCGTACTGGAAGCCAAAAGCTGAAGGTTGAACTCAAAGCCAGTGTTGGGGTCCACCACAGCACAGCTCTGAGATACAAACATGTTTTACAAGTTTAGTCTTTCCAGTCTATCGTAATCATATCAATTTCCCAGTGTCACATCTTTCCGTATTGCTGTCAGTGTGTTTTAACAACACACGATGAGAATAAGTTGTAGCTGAACTCACGTTGTTCATAGTGGTTTTGATGGCACAGGCTGCTCTGGTCTCCCACATGAAGTTGGCAGTACAGTTTTGGTACATCAGGAATCGTGGGCCCATTGACTGCACGGCGGGGAACACAAGGACAGTCACATCTCAGACACACGCAAAGCACTAACACTTTACTCCACTTTACTGCATGAACTCCACCTACTCACCACAGTTCCTTTGGAGCAGACCAGGTGGATGCGAGTAGTGTATGATAGCTTCATGCCATCTGACATGCAGACAGAGCCGTCTGTGAACTCCAGCAGCAGCCGGTCCCGCCCCTCGATGATTGGTCCTCGCTTCGAAACACCCATGTTACTGACGGATACAACCTCCTTTGGTGAGCCCTGAGGACAGAGGGAGGAGACGGCTCCTAAATCTCATTTTATGTGTTTTATAGAGTCAACCATCTGTCATTTTTGCCATTTTAATGAGGCACACAAAGCAATATTTTCATGCAAAAAAAGTCTTATGAGTTTAGTTTTGAAATACAATTCTGTTTCTAGGGGTTACAGACCTGTTCGGATATGTACTTCATCTGGCAGACAGACGCATGGCGGTCGCAGCCCGGTACGGCATTGATAGGCCGACATATATTGATGTAGTACTTCTTCAGGTTGGCGCTGTCTGACAAATCCATGGCCGGCCAGTTGCCAGTGGAGGTGGAGCGGGACAAGCTGGAGGCAGAAGGTGGTAAACATAATGGACTGAATCTGTCGCTTCTCGTTTGTTCCTTTTTCCTCTGGATTTTGTGAATATTTGGACAGGTGTGTTATGTACGACAACTTAGTAGGGCCACGGTAGGAAAATAAATAAATTTCAGAGCCGGGGGGGGATATTCCAAAATTAAAATCATAAATTTATGAGACAAAAACTCTGAGATCAAAGTGAGTAAATTAGCAAGAAAAAAATCTGAAATTAACTGAGGTTAAAGTCACAAATTTACAGGATAAATACATAAATACTTGGATATTCTCTGAGAAGTATTAATATTTTTGTTGAAAAAAACCCACAAATTTATGAGAAAAATAAATTTGAATATTTTATAAAAGTCATAAATTTCCGAGAGATACACTCAGATATTCAGAGATTATAAAGTCATAAATTTGTGAGAAAAAAAATATAAAATTCTGTAAAATTAAACTAAAAAAAAATTTAAGAAAAAAACTTGGATAATCTGAGATTAAAGTGGTAAATTTATGTGGAAAAACCACATTTATGAGAAAAAACTGAATATTCTCTGAGATTAAAGTGGTAAATGTATGTGAAAAAACATATATTAATGAGAAAAAAACTTATTATTACTATTGTATTATGCCTGCAGTGGATGATCTAATCAAATTTTACTTTGCAATCGGATTTCGCAAAAAGAAAATACTCAGGATTTGAGACAGAATCATTATCATTAGCATTCTCATGAGGTATTTTAATCTCAGAATATTACCTTCCTCCCGGGCACTGTAATTATTAGCATGTTTTTTTTTTTAACCTACAATAGCCCTATTGTAGTTATGTGTATGTTGTTTAATGACTGCCTAAAACCAGCTTGATTGCTTAATGGTAAATTAACACGACATGTGTCAATGCTTTACCTGGATAAGTCATACTGCTCAAGAGTGACGGGATCTGTCACCAAACACTCATGAGGTCTTTCAGGGCATGCGTAGGACGTATACCAGCGGAAGTTATAGGTGTAATTGTCCTCAACCTGGATTCAGAAAATTAAGATTACAGCTCATACTGGTGATGTACAGAATATGCCTTAAATAGAGAACAACAGAAGGCTATAAAAATATCCAGCTATGCACTGTAAAAAATGAAAACAAATACAGTATATCAGTAATATCCACAGACACAGTTTACCTGGAATTCTGGTTTTCCGGCTCCAGCTTCTGGGTCACAGAGGAAGGAGATGAGAGTGGATCTGAGAGTGTGCTGTTTGTTGTTGTACTGGGAGCCATTACTGTAGGTCAGCTGGATCAGGCCGTCATAGTACGACAGACGGGAGTTCGCTTCCCCAAGACTCCAAGAACTGAAGTGACAGACAGAAAAGTATGTTAAGACCTAAATCATCAAATTCTCATGTCATATCACATTTCCCTTGACTTCTTTTACATTATACATTAGATTTGACATGTGTTTATGTCATTAGAGAAAAGAACACATTAAAAAGCACAAAGATGCCCAAAGGAAGATTTTTAATATCCTATAAAATCCAACGTGGCAAGCAAACAGGGTTTTTATAAGCACATTGTGAATACTTCTGTATTGAATCTGCTGTTTGGTGAGGACACTTTCACTTATGTGGTTGTGATTAAGTGCAGGACTGTGTGACAGTGCACTCTTGCTTCTACTGCCATGGCTCCTTCTTTTTACCTCTTTTCAACTTGGCATGCGCCGGCCTTTTCAGGACAGCTGGCAGCCTTGACGGGACCACAGACATTGACGTAGTAGTCATAGTTGCCGCTGGTCAGGTTGTAGAAGCCGCCATCGGCTTTGGAGAGAGGCGACAAGTCGAAAGAGAAACCTGTGGAGCAACAGAGGCCGGTTAGAGAGGAGGATTAAAGAGTCAAAGACGTCAGCGTTTACTTTGGTGGGACGATGGCTCTGTCAAACATTAACAGAACTGGAAACAATGGGACACATCAGGCAGCAACAGCTATATGGAAGCACAAGTAGCCTCTTTAATGATTCACATGTAACAACTATCACGTGACATAAAGGTGTGAGAGACAAATGTTAAAATACCTAGAACCCACCACCAAGTGGTAGAGTTGAGTGGTGAAACATCCTCTCTCTAATGCATGCTTGTAAAACCACGGGAGGAATTATAGATTTGAGTGAGCAGAACAGTTTCCCTCAAAAGCTGCACACTGTTTCGCCCAGATGTAAACTCTGTTTGAGAGCAGAGCACAGTCATGTTGGATCTGACCTTTTAGACTGTGGCAAAGTAACAACAGGCTACTCCCAGTGTAGTCTACGAGCTTGTCAACTGTCAGAATGATATGAGGTTATCAGCCAAATATGGGTGTGTCCTGTTGATGTTTACACTTGCACAATTAATCTAACGACAGACAATGAATTCGCTGCTCAGCGTTTCTCCCTGAAATCAGGACCAGCTGAATGAGAAGCCTGCTTCAAGATTCTTTGGCAACCTTAAACTAACTGGATGCATCTAACTTCAACTGTGCATCATTGACTTTTTACTCTCATATCTCCACCTGACTGTGACTGACAGAGCCATTTGCAATGCGACTTTTCCAAAGTGTAAAAAACAGGTGGTTTTCTTTTTAACATAGCAACATGCTGTTTAATTTACAGCAAAGTGGCTGTACAGTGTGATTGAATGGTCAGCCTCCCACTGAGCTGAGTGAGACAGACCCCGACTTATTTTGTCTTAAACAAAAATAAATAAATAAATGTGCATCCTGTACTGTGTGAATTATTGTTTCTGTTTGTTTTAGTGAAGAATGAATGTTTCATAAAAGCATAATAACATACTCTGAGGTTAGTAGAGGCACTCTTTATTTCAGGCAGAGCTCGAAGTCTACATGAAAAAAAACCCCCAACTACTTTGATTATCAATTACAATATTTTGTGCTTAAATTCAGGAATGCCCCCTCTTAGTTGGTCGTTTTGGTCTTAGTCGACTAAGATTTCTATTACTAGTCATTTTTTTATGCTGTTTAAGATAAGATAAGATAAGATAAGATATTCCTTTATTAGTCCCACAGTGGGGAAATTTACCCATTACAGCAGCAAGTGGATAGTGCAATAGAAGACAAGCATAGATTTAAAAACAATATTCATACAAATAAAAAATAATAATTTAGTATATACATAATAGAAAAAGAAAATAAAAATAAAGAAAAATAAAAATAAAGCCAGAAGTATGTCCATTATATCAATAAATAGTTGTCCGGTTCCTATAATTCAAGCAGATGACATAGTTGCACATGAGTCCTTATTGCACGTATGTCCGGTGAGTACACGCCGATTAACTAATTACAGAAACTTTTGAGCACATCTCTGGTAAACAAAAGATTTGTAGTGGTGCTTTTATGTGATTCTTTGCAGAAAAACTTCACAGATTAATTAGTCAACAAAAATCATGAGTGTTGGTCAACTACGAATTTAAATAATTTCCTAATTGTTGCTTCTGTTGCCTTTTTCCTGATGCAGATCAGACTTGTGTGTTTATGTGTGTCGTACCAGCCTGAGGATCCTCCACCTTGCAGTCATCTCCCTGAGTCTTGGAGAGGACGCAGACGGCAGCAGTGTACCACTCCAACTCATACACACATCCGTCAGGCGAAACGCTACGAAGGACGGGAGCACTCTCCAGATCTCCTGCAAGAAGACGAAGTGTAGGAGGAGACAACATTATCACAAAAAAATGAAAGGGAAAAACACAGAGCAGAAGATATATTTAATCTCTCTGGTCAGCCAACCTGGTTTGCATTTGAGGATCAGAATAGTTTGGATCCTCGTCTTTTTATTGTTGCAAAAACTTCCATCAGTATACACCAGTCTGATGTCATTTCCTATTTTAGTCTTCTGGGGAGATGACAGGAAGCTGCCCAGGCTGATGGTGCCATGATCCTTATCTGAAGCAGAGACACAATCAATAAACTAAAACCTACAACTATCACTGACAATTTCATGAATTTGGATTTAATAACTCCTCCAACCTTCTAACACCATCATTCATTAGCCTTTAGGTGGAGACTCTTACCCACGGCACAGATGGAGGCGTTCACCGGGCAGCCGGCAGCAGCTCCTGTCTGGATCACTTTGTGACAAACATTCAGGTAGTAACGTGAGCTTGGCTTTGGAGATTTAGCATCCACAGCCTCCCAGTTCCCATCTGACCCTGGAGCAGCACACACAGACACAGAGGAAGGTGACGTTTCAGTAACAACAGACAGAATGGACAACATGCTATACTGAGTGAAAATGGCTGCTTTTTAAAAAAAAACTCACCAGGGTATCTTGTGAGAGGTGATAGGTCGTAGTGTTTGTTGTCATCTCTGACTCGACAGAGTAGATCCTCCTTCTCTTTGACGCAGGCGAAGGACGTCTCCCAGTCAAAGTAATAAGTGCAGTCTGTCTCCCCAGCAAAAACCGGAGTCCCTCGCCCACCGTTGGCTGCAGAAAAACAATGCAAACCGTGAATTAAGGACAAGATGTGACGCAATTCCACCTGTCCCACAACTTTGAATAAAACAGGACAATCAAAAACTTTGTGCCCTCAGCCATTATTGTCTTAAACAACCAGGGCACCCTGTAACAGACTTGAGTTGTTTTGATGTTGATCTTTATCTTGTTTGTTTCTACCCTGTTGTGTTTGATTGTGTGCAGACTGTGAAAACAAACTTCCTCTATAGGACAATAAAAAAATAATATTAAACAAGGCGACAGTAAAAATGCACAAATCATTCAGTCACCACGAGTAACAGATTCGCTTTAGTAAACGTGTGAGTGTTTTTCTTTTTTGTTGTTTTAGTTGGTCGTCTTTTTTCTCACTCTTTACCCTGAAGGGACGATCTCCTGTTCTGCCAATATGGTTGTCGTCTGACAGCTTTGCACTTGTTCTTGAAATGTATCCCGCCTTTTTTTTTTCCTGTTATTTTGTATACCAAGTATACAAAATAACCGAGTGTTTCATGTGTTGTGTGTGTGTTTATTATAAAAATAATTAAAAGAAAATGCCTTCAGGCTGGGGGAGAGACTCCAAATGGTGAAAAATACAGTATGATGTTCATTAATGCAAGAATACTAGAAAATCACAATGCACTTTTTTCATTTTTTTAACCTGTAAATGTAGTACTCTGTTTTTTTGCATTTCCAAAAGTGAACTAATTCAGCCAGAAAAATGAAATTAATCATGTCCCTGACATTAATCTTATAATTTGTCATTTAATTTTATTTAATTATGAAGTCACATTGAGACAGAGATCTCATTTACACACGAGGCCTGAGTTGGAGGAAATTTGTGTTTCACGAAATTCCCTTCAGGCATTCCTGAAATATTGCGTTACTAGAACATACTGCATGTACAGATAACCCAACTGACTGCGGCTGGAGGCATAAAAATGAGATGGAAATACAAGCAAATGATGTAAAACAGTCACAACTAAAATCAACAGAATCTCTAACCAAATTACTGAATTGCTCCATTGATATCAGTGTGTCATGTTTCAGTCTGCTCTGTAAAGAAGAAGAAGAAGAAGAAGAAGATCTACCTTTATTAGTCCCACAATGGGGAAATTCAATTTACACTCTGTTAAACTCATACATGGTACATGCAGACCTGAAACACACATACATGCATTAATGGAGAGATGTCAGAGTGAGGGGGCTGCTCCTGACAAGCGCCCCGAGCAGTTGGGGGTTTGGTGCCTTGCTCAGGGGCACCTCGGCAGTGCCCAAGAGGTAAACTGGCACCTCTCCAGCTACCAGTTCACACTCAGTTTTTGGTCCATGTTCGTCTTAGGCACAGGAAATACAATAAATAAGGTCGTAACTTCTGAAATGGTCATTTATAAATTTCATTTAATTTAACTGAGATTCTGTATATAATCATGTACAGTACAAAGTGTACAGTTTGTCCATCTCATTGCAGCAGCATGTCTGGCTCAATGTAACTCTTAATATGACCACTAGATGGTGCCAAAGTAAAAACAAAAAAAAATGATGACTGTGTGCTGATAATGTTCTTTTTTTAGAAATGTCTCTGTCTTACATGCATTCTTGCTGCACTCAAAGTTGATGATGGTCATTCTCTGGAAGCCAGTGGAGCATCTGGTGCCATCTGGGTAGATGAGAGTCAGATCTCCATCTGAATAACTGCAGATGGAAACAGAGTTGAAATGAGAAAGAGTTAAGAAAATGTTGATTTGCTGATAATGACATCAGTGACATGGATCATTTCTGGGACATGGTTCTGTAATATGTCTCAACACTGTGCAATCTAAACATCGGGTAATCATCATGTTCAATAAATAAATGGTAATACATATCATGTGAGATTTTCTAATGAGTATGATTGCTATATCAGCGGTCCATCCCAGCACTGATTAAAAAAGATGATCCTGTCATAGCCTTTTTTTTTCTTTAAATCAGCATCCGTCCTTGTATGAGCAAATCAAAACTAAAAGTTTGGCACATTGGCAAACAGATTTAAGAAACGTAAAACTAGTAGACCGTTAAATTAGGACTGTAAAATGAACAATATTATTCATGGTTTTGGCATCCTACAATTAAATGAACATAATTGACTCCCCTTTTGGAGAGCTGTTATGCCGTTACGAGTGCACCCTACAGCAGCAGCGTGTGAAAAATTTTCCTGAATGCCTGACTGAGAAACATAATATATATTACTCGCTGAAAATGCACTGAATTCAGGTGAAGAACCACCTTATTTTAAGTCTTATGTTGATGCAAATATTTGCATAGTACCTGCACATGCAGCACAACATGGAAGTGAAAGCAGTCTGTTTATTTAAATGAGAAAGTGCAATAAAAATATTTAGTCCTTAAAATCAATGAATAATCATGATAAATAACATGATCTCAATATTTCAAATCATTGAGCTCCGTTCTCCCTACATGTCACCTTCTAACCTGAGGTCCTCTGACAAAGATTTACTGGTCGTACCCAGGTCTAAGCTGGTGACTAAGGGAGACTGGGCCTTTAATGAACTTTATAATGATCAAAATAATCATGATTATCATTCTGGTCATAATCATGCAACTGTGAGATAAAGTTCTGGTTTCAATATCAGCAAAGAAGGAGTGGGGTTTTTTACAGCATCAACATCAGTTTATTAAATCTCAATTTAAAGACTGTAACATAACAACCAACACTCCATTGTTACCTTGCATTAAAGAAAGACTTCTGTTATTACAATATATTTATGAAACTATGATTTTTTTTCCTCTCACAGTGATTGTACCATCAAAGGGAGCAAAACGTTTTGGCTGATGAGGAGAAAGCACAAACAAACTCTGACCTGAAGCAGCGATCAGCTGACTGACACAAACACACACACATTACCGTAGCGTCTGGTTCTGATATCTTCCAGCCACCTTCTTCACGTCTCCGGATTTCTTCACCTGGCAGGACGAAATGAACTGGTGTTCGCCACATTCATTGGTGGGGATGTCTCCGCACACATTCAGGTAGTAGACGTAGCTCTCATCGCCGTCACTGGGCCCAGAGTGAGCGTAGTATGGATGCTCTGTAGCTACACACAAACAAACAAATGGCATCATAATAATGACTTACTACTACCATTATCGTCATAATGAGCCCCTTTTTGACTGGAAGAGCTTCCCCCTTGGAACCTTTTCAAAAACTCATTACGTATTGACCACAGGAACCAGGGTCCAAATTATGTTCCGGGATGTTTTACTTCCCAAAAATACCCTGGACGAAGAAAGTACTTTCTGAAAGTACAGGAACTTCTAGGATGGAATTTACAAGGAGTACCGTATTTTTCGCATTATAAGGTGCACTTAAAATCACCCAACTCAGACACTGATGATGAAGGATTTGATGGATTTGTGGAAGAGGAATGAACTGAAAAGTGAGTATATTGTTTTGTATTTCATGTGTTTCAACTGAAAAATGTTGAGAGTCATTGAAGTTACTGAGTTAATAAATTAATTGAATAAAGTTTGACTTATCTGAACGTTCTGTTTTGCTTAGTGCGCCTTATAGTGAGAAAAATACGGTATTTCTTTTTGTGTGATAACATTAAAAGTAAAGTTAGGCTTTGCTGTCAGAGAGAGATTGTGAGGACGAATGGTAATGATAGACGAGGGAGACAGCACAGCGGTGCTGTGAATGACAGAAAGAAAAGTTGTTTTCTGATTGTTTCACATCACAAATAAATAATCATCTAACACTCAAAGGATGATTTACTGTGGAGCCAGACACCCTTGGCTTTATTTTCTTCCGCTGCATTTCATTCATTACAACTAATGTGCAGCAGTAAATACAATGCTGCAACAATGTCATCGCAGTGAGAACAAAACCTAAGGCTATTGTTTTTTCCAACAAGTTTTTTTTTTTTTTTTTTTAAAAGATGAAACAGGCAAGCTCACTGAACTGTTGTTGACCACCAACATCAGCAGACTAATTTGCCTAATATTTGCAGGTCTTTAGACTGCAATGGGAACGCAGACAACAGTAGGTTGAAGGAAAGCTTTAGCTCCTTGAAAAGTAGTCTAACGACTAAAACTAACAGAAATCAGACTATGGTTGTCTTAGTGGGCTGTGTTAGATTAACTAGGACAAATTTTTAGGGCTTTTGGCCATTTATTAGATAGTATAGCAGATAGACAGGGAATGGGGAGAGAGGGAGGGGACTACATGCAGCAAAGACTTTAAATATAATAAATATGGGAAAAATCACTGACAGCAATCAACAGTATTCCCAACTTTAAACATTCCTGTGTACAACTATTTGTATTATTAATACCAGGAGATACAGTATTTAGACTGTAAACTGTGGCCTCCATCACGTTACACACAGAGCGTGCATGAACTGTGACAACAAGCAGAAAAATACAATGAACTGACAAAAACCAGGAAGGTCAGTACAGTTTACTCATACAGCTACTTCCTCTAACAGGGACAAAATAAGCAGCACTATGAGCCAATAGTTCTTGTTGGTTAAATATGAAACTATGGATAACACAAGAGAGAAGGAATGTTTTGAGCTCCAATAAATAATTAGTATTAATGGTACTTTGCTAGGTGGGGTTTCCAGTTTGTTACTTCCCAGCACCTCTAGCACAAAGAGCCACCCTCTTCTGTCCTTGTGTGTTCACTCTTGTAGCTTATAAGAACCAGTTTGAGGAATGAGGACACGACTGTAAACATACAGCAGTTTGGCTGCTACTCATTTCCTTCAGAGGTTTCTTCAGGATATAAAAACTTAGAGGGTCTTAGTGTGGGTCTCAAATTCATCAGTCATTTTTCAATTAAAAATTATAAATGTCAACTACGTACACTCATCTCTCCCCCTACTCTCTAACACAAAAAGTTACCATGCGTGGGACTGTGTTCATTGAGAAAAGCAGCTTTGTCCATACGCTGACACAGAAAACTGTCAAACAACTCCAGAGAAAAATACATTGCATTTAACCTTTCTGGTTTTGAAAGAAACATTTCTGTAAATCAGTGTGGTGTTGGCCAAAAAATGTTTATGTTGACAAATTGAACAGTACAGTACAGCTTGCATTGTTAAAGTTGAAATAAAAAGGCAGTTTTTAATCCTCCATTTTTTCCAGCCTTGCTAGAAAACACAGGTGATTACTTCAAAATAGGGATGGGAATTAAAGCAAAAAAACCTATTTGATAGTCACTTCGATAATCACTGGGAACTATTTGATCACTCTTTGCAGATTGCCACCAGCTGCTCTGTGGGGAGAGCAGAGAGTGAGGGGAAAACAGCACATTTTTATATCTTACCTGCTGAATTCAGGGTTTACTTCAACCAAACTGTTGGAATAGCGGAAAGGCTAACTAAAATGAGTTTGGTGAGTTTTATTCTGTTCTGTCGAGTTTGAATAAAGCGTTCTTAATGATATTCTGCTGCTTAAAAGTACGGGAGGTCTGCACACACCTGCGCGAATGGAAAAAAATGAACTGAATGTGTGGAAATCGTCTCAGACCAGCAGGGTGCTAGTTTGTAATCCCTGGTTTTGAGGAAAAACTACTTACAGCTCAAGGTGAGAGGTGTTAGGTCTATGGCGATGTCGTGCTGCTCGCTGGTCAGTTTGCAGGTCTGGCTCTCCAGGTAGTCTCTGTGACACGCATATTCGGTCACCCACTCCACCTCATAACGACAGTTCAACCCTGCTGTCATCTTAGGAGTGCTGCCCTGTGAAACCAAAAGAAAAAACAGATAAAAATAAAACAAGTAGACACATGTTTGCTGTGTATATACTGTATATAAGTGTGTGTGACCTACTGAGTGTCTGCTTGATGGACAGATAAAAGTGATTGTGACGGCAGGAATGTGTCCGTTGCAGATCGCTGGAGAAGGCGAACCAGGAGCGACTTCATACTGTAACCTCAGTCTTGAAGAAGAGAGGAGACAAGAAACAAAACTAGCTTTTCATTTGGTTGCATTAAAAATTCATCCTTCAGTCTAGTTATGGTTACTCCTCACTGTCGTAAACAAATCGGCATATTCTGAACGTACTTACAATCCAATTAACTTTTAAAAACTATTAATGTAAATCTAAGCACAAAGCAACAGAATAGAAGATTTTTCCAGACAGTCTACTCTTATTCAAACCGATGGAAAGTCAGATGACAGATACAGATACCTGTCGCTGGATAGCAGCTCTAGCCCTCTGGTAGGAGAGCCCATGTTGTAGGAGCCATTACTGGTGACCAGACAGGCTGCAGAGCCCTCTGGACACGATTTGTCTGGTCGGTCTGAGAGAGCAAGAGGAAGAGGAAGGACATGAGATGATGGGAAAGAAAAGGAAGTTTGTAAAGAAGTGGAAAAATGTATACAGCTGCTAGCAGTACTATAGCAGCTCCTTGATTGGTCCATCGTCACCTTTTATGTGGTTTTCCAATCAGTGCTGATGGTAAATGTAGGCCATGTGTGTGCTATGTTGTATTGACTGCTGCAAAATCTGCATCCAGCACAGTAATTTGACGTGACAGTGATGCACTTGGAGGCAGGAAGAACTACAGGATGCTATTTCAGCTTAGATTTGCCACTCTGATTAATATTTTTAAAGTTTAAATGTTTAATTATTAACAGTCCTACTGCACTGTATCCACAATGCATCCTGGTTGATGTAGGCAATGCCGGCACGACTCTGCGAGTGGGACAGTTCAGGTTTCTCAGAATCAGAATCGCCTTTATTGTCATTGTATTGCATGCGACGAAATTAGAGATGGATCTGGATCAATATAGTGCGCGCTGAGGAATTTATTGCTTCAGTCAACTACATTTACCATCAACACTGATTGGACATCCACATTTTTATGTGGATGTGGCGAATTTTCCCTTTAAATGCATGAATAAGTAATGTTTCTCAGGAATAAAGGCCTATGTTTCAAAGTCTTAAGAGTGATGGAAAAAGACATTTCTGTTTCAGCTGACTATGACAGTAGTAAATGTTTTCTTCTCTTCTTCTGTGGTGACTTTTTCTTTTATAACTCGGCAGTAATCAACTAAAAAAAAAAAATTACTTCAGTATTACTGAATATTTAATCCAATTAGTAATTCATTTTCTAAGTCATGTATTTATCCATTAATCTCTACACCCTCCCTCAGGTACTGACTGAGACTGCGGCAGATGTTGATGTAGAAATCGATGCTGTCGTCACCGTCGTCCACCAGATAGCCGTCGTTGCCTCTGATCAGAGGGTTGAGGTCGTGCTTCTTACCGTCCGAGTCAAACACGTAACAGGGCACCTGGACACAGAGCAGGTAGAGTCAAACTGCACTGCTGACATCTTTTCATCATCACATCTCCACAATTCATAGTGGATTAATGGTGATTATTTATAGAGGCTGTTAATGGATACTCTTGCAAAATAGATAAGAAATGCCATATCAGGTCTTTGTCTGGCTGCTAAAATGGCATTGTGGTTCAATACAGCATTGTGCACGTCTCTAGCATCTGACAGTATATTAACTGTAACCAATTACAGTGCCCATATGCAGTAAAAAATATCCACTAAACTGTGAGAAATCTGTCAGTGTAATATGTAGTAACTTGTAATAAGTAATAGCTTTAGAGGGCTTCGATTTCTAAAACAAAATTTCACACTGTATAAAGGATCAGCAGATCCCTACAACTGGATTTTACTTAATGGTTAATTTAATAATAGACTGTATAAAATATGGACATAGTCTCCGTGGTGTCACCCATAGGTTTCTGAAGAGCTGTTGTGAAGCTCAAAATGGGTGGCTATGGCTGTTGCCTTCTTGGCAGTGAGCAAACAGCCTTGCTCGCGGCTAATCCAAAAATGGGTGAAGAGGTGGATCAGCGGTGGAGCTGAGGAGACCCGGGTGACGCAGCAGAGCAGACAGCCAGTCAACTATTATCTATCTAACACTGTGTATTTATTAATTTACTTGTTTATACAGAACAATTTAAGAGCCAGTATGTATTTAAAGTAATGGTAAGGTGTATGTACTGTATTATATTAACTTCCACTCCAGTGGCAAGCAGCGTCCTCCTACCTGCCTCACACATTTGTGCTGCTGCATGTGCGACGTGCATGTTGTGGCTGTCTGAGTGTAACGCTATTGTCTGTGCCGCCGTCTGTGTGATATTAACTCACTATGTGGCACATATGTGTAAATGTGACCGCCAAAAACGAGATCGGCTTGTTGCTAATCATCGCTGATCAGCTGACAAGCGTCCGGTTTCGACCTGTAGCCGATTGATCTGTGCGTCTCTGATACAAATGATAAGATTCCCACTACTCAAATTAGTACAAATTTTCATATGTCAGCTGATATTTTTTTTATTTTGTTATTTGGTTTTCATCTGACCAACAAAGTTATGGGTCTGTTTCTCTCACAACACGTCTTAGAAGGCAAGTTTAATTCATTTCATACAATCTTTCAATTATTCCAGTTAAACTCATATTACCAGCTTCACTGTGACAACATGTGACATGTCCTCTACACTGATAAACACATGCTGCTGACATCCTCACAAGAGTGGGAAGACATATAAAACACCCTTCTGGCTCATTGTTTCCCACTTATCACACCTCAACAGATGTGGCAGCAGTTTCTTTCCTCTCTTCTAAAACCTTCTTGTCAGTGAGTCAGATGTTCCACCACATACCTCTTTGTGTGGTTTGAATTTATCTTTCTTGCAGGCGGTGAAGGTCCGCCACTCAAAGTAATGCACGCACTGAGACACGGCCACAAACTCTGGGGTTCCCTGGAACATGGAACAGGAACATGAGTGAGACAGTTTCATGTTGATTATGGTGACTCACAACATACTATAGCGTCACAAGCGGCAATAATTTAACACACAAACAAAGGGAAGGTTTGTGTCAAATGTGTTGCCGTTTCTCTTATAACAGACTATATATGACTTATTTTGTTAATGTTAAAATTATGTGGAGGATTTCTTTTAAATCTTAACCTGCCAGGAGAAAGTAAATATCACCATGAAACTTCTCCAGTTGATAACTTACATGAAGATGATTATTTTTGTGTAACAAGTTTTCTGACATTTTATGATTAAATATGCAAATGTAGCATTAATTTATTAAATATATGCTTATTTGCATACATGACCAGAACAGAAACATGAACAACAGATAAAGTTCATGCTTCATTTTGTTGACATAATGGAGTCAAAGGTTTTTACTGAAGGAATTTTGGACCTCTCTTTGTATCGTTCCATATATTCAAATATACAGTCAACACCCATAAAAAAAATCCATTTTCTCCATGTTTTAAGGAATAACATGTTCTGTAAATCAAGCCATGAATGATATATGAACAAATCCCTCAATAAAAACCTTCAGAATATCGAGAGGAATGAAACACGAGTACTACTGAAGTTGAGATTTCTGGCTCAGAGTGAGAATAAAATAATAAATCACAGAACAACCTTTAAAGATATGTATGGCTAAATTCCATCCATTTTAAAGACACCACAGGTGAATAGCTATAACTGCTACATATTACCATTATCTGAAACTGTGTGTGTAAATATGCAAATGAGGCATTATCTAATGTTAACTTTGTATGAATCTAGGAGAAATTTACAGATATCAAAAGACAAAGTTTTAAAATAAACACTTAAATGTGTATTTAAGATGTTTTCTTTCTACTAGTCTGAATGAAGACATGTTATGGAAGCAGAACAAGCCAAACTGCATGGAAAATTATGGTTTTGCCTGTAGTGTCTCCCCTTAACTTTACAATTATTCCAAACATGTACAGTTGAGTGTACAACCACAGTCAGCTACAGCTGGAGTGGTTGAATGTTCAATGCTTGCTCAAGGGTTTCCTCAAGAACACTTGTTGAGAGAGGGGGAATGATTTACATTCCCACACTTCATCCACATTTTATCTGCTCCTGTTCCTGAGAGACAAAGCAGGCTGGCATGCACTTATACCAATACAGAGATACCGCGCCTCATGTGGCTGGATCAGATACAATGGCAACGAGACTGATCTATTCAATTACATTCTATGTGTGTATACGTTATATAGTGCAATTTTAATTCCCATTTTAGTTTTGACCAATTTGTTGCTGCATTAAATAGGTTTACACTTGAATTGTAATGCTGTTATTTTTTTTTTTAATTTTTGCAGTTGCTGGTGCACAACTTATTATTTTAATAATAAATAATTCACTAAATTTGTATCTATGTATTTATTTGTTGCATTTTCTTTAACAAAGTTAGGAAAGCAATGTTTACGTCAAGCCTGATGTTGTGATACACATATAAAAATAATCCCAGTATATTCCACATAGTGAGACATACAGCTTATTAATTTAACACTGGTATCCTATTGGTATCGGCCGATAACTTGGTTTCATAAAAGCTACTTTCATTTCTCCAATTCATACTTTGTAAACTGAATATCTAGAGTTGATCATCTTCTTCTTCTGCTCAGGAAATGACACACAGTAATGTCAAATCACCACTAAGCCGCCCCTGAAAGAACCACAGACACACACTGTTGACTCAACTTACACAGCAGGTGACTGTCGCTGTCCTACATTATTCCTCCTCACTGACACACTTCCTTGCATTGCAGCTGGCAGCAGACAATTGCTTCTGGTATTAAATAAATGTTATTTTTGCATTTTTTTTTAAAGATTTATTTCAGAGATAGAAAACATCAATTTAAAACTCAACTCATTGAAATATGAGTCAGATGAAAGCTCATAAACATCCAACATCACACCACTTTTTCATAATGTGACTAACAACAGTGAAGCACATTAACATTTCCTCAATATTGCACAACAATGCATGATCAAGGCGGAACTTTAAATTCATGCAAAGTTTATATTATTTTGCACGTTTTTAGCAAGTTCAAACTATCAGTGATGGCAATAAATTGCATCTACGGTACAACTCCAAACAGCTGACCTGATTACTTGGACACAGAGTATATCCTTAACCAGGTTTCTAACCAGGCAATTTTGAATTATGATGATCTTCCTGTTACATGGACCTACTATTTAAGCTGGTTTCCACAGCTGAACAGCACTATCTTTCACAAAGTAAACAACGAGCTCTACAAAGCCTGCTTGCATTTAATTGCAATAGTGTTAATTGTGTTGCGCAGATGTCTCAAAGTGCTTCAGATATTTAACTGTGCTGCAACTAACAATTATTTCCACAGCGTGATTAATCTGTTATAGTATAGATAATTTTCTTCATTAATCGATTAGTTGTTTGGTCTATAAAATATCAGAAAACATGAAAAATGTCAATGTTTCCCAAAGCTCAAGATGACGTCCTCAAACATCTTGTTTTGTCCATAACATAAAGATAATCAGTTTTATTGTCAGAGAGGAGTAAAGAAACCAAAATGTATTATCTGAGATTTTTTACTTTTTTTTTTTCTTAAAAATTAATCGGACCAATTTATCACTTGTCAAAATAGTTAGTAAGCTATTAATTTAGTAGTTGCCAACTAATGGATTAAATGATTAATCGTTGCAGCTCTAATTCAGACACATTATATAAATACAAAAACTAAACAAAGGCTGCAATATAGTATATTTATTTTTACACAATGCATTAAGTTATAAGCGGTCGAAACAAAGCAGTACTGTTGTTGAATAGATCCAGTGCAGACACTCACAGAAGCTGCTTTTGTGCTGCTGACAGAACAGACAATGTAGACCAGGTGGTAGCTGACACACAGGAACAAAAGCAACTCATAATTTCCAGTGAGTGAGGGGTTAAGAGCCTTGCTACCTCCTTGGTAAGTACTGTTCTTTTACTCTCCTTACTCAGATTTATCTTGCCGGTTCAGTGATCATATGGTAACGGTCCGGTCACAAGCCTGCTTCTCTAACCTTCAGGCCCCCCCATATATCAGCCTAAACAGCTCCTACAAAAGTACAAATCATCCTTTATTTTTAAAAAAAAACTCCCTGTGTGTTTGGTTCTTACCATGGTTTTCCCACATTGGAAGCTGATGCTGGTCTGAATGTTGTTGCTGCTCCCTGGACATTTTTCTGTGCTGTTGTAATCCAGCACCATGCCCGAGAGCCTCTGCAGGGACAGCTCACCTACACAATGAAGAAAAAAAAATCAAAATGACAGACAATTAAGCCTTTACATTGTTTAACAGATGCGTAGAATATCACTCCTGTCAAACATGGTGACAATGTCCATACATATATAGATATATTTAATTAAATATATTTTATTACATCACAAAAGGGTGGAAAAACTGACTTCTTCTACAAAGACTGAGGTGATGGACAAAATAGGTAATGCATTTATTTGAATAATGACAACTGTAACTAACCATAGTGGATCTGTGCACTCTGACCCCATGACCCTCATTGAATGACAGCCCTCTCATTTACATAATGAGACAGAAATGCATAAACAAATATATAAAGAAAAGAACACATAAATGAGGAACTAAATGGTGAAAAATGCACAGGGAAAATCCGGCGTAAAAAATAAATACATACAATCTAATACTGAGTACATATATTTAAAAACGAAAATAAAATTACTAAAAAAAATAAATGCAAAAACAAATACACACAAAAAAAACCAGAAATAAACACATAAATAAAAGGGAATATTAAATAGAAGAGTAGATAGGGGAATTACTACAAAGGGAAAAAATAAATAAATAATAGAAAATAGAAATATCAATTTATGTCAGATTTTATTAATTAATTAATGCCTAAATTAATTTTTAATATTATTTTTGGGAAAATTTAATGGCTTATTTATTTATTTATTGAGTCACTGATTTATTAATTTTGAATTTTGGGAGGTTTTGTCAACAGTTGTTGTTATTGCTATAAAAGGATTAGAATAATATTTATCTAATAAAACTGAAGTAACAAAAAAGGAAAAACATTCTCACATTGGGACTCAGAGTCTGAACCCACCAACCTCTACTGACCTCCACACAAAATAAACCTCTGCACCGTGATATCCTGACCCTGCTGTCATTATTTATCATCTGACTAGAAAAAGCAGTGGGAAATGTATGAGAGGAACATTTATGACCGAAGCAGTTAAATTAAGTCAAAGCAGGTCGGCCAGATGAAACTCCTGAGAGAGAACTGGTATCTGTACAAGAGTTACCAAATGTAACACCGTGAGAAGCAAAAATTTGTCTCTGTTGCACCGACAATCAACTAAAAATGTCAATAAATTATCAGTTTCCTTCTTAATGCAGGTCATTAAGCAGCCAGTTATTTAGCCTGAACTAACAATTATTTTCATTGTTGATTAATCCTTCAATTCTTTTCTCAATTAATTGATAACTTGTTAGTTTACAAAATGGTGAAAAATGTCAATTAGCCCAAGAAGACGTCCTCAAATGTCTTGTTTTGTCCACAACTCAAAGATTTTCAGTTTACTGTCACAGAGGAGTAAAGAAACCAGAAAATATTCATATATAAGAAGCTGGAATCAGAGAATTATTTTTTACTTTCTCAAAAAAATTACTCAAACCAATTAATTGATTATCATTTTTTTGCATACTAATTAATTGATTTACAACTAATTGATTAATTGTTGCAGCCTGAACAGAAACAAATTTGGATTCATTGAAATATTACAACTTCAAATCCCCTTTGTGATGAACTGTCCTTGTGTGTGTGTCTATGATGATCAGTTCTAGCCCTTGTGTTTGCATTTCAGTGTTTCTGTTCAATTTGAACTGTTCTGCAGAAATACTTAAGTTCTTATGTCTTCTCTAAATCGTTTCGGTCAGTCTAGCAGAAACTTTCATGGGCATTTGAGGTGTGTTTATGTGTGTGTGTGTGTGTACTCTCTGCTCCCTCTGATAGGGCAGCACTGCTATCACAAAGAACCGTAAAGGAATGTAACTGAGCAACAATGTGACCTACTAACACCAAAAACTACTGTAGGCTGCAGGACTGACGCAACGCTCATGTTCCAGCCTGTTGCACTGCATGAAGTCCTGTGATACTCAGTTACAGTTATTAGCGGACATATCAGCATTATGACTGTTTGCAACAGATAAAGAGCAAAGCATACATGGTTTCACTGCAATGTCTCTAGATATTTAAAATACATAAAGTTGAAGTTATATTTATAACTGCAAACCAAATGTGATCTGCTTTACTTAAAAACTTAACTTAAGTAAAAATACAGAAGTATTATCACTTAAATATACTTAAGTATTACAGTAACGGTATGTTGGATATCTGGGGATCTATTGGTAGAAATGGAATATTCATATCAATGTTTTTATTAGTGTATAAATCACCTGAAACTAAGAATCGTGTTTTCATTTGCTGAGAAAGAGCCCTTCATATCTACATAGGCAGCGAGTCCTCTTCACAGAGTCCACTACATTGCTCACCAGGTCTCTGCAGCAGCCCAGAACGGACAAACCAAACACTGGATCTAGAGAGAGACTATCACATTTTTATGTTACCTAAAGGCCACTGGAGTTCTCCAATATGCTTTTGAAACTACGGTAACATGAGCTGCAGGGTGCAAAACCGTGGTACCACCAGCTTTTAAATGGGGAGGATTTGACGTTTTCCTTTGTCTCATGTGATAGTTAATTGATTCTGTCTTTTGAACTGTTGGTCAGACAAAAGAAGCAATTTGAAGACGTCACTTTGGACTTTGTGATGGACTTTTCTGAGGAAAGAATGATTAATCTGCACCACTAAGTACTGAAAGGTACTGGATAAAAAATTATTGTTATTAATAGCCCTAACTTCAAGACTTTTTAAATAAAAATGTGGGAAGAAATGTGATCCAATGTAAATGACATGAATCTAGGTGGTCTACAGCCACCTATCAAACTTTTTACAGACTTTTCAATTCAATACAATAAAAGTAAGCATTTGTTACTCCAAAGGTTTTGACCTGAGGAAGCACAAAAGACAAATCTGTCAAAGTGTGACGATGGACCACGTGTGGTTTTTGGGTCAAGTCGGCAAGAATAAAACCATAAGCAAGCAGAGCACAGGGGGAGAGAGAGAGAGAGAGAGAGAGAGAGAGAGAGAGAGAGAGAGAGAGAGAGAGAGAGAGAGAGAGAGAGAGAGAGAGAGAGAGAGAGAGAGAGAGAGCTGGTGAGTGAGTGAGCACAGCGTGACATTTGTGTCTATTTGTGTGAGAGCATTTCTGCTTGATGATGTGTTCCTGTGTCATGTGATAAGTCTGCTAGCGTGATTAAACTGAAAGTCATCTGACCACACTGCTTCTTGTTTGCCATTCTTTTACTTTCCAGAAGTGATCTCCCACTTGAAAATCAACTAAAATGTAGTGAGGGCATGTTGATAAAATAAGTTTAGGGAATATACCCCACAACAACAACACCATGAGTCTGCAGTCTCCAGCTCTTTGTCACCCTCAGAGTCGGATGACATGCTGAGAGCTACCAGACACCAATTTGTCACCGGGGGAAGGTCACGACCTCAGACTGCTGGACAAGTTGTTGTGAGACACTGAAATAACTCCATCTGGCAGCTTGTCGTCATTAGAAAGGTCACGGGCAAAATCAAAGACAGTGATGCAACTGAAATTGAGAAACAGACCCAAACAACCACAGCAAAATGCAAGTGATGTTTCGGTAGAATTTGTGTAGGCTTGTGTTTGACATTAACAACAGCTAATGTGACATTTGGCATATGGCCCTAACATAATTACACAGCATGATCTGTGGGATTATGAAGCTATTTCAGCAACAAAAGCACTGATTGTGACCACTGGGAAAGTTTCAGATTTAAAACCACATAAAAAGGACATTCAGTAAAACAATGATTGGGGGAAACATTGACTTTACTAACACTGAGAAGTGATATATCATAGCAAGATGGACAAAACGGATAATACATTCAATTCAAGGAAAATTGGAGCTGGTTTGCCTAGCTCCTCTTTCTATAAGGGACAGTCCTCCACCAAAGAATTTCTTAGGCAACCACAGAAATTTGGTCGACTAATCAATTAGTTGATTTAATTGACAGATTAGTTTCTTCACAGATATACAAATGCACCACTAAATCTAGCGTTTACCAGAGATGTACTCATAAGTTTCTTGGAAATAAGTAGGTAAGTACAGTACGAAAAATCTTAAAAAAAAAAAAAAAAACACTTAGTGACTAAAGAACTCCTAGTCGACTAAGACGACCACAAAACCATACGACATACGAACAACGATAAGTCGAATACTCGACTGAAGCCAAGTTCACATTACAAGACTGAAAATAGTCAGATTGCTGTAATGTTCACACTACACAACTTGCTGTCCTGTAATCGGGAGTCTTTAGTCATTATTGTTCTCACACTTCACGACTGACTGGTGACAGGACACAAACTACAAGATATTTCACCGGGAGAAATCCCAGATGAGAGCTCCAAACTACATTTTGTCACGAAAACATGTATAAATAGCGAGATATACGAGATATGTTAGACACATTGCTGATGTTGTTGTTGCCATGTGTTCATAAAATAGCCTGTTTCCACACTCTTTTTCACTTATTTATTCCTCTTGGTAACTTTTCTCTGTGGCAAAACATTACAGTAAGTTCCCATATAGTCAGCTCCTATTGTTACAGGTGAACCCTCCTCCCCCAGGGTTCCCCTCAACCCCAGTCTTGCTCTCTTATATTCATTTAGTAAATTATTTAGTGTCAAATAGACCATAAAGCAGGGTATGCTTTAGGGCCAGGACACCTTGGGATTTACAGGTCGCTACCATGGCGTTATCCGGTCACCTAAAATGTCTTATTCAATGTTTTTATAGAGTCCACAAACCAATGGGTGACGTCACAATAACTATATCCACCTCTTCATTCATGTTGCTTACTGTAATAAAGCTTATATTCTTTTATATTGTATTTTCAATATTAAGCCGACGTATAACTGCATAATATCTTAATTACTCAAAACATAAGGTACCCAAATCCTGATGCCTGGTTTTCAGCATTGCAACCACTCAAAATGCACCACAAATGATGAATGATAATAGAATCAGCACATTGCTCCCGAGCTAAACAAACCGTTAATTAGTGGTTTTCAAAAACTGTGGGGAATTCCTCCCCAGGTGGATCACTGCTTGGTGGTGGAAAAAGGTGGAGCAGAACTAACATTGAATGAATCTGATTGATATGTAAACAATGAACAAACATGACGGCTTTCATGCCAGCAAAGTTGATGAGTTTCATTCAGTAAAAATGAAGAAAGATGTGAGATGTTTGACAAGGAAGACAAGAAAGACGATTCAAGAAAATGTTTAACCCTGAAGTCAAGAAATAACCATCTCTAAGGTTCACTGTAAATATATCAGGTGTCTTTGAGATTCAGACACAAAACTTTGACTTTTGTGTCAAATCATTTGCAAAATAGTAGAAGAAACCCCCTTAAAATTCCAGACCACAGGGTGATGTCTTTAAAACCATAGTTTTAACCAACCAAGTCTAAAACTATAAGGTATTCAGCTTACTATGACATAAGGCAAAGAAAAGCTGTGAATACTTCAATCAGCAAATATTTTTAAGGCCTTTTTGCTAAAAAGAAGAAAAAATCAATTAAACAATAAATTCGTAATCAACATTTTCTTTTTTAGGTCAACTCATCATTGTAGCTCTAGAGGTGAAAGGAAACATGAAGTGTGTGTTATTGATAAAGACCTTTCAATAAAGGTTGACTTTTGGTTACTTATTTCTATAGCTACAACTAACTGTTATGCTCATATTGATTTTTGATTAATAATCCCATCACAAGTTCTGAGAGCTCAAGTTGATGTCTTCAAATGTCTTGTTTTGTCTGATTAACAGCCCACAAAGCAGCAAATTCTCACTTTTAAGAAGCTGGAGACAGAAAATATTTGTCATTTTTAGTTGATAAAACAACAGAAACTATTAACATATTATTAAATTTGTTTGGTTAATTGACAAATTGATTCAACTCCACTAATCTTATTACCGGTACATTTAAACTGGTTTACAGGGCCGGGGCGAGATTGTTGTTCTGCTTCCAAACAGATGGCATGACACTGCCTTAAATTAAGTTTAATTAATTTACACCAGAGTGATTAAATAGAAATCAGGGCTTCTCTGTTCACCCAAGGTCAGGTCTGAATGACAAAGCTCCAATAGTGACACACACTGTTCATACAAACACTACAGGTTAACCACCAATGAATGGGACGGGAAGAAGTACTGCGACAGAATTTACATGATAATGATCATTAGAAAACTGGCACAAATCCTCAATTACTAATTTATACTAACTAACACAGTCTGACAATGTGATTTTTTTCTTTTATTGCAAGCTGCTATGCTTTGTTCATAACGTGTTCATCACAGCAACCGAAACAGCCAGCATCCGGCTCTGTTGTCGTTGAATAGCGCTAGTTTAGCTGCCGTTTAGCTTTAGCTAACTTAATTTTATGAATTCTCAATAAAGCGTAACATTGCTGATTGAGTACAGTTTTAATAAATAATGTTAAGGTAAATAACTGAGCATCTAAAAAGTGTATGTAGCTCCTGCCTGACTTCCAGCTTGCAGCGACGGGTGCTGGTCTGGGACAGCGATGTGGATCTTGCTGACACACAGCAGCAGCAAATTCAGCCTCATCAGCACAGAGATCAGATCTGCTAATGTACTGATGAAACTCTGAAAGACTGATCAATAAAGCATCTAGAAAACTCCTCAGCGGTCATGTCAGAAACAAGAATTAGATTTGTGCCTGTGTGATGATGCGCTCTGTCACTGAGAAAAACAACAGGGGTGACGCTTCTTATCGTCAGACATACAGTAGAGATGTGCCAGCGATAACTGTCTGCACAATACAGTAGCTTACTCACTGTTATAAACCCATCCACAGTTTAATAAATCCATCCACAGTTTAAACCACAGTGTTTAACACAAAACAGAAAATTAATCTGCAACTATTTTGGTAATCTAATAATCATTTTTAAAGAAAATGCCAAACATCTGATGGTTCCAGGTTCCCAAATATGAGTATTTATGCTTTTCTGTGTTATATATGTTCATAAACTGACTGTTCAGACAAAACAAGACATCTGAAGAAATCACCTTGGCCTCCTTTTTCATTATTTTCTAACTAGGTCTGCAACTAATGATTCTTTTCATTGTCAATTAATCTGTTGATCATTTTCTTGATTAATGGATTAGTTGTTTCGTCTACAAACTGTCTGAAAAAGGTTAAAAAATGTCCATCAATGTTTATTAAAAGATGATGTTCCCAAATGTCTTATCTTTGTCCACATCTCAACCATAGAGTAAACAAGCTAGAAAACATTGCTGGAATCAGAGATTTTTTTACTTTTCTTAAAAAAATTACTCAAACCGATTAATTGATTATTAAAATAGTGGCAATTAATTTAACAGCTGACGGCTAATCAGTTAATCGTTGAAACTGTATTTCTGACCTTTTACAGACAAAACAAATAATAGATTTATTAGGAAAAATAATTGGCAGATTAATCAATAATGAACATAATTTTTGGCGCCCTACATCCAGAGTGACGAACATATACAATGAAAACTCATTATTAAAAGTACATCAGTCCCAAGCAGTAGGAGTGCAGATGCTATAACATATCAAATGTCTAAGAAATATCCATCCATCCATCCATCGTCACCGCTTATCCCGTTAGGGGTGGGGGAGGCTGGAGCCGATCCCAGCTGGCATTGGGCGAAGGCAGGGTACACCCTGGACAGGTCGCCAGTCCATCGCAGGGCACATAGAAACAGACAACATATAGACAGACAACCATTCACGCTCACATCCACACCTACGGGCAATTTAGAGTAATCAATTAACCTAAACAGCATGTCTTTGGATGGTGGGAGGAAGCCGGAGTACCCGGAGAAAACCCACGCTTACACGGGGAGAACATGCAAACTCCACACAGAAGAGCCGCAAGCTGGAATCGAACCTGCGACCCTCTTGCTGTGGGGGGAAAGCGCTAACCACTACACCACCGTGCAGCCCTCTAAGAAATATACAAAGAATATTTTTTAGAAGTTGTAATGAAACAAAACAGCATCAAAAACATGTTCACTTGAAAATCTTCACACGTATCTTACTGTCTGTAAATAAATAAACACATAACATACATGTATTCGTACAAGCAATAGTTTGGGGTTTTGCCAATATTTTCACTGATTTTAAGATATGCTTAACCCAACTTACAGATTTTCTTTAAACACACATAACACACATGAACAAAATCAAACTAGGACTTTACATTTAAGTCGTACTGTGATTTTGCACTCCGTACAGTCACAAGTATGTTCGAGAACTACAGTGGCCCTACGGTAATGTAAAAACATGAATGGCTGAAAGTTTGCGTTTGGGTGACTGTACAAACATGGTGGAGCAACATGGCTGACAGCGTGAACAGGACCCACTACCTATACGGGAATATTATCTTCGATTTCTGCTAATAGATGCCCCAAAGATAATTTCATGCCTCACACAGAAACAGACTAGATGTGAGAGTGTGTGGCCAAGATGACCAAACTGCAACCAAAACACCATCACCATGACACCAGAGCTACATATTCACAACAGTCTCCAGGATGTAGATTTGTTCCTGCTGACAGTGTCACTAAAGAGCCGTGAAATGTTCTGCTGTGTGGCTGTCATAAGACATTGAAGTCAACGACCAGCTCACATGTACCTTAATATTCACTACTCAGCTTTTATCCTGTGGACATCTAACTCTAACCCTAACCCTAACCCAGGGCACCCGAGAACTAGTAGATTTCACGTCTCCTTTGTCAAAAGTGCTATTTATATGCTCAATAGCATATATCACTCTGACTGCACTTTCTGCACTTCTTTTGCTCTCTTACATATTTGCATGACTGTATATGTGTACTTGGTAGGAGAGGGGGGGAAAAATTGATACAGTTATTGTGTCGCAATATTTTGCTTGGCAATATTGCATCAATACACAGATGTCAAGTATCTATCAGAGAAGCACTAAACTTTGGTGAGAAAAAACGAAATGGCCATTTTCAAAGGGTCCCTTGACCTCTGACCTCAAGATATGTGAATGAATAAAAACAGTATGAAAACTGTGTGTTATTAGATAAAACTTATGTTGACAAACTGCATAATTTGCAGCTGAAAAAAGGTAATAAATTGCAATATATTTTTATTACAATAGCATATTGCAAAATGTTTAAAATTGCAATAAGATCATATTATGACTTAAGTATTGTGATATATTGTATTGTGGGGCCTCTGGTGAGTCATATCCCTAATACTTGGTACAAATTTCCATTTCCCTGCTCTAGCTCTGTGTTTTATTGTGTCGACGTGCCATTGATATCTTTTGTATTCTGTTTTCATGTGAACCCCTGGTTGCAAAACAAATTTGCCCTTATGAGACAATAAAGATAACTAAAAACAGTTTAAAAGAGCAGTATAATGGGCTGGGTGCCATATCAGACTGTCCTGTAAAGGCAAACTCCAACATGTTGGATTCTGGCCTGCACCTGCTCTAAACACACTGCTCCCTGGCGAAGCAAAATCATTTATCCTGTGCAACAAAACAAGGCTACAACAGGTTATTATTCTATTTCCTTCTGTCACACTTTGTCTCCCAGTTGGCATAAAGGTAACTCTTGCAGAATCATATTTAAAGCTGAAATGTGCAACTTTACACAGGAGCTACAAGAGGCAACTGCAATGATGTTTAAAGTGCAGCAAGTATAAGCCTGCACAAAATACTAGGTGCTGGACAAAAAAACATGTAAAAGACAGTGATGCTTTGAGACAACAAGAAGAAGAGCTAGACACCTGAAACGTCACCAGTGGTAGTCAATTACATGTTCATGGGAGCAGTATCTAGTGTGCGGTTTCCATTTTTCTGTATCTTGGAAAGTGTGCCAGATGGCAGCAAGCAAAGAGTAAAACTACTGTGATGTTCAGGCAACAAGATGTTAGCCGGCTTTACACCAAAACGGCAAACTAGTTTACCATGCTGTTAGCTCTGAACTAGCTTCTAGTTAAGAGGAATAAAGACTACCTCTCAGTCCTGACCCAGCAGAAAAAAGAAACACCTATTCCCTTTAACTCTTGGCCAATCACAGATAAGCTAAGCTAATTTTCATTTTTAGGTGACCAATATGCTACAATGAACTATTATGACCTGAAAACACACTGTGAAAGAATTAAAGTTGTAAGACAAAAACATAACCGTGGTATTGACCTGTAAATCACAAGGTAGCCACGCCCTAAAGCATACCCTGCTTTATGGTCTATTTGACTCTAAATGGGACAATAATTTACTACATAAACATCATGCTGTATGTAAAAGTCTTGAAACTAGTGAATGAGACCACAAACACATGTTTACAATGTTTACTGAGGTAATAAATCAAGTGAGAAGTAGGCTCATTTTCTCATAGACTTCTATACAATCAGACTTCTTTTTGCAACCAGAGGAGTCGCCCCCTGCTGGCTGTTAGAAAGAATACAAGTTTAAGCACTGATCTAAACATGTTCACTGACACCCCTGAAATCTTTCCTACCTCAATACTTTCCCAAACAATCAACTTTTTTAGGGTATATCTCAATTATAAGCTTCTTCCTTTTATTATCCATTATCTCTCCAACAGACTGCCATGATGCCACCACACCTGGCTGATACAGTAAACCTTTACTGTGTCCCATTGTGCACCACCAATAAGCTGTACTCACCGACAGACCGGTCTGCTTTGGTGGTGAGGTTCCGGGCACAGATGGCGGTGCCGGGGCCACAGCTGGTTGATGGTGAAGACTCGCATAGCTTTAGCGTGTAGCTCACTTTATTATCCTGGTCTATGGCCTCCCATTTATAACTGCAAGACAAGGAAAAAAAGAGATGAATTAAGTTGGGAATTAAGGAAAAAACACTAAGGTGATGCACACACATATCAGACGAACATCAGGTCTCAGCCCTGCAGCTTCAGATAAGTTTCAGTTTAGAGACTGGTTTAGAGAATGGAAACTGTGGTTATATTACATGATTATATTTTATCGATAAATTAAAGTTTCTTAAAATATCTGAAAATAGAAAAGGATGCGCATCATAATTTTCCTGACACCAAGGTGATGTCAAATTGTTTATTTTGTCTGAACAAACCTCCCAAAATATTCAGTTTACAATATGGGGAAAAAAGCAGCAAATCCTCACATTTGAGATAGCGATGACGCCGTTACTGGATCGGATATCGGGCCGATACTGACTCAAATAGTTGGATCAGGTATTGTGACAATGGGGCTGATCTATTAATTTAAACGCTCCGTTTATAAACTATATACATTATGTAATGGAACTTTAATTCCTGTTTAGGTTTTGACTAATCTGGTGCTGCATTAAAAAGGTTTAAACATGAATTGTAATTCCTGTTAATTGAGATTTTTTTTTTACCAAGTTGCTGGTGTACAATTAGTTATTTGAATAATAACTATTCAGTAATATCTATGTATTAATTTGTTACATTTTGTTTTACAAAGTTAGAAAAGTTATGCTTAAGTCAAACCTGCTGTTGCCTTAAAGGAATCATCAGTCACATGTTGTCACATATCAGTCAGTGAATCTGTTGTATTTTTCAAGCAAAAAGTGTCAAAATTATCTCATTCCTGCTTCTCAACTGAGTGGATTTTTATTGTCCCATGAATTTATAAACTGAATATATTTAACTTATCTCCTACATCTCCATATGGCCGATGCAAGGGTCATAAAGGACAGACTGTCTTATGCTGTCCAGATTATAAAGCCCCCTGGGTCAAATTTGTGATATAGAGCTACATAAATAAAATAGACTTGACCTGAATTTAGGGTTTAGAGTATTGGTTGTAAAAGAAATAAATAAATAAAAAATAAAAGCAATCGAAAACCTCACTGTTGGTTTTAGGAAACTGTGATATGCATTTTCCATTATTTTCTGACATTTTATACAACAAATGATTCATTGATTAATCAGTAATGACAATGATTATTAGCTGGAGCTGTTGTGTGTTTGTCTTTATGTGTTTTTGTTGGTAGTTGTTTAGGCTTTCCCTCGTCACCCATGATGAGTTATTTCTTATTTACATGGAAACTGAACATACACTAATGTTCTCCTGTGACCCATTTGTCTCATTTTTAGTGTTGACTTTATGTTATAATGTCCTGCATTTAAAAAAGTAAAAGGGGCCACACTTAACAACAAATAGCCAGTCAAAATTATAGACATAACTGCACTGAATTGTCCCTAATGGAGTATTCTTGTAAACCATTTCCCCAAATGCCTCAAAACAAGGAAATAACATGCAGGTTTGCTTGCTACCTTACTGGTTATCATTTGTGGCGTATTGCTCTGTCAATATTTGAACAGCAGCTGCCTAAACAGAACTCCATTAACTGAGCAAAAGAGACAACCACAGCTTGTAATCTGTATTTTAGCTGTGATATAACTACTCATTGCTATGGCTGGTTTGTGGGGAGGCTGTAATGCCGCTGTCCTCCCCTGAGTCATGTCAATTAACGTTGCTAACACTTAGCGTTAGCTTGTTACATGACAGTTTTCATGTAACGTTAGCAGCTAGCTACACGTTAGCTTGATAAAAACAAAACATTACGGTGTTAGCTAGCTTGACTGCTTTGGCTCGACCCTATTTTAGTTTTGGAGCTCATTTAATTCAGCAGTAAGTTGGCTAATTAAAACTTATCGAGCAGCACGTTTTTTAAACAAGACAACTATTATTTTAAGCGATATGATAGCTAGCTTACACCGTTGGGAGCGGCGACTAAATGTAAGAATTTAAAAGTTGATATTATAACTGAAACAAAGAGCTGACTGTCATTTTACAGGAAGCATCCATATAATGTAAAGAGGTCGTGTTGAACCGGGTATAACAATGGTAATAAGTAAATAAATCACCAACTGACACATTTCTATGTTAAACTTAGCTTAACGGTGTGTGTACAAACGAGGATGAAACGCGGTAACCTTAATTTGTTCGGGTCTTAGCTGCAGTGTCTCAGCCCGGAGGTGTGTTTGTTAGCTATACCTGCAGAGGTCCTGGTACCACGGGCTGCTGCTGCTGTCCCCCTCCGCTCCGGACCGGACCGACAAACACCCCAGACTCGCCACGAACCAAAGAACCAGCTTCAGAGGCGGGAAACGATTAGATTTATACTGAAATAGCATGTTTACAGCGGTGGGTAGTAGTCTGTGGAGCCTAAGACGACATGATACAACAGAGTCTATCTGCTCTGGAGCAAATCAGTAGGAAGTGAATGCACCACATGACTGGGCATCACATGACACTCATGATGCTGGTTGATGACGCCTTCGCTGCCTGTGGGAAATGTGGTCATCTAAATCAGGTTTATGCGAAGTAGACTTTCTCAGTGCAACCTTTAAATTTGATTGATTCTTGGAAAAAATAAATCAAAATTACCTTGTGGAGCTGAAACGATAGTTAATAAAAAATAATCACAAACTCTTTGGAGAATTTAACAATCATTTCAGACATTACCTCGTTCCAGCTTCTCAGATGTATTGATTTGCTGCTTTTCTTTGTGTTGTAGTAATAAACTGAAAATAGTTAAACCAGTCATCTTCTCTCAGGTCCACCAGTAAAGTATTAAGATAAGATAAGATAAGATATTCCTTTATTAGTCCCACAGTGGGGAAATTTACACGTTACAGCAGAAAAAAAAAAAAAAAAAAATAATATATAAAAAAAAGCTAAAAGCTGACATGTACGACATTCTCTATTGGACATGAATGCAGTATTACTGATAAGGAGAAGCGTCTTACTTTGAGTGGTGTTACTTAGACAGGCCAACTAATGAGCAGGAATGCAGCTCTTCTAGTTATACACGTAGTCCTGTCTGTTCAGAGGTACCTGAAGGCAGCATTCCTAATAGCACATTAGTTGTACAAAATGAGCCTCTAATTCTTTATCATTCAGACCCAGACCGTATATCCATAACCTTAACCTTCTATATAACATCATTCAGTTATAATTTAGTTTGTCAAGAGTCGATCCTCAGTCTGGGAGAAAAATCCCTGAAACACAATTATTATATTGACAGTCCTCAGGTGTTTCAGCTGTCATATTACGCCCTCTAGTGTTGAGAAGACTGCTGATTCAGGGCCAGCTGTCTAAACTGAGATGGATATTTAGATATTTTCTCTCAGTGATATTCTTGGATTCTTTCAAGAATCTGGGTATGATATGCTATGGGGTTGCTTTTCCAATTTTCCATCTTATCTTATCTTATCTTAACATTCATTTATTTCCAAAATTCATACTCCCCTTTGAAGTGTTGTTAAGAACATGTTTACCTTTATTTTACAGGACAGTATAGGAGTGACAGGAAGTATGGGGATGAAGACATGCAGCAAAGGTCCCCATCCAGACTCAGGGATAGTGCAATTACATGGTCAGCATCCTAGACCTTCAGAATGACCTTCCTGAATGTCTTTCTTTGAGCACTGAGGCCATAATGCTTTCACCGCTCACTATTCTCTCACAACATACAGTATTATAAAACTACTTTGAACATTTCTGAATGCATAGGCACATTTATAAAGACCAAAAATGATTTCATTTGGGCTCAAAATTAAGCCACGGTTTTTCAAGTCTGTCATCAGTCAATACTGTACACTGAAACAGGTTGCTTGTTCTGTGGAGAAATGTATTCAAAACTTCATTTAAAGCTAATATGAGGCTTCAGCAGTGAGTTGGCCAAATAACGTTTTCTAAAGTTGATCTTTTTAAACTAAAATTCTCTCCTTGATTTTCCTCAGAAAATCAGTGATGGATATCAAAATAAGAAACAAGAAACATGTAGCGTAATAGTCAAGAATCAAATGTATAAAATGGAAATGTGTAATTAAAATATGTTTTTTATATGAAGGGCTGTACAGTGTTTGAAATGAAGAGGATGGAAAGTGAAAAATATTGACTAAAGAATATATAAATGATCACAGTATAAAGAAAAAAACTTTCTCCTTTAGACTGATGCAGACTAACATCAGCTTCAGATGAAATTAGTTTTTTTTCACAGAACAAGAACTGTGGATTTTGTCCCCCATCACACTGAAACCTCATTATGAGTCGCTCTTTTTAATGGGCAACTTTGGTATTTTTCAACCTGGACTCTATTGCCCCATAAGATAAGATAAGATAAGCTATTTCTTTATTAGTCCCACAGCGGAGAAATTTACATGTTACAGCAGCAAAGTGGATAGTGCAATAAACAAGAAGCATAGATTTTAAAAGAGTATTAATACAAATAAATAAAACAATATATACATAGTAGAAAAGTAAAGCTAAAATATGTCCAGCATTAAAAGCAGCATTAAAAAATATAATTGTCCAGTTGCTATAGTTGAGTAGATGATGCTTTACCATGCTTTTATGTCTAACTGTATAAATAGGACAACAATTTCTGTAACTGGCCCAGTATTGAGGGGGAACGCTGTAGACGGCAGCTGTTCACAGGCTACAATATGTTGCTATTGGGGCAAGCTGGCACCTTCATTTCATTCGTCATTCGTCACTTCATTTCGTCCACTAAAAGTGCTTGTTTTTGCTGTGACAGGCTCTGATTGCTATTTTAAGTGTCTGACAACATTATAGAAAGAGTCTCGCTCAAGTCTCGTCCTGACATCTGGTGAAGTGATGCGTTGCCAGAAGTCAATGGTGGAATACATCCATGGTGGAAAGATGAGTGCCAGCTGGGTAGAGTTTGTTATGTTGGGGTACAGAAAACGAAGCTTAGTATCATATAAAAGATTCTGTGTCATGGCTGAATATCTAGATGATTTACATAGTGTGGATGAGGTCTTTGAATTTGATGGCAGCCCATATTTATTTTAGCCAGAGTATAAGGATATTCAGATTTCACAAGACTTCACCTTAAGTGGGATTTGGACACAATAACAAATGGACCAGAACAACTGACAGCTAAGAAAAACATCTTATTTCTTTGTAGGGTCCTTTCCATAATGTTGTCAGACACTTGTAATAACAATCTGCCTTTCTGAGGCAAAAACAAACACTTTTAGTGAACGTAACATTACATTGATGCTGCTCACTTGCCCTCGCAGCTTGTTCAGCGGCTACTGGTTAGCGCTCTCCCTAAATACTGGACCAGTTTCAGAAATTGTTGTCGAAATAAGTCACATAGACACAAAAATATGGAGCTGTTAGTTTGAAAAAAATACCAGTTACCCTTTAATGTGCAGTATGAACAGAAGGAATGAAAGTTGCACCGTTGCACCATCACCAACATGAAAACATAAAGGCTAAATCCTGGTAATGGCAAACACCAATGTGTTACGAATGGATTTCGTGTACACCGAGCTACTTCAGTGTAACGGGCTGCACGGTGGTGCAGTGGTGAGCACTGTCACCTCACTGCAAGAGGACCGCAGGTTCGAATTCTTCTGTGTGGAGTTTGCATGTTCTTCCTGTGTAAGTGTAAGTTTTCTCCGGGTGCTCCGGCTTCCTCCCACAGTCCAAAGACATGCAGGTTGATTAAACTGCTTGTAGATGTGAATGTGAGCGTGAATGGTTGTCTGTATTTATGTGCCTGAGATGGACTGCTGACCTGTCCAGGATGTAACCCACCTTCACCCCCGTGAACCCTAACGGGATAAGTGGCTGAAGATGGATGGAACTTCAGCATCACTGATCAATCCACTGTGGTGACCTCTACAGTTCAGACTGAAGCTTGAAGCTTAAAGCTCAGAGCTCAAAGCTCATAATTAGCGTGAATGATCACAGCTGTTGAGAAGTGTGATGGTGATCAGACGTCTGATGGAGGTGCTTGGGCTCACAGCTCCTGTCTTTCTTCAAGTTGTGTTGCACTATGTGGCTTCTGGTCCTCATCTGCACATCAACAGGTACAAACTGAAGCATTCAAACTACATATTGTGCAAAATAATAACTAACTCTTTAGTTTGTTGCAGTTGTTGGTGGTATCTCTGTACATCCAACCCAGAAGACTACCAGTAATGCAACAGGTTGGTGTTCGGTGGATTTATTTTGTACATTTGCTAAAACATACAAATGATTTATGAGTAATTCTCTGATTTTTCGCAGATAATGCTACTGTGACTTCAATGCTTGACATGTTGAAGCCAGCCACTACGGGAGCTTTAAATGGTATGTTATCTGGTATATTTTATACATGTGCAAAAATTTAACATGCATAAATCAATATAAAATTACTGTTGCTTTGTAAATTTCATTGGATGTTTCACTGGATTTCTGTCTTTCAGTTAGTGTCATCCCCTTAAATGACACCCACAATGTGACTAGTCCTGTAACAGGTGGGTGCTCTTTTTTGTTTTTTTAAGATTTTGAATTTACTTTTTGTTTAAAATGATGTGATTAAATTCTATGACTTCCGCAGATATGGTTGCTTCAGTGCTTGAGCCACAGCAAAACAGTGCAGAAACCTTAGCAGGTAAACTTAAAATATGTAAGACATATTAAATATATATATTTTTTTCATATATGCAATGTACAGTGACTGATGTTATCATGTGATAGAGCTTAAGGGAGACCTGATTGTCCAAGAGGGAGACATTTTGATTCCGGTAAGACGGAGAACTTGCTGGAAGAAAGCTGCAGTGTCACCTGACAATTTTACATGAGGAGAATAAAAAGTGGAAACACACTTGATATTAATAAGTTTGCACTAAATGTTAGCAGTAAAAGACCAGAAATGATGTGGCGTGTTAAAACTTTTGTTGTTTCAGCTGCTGTAAAATGGGGTTAAAAATGTTTCAAATAGTGAAGATGTATTAATAATGCCTAACTGTTACGGCTGTCTATACGTACAGGAAGACAGGAACGCCGTGGATTTTGTGTGGGCAGACGCCATCGTGCCGTACACCATCAGTTATGAGCTGGGTGGGTTGTTAATGTGGTTGTAACCAGATCTAATGTTAAAGTGCAGATAATAAATCAGTCTCTGTTTTCACTCTATCAGCTCATCGAAAGTTTAACATCCTCACTGCCTTCAGGATGATATCAGATTTCACCTGCATTCGCTTCCGACCTCGCACCACAGAGCTGAACTACATCATTTTCAAGACAGGCAAAGGGTGAGACATGTTTTTGTTAAAGGGCCAGTTCACCCAAATTACAAAAAAGCATACTTTCTCTCTCATATCTCTGGTGGTATCTAGCCATGCAGAAAGTTCTTGTTATAGTTGCCTGTATAATCATTTTTAGGGTTGTCCTCCGACACTCATTTTTTGTTGGGTTTTGTTGACAAATTGATTTAGTTGATTTTATAAGATAAGATATTCCTTTATTAGTCCCACAGTGGGGAAATTCACACATTACAGCAGCAAGTGGATAGTGCAATAAAAGACAAGAAGCATAGATGTAAAAACAGTATTAATACAAATAAAATAAATTAGTATATACATAATAGAAAAGTAAAGCCAGAAATGTGTCCATCATATCAATGATATAATTTTACATATGAGTCCTTATTGCACTTATTTATTTATTTATCAGTAGTTTCCCTACAAACAATCACACAAAAGCACCACTTGATCTTGTGTCATAATTACTACGATCACTAGAGGTCACTGTCATATTCTTTCATATCTTCTTTCCGTGATCGACCATGTGAATAGATGATAAAAACTACTAGTGGGTGTAGTAGGCCTGTATCGACCCACATCTATGGGGCTTACAGTGACTGACGACGTCTATTTAATAGCCTCACAACAGTCTAATCAGCTGGATGTGTCACATTTCTTGGACCTGGTTAAAATCCTGAGATTCTTTCTTCCACCTAAATACAAGCCAGACTGAACTGTCACTTTGTTTTAACTTTATTATTTGAATTACTTGTTTGATGTTAACACCACTGAAATTAACAAAAATAATAATAACAGCAGTGTCCCTCCCTGTTGCTCTGGAATTCATTTTGGAAAACTTAAAAAAAATTATGGACAGTTTCTTCAGTAGAAAATACTGCTATAGTTCCATTGACAACTGTTGATGGTGTGTGTAGTGATTTATGGAAAGAGATGCTGCTGAAACTTTATAATCACCTCCATTATGTTGGGACAGAGTCAGATCTCAAAACCTGTGCAAATAACTGCGTGGATTAAGACCACCAAAAGTAAGAGGGAATTATTTATAATTTGTGTGAACTGACTCTTTTGTCTTACGGTCTCCTGTTTGTCTCTCTAGCTGTGCGTCCTTTGTTGGGTGTCAAGGAGGAGCTCAGCCGGTGTATTACTCCCGCTCATGTAGCGTGGGGAATCTCTGCCATGAGATCATTCATGCTCTGGGGCTGCATCATGAACAAACCCGTACGGACCGGGATCAATACGTCACTGTGCTGTGGCAGAACATCATGCCAGGTAAACACTGGATTAGTGTATGAAAAACATGAGCTGTCACTAAATTGGTTGTACATTCTGCAGACTTAAAACTGCATTTATTTACTAAAGGAAAGCTAGTAGTTTTTGAAAATATCTGGGGGAGATTTAAGGAGTTTTTGAAACTAAATGTTGGTGAAAATCAATGAATGTAAGAAAGATTATAGAATTGGAGTAGCCCGTGTCCATTAATAATTCTTTACACTGTAATTTCTGTATATTTAGCTACTGAGTTATATTTGTTTACCTATTCATTTGATTGTGTACTGTGCTTGCTGCCAGGACTGACCAGATTATTGGGATATAATGCATGGCAACAAAAGACCGAGGCATAATAAATCCTTTCTGATTTATAGGGAAAAAAAGGTACTTCAAGATTAAACATGGGAACACTCTGAACCTGCCGTATGACCTCCGCTCCATAATGCACTACGGACCGTAGGTCTTAACCCATCCTCATTTACTTGGAGTAACAGATTATCATTGCTTGGTTGAACTGGATGGAGTCATAGAAGTGCTGTAAAAAAATGAATAAACCTGTAAGAGAGTAAGAAAATAAATATGGAAATTAAAGAGAAATACATCATCAATACAAATCAGGAATACAGCAAAAAATTTAAAAATACAAGGAGAAATTTAAAAAAAGAATATGAGGACATATAAAAGAATAATTACAAGCATTCATTTGTTAATTTATTTCTGTAGATGTTTTATACATTAAAAAATAATACATATTTTTAAATTCCTAAAATATATACACAAATATATGTAAAAAATAAGTTTAAGAGAAAAGAAAAACAGGATATATATTTTTCTGTATTTTTTAAAAAATGACTTTTTATATGTCTTATTTTTTGCTATTCCTTTAAGGGTTTGCATAGAAATTACTCTATTTTTAAAAAATATTCTAATTTTGGAAATATGTAAATGAACAAACACATGAAAATAAATGAGAATATTTCTATTTCATTATTGTCTTTGTATTTCCACATTTATTTTCTTATTGTTTTACAGATTTATTCCTATTTATGGCACTCCTGTGTTTTCGTAGAACAGTTCTAATGACACCAGTTCAATACGCTCCAGGAGGCTGGGCAACATAGCTCAGTCATTTCTATAAAATGTATTTTTGTTTATATTTCAGTTAAATTATGTTGTCCTCTGTGACTAATCCTGGACAGCTTTTTAACTGCTTAATGGGATAATACTGAACAGAGTGAACAAGACATTTCTCTGGTTTTGTTGCAGGTATTTCTTCAGTCAAAATGGAAGACCGACTATATTGCCGAAGCAGAGCGGCATGCACATGGGTCTGAGGAGATATCTCAGCGTCCTGGATGTACAGAAACTGAACAGCCTCTACCACTGTGGTACCAACCTCCTCACTACACACAACACATGTTCACGCTGACATGAGGCACTCCAACAACATTAAGACTCATTTATTTTACAATCAGTTTTACAAATCTTTCTCATGACTTGTAAGGCTTTACATGGCCACTAGAGTACCTCAGTGAACTGCTCTGGGGAAGGCCTGCGAGGTTGAGGAGTGTTTGCTGTACTGACACTTCAGTATTCAATATACTGTTTCTGCTTTTACTCATTATTGTAGACTTGCCTTTCCTTGTCTTTACTAGTTTTGTTTTTTGTATTTACAAAACAACACTACTGTTCTACTTTTTTTGACGATTCATTTGTAAATTTCTTTTATACCATCTTTTAATTGCATGCTTGTATTCTGGCTTCTTTTTTATTTATGTAGAGGGATATAGCTATGAAATGCTATACAAATAAAACTATTATTTTCTCTTCCAGCTGCACGGACGAGGGAATGAAATCCCAGTGCGTGGGCTTCACTGTTGGTTAACCTGCATTTGCTGTGACATTTAATAAAATTATAAAAATCCTGCAATGTTTATTGTTGTTTGTATTTTTTAAGCATATCTGCCAGCACAAATGTTACATATCCAATTACACCCTGCAAGTGTGTAACACCCAAGGATAGAAATATACTGTACTGCTCTATGATCAGAAGCACAAACATTATGCCACAAACAATAAAACAACAAAACAAACAAAAAGCAAACACAAGCAAAAAAAAATCAGAAATTGTACAGCTATTCAGTGGATGTAAAATAAGGCTACTGACTGTATTTTAACCCAAGTAGGTAATGTCCAAAGCTAAAATATGCTAATATTTTTGTACTATTTTTTTCTTAGTATCACCATAATATTCCTTATTTTGATGCTGCTGCAGTGTTTATTGATTTATATGTGCATGCTGCAAATATGAGCACTGATTTTAATATTATTGGCTTTTTCTTAATTATTTTAATTGTTCTTTATGTGTACTTATATCCATTATTTTTACTTCTGTTTTATGTGTTTTTATTGGTTGACTGTGATGTATTTCACTGCCCCTGGTTTCTTTTATTTTTTCCTTGTTTGTGAAGCACTTTGTAATGGTAGTTTTGAAAGGTGCTATACAGTATAAATGAGGTTATTATTATTCAGTTGGTTTTATTTTCTACTCTGTCTACTCTATTTCATCTTAAGTGTATAATATTCCATCTTATTTTCCTCATTTTTATGTTCATTCCCCTTCACTGTAAAGCACTTTGTGCTAGTATAAAAGGTGCTATACAAATATTTTTATGTCCTTTATTTATTCCTAAGTATTAAATGACTACAACAGTTTATTATGTCTACGATAACGAAGGCATACAACAACAATGCAGAGCTAACAGTAGGCACTTATTCCCTCAACAACCATTGTTCTGTCTCCTGTATATAAACCTGTCTGACAGACGACCAACAGTTTGTGTGTCGGCTTGTGTTTAGTCTGTAGGAGGAGCTAAGATCTCAGACTGGCTACGATACGCTGCAAGTATCTTACCATCTGCTCTTCATTTACCTGGCAGGAAGGATCTACAGTAAGGTTATTAGTTAATGTGCAGCCAGCATTCAGAGGTAAGACTATCACTTTTTTCAACATTGAAAATATTGAATATTGTGTTGATTTATTTGAGAAAAGGGAAGTTCCTGGATTACATATTCTAGTTTTGTGCATGCTTTAGTGTTTCCCCCATAAATGAAATTTTTTGCGTGTAGAAAAGCTCTGAAATGAAATATAAACCAGCTTTAACTTGCAATTTCTTGAATACATTACAATTACATTACATACATTACAGTATTTTCTGCATCAGTGTTTTTTTAGCTTAAGAGACCATTGTTATTATAATATACTCTATGCATTGAGCACTTTTTTTCTACCCTTGTAATGGTTTTCAGATGATAACGTGACAAAGTTGAGCACATTTAACATGTCTGTTAGTGAGCTGGCACGCTGAAGCTGGACTCAGGTGGTGAGACTAAGTGTCAGGTTTATTTGGGCTTCTCAGATTTACTGTGTAAATGCTTTAGCTAATACACCAACAACTAACCAGGGGATCAACTGTTACACTGTATATATTTATATTAATATTATTATTATTATTATTATTATTACATTTTTATTTTATATCATCCCCATTTGGACAGGTTTTATTTCTCCGGGGGAGATGAGGTGATTTTAATATTACCTGTGCTAATAACTACTGATATTGTCTTTTGAGCCCTGTTTTTGGAGTCTATATTTGTTGATATTGTGACACACTGGCATCATTAAAAGTATGCCGAATTAGCTATTAGCTATTCCTGTTTGTAATGTACCCATGGCTGCACAGACAACTATCATTGGATTAATTTGATACTGAAGAAAACTTAAAAATGCGATGATTCTCAGGCAAGATTTCAAGTGTCCTTTTCTATGATTTTAAAGCGAATTTATGAACATTTATTCGTAATGGACATCGGGGATAACATCCTCTGGAAGTGCGACTTTTGACTCAGATTCATCTGATGCAGTAACTTTGAAAGCTCTACTATCAATGATCCACGTTCCTCTTCTATTTATCTGCTGTATATCAACAGCTGATGATGCCGCATGGCTGCATCCCTGGTGTTCAGACTACATAACAGAGGACCAGAGGTGGTGAGGGAGGTGCTCCTGGAGCGAGGATGGGAGGAATACGACGAACACAAGCGGGAGGAGGAAGACTGGAACCTGTACTGGCGGGGCTCTGCATTCCGCAACTCAGAATATCACAACCTGTTGCCATGGCAGCGCCTCAACCACCATCCCAAAACTGCTGGCATCACACGCAAGGTGAAGATGGTCTGACATGTGTTGACTCTGTGCGTTAAAGAAATGCTTTTTTGTGCTGTTTGAAATCAAAAGTTGATGCTTGACTTATTTTAAGTTAAGTGAAATTCTGTTATGCAACTATGTTGTGTACATGATGTAACCTACTTAACTATGTATTATTATGTTTTATATAATGATTTTAACCCAAACCATAATCTATTACTAAACGGAACTAATTAGTTTTGTTGCCTAAACCTAACCACGTATTTTTGAATATTTGATGAGTTGGAAGTGAGAATGTGTTGCAGCATGAGGTGTAAATGCAACATATTCTCACCGATGCACAGGGTATCCCTCTCATGTTACTTTTGGATGGACCAGGGACACCATGTCAACATACACTCCTTACATGCATAGTGTCCTTTCAAAATAAACTTCCATTTTCACAGAGATTAGGTTTAGGAAACAAAACAACTTAGTTAGGGTTAGGAAACGGTCATGGTTGATATTAACGCCACTGACTAGCGACTCACAGGTCTCACAGGACTGACAATACTAAGAAATCGTGAAAATATAGGTCACCATTGCTTTTAGTATCACATGGGCTACAAACAGTGGTCTCCTGGTTGAGAGTCTTGTGTTTGTTTGACCCATCCACCACAACTACTGCCCTTAGCAGATTCTCACCGTATTAATACCACTTCACTTGCTCAGACTGTTGACTGACAGACTGTAACACCGCGGGTGGGTTTACATTGGTGTTAGATGAAAGCCGATGTGTTGCATGTAGTTGCCAAAGGGTGTCTCCGTGCATTGGTCTCTGATGCTAAGGGGCACTTAACTGAGGGGCAGTATTAGATGAGTTGAGACTGGGCTGCAGCACCAGGTGTAAATGGGGCCTTTGCCAAGAATACCAAACCAAAAGAAGTTTTCCAAACAGAGATCACACTCTAAAAGAATGATTTGTGATTGTTTTGGAAGGACTGCTTGGCACGCAACCTGAGGAGAATGAGAGCCACGTTTGGTCCATCTCTCTACAACTTCAGTCCGACCACCTTCATCCTCCCCAATGACTACACCCGCTTCCTGTCTGAATACAACAAACTGCGTCTGACCAGAGAACCGTTGGTCTACTGGATATGTAAACCTGTGGATCTCTCCAGAGGCAGAGGGATTTTCATCTTTAAGGATATCAAGGACTTGGTCTATGACTGCTCTGTGATCGTACAGAGGTACATCAGTAACCCTATGCTGATCTCCAGCTACAAGTTTGACCTGAGGATCTACGTGTGTGTGAAGAGCTTCCATCCACTGACTGTTTACATCCATCAAGAAGGCCTGGTGCGTTTCGCCACCGAGAAGTACAACCTGTCATCTCTGCATAACCTGTACGCCCATCTCACCAACACCAGCATCAATAAGTTTGGCCCCTTCTACAAGACCGAAAAAGAGAGAGTAGGTCAGGGATGCAAGTGGACCATGAGCAAGTTCAGGCATTTTCTCCACAGCCAAGACATCAACGAGCTTCTTTTGTGGCAGAGGATCAACAACATTGTCACGCTGACCCTCCTTACCATCGCTCCCTCCGTCCCCTCCTGTCCAAACTGTGTGGAGCTGTTTGGCTTCGACATCCTGATTGACGTCACATTTAGACCCTGGCTGCTGGAGGTCAACTACAGCCCTGCGTTGACTCTGGACTGCCAGGCAGATATCACAGTGAAGAAAGGGCTTATCAGTGATCTGATTGATTTGATGAATTACACATTCATTGACAGCTTGAGAGAGCGAGCCTATCAGAGACAAGGACACCAGCAGCCTTGTTTCCATTCAATACCACCTGTGCTCTCCAAGTTTAAAGAAACCAGATCTAAGAAGCGAAATCGCCAGTCTTCACAGATGCTCCCTCTGATAAAAACTCTTCGCCCACCTGAAAAGATGAACCAAAGACAGTCCAGGCAACATGTTTTTGTACCTGACTATCAAAGACACCTTCCCCCTGTTGACTTAAACATGATATATGCATCCAGGAGCAGAATAGTTAATACCAAAACCCATACTGACAAGACCCTGAACCTGATCCTCGGCCCACATTCAAGGACAAACGTGTCAGTGGTAAACAGGCAGACGCGTCCAGCTCTTGCACCGTGGCTGATGGACAACAGGAGTCTTCACGTGTCTGAGGTTACAAACTGTGACGACACTGAAACTGAAGCTGAGACGGAGCTCTCTGGAGAGACGGACCTTTCCTCTTCGATACATGATATCCCACACAGGGGGCTGGGATTCAGATGTTCAAAGCTCCCGAACGTTTACAGGTAAAACTAAATACTAAAGTGCTGTATAATGTGGATGTAATGCTGTTTAAATGCAGAATTTATCATTTGTAATACTGGTCTACAGGGAACCCCCTCACCTGAATTTAAAGGGACAGTTTCCATGCACTGAGGTGTGGTTTTATGAGGTACTTATCCATAGTCGATGTATTTCTAACAGTAGATGACAGTCGACACGCCCCCAGTTTAGAGAAACAGACAGAAGTACCAGCACGGGAGCAAAGCAACGTACTGCTGTAGATGGGGGCAGCAGCAAAACATATTTTAGACACCTAAAAACATCTATATCACTTTAAGTATATGCAATATTCAGAATATTTGCGCTGGTTTGTCTTGCAGTGGGACAGCTATAAAGCCGTTATCTATTCTCTCGCCAAAGCAAACAGACTCTATTGAAAAAACTGTAATTTTACCTTGTAAAAAACGCTGCCTCAATCGGTTGGTTTGTTTGTGATATTGTGTGACTTTGGTGAATTCGAACTAATCCTTCAAAACACCAGAGTCAGACAATAAGAAAAACTAACCGATTGAGGCAGCAGTAGACCAGCAACCCCCATGTTCTGTGAGGTAAAATTATTGAGGGTTTTTTTTTCATTGAAGTTTGGTAGTTTTGGCAAGAGCATAGATAACTGCTTCAGTTCCCTGACAGGAACATGTTGTGCGTTCCAATACCCATACTACCTACTATTTAGTATACAAGAAAAATATTTAATATGTCCCATTATTTGGGCGGCTATGGCTCAGAAGGTTGAGCAGGTCATCCTCCAATTGGCTGCAGTCATGTCGATTTGTCCTTGAGCAAGACACTTAACTCCAAATTGCTCCTAAAGCCATAGCCATCGGTATGTGAATGAGATGAATGAGTATTTAGTTTAGATCCTGATGGGCAAAGCTGCACAAAATACCAGCCAACTCCAACCATTCATATAACATATCAAACAAATGCTGTGGTTGTTTCACAGTGGGAGTCACAGACCAGTGAGGATGGAGGGAACCACAGCACTGAACGGACAGCACATCCCTCCGCTCAGAGTTGGAGACTTCATACGGACATTCCCATTTAACACAGCCACCCTGAGGGCCTCACAGCATCAGCTGGATGTCAGGTTGGTCATACAGGAGCTTCACAAGCTCACCGCTCAGTTGGCCTCATCGGGAAAGGAGTTGAAGCGAGAAGAGGAGGAGGTGAAGAAGGAGATAGATGGTGAAGAAGACTTGGATTCACTGTTGTGGGGGCCAAAGAATCCTCCGTTGCTCAGTCAATGCTTTAAATCCATTTAAAGTGGCGTTCCTTTTATATTTTTACTTTCTGGATTTATTGCTAAGCCCTGACAAAGCAGCAAAGCCGTCATGGCGTGGTGCAAGCCACTGGAAATAATGTGTTTCCGAGCTCAGTGGTATCGTTGTATTGTTATCTGAATGGGCCTTCAGTGAGTGTGAGATGGAGACAGAAACAGAGAGAGAAAGAAATATTCATTCATGAATGAATGAATGAAAACTGATAAATATTAGTTTATACCAGAGATTCACACAAGTTCATGCCAGAGGGGCGAATTATTCAGTTTCCTTTCCTGAGAATTAAAAGTAAAATCCACAAGTAAACTGCAATTAACTGCAAGACTTCATGGGTGTGTTTGTGTTGTAGGATCATTAGCGCAGTATCGTTTGTGAATAAGACCTTGAGACGGGACAGATAACTGTTGTGAGTGATGTGCAATTCATGGTGCGATCAGCGGCCGCAATCCATTCTTTGTGACTTCGCCCCTCAGTGTTCACAGCAGCATGTGGAAACGTGGTCATAGTTGAATCATTGATGTGTGATATTGCTTGTCAATCAATTACTTGCTACATGAGAGTATATATAATATAGTGTTAAGTCTACTAAAAGTATTTCCTCCCAACACTACATCACCTCATGACTCTCACATATGAACTCACACATTCATCTAAGATGTCAGATGGTAAATTTGTCCTTTTCCTTGATGCGTACTCTGCCTGATGCATACTTTGTTTCCTGTCGTCCATTGGGGTACATGGTCTTGACTGTCCCATCAGGATACTCCCTCCTCTTGTACTGGGAAGTGTGGATCTCTCTCTGACCGTTGGGAAAATCGACCACCTTCTCGCCGGACCTGGAAGAGACAGTGATCCAGAAAAGCATGATGAAGAAATCACTTCTTTAAGTCTCCAATTAGGCTCAGTACAATGTTTTCAAAAATAATATAACCACAACATTTCATAATAAATTCAGAAAATAACGTGAAAACGCTGATATTGATGATGATAATGTTCAATTTAGTCGCTAACGCGTTTTAATTGAATTAATTATTAATATTTGTTTTAACCGTTTATCCAACAATGTTAATCAGTTAAAATGCTTAATGTCTTTCAACCCCCCAATTTATTTTAAATTGTGTGAGTATGGAAGGAGGAAGTTTGGTTAAACGAGTATAAAATGAGACTTGGGTTTGAATATTTCACACAGACTACACAATATGATACTGTCAGGTAGAATAAGGTGATTTTTCTGTCCCCTTAACCAAATATTAAGGGTTTGATATTTAAATTCCATTATGTCTGCACCTGTCCTCTTACTGGTTACATCGTGGTGTCATTTATTAATGAGGAAACCTGTTAGCTGCCACTTTACTGTGACCCTGCAGACACCCTGAGGCTGATCCTGAAATACAGCACAGACTTGAGTCTTACGGTGAGAGGTGAACGATGGTGCCATCAGGGAAGATCGTCCTCTCGCTGCCGTCAGGCTCCAAATACTTGATGGTCTGGTCTGGAAATAAGATCTCCCTCTTCCCCCCGGGGTGTCGCTTCTCTGTTACAGAGGGACACATTTTATAAATGAAAGACTGTGAGCTGTACTCATATACAGTACTGGCAACTTTCCTTTTTCTCTTAGAGACGCTAACCAACAGCAATAAAATAGCTTTAAACTGATACTGTCTGCTGTCAGTTTGTCAATAAACCATGAATAAATGTAAAACAACTTTTATAGCACATCTAGCACAGCACACAGTTAAATTTAGCCTCTGAATTTAACACATCCAAGTATTGGAGCAGCTACTATACAGTGCCTGAGATGCAGTTTGGGGGTCTGGTGTTAGTACCTAATCTGTGTTTACTTACCAATCTGCTTGTTGGGGAAGTGAAGGACCTCCAGACCACTTGGGTGGATGGTATGAGTTGTCTGTGAACCAGCATAGTAATACACCTATAGCACACATTAGCATGATCTTAGCGTTCCAAATGAAAAATAAAGACAATAAAATCAACATCATTGTCAAGTTTGATCAGGTCAATGTAGCACAGAAATACAGCTGTGAAAACAAAAAAAGCTTAATCTGCTGAAGCAACTGAAGCCTGATATTAAGTTTTAAACATGCACACAGGCGGCCACAGAGCTCACCACTTTCCCATCTTCTAAAATGTGTTTGATGTCTCCATTGAAGAACGTGACTGTTTTCGTCTTCTGGTCCGCAGAAGTGACCTTCCTCATCACCAAGCTGCACTCGCTAGAGAGAAGCTGCTCCATCTGGGAAATAAAGAAATTTTCATCACTATAAAATTGTCAAAATGGTGTATAAGGGTAACTTTTTTCCAACCTGGACCCTAGTTTTTCATGTTTTTGTGTCTAACTGACTAATGCAGACAACAATTTCTGAAACTGGTCCAGTATTGAGGGAGAACGCCGTAGACGGCAGCTGCTCACAGGCTGCAATATAATCCTATTGGGGCAAGCTGGCACCGTCATTTACGTCCACTAAAAGTGCTTCTTTTTGCCGAAACAGGTGCTGATTGCTAGTGTCTGACATCATGGCTAGGTGACGTGTTGCTGAAAGACAACGGCGAAATAGTGAAATACGTCCATGCTGGAAATGCAGAGCTTGTTGTGTTGGAGTACAGAGAGCAAAGCTTAGTGTCATCTAAAAGATTTTTAATGTCATGGCTGAATATTTAGATGATTTCAATAGCGTGAATGAACTCTGACACGTCTCCTGAGCAGGACTTGGATGCAATAACAAACAGACCAGAACAAGAGAAAGGTTATAAAAATGTTTTATTTCCCTGCAGGGTCCTTTCCATAATGCTGTCAGACACTTATAATAACAATCTGAGCCTGTCAGTGAACGTAACATTACATTGACGTGGCTGCCGGTTACAGCGCCACCCCTTAATACTGGACCAATTTCAGATATTGTTGTTCCTATTAATCAATTAGACACAAAAACATCTTGAGTCTAAAGTTACACTTTAAAATTTCTGTAAGATATTTTAGCAGTTAAACATGCGTTTCTGAATTGTTATGAAGAAAATGTGCATCTTTAATAGGGAAATTAAGGTTATTATGAGTTTTTTATATGGAACATTATCCTTATTACCCCAGATAGAGCTTGATTTTTATTTCAATATTTTTTTTAAATTTACAGTTGTTTTAGTAACCCTTTAAGTTGAGAAGTTAAAATCAAGTCTGCACAGTGACAGAACTGGCACAGGGAGGGTATCGACTTGCCCTTCATAAACATGTAATGAGGTCAGTCAGAGCTCTGACACCATCTTTTGTCAGTCCTCATAAATTATTGCCAGGGTGCTTAAAGACCACTTAACAGTGTATTATATACTTAAATAATTAAAAAAAAATGAAACCAACAGGATTTATGCTGCAGTAAAAATTAAATGCACAATGGGCTGGTAGCTTTGAGTGTTTGAGGCTACAATTTATCTGAGTGTCAACACTTCTGTAGATATTTGGTTAACAGAAAATGTTTGTGAACAAGTTTGTGTGAGGATTTATTTGACTTTTTTTGGCAGTGTAACAAATTAGACAAAAACGTAATGAAATATACAGACATTAACACAAGATGTACATGTGCACAGATGTCACACAATGATGTATTTTAAGTGTTTGTTTCTGCGTATGAAAGTGTGGAATATATTCATATATAAATAACTGTGACCAGATGCACGTGAGGAGAGAAAAATAAATATATAAACAGTAATGATAATGTCAACAAGGTCAATAATAATAATAATAATAATAACAATAATAACAATAATACATTAAAAATAAATAAGTAAAAAAATCAACTAATAGTACAGGGTTTGGTGTGGTCTGACCTGCTCACCCTATTTTTTCTTTCTTCCTCTGTCATGGGTTTCATTTCCTTGTGCCAGGACAGAGCCAGTCTATTATGAATGAGTTATTACATTGTTTTATATTTTTCCTTCATTCTAGTTTGCATGTTGTTTGAGAGGATCCAGCCCTCAACCATGCCACCCCATTCAAGTTTGGTCCAATAAACTGTATGAGGAGAGTTAACAGATATTATGATGCCTGCTTTCATGAAACTGAAAGGCACCACAATTCGGGGTAAAAATAATACAGACAAACCATTAATAAGGGTAAAATAGAGGGAGATCCAATGTTGATATGATATGATTTGTTACCTCTGTTCGTTCCTCCTGGTGTGCAGGGTGGGTTTGCGCAGTACATCGGCCATCCACTGGGTGGCACTGCGGCGCAACTGTTAGTTTCTTCCTCAGCTCAGAGGTTTCTCTGATCAGCTCCTCCAGCTGGTGTCGAACTACAGACCAATCACTCTCTCTCTGCTTGAACTGCTGCTGAAGAGCCTCCATCTGCTGCCTGAGGGCCTGCACACACACACACACACACACACACACACACACACACACACACACACACACACACGTAGGTCCGTGCGTGAGTCATGCGTTGACTTGAAAAAGTTGGAGAATGTTTGCAAATGTTTTCACAGCTTTACGTCATGCTGTGTTTAACCACTCTGCATCACACCTGATGACAATAGTCTCCACCAGGAAACGGGACAAAACAAACAGCTAATTTCAAAACGAAAGTAACAACTATGATGCGTTATCCCAAAACTTCCCAGGTAATGACAAACTGAAGTTCCCTGAATTACTTAATCAAACCATTTTCATTTTTTACCGTGTCATAGTGAAACACTACTTTATATTTCAATTTTCCTCCATTTCTGTGCCGTTTTGTTGTCTCTCCTTTGGTGGCATTCATTTAGAAAAATGTCGCTCATAAACTGAACAGTCTTACTAAGCATTTACATTTATTATTCGGTCCATTCATTCCGTTCGCAGCCCTGCGCCAAACTGCACAGTCGCTTGAAAACACTTCAAATCAGTGAATGACATTATATCATTCACTTTTTAACACAGCAAGTAATTGCTAATAGTTTTCTTTTTCAGCTGGTACATATTGGAGGAAAAACATATATATTGTGCACATATAATGTCCAAGCTCTGTTGTTTATTGACCATCCATCCATCCATCCATCGTCAACCGCTTTTCCCGTTAGGGGTCGCGGGGGGGCTGGACCCGATCCCAGCTAGCACTGGGCGAAGGCGGGGTACACTCTGGACAGGTCGCCAGTCCATCGCAGGGCAAATAGAGACAGACAACATAGAGACAGACAACCATTCACACTCACATTCACACCTACGGGCATCAGTTAACCTAAACAGCATGTCTTTGGACAGTGGAAGGAAGCCGGAGTACCCGGAGAAAACCCACTCTAACACAGGGAGAACATGCAAACTCCACACAGAAGAGTCCCAAGCCGGAATAGAACCTGCGACCCTCTTGCTGTGAGGCAACAGCGCTAACCACTGCACCACCGTGCAGCCCTTGTTTATTGACCACACATGAATATATTCTCATTAAATTACACGTTATTGCCTTATGAAAAAGGAAAGACATAACTCATAGTACAAATATCCCATAATGCTGTTGTTTTAGAAAAGATCCTCAAAATGTTATAGCGACAATTTCATCAGTTGCAGTTCTGCTAACTCACTTCATGTTGTTATAATTTATGAAATGTTGAATTGATTCAGTCACAATGATTGAGACATTGTTCTTTTTGCTGAAACTGCTTTATAGAGTCGGCCTTTCACACAGAACGCGGTTTGTGCTGTGGTCACCGCTGAACCGAAGATCGGTAGTTCAGTACCTGGCTCCTCCAGTCACATGTAGACGTGTCCTTGAGCAAGATACTTAACCCCTAAATTGCTCCCAAAGGCTGTGCGTGTGTGAATGAGTATTTAGATTAGATCCTAATGGGCAGGTTGGCACCTTGTGTGGTAGCCTATACCATCAGTGTATGAATGTGTGTGTGAATGGGTGAATGCTGACATGTAAAGCGCTTTGAGCGATCGGAAGACTAGAAAGGTGCTATATAAATGCAAATCCATTCATCATTTATGGCAGTATTTGACGAGTTGGGAGTGAGAACGATTCATTCATTCAGCCAGTTCTGATCAGGCATGTTTTCTGGGGCACTGCATTAGTTGAAATCAATTTAGTTCACAAAATAATAGACACACCTTCCAGTAACACATTATGCAGTTCAACTGCACCACAAACTCCAGCGTCCAAAATACCAAGTCAACAAAAGCTGAAATTTAGGGAGGATACATTTTTTACAGTTTTTGCATTAGACTGCATTATATCTAATGATATCAAATTATATGAACAATCTATTGCAAGCAGCTGTTGCATTGTAATCCTAAAATATAGAACATTATACAGTGTAGAAGAGAAGATAAAGCTGAGATTTTATTCTCTCATTTCTCATTGCAAGCACTCAGCAACGCTATACACTAAAACACTGTTTGCACAGCACTCTGTCAGCATGTTGAGGTTCTTTGGCAGTCAAGAGCTGCTTTTACCACACCCCCTGACATTAGCTTTCAAAAGTGGCAATGATAATCATTTCCAGTCTGACGAGCATGTGAACGAAATCAGATGAAAGACGGGCAGCAACTTGCCCAGGTCTGTCGCACAAACACAAAGTTAATGAATACAAAAACATGTGTGAGGGTGAATCATTAAAAATTCAATTTACACGAAAACACCATTTTAGTTTTACAGGTAGCTTCAGAATTAGTCAGATAATTACAGGTGATTTCCCAGCAGCACCGTGCTTCGCAGCCATGAAACCATCGTGAACAACAACACCATGTACTGTCATCCAGTGGAGGGTTTCACATTTACTTTACACTCTTTGTCCTTGTACTGAAAGGCTGAAGTGGTGCATGAAAGCATTGTTGAAGTACTTCTATTAAAGGCATAATCTACTAAATGCAAATGCACACTGGTGGTACCAGTTCTGCAGCATACTGTGCACCAGTAGGTGTGGGTGGTATTCATGGCTTCAGGGAATACTGGAATGAGCTTTTCAGAAATGCAGGAGAGTAAATTATTATCGAAGCACGGCTCTGACAGATACAGTGTAACTTCACGAGGAAGCAGTTCACATCTTTCATGTCTAGGAGGAACAATCATGTGTGAACTCTTAGCGGGAGAGGTGGTATTGTGAAACAGGCCAATGATGTCATGAGAAAAGCAGTTTGTTAAGTAACACTGCAGCACAATAGATGCCAAATCAATATTTTTGCGGCTTGAAGGATGTACAGGCGTTTCCTGTTTAATATTGTCGACACACCCTGAAAAGACACAAACGATGAATTTAACCTACTAATAAGTATTATCTGTGCTGTTGCAGCCTGATAGAACTACAGAGTTGGAGGTGGATAACACTGAGTGAAACTGATCCTGTTGTTTAATCAAATCCAATCCAATTTCTGCTCAGATCAGATTTTTTTGTTTGGCTGTTCACATTATTTTTTAAATGTGACCGATAGCAGATTCCAGAGCGAACTGGTCCCAATTATGGACAGACGCCACACACAGCACGCTGTCGGATGGAAATAAACAGGGAGGCCACTAATGTGCAGTGGAAGCAAGCAAATTCCTGAGTAGATGATAACGAGGAGAATGAAAAACACATTTTGAATAGTGGCTTTTTATGGAGCAATGGCTGCTACTTCTGTATGGAGGCATGTGTGGAGTGGTGGTTAGGGATATCGCAATACCAGAAATTTAGTAGTGGAAACCAATACCAGTGAAATTCCATCATCATCAATTCTCAATACCAAATTCAATAGCACGGTAAAAAACACTAAAACAATATTTCCCATGTACTTCAACATACATTACTGTTTGCATACTGGTTTTTGCAAATTTATTATTAATCCCTGAGGATCTGCTTCAAGTTTTTCCCCAAAAACTACATTTTTCAAGATGACATTTGAACATGTTATAATTTACCTTCATCAGTACATTTTACTAAATGGAGCTTGAATGCACCATCATGTAATTCAGTGCAACCTCTGGTTATGTTAACAGTTAGCTCTTTTATTTAGCTAAGCAGGTCTGTGCTGCCCATCGGCTGCTAACAGCTATCTTTACTAGCTCTCCTCCTGCCGATTTCAACACAAATTTGTTGTTCCCAACGTAGCATCGTCAGGGGCATTTTCTATCATCGCTGGGACAACAGGACGCCGTTAGTCTCAAGCTGGTACATGAGGTACTGTATAAAAATGAGAACCATCACATTTTCAGAATTACGGCAATGTCTCAGTGCAATCTCTCAGTGCCTCTCCACATGAGGCAAGACGCTCAGTTCAGGCAACACATCCCCCTGAGAAAGCACTTAAGCTGCCAACACATGATGAGAAATGTGCTCTTCAATCACCACGAGGTAGGCGGCTGAGGAGTCTTGTAAAGGTAAAGAGCAGCACAGGTGTTATATGGCATCAAAAAAGTGCACAAAAAGGGGTTGCGCTTTGAAAGGCCCCCGGCAACCATTGAAATAATTTGAACTTTGAGCGCACCGCTCTGTGGCAATTTTGAGCGGTGCAGCACGCCAAGGGTAACGCTTCAGCCTAGTCAGCACTGCTCTCCCCATCAGAAAACAACAGCACAGCCAGAGTGATTTTACCTCTGATCATATGTGGGCGGCTTTAGGAGTTGGGTTGGTTGGCAACAGGGGCAGGTTATCGAGTGAGTCCTGCCAGGGCAGAATTGGGATGAATGTTGATCTACAGTGAAGTGAAAGTCACATGAATTAAAATATGACTGTTTAGAAAATGCAAAAAAAACTGACCGGTACCTGATTTAAGACCACATATGAAAGTGGCCCAAATCAGAAATGAAAAGATCACCCTCCATGTGATTTTTGCTGTTTACGCTCTCACTCAAATCAGGTTTGGGACACTTTTGCCTGCAGTGTGAATACAGCCAAAGACACATTTCCTCCCACCAAAAACTGACCTGGACTTCGCTGATTTCCAGGTTGTGCAGACTGTGTTGATTTCTCGTTTCCTGGCTCTCTTCTCGGTCAGAGAGGGAGTTATCGCCTTTGCAGCCCGTCTTCAGCTCATCATTGTGATCCACTCGTTCTCTGCATACAAACAGAGCAACTTAAGAAATAATGGCAAATATTATAAATAATAATAAAACAAGACAGAGAGCCTACAGTTTATTGTGTTCACCGTCTTAGTTTATCTTGTGAGCATGATAACATTTACTTATTTGCACTGAATACAAAGGCTGCCACTTCTTAGTCAACTAATCTGTTATTTTGGTCTTAGTTGACTTAAAATTTCTTTTGTCAGTTAGCCTTTTTTAATGCTGAATCATGTTATGAGCACAGCTTTGACAAAGACAAGATTTAAAGTGGTGCTTTTATGTGATTTTTGTAGAGAAACTCAGTTTTACAGATCTGCTGATTAAATCAACTAATCAGTTATTCGACAAAATCGAATGATTGTTAGTCAACTGAGAATTTCTTTGGTCGAGGACAGTCCTAACACAGCAACTATAGCTGAGACTGATGGGAATAATAGTTTTGCAGGCATTATAAGTATTGCACAAATTAAACATTTCACCTGATGATGGATAAAAAGTCAGGGGATCATCAATTCATTCTGAGGCAATATAAATATCTACCAAATTTCAAGGCAATCAATGTAATAGTTACACAGGTACACAGGTCTGTTTAGATTTCCACAAAATGTCATGTGCGTACATCCTGTACAAAGTGAGAAAAGATATGATGATAAACCGGAACAGAAGCGGGCATTATGCTGAACTGATAAAAAATAACACCAACCTACAGGACTTCCTGGGCCAATACAGAGCTGCTACGAGATGTGGCAGATTTTTGATGATGTGATACAGAATAATAGTAGTAGAATACCACAAGCTGTTTTTACCCGAGAAATCCCCTAAATGTTTGTGCCGTATTGGTTACATCTGGACCATCGGGTATCTTTTCTGGTTTCAGTGAGCGTGTTGTCAACATGTTCTGCTGCCCTAAGCATAAAAAATACAAAAAAACACTTTTAAGAGGCAGAATTATGGAAATGACTGGTATAATTTGATGGTTTACATGCTTGAAACAAATATTCAAGTGAAGTAACAATAAACAAAGCACATTTTTGAGTGGAGCAGGATTTAAAGGTTCATAGTTGTTCATATCTCATTTAGCGTCAGATAAACTTTTGAGTACATTTTTGCACAAAACAACTACTGTGGATTTGTCTCCCAACACAATTGCAAGATGCAGATTCAATCAAAAATCTCAAAACCAGACCAGAATACACAGTATATTGAAGTCATAATCTGGAAGATTTTCATTTAAATAAATGTCTTTTAAGTCACTATCGCTGAATGAGAGAATGGTGACTGAGCCTATGGCCCACTGATAAAAGCTCTTGTATTTGCAGTATTATGAACTGGGTGTCTGTGGCGACAGTTCCAGGAACGATCCAACATTTTCATCCCCATCCCCACTCAAACTCACACAAACAAACAAACAAACACATCACACTTTTCAGTCGCAGTAAACATGTGCTTAGTGTAGTTAGTCACCACCTTACTGTGTCACCACACTCCCGGAGCATTTTCTCTGTGTTTACTGTTGCTGTTGTTACTAAGTTTCCTATCGGCGCTAAAGGGCGCCTTGAGCGTTGGTATTACACGCTGATGGGCGTGACAAAGCGCTGGCAGGATATCTGTGGGTTTCAGCATGTCAAATTTAAGACTTTTAAAGACCTTTTTAAGATCATTATGAATGCAATATGCCTGATGCTTTGTTACATCCAGAGCATCTCAGCTTTTAGTGTAGGTGTAGCTCCAAACGCTGTCTGGAGTTCGACTGGAATCGATGCTCTAGATAATAATACTACTATATATAATAATATTGGCTGATTGCAGGCTTTTGCTGCTGTTTTTTTTTTTTTATGACAGCTTTATGTTTTTCTGACTTGACATGCAGCTCCAAAGACATGATGCCCAGTGTTCCAAGTTTTCTTGCAGAAGGAGCAGAGGGCTTCAAATATGTTTCCAGGGATCAGCTTCAACCACACACTAAATTCACTGTTCACTAACCACAGGTAACTGAACCTGCATTTACCAAGTTTTCTACCTGGTTTTAGCACTCTGACCGTAAGTTTGAGTCAGCGACATTACTCAGCTTTTCACTTTCTGTGAGGTTTCTCCACTAATAAGCACACCACTCCCCTTGACTCTACCTGATATGGGTGTGCTCTGATAATTTATATCCGGGGAGCACAGCCAATCCCTTTTGGTTCTGCTTTATAGTTTTGTTACGACGTGCTCAAAAAACTAAACATTTCAAAGCAAAATAATGCATTTCTTTTGAAATTAAAGTAATGATAATGAATTTTTAAGACCTGCCAAAATTGGATTTAAGACATTTTGTGAGATTTTAAGACACTTTGAGGCCTTAGGTCTTGGGTTACTGGATTTTAGACTGCTTTTTGACTTATTAACACCCCATAGGAACCCTAGTTTGTAACTTGCACCCTGGGAATGTGAATGGGCTGGAAAAGCGACAAGCATCGCTCTCTGGGAAGTTAGATCTAAAAACACACCTGTAATTACAGCTATAATTAACATCTATCGCCAAAGATGCCGCAAAAGAGGAAAGAAACAGAGATCTTTGAGATTGTAACTTTAAACATCTGTCAAAATTACCATTAAAATTCAGAGTTATATCATCTCTGCTGGAGCAGGAGGAACAGGATTGTTGCCGAGGCCCTAAACCAGATCCAAGACCCTGGTCCTGTTTCTGGATCCCAGGGAACATCCATCTCTCTTCAGCCTCGCTGGCATAATCATCCTCTGAAAGGTTTAAATGGGAATCCTGGAGGCCGAGGCAGGGAAGAGGGGATGAGAGCTTGGGAAACTGGTGACACTGGGAGGCTGGGTTATCTTCATCCTCACCACCAGTAGTGTTTCTCGTAGTGGAATGCGTGGGAATTGTACTGCGTTTCAGAGGTGTTAGGACTTGACTTGCTGCTGCTGTTGTAGCTTGTTTCTGACCTTTGACCAATTTTAAGCCTCTGCTGCTTCCTGGTCTTGACTTGTTGCTCTGGAAGAGATGAGAATGTGTTTTTGTTTCATCACAGCCAGTGGATAGAGTTTCCATGTTAAAGCTTGAGACTCTCTCCATGTGGTCATTCTTAAAACTAACAATAACTTCCTGATTTCTCCAGGCTCGAGGGGGAAAACTGTTGTCCCTCAAAGGGGGAGAAATGTTGAAATGTTGCATTGAGTCATACGCAGCGCTGGGATGTTTGGGTGTCCAGATATGTGTGTTGTTCCACTGCAGGGATTGTTCCCATAGAGCCCCTGAGGTGGCAGCAGCCACTTTTCTGTGAGGTGCTGTGAATTCAGACTGACCTTTCACCTCATCTTTGTTAACTGTTTCACCCATGTTTTCCATTTCTTGGTGCCTCGACTCGCTATCAGAGGGTGATTGATTAATGCTACACTCTGTCTCACTCTGGTCTTCCAAATGGGATTTCTCTCCGGACTTTCTCTCTTGGAATTGGCTAATTTTCTCTCCTCCGCATGTTGCTGCAGGATTATTAGTGATCTGTTTAACTTGGAAAGGCTGAGTTTCAGGTTCGGGCACGAGAGGAGTGCTGAAGGGAGTTCGTTCTTGGCTGCAGACTTGAGCCTGAGCCTGGATCGTTTGGGTCTTCCTCTGGCTGCCCTCGGGTGTCTGAGGATTATATGAACCAGAGCAAAAATCTTGTAAAGTCCCAAACTCTTGGCTATGCTCGGGCTGAAAGGTCAAACACTGGAGGGTTTCAAGCTGCGATTCTTTGTCTTTAAAGACTGTAGATGGGGCTGAGGAGGGCCTCAGCATGCTGGAGGTTAACTTCCTGGTGGGAAGCTGCTTGCTGAGGGAAGCCCTCCTCTGGACCTCCTGCTGATCAGTGACCTTAAGATTATTTCTGTCCATCCTGGAAATGCCCTCACTCTCCTGCAAGAAGTAACGTCTCTCTGTTAACCTCATCATCCCGCTGAGGGCCTGAAAATAAAGACTGAATTAGTCATATGCACATGTTCATATTGACATTTAATATGATGCATTATAGCTGTTATTTGATTAGACAGGTAAAAATGGCTTTGGGAAGCTTATAAGCTAAGCTACATTGTGATGTATCGGCCAATTTGCATTTGAAAATAAAATAATTGTCATTGAGAGGGAGTGAAGACAAATTCCACCAGATCTGGCAACCCTATCTGCTGTAGGACTAAGAAGGATTAGCTTATTTTATCTTATCAACCACGTCAATAAATGTTTTCAATAAATTTTCCTGTTGTTTATATTCTAACTGTACTAGCAATAAATTAAGGTACTGCGATCTAATCTGCAATACTGCTGTTTCTGATACAGTATGTGTATAATAATTCATCTGTAAAGCAATGATTTGTTTTATTTCTGTTTTTGACAGTTTTATTTAATTATTTTTTAAATTCACTTTTTTTTTCTAAATGTCTTTTAAATACCTATGCTATGAATACCTGTAAAATACTTCTTTCTATTTTGTACTACTAAAGATTTTCCTGTTCATATAATCATTTGGTCATAGCGTTTGTGTTACAAATCCTGTAATTAATTAGATTAATTTTTTTAATCGCCTGACAGCACTAATTTATTTATGTATTTATGCACTAATTTATTTCTAGAATTTTCCCTTTGCATTTTACCCCTTATTATCTATTTCTGTATTCTTTTCTTCATACATTTCTTTTCACATATTGTACATAGTGTGTACATAGTGTGCAAATAAGGGTGCTGTCACTCAACGTGCGTAATGGGAACATTCATTTATTTTGGATTTTGGCAGGGTTTGTAGTCCATAGTTATGTCACAGTAAACTACTGCAGGCTATACACTGTGTTATACTATTATGTAATATACCTGCAGCTGCTTTGGCTCAGAAGCCTCTATATACTCCCTGAAGATCAGCGTTGGTGCCCAAAAAAAGAAAAACACTTGAATTAAAGTATATAAAAGTAAGAAAACACGAACTAATATCAAAGTAGTTGACATAAAATGAAGTACTACACATGCTCTGGGTCATAGGCCAGTACCTGTCTTCAGGGTTAGCAGAGGGGCTGGCTGGGTCCTGGTCTGTGTGGTCTCTGTGCACAGTCTGGTCAGTCCCTGTGGTGGTCGGTAAGTGTCTCTGCTCTGCTGTCTTTTCTTTGGATATGAATGCATCTGAGTGGGAGACAAAGTTGAAAGCACAATATATTGTGCCGATAGATCAGAAAGGATGAATCCGCAGGTTAGGAGGTGAAGGAAGATTCATTGTGTGAACACTGGAAGCCAGAAGTATGTGACTGGATGAGTGCAAAACATCTCATCCTGCTGTGAGATAGTATGGATGACAGTGTGAAAACTCTACACCACTGTGAGTTGTAGCTGCAGGTACAACTTTACAGTAAGTGTTACTGGAGTCACAGGTTGGTTTGACAATCTCAGAACAGTAGTGTGATTGTTAATCTGTCTGACAGGCCTCTGATGCTGCAAATCTACACTGTCAAACACTCACAATAGACAAGCCATGATTACATCCCTGTAGTTTAATAATCAGTGGTCAATAACTAAAAAACTAACCTATGAAATATTACATTTTACTTAAAGCTATGGTGAGGAACTTTAATTTTGTGTTGATTTTGGTGGGCTTGATGGGCTCGTTTACTTATTTAGGTCATAGAGGCTTCAGTACTAAGTTGAGATCTTGAGAATTTGTAACTTTAAGCTTGTTGGACAACATGCAATGTTAATTTTAATAGTACATGTTCCTCATGAATGTAAATGTTTCCCCCCTAATGTTTCCAAGGGGAGCATGAGGGGATGTAGCTCAGTGGTAGAGCGCATGCTTTGCATGTATGAGGTCCTGGGTTCAATCCCCAGCATCTCCACTTCTTGTTGGATGTGAGGGCGATCTGGCTGCGACATCTGTCACCCCATTGATCGCTAGGGTTGATTTTTTTTTTTTAACAGAGAAAAAAGAAATCTCAGAAAGAGCAACAGAAGAGAGTTCCCCCCTTCCAGGATGAACAGATGTGCAACAGATGTTGTGTGTACAGAGTAACAATATAATGAAAATACAACATAGACAATCCATATGACAAAAATGAATACATATAATGTGAACATAAACCAAATAGATAGAGCCAGAGCTGCATGACCTCCTCTCCACCATGAAACCTTGAAAGAGGACCAGTATTTGGTGCTATCCTCTTCCTGTTCTGGTTGCACAATCACTTCTATTGTGTCATAAATTGAACCTTCATTTTCCTGGGAGGTTGTACCCAGTGACAGACAGAACTGCACAGTGACAGCAAGGCCTATGAACCAATATAAATTGTGCAAATGGTGTAATTATTCAGTAGCCTTTACATTGTGCAATCAACATTTACTCCATAATGATAAGCTAAAGCAAAAAATGTGTCTATTGTCACTTTAATATTTGGCATCTGTCAACTCCAATTTACAGCAACATGAACATAATCAAGTCGGTATTTTATGTGTTATGAGACAACTTTGGCAACTTAAGTCTGAAAGCAAAAAACTAAAGGGGCAATATGACATATTGTAGACAGAAACCACAAGTTTTATTAAATATAAATGAGAATGAGCTGTGGTTTGCTCATCTTGGAACAACCTACTCTTAAGTATTCCTGTGCTGTATGGTAACAAGCACACACACTGAGGACAAACGATCTCTCATTATTATTAATCATAATATCCATAGCAAAAAATATCCGTACTTCCCATAATAAGAGCGGTAACTGTAAATAAATGGCTACTATGTGTGTGATATATGATATGAAATTGGCCTACTATCAATCCTAGTCATAAAACTAATCCTCCAGGTAGCTAGCAAGTATCGCCGTCGAGGGCCATCAGACCAGACTGCTGGGCTTAAATTTTACTGTGTTTCACTGGATAGTTGACTGAGTAACCCAAAATACAATTAAATCATTGTCTGAGGAGGGAGCCCAGGAGAGGGAGGGGAGGTCAAGGATCAGAAAAGCTACTCATCTAACAAGGTCTAGAATAACTCCAGCATTGTCGTCACTCCGAATAAGTTTAAAATACCACATCAAAGCAATAAAGCAGTAAAACCATTCATGACATGAGAGAAATGTTCAGAAAACAAACAATAGACACTGATTTATTAGATGCGTACTATAACTGTTGATTGCTTTGGCGTATCTAGTCATGCATAAAGGCGTCTTTTAAATCATGAATCTGGTATAAGGTCACGTCCTCCATGTCTCTGAAACCGGTTCAACTCTTATGCCTTGCCTGGACTTGCAGCTGACGAAAAGAAGGAGTTTGAAGCATGCAAAGTTTGAGGCATGCAGAGTTGAGGCCTAGGGCTAACCCCCTTCTCCTCCTCCCTATAAGAAATCCTCCTCCCTTAGGATGCAACATTCCACGCAACCCTCATTTACTTTCCCTTACATAGTAGAGCACACTGACAGCAGTGCCATGTCTCCTCGTGCCTACACCATCTATCATCAATTCCCAGGGACCCACATCTGCGTACTCTGAGGACAATTTATTTTAGCGTTTTTAGTGTCTGTGGAGGAGACGTACAGATTTAGGGAGCAAAAGAGCTGTCATTCATGATAAACAGTAGCTTCTGGGATTTAGTAAATCCTCAGAGTAGCAAAATGGTTAATTCTCACAGTTTGTGCCAGGAAATGGCAGCGCTGTATGCTCTGAATATGAAAAGTTTCCATACATTTTTTTCATATGATTAACAGTCTGTCAGAAGTCATATCAGCTGGAGCTATCGGTACCTGTTCGCACAGAGGGCTTGTCAGGGCTCAACACGGCATGCAGACTTTGAGTTACATCACTAAGAAATTTCACCATGTTTGAGCTTCGTTTGATGTTTAACCAGTCTTAGTTTCCTGCTAAGAAACAGAGTTTGTGTTATTTCTATTTCAAAAGTTACAGGCTGGTCTTGGCACTTGTAAGCCCCTCTGGTCCAACAGTGGAAAGCAGCTGGTGACTCACCTCCTCAAGCTATAAAAGGCGGAGCTACAAGCACAGGGCTGAACTGCAAGGCAAACTCAAAGAGGCTGTCAACCATTTGCTCTGCACTCTTAGAGAATCACTTCCAGACCTGATACTGACTCTCACAAAACAGGACATTCAAACTTGAATGGAAACACATACGAGGACTGAAAGAAGAATTGAAAACCTCAGAGAGGATTAAAACTGAAGACACTGCACAGACTTGTTTGGCAGGTTTTTGTGTGTGTGTGTGTTTGCTGGATTGAGTGTGAGGTGACTTCCTTGTCGGTTTAGATAAGAACACTTTCCTAGCTTGTTATTATTTGACTGTTCAAATGGCATCAACCAATGGATCTGTTTACCAACTTATCGAGGACTGTGAAGCCACAAACAAGGCGCTGTATAAGTTCTATGCAGCTGTCATGATTATGATTTTCATCCTGGCGCTGCCTCTCAACGCATCAGTCCTCCACCTCTTCATATTCAAGCTGAAATTCTGGAAATCCAACAGCAATAACATCTTCCTTTTCAACCTGGTGTTGGCTGACATTCTGCTGCTCTTCTGTTTGCCCATAAAGGCATACAACTTCATCAAGGGAGAGAGGAGGAGTGAGAATGACACAGTCTGCAAAGCTATGCTCTTCATGTTGTTTTTAAACCGAGGGGCCAGCATTGCCTTCCTGACAGTGACCTCTATTGATCGATATTTTAACGTGGTGCACCCAGGTCGAAAGAATCTCCTGAGAGCTCTCAAGAAATCTCCTCATATCTCGATCATCATCTGGCTGCTTCTTCTGCCTCTCACCATCCCCACCATGCTCAAGAACTTCGACTGCTGCAACAGCCACGGCCAACAGTACGAAGGCGATAAAAACGATGCCTTGATTAAGGTAATGTATCCATGCTGAACACTTGTAGGGCTGTCAAAGTTAACGTGATAATACTGTGTTCATGTAAAATTCGTAGTAACTCCATTAATTTCTTTAACGTAGCTTGAGATTTTTAGGTTGTAGTAGGCTCTGTTTTAAAGCTAGAGGGAAAACACTGGTATCCTATGAAACTGCAATCCATTGATCCATTGGCAGTCGCTAGTCATGAAACAGGATGAATAACGCTCCAAACTTGCGCTAAATTTTGGCGAGGAAAAATCTGGCATGGCCATTTTTGAAGGATCCCTTGACCTCTGACATCAAGATGTGTGACTGAAAATGGATTCTATGGGTACCCATGAGTCTCCCCTTTACAGACATGCCCACTTCATGATAATCACATCAGTTTGAGTCAAGTCAAGTCAGCACACTGACGGCTGTTGTTACCTGTTGGTCATTGCCAGTTTGTCCCAGTTATCATTTATGAGTAAGCATTTTTCTGCTAAATGCAGTACCTGTGGAGGTTTCTGGACAATATTTTTCATTGTTTTGTGATGTAAAATAATTTCCGATAATACATATATACATACTTTGCATAAAAAAACATATTTGCCCATTTCCATGTTGATTAGTGTGATTAGTGTTAAGTAACAGACAAATCTCCCTTTAAGGTACATTTCGAACACATTTAAAATCTGATGTATGTAATATATTCATGTTAATTTGGGATTAACTATGGAAAATCATGTGATTTATCTTGATTAACTATTTTAATTGATAGACAGCCCTAATAGTTTGTGTAAATTGTCACCATACATTGCTCTTCAAAGTTTTGTTTTTCAGCATCATTCCCAAAAATCTGGTACAGTGCATGACATGAGTGAAATGACAAAGCAGAAAATGATTCATCCCAAATTGGCTTTAATGGAAAATTATATTATTGCTGTCAGTTGTGACATGTGGCAACACAGTGCTGAGTGAGCACATTTTGATGTCGACACATCAAATGCTGCGTCCTTGCCAATTATGCAATACACAGTTCACACAAAGCACAGATTTATTTTATAGAAACTGTCACTCTGCTGAAGTACTAGGGAGCAGTGGTGGAAGAAGTATTCAGATATTTACTTGAGTAAAACTAACAATACCATCAGGGTCAACTTTAAACTTTTTATGGGTGCTCAATCACACCTAAATTTCCTCTCAGCTCCCCTAAAAATGAATTATTAAACCCGTGGGATTGTTGGATGACACTACTGTCTTGACTTAAGACTGAGGCTGTAGCAGACTCAGTCCTAAAGCTAGAGGGGATCATATGGAATTAGAAAACCTAAGAACCCATTGGTACCATAAGTTGTTGCAGCAATTTTTGTGTTGATACCATTTGTTGCACAGGTTTGGTGCTAAATTTAACTATTTTTTACCACTCGACAAATGATGAATAATTCCTCTAAAATACCACATTAAGATATCAAGATCTTCAGGAACACCAAAGGAAAAGTCATGCTGTGATTTGGTATCAAAAACTTTTGATATTCAGAGATTTCTGTAAGAATTGCTTTTTTTGGGGATTGGATAGCACTTCTGTTCTGTAAACTGCTCAGAAACTCCCTTATTGTCAATCTACCTAGGAAAGGCATCCATCCTCTTAATGCTCTAGGTCTCTGGTTTGTGGCTGTAAATTTTAATGATGCTGTGATTAACCTAGAGGTCACCAAGGTCATTTTATACAGTGAGGTTAAGTTTGGTGAAAATAACACACATTTATACTGTATTCAAAAAACTACATGGTTTTTGCCCCAAACTGCATGTGATTATCATAAAGTGGGCATGTCTGTAAAGGGGAGACTCGTGGGTACCCATGGAACCCATTTTCATTCACATATATTGAGATCAGAGGTCAAGGGACCCCTTTGAACATGGCAGACCAGTTTTTCCTCACCAATTTTAGCCCAAATTTGGAGCGTTATTTAACCTCCTTCCTGACAAGCTAACAAGATACGGTTGGTAACAATGGATTCCTCAGGTTTTCTAGTGTCATCTGCTTAAAGACAGTAGAGTCAGTTGGGATTGTGGGTCTCGGGGTGTTAAGGGAATGAGAGGCCTCATTAGAAATGAAGGATATGGTTCCAAGGCGTCCTGGGGTTATCTCATTCAACAGCTCCAGTTAGACAGAGCCTGTTTTCAGAGCTATTTTTGACACAGCATTGCTAGAGCTGAGAATGTGTTAAACCTGCGGTGTGTCAAACTGCACTACACCACATGACAGAGTTACAGTTTAGAAATGATACGCTGAAACCAAAATATCAATACTGTCAAAAATAAGGAGGAGATGCTATTTATTCACTATTTATTACACATTATATAAGATTCTATGCACGACAAGGTGTAGTGGAGAGTATGGAAGCGGGTCTATTGTTTTTGTACATAATGGTATTGTGTTCATACCACTTACTAAACAAAGGTTATGTTTCAATCTTCATACATTGTTTGCTGTATTTTCACTCGTAGGTTAACTAGTAGTGAAGCAAATACTTTTGTTGCTAATTTGTACAGATTAAGATTAATAATATATCCATGTATATACCTTAAAGGGAGATATGTCAGCTATTTAATACTCTATTATCTCCTTCTCATTATCCACACAGGAGTGGGCAAATATACTAGTTTTATGCAAATGTATGTATATCTTTATTATTGGAAATCAATTAACTACACAAAATAATGACAAATATTGTCCAGAAACTGCATTTAGCATAAAAATATGTTAAAATCATAACATGGCAAAGGCAAAAACAGCTGTCAGTGTGCTGACTGGACTATGATTTGCCCCAAACTGGATGTGATTATCATAAAGTGGGGATGTCTGTAAAGGGGAGACTGGTGGGTACCCAGAGAACCCATTTACATTCACATATCTGGAGGTCAGAGGTCAAGGGACCCCTTTGAAAATGGCCATGACAGTTTTTATATCATAAATTTGGACAGCTGTTCAGCCTCCTCTCTGACAAGCTAATATGACATTCGTTGTTGATGCATATGGCACCTAAGTTGATCTTTTTTCTGATTTAAGGATGTGGTGGACAGCATGCGAGAAGCGGTCTTCTTCACCCAGATTCTCATCCCCTTCGTTATCCTGGTCTACTGCACAGTACGCATCGTAAACCGACTCAGGAAAAAAACAATTGGTGATAAGACCAAGCTGAGGAGAGCGGTGTTTCTGGTGACCACCGTCATGGTGGTTTTCTCCTTCTGCTTCCTCCCCTGCACCATAGCCAGGATGATTCTGCTGATCGCCCGTGTCGAAGTGTGGCAGGATTCCCACCAGGATAAAGCTGCCGTTGCCTTTGATGGCCTCATGGTCCTTTCCTACATGGACTGTCTCCTGGATCCACTGGTCTACTGCTTCTGTAGCACCAAGTTTAAAGGTCTTTATCTCTCCAATTATTTCCCGTTCTTACAGAAAGGCGATCCAGTTCCATTAGAGAGCTCAACAGGAAACACAACGCAACCGTCACGTAATAATGTCATTTCAAAAGCATGGAAACCAGAGGCTGTTTCTCTGACTGACACCCGTACAACCCAAGCCTAAGACTGACAGTGTGCCCCAAACATGTACTTACTTGATGAAAGGGGACTCTGAAGGTAAAGTGTGCTATGAAGACAAGATGAACAGCAGTTCTCAAGGTTTCTATTGATAAAGTAAAAATAACAACCTCAAAGATTTTCATTTAAATTAATGTCAATTCAAAAGCCATCACTGAATGAGATAATGTTATGGCGATTGAGCCCATGGTGGACTGACGAATGCCCTTGCATTTGCAGTATCACAAAGTGTCTGTGGCGACATTCCCAGGAGTTTTTGACACTGTTTGGATCTCTGGGAAGTGAGATCCAAAAACACAACTGCAGTTATCACCACCTAGGTGCAGCCAAAGAGAACGAAGTGTATATCTTCAAGATTAAAACTTTAAATATAAATATATATAGGTACTTGTGTAAATAGGAAGATCTGGCTCTTCCAAAGTGTGTCATGTGTTCTTCAGCACTGTAGATATACTATAATTGTGACTTAACAGGCGAAATAGACGCCTAATGGTCTATATATTTAATGTTGGTGGATATCATTTCGTGAAACATGAGGGGTTATTTTTAAGGGGAATGTCCCTGAGCCAAACTATACACATCTGGTTTTCGGTTTTTCTTGGACAGCAAGTGGTTATGACCTCAAAAGATTCCTTTCAAATGTTTGAGGCAAAAAAAAGAACAAGGATCTCATCTGACAAATCATAATCTCACACAACCTTTATCTACAGTTTCTAAAGTCAAACAAGCATTGGTGTTCAATGCCATGAATTATGAGAAAATATCACCTGAAAGTGTTTAAAACTTGTGAAATACATTTTTATGAAGCTGGAAATGGTGAGAAATTCCAAACTAAGGGAAGGGGTTTCAGATGTGTGCAAGTACCTGACCCCAAAATAGACACATATTGTACCACGGTCAGTCCCCTATTATGTAAGACTTACGGCCCTTCTCAAACCACCCCCTACACCCTCACTACTAGATTACCATCCCAAACCAATTAGCAGGGAGTCTGTATTGAGCCTGCATCGACTGCTGTAAATTTCATCCAACATAAACAGACAATTAACAAATTAAAGGTTCTATTATATTTAGGATCAAATGTCTCGTCTAAAAACAGGAGACATGTTCATTTGATTGTAAAGTGCTGTATATTTACAGGGACTGTTGCAAAAACCAAGCGGCTCATTAGCATCAGAGTTAAAAACGAAAATATATTTACCAATAAAAGCCACTAGTGCTGCATGGGATTATGTTTTATTCCTGTATATAGCATATTCTTCTTATTTTTTAATACTGTGAATGTTTACACAGGGGTGGGAATCACCAGAGGCCCCACAATACAAACAATATTAACACAAAGCTTAAGTCACGATACAATCTTTTTGCAATTTTAAACATATTGTGATAAGATATATTGTGATTTATTACCTGCTTTTCAACTGCAAATTTTGTAGTTTGTCAGCAACAGTTGTATCTAATGAGATACAGTTTTCATTCTGTTCAGCTCAGAGTCTTCATTCACATATCCTGAGGTCAGAGGTCAAGTGACCGCGTTGAAAAAGGCCATAGCAGTTTTTCCTCACCAAAATTTGGTGTAAATTTGTAGCATTATTTAGCATTCTTGCCGACAAGCTAGCATGACATGGTTGCAACCAATCAATTCTTTTGGTTGTCGAGTTTCATATGATAGCAGTAGCTTCATTCTAGCTTTAAGACTGACAAGCTACAATCTGAAAGACAACATGAGTTAACATGCATGTTATCATGCGTTTATTAATACAATATGGCCACGCAAGACATCGCGATACACCCCTACAATTGCACTTCCCCTAAAACAGTGGTTTTCAACCATTTTTCATGTCAAAGACCCTCAAATTGTTATGTCATGGACTCCCATTTGATAACATTTCACTTCAGGGTCTTCCATCTGAAAAAAATATTTGTTGTTAGATATGATTAAGACCAGAATTATATAGTAACCCTTCGAGGAAGTGAAACTTATGATTACAATAGTCGCTCTTATGACTCTTACACACATTGGGCTCACTTGTATGCTGAATTAAACACTGAAATTAAACTATGCATCATTATTGTGGGGACCCCTGGAAGACCCTGAAGGTTGAGAACCACTGAGAACATGTTGTTGCACATTCAAGCTCTTTCATTTTAAACACATATATTGTACATATTTTTTTAAATAGTAGGCATATTTTTCAATATTTTTAGAGTATTTTTTTTCTATTCTACATTTGTTTGTTGTTAATGCACCAAAACACCAAAGGAAATTCCTTGTATGTGAAAACCTACTTGGCAATAAACCAGATTAATATTTTTCTCCATAGACTTAAGGGAGTGGATGAATAGAGTGTCAACTCACTGCAGCTTATTATTAGTGCTGTGCATAGCAGTTGCTGCTTGATACAAAACCATGGTTACGACACGTTACGACAGGTCCTGTTTCAGTCGAAGACAGGGAAGTTTGTCCCAAAGCTTGCCGCTGTATTTATGCCGTACGCCTTAAAGAAGACGTGTTTCATCCAGCCGGCAGTTCACTCTGTCATGTAGCAGGAATGGGGAGGGTCTGGTTTAAGAAAGGCCCCGAACCCTAAAGGCCCGTACAGGAAGTTGATAGTTTATTATGGATTCATATAACTGTTTATACTGTTTGTAAGAGATGGGTTTACTGTACATATTTTCTGTCTGTTCATTAATCCAGCACACAAAACAACATGTCTCAAAAATGTTAAAATTTCCCTTACAATATGAATAATAAATCACGCCTTTGAGCAGACTAAACTCATTACTCAGACTTCTTCAGAGAAATTGTACATGTACAGTATACGTCACCTGGGTGGTCTCACTCACCTTGATGACATCATCATCAGTAATAATGCAGTGACTGACGTTATGTCTGCTGGTCGCTGTCTGGCTACAAATAGATGGATTACTCATTAGACCAGTCAACCAGTTGGGGTCATTCAGGGGTTTAACTCCATGTAATTCACTCATCTGTGTGTTAAAGATGCATCATTGTGTATCATAAAATAAGTCATTGCTTTATGTGAAATGGTGAATCACCGTGACAATTCAATGAGACATTTGTGCTGTGGAATATTATTCCATGCCAAGTTGTTAGTAGTTTGTAATTTATCAGAAAATGTAATTAATGAGTGGGAACCCAACGGAGGAAAACCCCCGTTCCTGATGGAAAAAGAAGAGGGGAAGAAGATCCCTCTACAGCTTTGTAGTAGATAGAAATGCCTTTATTAACATGGCTACATGATTAAAAATAAGATAGACAGCGTACTGAACTCAGGATAACAAACAAGTGAAGAGCTGTATATTTACACAAAGTACTTGGCTCTGCAAATGTCACATCTGCACTTCTGACAGTACAGTACAGTACGAAATCACGCATCAAATATTTACAGAGTAAAGAGAGGAACATGTGCCTTAAGGTTACATATACTGTAACCTTAAATAACACAAACACTTGAGGCCCTACAAGGTTTTTTTATGTTTACTTTGCCATTCAGTAGTGTAGATTTGACCTGGCCAGAGCTGCATGTTCACGGTATATATTCTTTGTTTGTCTGTGACTTAATGTACAGTCAATACGCTTCATTCTTGTTTTTAATTTTGTATCCACATTAATAAAAACAGGCCAATTACAAATAGGAAATACTCCAATATCTCTAATTTACTGTGATTAATTGCAAAACTTAAAAAACATCTACAAAGTGAGAAATGTATGCTAAAAGTAATTTATAACTCTAAATGTATTAATTAATATAATTTGGAATACACTTGTGAGTAATGGCATTACAGCAGCTGTGCTGTATTAGTATTATTAACTGCTAAATGGTGTTCTGTAACAAATAGAAATAGGCTCTCATCATACTACTGATGTTAATGTTAGTTATATATGGCTACTCAAAAACAACTTAATAACATAACATAATAATTTCTGGTTTATATGACCATAAATAAACAGATTCAGTTTAGCAGAAGGAATTAAGAAATCAAATATCTTCTGAATATTTTGGATTATTATATATAAGGAATTTACATACCTATAACTCTGGTCCTCACATATTACAATAAGTTTTTATGATCATAAGTGTCCCAATAAATGGTTTAAATATTGTACCCACAACTATCACTCAATTAAATAACTTCAGTAGAAATGGTTCACATAGTTTTACAGGTGGCATTATGTGAATACTTGTCTTTTATGTCTTTGTACTACTGCTGTAATATGTGAATGTATAAATATATTATTTTTATCTTTGAGTACATTTCTGCTGACTGATCCTTCATCTTCTTTCTGATTTGAAATATCTTGAATTCATTAATTTGACAGATTGATCTCAGATGAATGATTATCCAGTACCACCGCTACCACACAAACATTCCCATGAGGTTCAGATGTGAGTCACCGTCCATTTATGCAATCTTGAAACTTCTGTGCTACAATAAAGAATGGGTGTGGTTGTGATTGCTGGATCTATTGTGTCTTGAAATGCCAAGCTATTGATAAAAGGAGGGAAAGCAGCCTCACAAACAAGTAGCTGACGTCACAAACATCTCTGGACCGTATATTTGTGGGTCCAAATGATACCAAAGAAGTAAATGTTTGACACATTTGTACATCAGTGACCATAAAATCTGCAAGGTTTATGACAATCCCAAAGGAAAACAAAGGATCAAAAGAAAGGAAGATCTAAGATTAGTGCATTTTAAGCTCCTTGCTCAAAAATATGCTATTTAAGCGTAATTGTCAGCATAATCATTAAAACTACCTTGTGTCTTTGTCCTTGTACAAATTAATCCAAAGCTTGTGAAGGAGGAGTAAGGGGCTGGGATTTCCAGGAATACATGTAGTTGCACTGGATACAGAATTGTAATCCAGTCTAGTGATTTCAGTGGAAAAATGGCCACTTTGATAAAAATAAAATGGATAGAAAAAGTCTCCACATCCCTGTTAACATGCCAGGTTTTTGTGATGTAAAAAAAATGAGACCATGACAAATCATTTCAGGTCTTTTTTCACCTTTAATGTGACCTATAACCTCTACTATTCAACTGAAAAACAAACTGAATATATATATATATATATATATATATATATATATATATATATAAATATAAATATATATATATATATATATATATAAAAATATAAATATATATATATATATATATATATAAAACATATTAATGTAATGTAACTGGCATGGTCATTTTAAAAAGGGTCTCTTGACCTCTGACCTCAAGATATGTGAATGTAAATGTGTAAATGGTTCCTATGGGTACCCACGAGTCATAGTCAAGTCAGCACACTGACACACTGACAGCTGTTGTTACCTGTTGGGCTGCAGTTTGCATGTAAAGATTTGAGCATATTTTTATGCTAAATGCAGTACCTGAGGGGGTTTTGGATGACATTTGTAATGTTTTTGTGTTGTTAATTGATTTCCAGTAATACAAATAAACATATATTTGCATAAACAAGCATTTTACCCACTCACATGTTGATGAGAGTATTAAATGCCTGACAAATTTCCCTTTACGGTACATTTTGAATAAATGTATATATTTTTTCTGACCAGTAGCATGTGATGTCACAGTGGCTGTGGATGTTTTTGAACTAGCAGCACTAGCTACTATCTTATGACACAGATTATGAATGATTAGGTTTACAAATCTGTTTAATCACACTGCATCTTTGTGATCAGATACAACTGCAAAAACCTTTTGATGTGACTCAAAGTAATACCACTACTGCTACTAGGATTGGATATGATTGTCACATTTTTAAAGGATAATCAGTTTTTGTTTTTTAATTCTGTCATATAGTCGACTTGCATTCAGCGCCTTCGTCTCAGTTTGAGCCTTTTTCAAGTCACCAGAGTCTGTGCATTTCAAATCCTACATGACAGGACTCATGTTAATATGATAACTGGGTCAGATAAGCTTGGTTGTTTTGTCTGCGTAAACAGAGACATAGTGTTGGTATGGTTTCAGGGAGGCAGTAGCTGGTTCTTACCATGGCTGAGACATGTGGAGACAGGACGATCCTCAGGCGTCCTGTCTGATGGAGGAGAGGACACTAGGGAAACTGGGAGCTGTAGAGCAAACATAGAAAGACAGGACAGAGATGAGAGTGAGAGGAAGTATATGAGGGGAAAATAGACATAATCAGACTAAGTATTGTAGTGATAGAATAATGTTGAACTACTGTACTGAAGCTGCCAAAAAACAATGCTTTGGGCCAATATTTAGGATATTTGCATCACTTTTTAAATTAGAAATGGCAAGTTTTTCCAACATGAATCCCATCACAGAGTGAGAGGCTCTCGCCTCAAAGGTAATCTGCATGTAAATGGATACAGTATCACCTTATATTGCAGTATGATGCATTTTCAAAACTAGACCAGATGACAAATGCACAAAAAATGCATGAAATCTCATCCAGCATGCATAACATATGTTTTCCATTATCCATGTTTTATAAAGTGTTTTCTCCTAATATTTCCAGGCCTAGTGGTTTAGACAAAGGAACCCTTTCAAAGCTTGTTTTCTTCAAGACTAACAAACACACAAAAAAACACACATATTTGATTAAAGAAGATAAACATCTGGTTAGAGTCTGATTGTTTGGTTTTCATTACATTTTTGGTATGATTGATTTTTAGGCCACTTGGGGGCAGAGGAACTGCACAACAAGCTGACAGACACCCAACCTTGACAAACTGGGTCTTTCTCAAACCGCCCTCTACACCCTCCCCCTGACTACTACCGGTTTAAGAAAGACCCTTATTATCACCTTCAGGTTTGGTCTTCACCAACTCTCAGAAATATATCTGATTTAAAGCAGTAATTCAGGTGTTTTGAAGTGGGGTTGTATGAGGTACAGTAGATGGCGATCGGCACATCACCAGTTTGGGGAAGCACTCAGGAGAACCAACATGGGGCAAAGCAATGTACTGCTGTGGACAGAGGCAGGAGCAAAACAGATTTTAGACACCTAAAAAAGTCAGTATGAAGTGTACGCAATATTTTGGATATTTTCACTGCCTAAAATTGCTGTTAGACAGCCCTTCACAAGGAACTGAAGTTGATATCTATGTTCTCTTCAAAGCCACCACTGTTATTATACGACTTTGGTGAATCCAAACTAGTACACCGGTGTCGAGCAGCTCACATGAAAACAGCTGCCCCTATTGTTTTCTATGTACACCCCACACAGTGGCGGCGGCTTGGCACACGTCGGCACTGCCCTATTTCCAGCCTCACAGGCCCTTTAAAACCACTTTTCCCTCCACTCACTCCCTGCTTGGTCCGTCTCGCTCCTGTAGCAGCTCCTCTTCTCTCTGGCTCGACCTCCGACCTCCTCACTTACCTCCCGCTGTCGCTCATGTATGTTAATGAATGGATGAGGAGAGACTAGTTGTTGAGGTATACTACAGTCCGAAAGATGTCCCAGCCCATTGTCCTAAATCAGAAGCACAAGGCTAATTTTTAACCAAAATATGTAAGTTGAAGTTTATGAAGTTTTATTTCCTCCCATGGGGAAGGCATGATCAGCTCTACTCTGCATCTGGTTGGCTTACCCTGATGTTCTTATCCTAAACCTAACTAATCACACTATTCACAACAAACATACAACAAACTCACCGGAAACACAAGTGCAATAAGGACTTTATGTACAATTATATCATTGATATGATGGACACATTTTTTCTGGCTTTACTCTTTTCTATTTTCTATTATGTATATACTAATTTATTTTATTTGTATTTTGCTGCTGTAATGTGTAAATTTCCCCACTGTGGGACTAATAAAGGAATATCTTATCTTATCTATTCATACCATCCATCCATCCATCGTCAACCGCAGGTCGTCAGTCCATCGCAGGGCACATAGAGACAGACAACATATAGACAGACAACCAGTCATGCTCACATCCACACCTACGGGCAATTTAGAGTCATCAATTAACCTAAACAGCATGTCTTTGGACTGTGGGAGGAAGCCGGAGTACCCGGAGAAAACCCACGCTTACACAAGGAGAACATGCAAACTCCACACAGAAGAGTCCCAAGCTGGAATCGAACCTGCGACCCTCTTGCTGTGAGGCAACGGCGTTAACCACTGCACCACCGTGCAGCCTTACTATTCATACCCAACCCAACTAATGAAGGCATTCAAGGCAATGAGATGCAAAGGTCTGATGATGCATAATAATTTGCCATGTGCTTCTGTTTGTTGCATGGAGAGAGAGTATTTTCAGAACGGACAGGCCATCGAAATAATGGGCAGTCCCCCCGGAGGTGTGCTTTTTCAGGTGGGAAATTAAGTTTAGAGGCCTGTGTGTCCGCACATAACTAAAAGCTAATGCAGTGTAAAAATACTTTAGACACGCTTCTGTGTGTCATTTCCGATTGGTGCTAGGGACCGCTGTGCTGAGGGTACCAATGTGTTTTCAGCTTAACCCTCTAAAAAACCACAGTCACACAACAGCGGTAGGCCAGCAACTCCTGTGTTCTGTGAGATAAAATTACTGTTTTGTCAAAAATGTCCGGTGGCTTCAAAAACAGCACAGACAACAGCTTCAGTTCCCTGTAAAGGGCTGGTAAAGGGAAAGGTAAAGCAGTAAAAATAGTCTAAATATAGTGTACACTTAAACTGATATTGGTTTTTTTAGGTGTCCATCAATCTTTTTTTGTTGCTGTCCCCGTCCACAGCAGTACATGGCTTTACTGTGCTTATACTCCTGTCTCCTTTTCCAAGCTGGGGGCGTGTCGACCGTCATCTACTAATACACTGACTGGATATATGGTGGATATATGGATGGATATATGGATGGATACCCGACGAACACTCTACTGGGTTTGGTTGAGCTGCGTGTTAAAACACTACCTTTAAAAACTTCATAAAATGGTGTGCTGGTCTTTTTTCTGAATTGTGTCTAAAAGACGAGGCCTTAACGCTCTACGTGTGTTTTGTTTTTGTTTGGCAATAATTTCAGTATTTCAGTTAGAAAATCAGCGCACAACAAATTGTATTTTAATTCAATTCATTTTTATATTTAATGTACACACTTGACTTTGGATTCCTTTTTTATCTTATTTACTCTGTTATTGACCTTGTTATTGATCAGAAAAGGTTTTAGGTGAGGATAAAAATGTAAATTTTTCCTTCGGCACAGTAACAGACACAATGTTATTTACATTGGGGATGAATTCTCTGACCTATCCATCCATCTTACCTATCCATACTGACCAAGATTATGCATAATTACCTGGTAGTTGTGGAGGTATTGATTTATTTTGGGTATGTCTATCGAGGCAAAGAGGTAAAAAAAAAAAAAAAAAAAGCCATGCTGTAACACTGCTCACTTCACATGCACATCAAAATTCAAATTCGACTCAGAGGTCGTTAACATTTTATCTAACAAAACTTTAGGGACCTGAGCGGCCCTAACTATCTTCCCAACCCATCTTGATTAAAATGTAGAAAGCTGAGTGACTTAAACGTTATTTAACCAGGAGTAAAATACATACGGTACCTTCTCAGAGCTCATGTCATTCAGCACAATTGGCAAGCCAATCCACTGCAAAGGCACACAGGCAGGAAACATCAGACCTTCAAGACAGAGATAAAGAGAGAGTTTGTTCAATATCTAAGAGATAGTGTGTGTGTGCGTGGGAGGAAACACAAAAGAGTCCGAACCACTAACGAGAAAATGCTTCTTGGCATTTACAGTCATACCGACAGACGTGTCTTCCAGAGCACCTTGCTCTAAGTGCAAACAAAGTAAACAAGTGTCTGTATACTGTCGCCATCAAAAAAGGTACTTAAGAATGAGTCAGATGTTGGATGTGGATTACCTCTGAGATCTCATGCATGAAATAAAAAAGGCTTATTCAGGAAATAACAGAGGCAGAAATGAAGAAAAGATAAGTTCTTAGATATCTTATCTGAATCGAGATAGGCCACCAACAGCTCTGTGTGCACGTTATGAAGGCACATAATAAGATACAGCTGTGTTTACATGGTTCTGCATTCAACATGGACTAATCTGTCTTTCTCAGTTGCATAAGCACACAGTTTGCTCAAGGTGGAGTGTAATATTGTGAATATTATGTAAAGCAAAACACCTAATTAAGAGGCTCAGGACTGCATTTAAACAAAACTAATTTTCTGACCCTGCTCTGATATTTTCTGCCATGCTTGAGACTTTTCACTCCGCAAGATTGAAGAGATGAAAAACTCAAAGCACAGGATGAACTTTTCATTCCATTTCATTTCTATCTGTTTCTCTCATTGCAGTGCACAAGAAAAGGATGGTTCACAATCAAAACACAACTGCATTTATATGTGCCATGACCAAAAAGGTGCAGGGAACACTTCATTTAATAGCCCCTTACTAAAAACATAAACAACAGAAGTGTCAGTGTCTGCAGCGGACACGCCCCCAGCGTCTCAGAGCAGACAATACTGCTTATTTCTCCATGATTTTGAAAGCTAATTTTATATACTTGCCGATCTTTTTAATCATTCAAATTTGGCTGGGTGGTTATTAACACATTTTTCTGTGGTGTGACAAACCCAGAGTGCATACTGATTTTTGCCTTACACAGCCTTTAAAAAACATTTTATGTTTATTGTATTTTTTTCCCACAAGGCAACAACAACAAGCAAAATTCACAGCTATTCATGTGTTTTTGTAAAGCAGATGGAGCCACAAAAAGCACTCGTCTTCAATTGTCACATGATACTCTGCATGGCAGGTGGCCCTCGACCACATCGTGTTTTTCTTTTAGGTTACTTATCTATACTATGCATCTGTTTTTGTACTTCCTTGTTCATCGCCATGCATAGAATACACATGGAGGTTGTCTTGTGTTACCTTAATGCTTTGGTAAATTTGAGAGTATTATTTTCTATCTTTCCACTTTTACAAAAGCTTCAGGATCATTCTGTAGTTGTATAGTTGGAATAATCCTGTCATTTTAAAGAGGAACTGTACACAATATCCCTGTGGCAGAGAGGCAATGTTGCAATGACTATTAAAAGGTGCACTGTTGTGGTCAGAGGTGCAACAGACCAAATGTCTACATGCACTCACCGTGTTAGGACGTGCGCTGTTGCAGAAGTTATGTGGCCTTGCTCTTTTGTGTGGTATTGCATCAATCACATGTGTGACAGTGTAAAACGTTGCCTGTGAGCAAGCAGACTTCACATTCAGCAGACTTGTTAACTGATTTCCAATAATAAATATATACATACTTTTTCATAAAGCAGCATATTTGCTTAGTCCCATGTTGGTAAGACTATTAAATACTTGACAAATCTCCCTTTAAGGTACATTTTGAACAGATAAAATGTGATTTGTAATTAATCACGTTTAACTCAATTGTGCGATTTATTGTTATTATATATTTTAATCCATTAACAGCCCTTTAAAAACAAATTTGACTTCAATGGAACAAGAAGTTTAAAATCTGACGTAACCCTGTCACAAGCCTCTTCTGCACGCATCTAACATGAGATGAGCACAAAATATTTCTCAACCAAAAGGTTGAAATAAGTTGCCGCGCTGCTTGAGTTTAGGACATTTTGAAAGAAGATTTCAGCTTGTTGGTCTCAAACATCTACATGGAACAATGTGTGAATAAATCCAATCCCTGGACTGGAGCTTCCATTAATGAGGTTTCACTGATCATCATATTATGCAGAGGGGAGAGATGGTTTATTGTGTGGCCTATCCTCTTTCCAGGTGCCCAGGGTGGAGGAGGAGGTTGTGTGGTTCAGGCTGTAGCTGTTTGGCGACAGGCTGCTTGACCTTTGCCTGGATCCATGTTTAACTCCATCAAAGCAGCCACATCGCATAAAAGAGTGTGTGAATGGCATGACAATGGCAAAAGCATGTAATAAGAAGACCATTCTTGTCATTTGTACGCCATGTAGTCTGCACTGACTGCAGTGTAAATGCATCTGTGTAAATATGCTATACTCAGAGCTAGCAACGTAGAATAAAAAGTGAGAAAAAACAGTTATGTTGGGGACAAGGTAATGAGGTGAATGGGTCTAAAAACACAGGACTTTCCAATTAGAGACCAGTGATCGAGTGTTTTTTTTGTTTTGTAAGTTACATTAGTGACGTTTTTTGTGACATTTGTGACATGGGTTCTGTACTACGTGACGTAGTTTTTCAGGCGAACCGTAACGATTTATATAAAACTACGTGATTTTGTTGCCCAAACCTAAGTGAGTTTTGTTGCCCCCTGTTGGTAGTCCTTCATACAGCCTGGTAATAGTCACACCTTGTTGAGGCAAAACGTGACACTGACACTGTCCTCTGGTGGACTCCCTCCTCCATTACACACTTTGGCCTGATAAGGGGTTGGCCAAGGAGGGTATGTTTTCAGTTCGGCTTGTTTTTCAGTTTGTCAGCAGGATTACGGAAAACCTACTGGCCTGATTTTCATAAAACACGGTGGAAGGTTGCAGCATGGACCAAGGATGATTAAAGTTCGGAGTAGATATGAATCACAGGACGAATAAACAAATTCTTTTTCATTAAAATTGTGATAGGGCATGGCTTTAGCGGAGGTCTGCACTCTCCAAGTGCCCTTCTAATTTTCATATATGCTTACTCTATGTATAATATCGTCATATGAGATCTATGCTGTAATTTTATTATGTTGGTTACACTGTACACATGATATCTATCCGTCCTGGGAGAGTTATCCCTCTTGCTCTTCCTGAGGTTTCTTATTTGGGGGATTTTTCCTTTTCTGAAGCTGGAGAGTCGAAAAGGACAGAGGGTTTCGTATACCGTACAGATTGTAAAACCCTCAAAATTTGTGATTTGTGATCTTGGGCTGTATGAATAATGGACTTGACAAAAGGGTAAAAGACAGTTTACATCGCACTTGACAAACATAAAAGGGTTGAGACATCACTTCACCGCTGTTTGCAAATCTGTTTGTAGTACTTCTAGTTCTTCCCTAAAACCCACATCCACCATGTTTGAAAGAGGATGTAACTGAGAGAAAGGTTATGTCATTCATAACGTCATTACACCAATATTTGTGCCGTATGGTGATTAATAGTAAGGGTGTAAGAAAAGGCAAAAATACGAACGGTAGACAACAGAGAGGGACAAATAATTTTCTGATCCCGTTTGAATTGTGTCATGAATCACACACATGATGTTTGTCAATTTAAAACCTAATTTTACAAGTCAAGAAAGTCGCTGTTTGTTGTAACACTGATGAAGTATAAGACTGTGAAAATACATAATTAGAAAGACTACACACCTAAAAGTTGCATAGCGACGTCCCTCTCACTGAAACTACACTGCCTACGCTGTGTGTTTTTTGCACTAGGACGTATTTGCACCAGCAGCAGGTCTCGTTCGTTATTTTGCTGATAAAAAGACCAGGATTCGCTGGAGAAAACACATCAGGTGCTGTAAGATAAAGTCACATTTGTGTGTGGAACATAGCTTAGTTAGCTAGCTAGCTAGTGTTGGTGACGTATATTGTCCAAAACTAAATGATACTACGAATAACCTTTTTTGACAAACAAAATTATGTTTTAAACTGAACAACGTCACGTGTGAGTCATGGTGAATTCAAACAGGATCGAAAACGTATTTGTCCCTCGGTGTTGACTGCCTTTCATACTCTTTCGAAAATAAAGTCCCATCGTGGTTGAACTGGCGACCTGTCCAAGGTGTACACACCCACCGGGAGGGGAAGGATTTCACCTCTTTATCCTCCATACAATCGTTTCGTCCCTGAGGCTCTCTGCCTTCCCATCATTGACCCTGTCTCTCATGGTCACCATATCTCAGAATAAAACTAGACATGTGCAGGCATGATGGTTTCGTCTGAACAGCCACCTGAGGAATTTCACAAGCATTTCTCCCATGCTGCTGGAAAACACGTTGAACGGGCCAGTTTTCGAGTTACCGCTTGTAATACAGAAACCGTAGAGGGCATGTCGTCTTCTCTTATCACTGTTATCCGGTACATCAAAATGTCATCAGGCTTTTAAGATGGAAACCAACATCTTCTGTGCTGTGCTTATGAGTCAGTAAAACCCCTGTCAACCCCAGTTAAACCACACCTCCAGCTGACAACAAATTCTTCCTCTCTGAAGGGTAAGAGGCGACCTCACATACACAGGACTAACAGACTCACAGAGACGGGGTGTTCTCTCTTCTGTATTTTCAGTACTTCGTTTCAGCTCATGCTCCATTAACGGTGCATGTTTCCTCAGCATGTTTTGGCCAGACGACTTGTGACAGAGCTCCAGAATCAGTGGCAGGCTCTCAGAAGGAGACTGTTGAATTTAACGGACCACAGTGAGAAGGGGAATCGGTGCCTGAAGAGGGAAGATTCTGGGTCAGAGGTAGCTACAACCACCTCCAAAACCAAGGATTTAACCTGCCTGGAAACAGCTTTAACCTTTATTCTTTCTATTGCCTCTGTTTTACATCAAATAGGACTTCTTTGACTGCTACTTCAATGACATTTATATTCAGCCAACAAAACATGACTACAAATTCAACAATTGACCACTGCAAAGTACCCAGTCAGTTCACATACAAAACCCTCTCCTGGCTGGTGATTGGAGAGTTTGTGCTGGGTCTGCCTCTCAACTTGTCGGTCCTCTACATCTTTGTCTTCAGGTATGAGGAAACACAATCTCACAGTCTATCGCTGCCGTTTCCCTATTTTCTTAAAGTATTTAAAAATGTAGATCAGGGAATGAGAAGTCAAGGAAAATTCATCAGAGAGGGGAAAACTTTGAACTTTGCCAAAATCTTATTACTTTATGTTTGCAAGATTCATCAGCTGGTGGGAATTTCCTGTCATTTAGTCTCTGGGTGATTCAAACCACAAGAAAGTCGATGAAGTCACTTGAGGATAGCATAGATAAATCGAGCTGTCTTTGACCTACTATTATGAGCACTGTGTATAACCTGGATGACTGAGACAAAAGATGAAAATATGTTAAAACGGTCACACAGTGGTGGCGCCCACTGTGATCAATCCAGGTTGTGTTTTGATTCAATGAATGGTCTGATTGAATGATCAGATTGTCAATACAAGTAGTTTCAGTGGCGTTTGCAGGAAGAAATCTTAATAGATGCAGGTAGTGAGTAGATGAAGAGGGGGACAGTAGTAACATCCTGTTTGGATTCTCATTTGTTTGCAAAATCTGCTTAATTAATGGTGCATTTCTCTAATGCAAAAACATATCCTTGAAAACTTGTAAACATTCCTCAAGTGGGTCTTTTAAGTTGTGCAGGATCCACGCAACTCATTTTGAATTACTGTAATAAGACAAAAACAGCTAGTTGAAATGCAGTGGGGATTCCAAACCACATTGCAAATTCAGGATGCTGCTTAATATGAAAAACATGTGGAGCAACTTTACTTCTTTAAAAACTTACATCACGCCGTTGAATTCACTTTCCACAGAAGATGAGTGAGCTAATCTTGTTGATAAACTGAACTTGGGGAACATATTGTGCGGTGGATGATGAGTATCTCTGACAGTACTGAAACACACCAGTGTGCTGAGTCATTCTGCCACCACTGGATATTTCCACCAATGCAAAAAAAAAAAAGCAGCAGACATTATGAGATACTAACAAATGAATTATCAATATCATATTACTACATTAACACATGCAGTGAGTGTCAATAGTAGATCCTATTTGAGTCATCCTATCTTTGATGAGTGAACTGTCATACTTGAGGCGTTTAGGGATCAATTGTACTGTCGGAATCAGTGTCATTCTTCTGTTTCATGTTTATTTTTGTTGCAACTGTGAAGCAAATAACTGCATTGTCGATGACTTCCTCTTCAGGTTCAAATTCTGGAAGAACAAAAGTATCTTCCTTTTCAATATTGTGGTTGCTGACTTCTTGCTGGTAGCCTGTCTTCCTGCCAAAGCCTACCACTACTACCATGGCCAGAGACGCAGCCCGTACAAAGTGGCGTGCAAGACGATGCTCTTCATGCTGTTTCTCAACCGCGGAGCCAGCATCGCCTTCCTCATCACCCTCTCCATCGACCGCTACTTCAACGTGGTGCATCTTGGGAGGAGGAATTTCGTCAAAGTGCTGAAGAAATCTCCTCAGATCTCCATCGTCATCTGGCTTCTCCTGCTGCCTCTCACCATCCCCACTATGGTGTCGACCTTTGAGTGCTGCAACAGCCACGGCCGTGAAGTTGAGACTTATTCTCATGATGTGACAGACACCTTCAGAGAGGTATTGCATGGCTGTCTTTTGTTATGCTTTCCTTTAGTTTGATAGCTGTAAAATATTTTAGTACCTTATGTGGAAACAAATTGGAGCATAATAGCCCAATAAATCCTCCGATGTCAGAGCTAACCACTGTCATCACTTAATAAGAACAGCTATTTACACTGCCTCATACCTTCACACAGACTTCCTATAAAGCTGACAGTCATAACAGTTTATTAGCTTTAATGGTTAATCCAATTCCCCTAGTTACTGCGCTAAAAGCTTGCCACAGGCAGCATGAACAAACCTGTCCAGGCCAGTTGCCAACTCCAACATCTCGTAAGTGAAGCCAATGCTGAAGTGCCTTAAACTTGCATTCTTTCTAACAGCCAGCAGGGGGCGACTCCTCTGCTGCAAAAAGAAGTCTGATTGTATAGAAGTCTATGAGAAAATGAGCCTACTTCTCAGTTAATTTATTACTTCAGTAAACATTGTAAACATGAGTTTATGGTCTCAGTTGCTAGTTTAAAGTCTTCCTCAATACAGCATGATGTTTTAGTAGATTATAGTCTCATTTAGTTAATAGTTAATTTAGTAAAGCAGACCATAATGCAGGGTATGCTTTAGGGTGTGGCGGCCTTGTGATCGACAGGTCATTACCACAGCATTGTCCGGTCTTGATGCTGTCCGTGTTTTTGTGTTACAGCTTTAACCCTTTCACAGTGTGTTTTCAGTTCATCAAAGTTAATTATAACGATTTTGGTTGCCTAAAAATGTCTTATTCAGGGTTCGGTTGAAGTTAGCTCCACCCACTCGTGTCACTTCTGGTTGCAAAAAACAAGATGGCGACAGCCAAAATGACGAAGGCTACGAAACCAGAGTTCACAAACCAATGGGCAACATCATAGTGACGTCTTCACTTTTTATATACAGTCTATGGTCCAGGAATCACAGCATCTTAAACTCTGGATGAGTTCTACTTTATGTTGAGTAACTGATAAGTTGATGAACAGAAATACGCAACTATTTTAATTTGTCATTTAAGCAAACATCCACCTCCCAAATGTGAGGATTTGCTGTTGTTTTTTTTTAGTTTTCTTCCCTGAATATCTTTGTGTTTTGGACTGTTGCTCAGACAAAACAAGACAAGTCAAGACAAGAGCTTGAGATGACTGAATCAGATGAAATTTAAAGAAGAGTCAGAAATCTGAGCAGCTGGCAAAGCAGTCTTTGAGTGGGGGGGGGCAGATAAGTAACTGATGACTGTCTGTAGATACAGGACAGTATCATACTCAGTCACTTTTAATTACTTTTAAGGTCGTCTACTTCAGCCAGATTATCATCCCCTTCATCATTCTTGTCTACTGCACGGTGCGCATCGTCAACCGGCTGAGGAAGAAGACAGTGGGCGAGAAGACCAAACTGAGGAGAGCGGTGTGCGTGGTCATGTCTGTTGTCGTCGTCTTTTCCGTCTGCTTCCTGCCCAGCACTATAGCCCGAGCGGTGCTGCTGAGCGTCAGGCTGAAGAAATGGCAGGCTGAAGAGGATGTAGTGGTTCAAGTCTACGACAGCCTCATGGTTTTGTCTTACATTGACTGCCTGCTGGACCCGCTGGTGTACTGCTTCTGTAACTCAGGGTTTAAAGATGCTTACGTCACCAACTTCTGTCCCACCTTTCTCCAAAAGAAACTGCTAAATACTGACTTTGGCTTAGGAACAACAACTACTACTACTACTACAACTTCTGGAACTAAGACTGTTTCTTTGCCGATATTAGAGAAATGATTATTATTTTCTCTTAAAAGACACAAATGTCCCTGGCTGTATTCAAAACCGCAATGCCAAAATGTGGTATGTAGTATGCAGTGAACAAAAGCAAAATCTACAGTATGCCAAAAAATATGTCGATGTCATACTGACTCGGAAAAATAATTTCCAGCATTGGACCAGTCTGCTTCACCTACTGTATCCCACAATGCAAAGCACTGGAAATGGACAGGCTACGGTTACAACAGCAGCCATTTTACATTTTTCGTAGCTATTTCACCACTAAATTCGCCTCTGAACATTTTTGAGGCAAGGAATCAACAGTGTATATTTTGAATATTGACAGTTTTACGATATTAGGTGGCGACTCGAACATCTGCTCCAACATTTTCAGGGTTTAGAAGCTCTGCGGACTGCTGTGACAGCTAGCTAGCGCCTGCCGGGATCAGACCTCACAGACCTCTATGAGCTGGCTGGAGCTTTCTCAAGAGACCAGTCTAAGAGGGCTTTTATTTCCTTGTTGACGGATAGTTCGTAGTTCACCCGCCAGCCGGCCAGTGACGCTCGTAGTCTGGTATCAGAGCAGTAGAGTAGCGAGAGAAGAGGGGAAGAGTTGCCTCTGACAGGGCAGAGAGATACCTGCCATGACCCTTTTTAACATTACTCTAATATCTGTCGGGATATCAATCCACTGTTTTGTTGCCAGAACTGAAAAATTAGTTTCATTAACGTAAATTTTGTCAAGTAGTATAAATTATTTACTGTCTCCCCTCATCGTTGGTCCTGCTTGTCTGACTTCACTATGAGGTGGTGAAATACATTGTTTAAACCTGCAGTATCTTATAAAGTAGACAAACATAACATTACCAACACATTTTTCAATAATATTGCAGCAGTGGTACGAATTTTTTTTGTCCAGTGCTTTAAGAGCTGGTTTAAAGGCTAAGCCTGGTCTAGCATACTGCTAAATACATCGCTTTAACCACTGCATACTGCATACTACTGCACTCATCAGTAGTATGTAGTAGGCGGTTTCAAATACAGCCCCTATCTAGAGCCAGTGCTGGTTTGTCCACTGTGGGCTACTGTAGAAAGATGGCGGCCAGCCCCGTGGGAGCGGGTCTCCCTATGTAGGTATAACAGCTCATTTTAAGGTAACAGAAACACAACAATTATTATTTTCAGGTGATTATAGACTAAAGAAAACATATTTATTAATACTATAATTCATTTCTGCCAGTGGATCCCTCTAAATGTTATAAAGTCTTGCTTTAAATTGTGAAACTGTGAATGAAAATGAAACCGATCTCTTAGCCAAACAGATAACATGACTGCTGGTCCACCCACACAGGTGTTTTCAGCTAGACTGACAGATTATACTTTTTCTCTGGAAATGTTGAGTAATACTGATAAATACCATTTACTCAGTCTGACATCAGATGTTCCACTCTGTATCATTCTTTATGTGTAACCTGCTGATATATTTCTCACTGTAACCCTCCAGAGTTTTTAATAATCTTCTGTTGGAGCCACCTTTTCAACATTTCAAGAACTAATCGTTTCTTTCTACACTTTTGTCAGTGATATAGGACGAGGAGAGGAGGGACATATGCTCAATAATGGGCCTCATGCAGGAAGTGATATACAAACAAATTTTCTCTTATTTTTGTTTGTGTACAGGATGTTCTTATTTTGTTAGCACCCACTGATATCTGGTTTTCTTATGTTAAATTTTGCTGGCTGAGAGAACTCGTACCAAAATAAGAGAAAACATCATGCTTTCATAGCCCACAAATTGTGCTCATCTGCTCTATAGCGTTTAGACGACATTACCTATGCTAATACCTGTCTTTATATAGTGTTTAGGAGGCGCTACCTATACCAATACCAGTCCTTATGTAGTGTTTAGGGGACGTTACCTATTCCAATACCTGTCCTTATATAGTGTTTAGGGGACGTTACCTATACCAATACCAGTCCTTACGTAGTGTTTAGGGGACGTTACCTATTCCAATACCTGTCCTTATATAGTGTTTAGGGGACGTTACCTATTCCAATACTAGTCCTTATATAGTGTTTAGGGGGACGTTACCTATGCCAATACCTGTCCTTATATAGTGTTTAGGGGGATGTTACCTATTCCAATACTAGTCCTTATATAGTGTTTAGGGGGATGTTACCTATTCCAATACCTGTCCTTATATAGTGTTTAGGGGGACGTTACCTATTCCAATACCTGTCCTTATATAGTGTTTAGGGGACGTTACCTATGCCAATACCTGTCCTTATATAGTGTTTAGGGGGATGTTACCTATTCCAATACTAGTCCTTATATAGTGTTTAGGGGGATGTTACCTATTCCAATACCTGTCCTTATATAGTGTTTAGGGGGACGTTACCTATTCCAATACCTGTCCTTATGTAGTGTTTAGGGGGGCGTTACCTAAGGGGCGTTACTCCAATCTATAAAGTGGGGTTCATCATTCAGCACACCTGGATAAAAGCAGATTTGGATGGCTGTGAACATTTGGTGCATCTGGAGCTGACTTCTCTTATAGTTTCTCTTAACAGAAAGTTAAGAGAAACTATAAGAGAAATTCAGGAGAATGTTGCTGCATGAGTCCCAAGTTAAACCTTACTGCTCTCAATTGTTCACTGAAGATAAATCACCAATAGCAGTCAGAGAAGACGTAGTCAGGGAGGTGTCAGTCAAGCATACATGTACAGACTGTGCATGTACATACAGTCCTATGAAGAGGGTTGTTCAGCCAAAATAACTGCAAACACCTTGGTGGATATGCAGGGCTTTAAGTGGATTAACAAGGTCGTGTATAAAGTTGAGATACTGTCTGACTGGCGTTCCACTCACATGCGGCTGCCACCTGATCTAATGTAAAATTCAATTTGCTAAATCATTAATAAAAATTTGAGTTAGATGCAAATTTATTTTTCAGCTGCATGTTTTAAAATAGCACATTTTATATATTGTTTTATATTATCATTTACTTGAATATATTAAGACATTTTAATTTATTAGGATTTATTTCAAAGCGGGTGTTAAGAAGAATATGGCATTTCCCTTGTGATGGCATTTAACTGCATATGACTGTCCCTGCAATACTACAAAATAATCAGCAGTAGTAGTACAGTATAGATCACACATACTGTGCTGCTGTACTCTTACAGTGTTTGCAGAGCTCTCATTCACCACTCAGGAAATGTCTCTGTGTTCATCATCAGTACCTCAGACCAGTGGTACCGGATCACTGGGGTTTTCCCTCAGTGCAGCATATTATGAACTACACCATAAATGCACATTCAAGCTTTTGGTCAAGTTTCTGTGGCTGCATGATTATGAACAACATGACATCCATGATTATTTTGATCAATATTGAGTTCATTATTAATCAGAATTATTTATTGATTTTAGAAACAAAATATTTCTATCACACTTTCATATTTAAATAAACAGAGCACTGCTTTCATTTCCATATTGAGCTACATTCCTGCTAATGTACAAAGTTTTGCTACTATGGCCACACAATTACTTGAATATTAATCACGATCACAATTTTGGTTTCCCACAATTAAATGAACATGATCGACCGTGATATTGATGTTTAAAATGCTTTGCTCAAAGAAAACTCTGCTGCACATCAAAACAAGCGCTTCCTAAACTAACAGACCATTTCAAAAATTCCATATTCTTCCAGACTCAACCTTCCAAACTATTTGGTCAATTTTTCAAACCATATTTGACTTTGTGACCTGGTGCAGAGGATGCTATCACATGACTGCATGATTTACCCCATGATTTTGGACAAAGTCTGCAGCTATCTTTCTTTTCCCATCTGGAATGCCTAGCCGACGAGGCTCCCAACATAACTGGGATCATCAAGCCAGCCCAGTTCAGTCCACTCTCTTAGGCAGAAGGTTGGACAACCAACGTAATTATCAATACAATATTCCAGTCAAGCATCTTGCCTCGCTTTCGTCTGGCTCCAGGTGTCTTTATTCACCCATGTCTGGCCGGCGCTCTCTCACAGAAGTTAACATTTTGGCTGCACTTGCTGCTCCAAATGCCATGAAAACCACTCTGCTTGTATAATCATTTTATTTTTAGAAATTCTGAATTTTATATCTTAGAAAACAGAATAGGGGCATTAGGCTGGAAACACCAATATTTGTCTATAGTCTCTTTTCTTTTTTCATTCAGCTTATCCAGTCCTTCCTCATTTGTAGGAACCCTGCTCTGGGTCTGGCTGTTAGTTTGGGAAGTGCTTGATTTGATTTTCAAATGTCAGTTGTGTTAATTTAATTGTAGGAAGTCAAAATCACGATAAAGATTAATATTTGATTAATTGTGCAGCCCTATGTTGAAGTCTCTTGTGTAATCAGGGTAAACCAGTCCGTCTACATTCTGATGTTTCAAGGAGGTTTATAAATTCTGTTCAACAGCGATAACAAAAATGTGAAACCTGAGTGGACTGCAGAAACTTGGCAGGCAGCTTTAAACTTTCATCATTCACACTGTATATATTTCAGTGTTAGTGAATTATTGGTAGAAGACTGGGATACAGACTGGAGATCTTTGTATACTGCTGTAAATAAACAGAATACAGGTCTCAACCCCTGATACATAAATACACACTGAGCAATGCACCAGCATACAAAGCTTTTACTGTGAGCCCACCTTCCTCTTTTTCTAAGGGTGTAACGTTATCCCACAAGTACAACGAGTACAAATTGCAACACAATTCCCTGTTGTATATTGCCATTGTCCAAATGTTTATGTTGCTGATTGGCAGGAAGCTGTTACAGTTTGTTTGTTGTGTATGTGCATTATTGTGTCATCTGCAACAGGTCAAATATAGCACATTTCCACATATTGTTGTCTATCATTTTCACTTACTGGTGTCCTTTTGAAACCCTGTGTTTAGACGCATTAGCACCTCATTTCACCTTTCTGTTCCCCACTAATGTTTGAATCATGTCAAGGCTTGTACCCTTTGAGTGGGCAGGTTGTGTGGGTGTTGCCACAGGAGATCTGGTGGTGCCTGTCAAGTTGAGGCTAGCAGCCTCAGAGCAGATATATCACAGCAGCAGCAACAACAACAAGAAAGACTAGAAGTATGAAAACAGACAAGCAAACCCCAAACAGAAAAACCCTGAACATCAGTGTTATTGCTGCCACCGTCTTTGCAGATTGGCTCCACGCCCTGTCTGCTTTTTTAATGCCTCTAAAGGCTTAATGTCTCAGACTGAACGTTGCTTTGAGGAGTTTAACTCATTATGACTCACATTCAAGGCAAGGAGAGAAAGATTAACAACACACTTCATGGTGTAATTCTAATCAAACTTAAAGGTATCTCCTAAATTTAATCTGCGGCCCGATCGCAAGATAAAGTGCCGCCGTTTCTGCTTCAGGCATGTTGTTTTCACACCATGGAGTCTGAAGTGACTGCAGTGCAAATGCATCCTTGTGCATATGTTACGCTCCGAATTAGAGATGTGGAATAAAAAGAGAGAATGAATGCTTATGGCGATCGGGAGGGGAGGTGAATGGGTCCAACACACGCAGGGCTTTCAACCAGGAGACGGCCGTTTTGCTTTGCAAGTTACGTTTAATGTCTAAGATTGTATTTTTTGGCGTTTTATTCATTGACAGGACAGTGGATATCTTAGAAAGGAGGACAGAGAGGGGGCGACATGCATAAGGGGTCACAGGCTGGATTCAAACACAGGCTACTGCAGTTAGGACTCAACCTTGTTATATTGACGCCTGATCTGCCAACTGAGCCATCAGGGCGCCCGCAAGTTATGTTTGTGTAGCGTTTTGTTGTGATGTTCGTGACGAGGTTTCTGTACTGATGTTATATTGTTTCTGTACATTTACTTAGTTGACATACTTGTTTTAAGCCCAACCATGAGGTTTTTTTGTAATCCTAACAAAGTGATTTTGTTGTGTTGCCCTCTGCTGGTACTGCACCTTCACCTCCATTCATATGTATACTGATTTTTGCACTGGATGTAGTACAGTCTACACATACATACACATGTTATTCAGAAAAGGCTCAAAGGTTGATCTTGGGATTTTACAAATCAATACAGGATCATTCAAACAAATATCGCACTGAATCAGAAAGTTTTTATCAGCCCTTAACAGGAGTGTGTGCTGTTGTTCAACACTGACCTGATCCTAGTAGAGTCAGCCGTCTACTCTGCTCCTGTAGAACCTCGTAGATCTGCTCAATTTGCAGCTGAACCACCTCGTATGGATGATCTGGAGCCTGCCAACAGATAAACAATAACAACTTGGCCAACAAAACTCACTGCAATGACTCAGTGTGCTGTATGCAGAAGCATCAGAGGAGAAACGATCATTGGATGTTCTACTGCTATCTAGTGGTAAGATCAACTAAACGAAATGTACTTACACAGAAATACCAAAATCAGATACAGACAAGGAAAACAAAGCTGGACAAATAAAGGTAAAAAAACAGACAGGACTGTTACATACACAAGTATGTGAAAAAATGTGTGTATATTCTTACATAAATATAAATAAAAAGCACCAATGACCAACAATAAGATAGGAAATAAAGTGTCTATATATAGTACAAAAAAATAAGTAAATACTGAATAGATATACATGGACTGGGTGATTAAGTATTGTATGTACATGTAAGGATGTCTATGTAGTGAATGTACAGTGTGTAGGAGTTACGTTTAGGATTTTTTTGTAATACAACAAAGGAATACTTACGTGTTGCACAGTCTGATTTACAGTGTGAAAGGCATCCAGGTTGGTAGTAGTTGGCTGGTGCTGTCCACTGGGAGCAGCATCATCAGGGCTCAGGTGAGGGGAGAGATCAGGGGGAGTTTGGCCCACCACTGGTTCACTCTGAAAGGCCATCGGGCCCAGGCTGTCCCCTTGGTGCTCCACCCCGGTGATTTCAGAGCTGGGTGAGATAGATGCAGGAGTCTGAACTGACTGATCTGAGTCGGTGCATGTCCTCTGGTACGGTCTCTCCATGGGGATTCCAGCAAACCTCGTTGCATAATACTCACTCAGGTTTTATACCGGACTTGTCTTCACCTGAACTTCAACAGCTGCAAAATTTATTTGTGGATTATAAAAAATGTTGAGTTCTCTCTGAAACTGAAGTTTTCTACCAATATTCAATACACAAGTTACACTGCTATCAAACTGACAGTTAAATGAGCATCTTGACAGTGATTACATTCATTAGCAGTCACAAACTACAACTCCCATGAGGGTTTTTAAAGGGCCAATTAATGGCCGAGACTGAACTACAGTATGTTGCTGAATGTTAAAATGTTTGTTAAAATGACACTGTGCTGGTTACCAATTTACCTTATAGCTAGATTGTGAAAAGAAGATTTTAGTAATAGTTTCTGGCTTTCAGAAAGAACAATACATGCTAATGGAGTGTTTTAATGCACTAACAAAACTCTTTTTGTCTATGTGAGTTACCTTTACCTCTACTCTAATGACATCTGAGTGAAAAAAGCTAACATAAGTAATGTTTTACTGAAAGATAAATACACTAGTTAATCAAAACTTAAGACACCAGCCACTGTTTATAAGACATTTCTCAAACTCTGCCCTGCCACTGAAATGTCAACTGGACACCAAACCGCATTCAAAAATCGATGAATTTACTGTAAACTAGCTTAAAATGGTTTATTTGAAACTGACAGTTTCAAATAAATGAACAAACATGTTTTTCCTCCCCTCCGGCTGAGTTAAAACGGCGTTTTATTATAAACAAACATCAAGTGTTAGTGTTAATTTACCTTCCGCTTTGTTGAGTTGAGCGTTGAGTGAAGTTTACTGTTGCTGCAGTTACTGGGCATCATCATCATCATCATCATCATCATCATCACTCCGTCACAACTCGTGATTGGCGACACAATTAAACAACTCACGTTAAATACATACAAAACTCTCCCTAAAACCTCAGTTAATTTATACTAGCGTTAATCCCTCGTGGTGGGATGAGAGCTCAAACATTTATCTTTACCTGAGAGCAGGTGTACAGGTAGCGATACAACCACCTTCCGGTAAGACCCTTCAAAATAAACTGTCAGTAACGTGTTTACATCATGGACTGAATAAAATCAATGGTTTACAAACATAATAATCATGTTTGCTGTGTCTTATGCTGCTATCTGTATATTTTGCTACCCATATGTCTAATTTTTCAGCAGTTGGATAACAGATGTCCCATTTTGCGACTAAAGGGGGCATCAGGAACAGGTGTTAGTAGACCTTAAAATACTGAACATTCATGGCCTGTTTCCCCTCTGTGTAAAACTTAGCCATCGCTGAGACTGCATACATTTTTGTGCTAGAAAAATAATCTTTGTATGTTTTAAAATTGAAATATATGAGCAATGGATGTCAATGGATGTCATCAAGAAATAATTCAGCCAGAGAGAAAAGGAGTAGGATGGATAGAAATTCAGAAAATATAGTTGGCTTGCGTGTTTAATGTTATGAATTTAGGTCTGCATGGACCTGCAGATATGTGTTATGGAACCACAGACTAATGTCTGTTAGTGGTACATTCGGGCTAGTACATAATTTATTATTTATTACATTTTTTTATGAAGTCTTACCTTTCTAGCTCAAAGGTAAGCCTCACATCATTTATTTTACCTCAGTGGGCTTGAACCATGTGCATGTACCTTGAACACACCACATGATGGCACCATGATCTCATGTTGTAACTGGACAGATTCAGGGACAGGCCTGGTGTTAAATGAGGCCAAAAAGAAAGACAGACAATAATGCATTATGAGATTAAATCATTTTTTTTTCCTCAAAATAAACTTCTATTCCCTGTAAACGTCTGTCCACCAGTCACAAAATCTGACCACGTTTGTCCCATTGCATTAATGATAACAGTCACAGTCACTAGCTGGCCAGAGAGGTGTCGAAATTTGCTGATTCTTCTGGTCTTTTAAGGACATGCAGCAGATTTATTTCCATTTGCCTACAGTAGTTGAATTCTGGTAGCATTTCTGGCTAACACAAAGCCTTCTTCGATACCTGGCACAGATACCAATACTTTGATATCCCACTTTGAGGAATACAAACATATTTTTCTCTACAGTTTGTCTAAATGAGAGCTTATGAATGAATGAATCAGATATTACTGCCAGATTTCCATGCTTTTCAATACGCAAAGGAGACATTTTAGTTAGTGCCAAAAAAGTACTGATACTCAGCAGTGATTATACTATATTTACAGGTGGAAACATGCAGTACATACTATATTTGCCTAAAAATAGTCAACATAAGGTGCCTCACAGTATCTTAAACCAAGACCATAACTTCTTAAATATTTGAGTGAAACCTTCTGTGAAATTAACCTCTACAAGCACACATCCTACAGATCATAGCTGAGTAGTGTCAAATTATTATATCAAAAATATTGCGTTGCGATCAAAAAACATTAATGAATTTCTGTTTCAGTGATCTGCCTCACTATATGAATTCTGAGGACTTTTTTTTCCCAGGCGGCATGGTGTGCGGTGGTTAGGACTCTCGCCTCACAGCAAGCGGGTCACAGGTTCGAATCGGGCTTGGGGCTCTTCTGGAGTTTGCTTGTGTAAGCGTGGGTTTTCTCTGGGTACTCTGACTTCCTCCCACAGTCCAAAGACATGCAGTTTAGTTTAATTGACTAAATTGCCCATAGGTGTGACTTTTTTGTGAATGTGAGCGTGAATGGGTGTTGTCTCTATGTGGTGACCTGTCCTGGGTGAACCCCGCCTTCGCCCAATGCCAGCTAGGATCAGCTCCAGCCCCCCCGTGACCCCTAATGGGATAAGCAATTGAAGATGGATGGATGGACTTCTCTTCCCCTTGACAAGGATTAAAGGATTTTTTTTTTTTTTTTTTTGCATTTTACTTAACCGGGAAATACAAAACTCACTTTTTCAGTGCTTGGCCACATACATTTGGGTATCTGGGGTCTCAAACAACCCACAAACTGTGGAACAGAGTGACGCAGGGATGACGCATTTTTGTAGACCAACTAGGAAGATAGCATCGGTTCCCTCAAAAAAAAAAAACAACGGGATATTTCCATTAGTTTTTGGATTATTGAAGAAAATAAGCTCTGTGGCAAACAAACATTTGATAGTTAGACATTTTGTTCAGCAAGATAATCTCCGCAAATGAACACCACTTTTATGATTTTTGAAGTGTAAATACAATCGCCAGAAGTAAAAAGCTAACTTTATGCTATAAACAAACACGGTCACATTAGCGTGAGTATATACAGCAAGGCTGCAAGAGTGGTCCAGTGAGCGTGATGATGTTTGGCTTCAGTTAGCCACTTGTTAGCGACCACCGTTTTTAAGATACACAAAGGCTTAAATTTCATGAGTGGGATATTTACTGGTGTATTTTATATCGTAGAACATTACAATCTCTTCAGCTTGTGTTAACCACAGACCTCATTTCAGGTATCTAACTAAAAACCCGTTCAAACCAGAACCAGAAGTGCTAAAATGCCAACTGACTTCTGGGTTTTAGGACTCATTACTGCACCATTCTATAAGACGACCCAATCAGATTTTTGTGGGCTGCCTCGATCAGAAAACGTGATTCAACAGATTTGGCTCCCCTTCCTATGAAACATGCAGGCTCAGGAGAATACAGTATATTATATTATATATTATATATATTATATACAGGGGTCCTCAAGCCCACAGCTTGAGAACCACCTTTGCAAAGGTGCACCGTATGTTTCTCACCAGCCAATCAGAGCAGACTGGGCTTTTTTGGGAGGAGCTCTTAAAGACATAGACGCTAAAACAGAGCATTTCAGACAGAGGGTGAATAAAGGTATACTGTGTTCAGAGAGATAGTAAGAGAAAATTATTGCTTTTTGAACATTAAAGCATATAAACATGTTATAGTAGAAATACAAGTATGAAACTGAGAACGAATGAAAATGAGCATAATATTTTGCTTTTAAAACAAAAATGAAATATATGGAATATTTGCACAAGCCTTCATTAGCTTCATTCCAAAAATAGTGGTCAGACTTGGCTTTGGAAAGCTGGTCAGGTCCTGGTCCTGGTCCTGGTCCTGGTCCTGCAGTCTGCATCATGGAGGCGATCCAATGCAGCAGAGATCCAAGATGGCGCTCTGCCATTTCCAAAGAGGCCGATCTTTTCCTTCAGTTGCCTTTTTTTTTGACTCTGTGATGGCGATGCCAAGCTTTGGAGGGCCTCGCTCCAAACACACTCTCCTCCTGCTGGTGTGTGTGTCTGTGTGCTATACCATCAAAACACACACATATACTGTGCAAAACACGCATGCAGATCAACAGCGATGACGGACTGGAACATTACTTCAGGCAAAGATCAGAGGAAGAACTGGAGGTTATCCAAAAATCAAAACCACAAAAGAGCAAACAAAGATATGAATTCATTTTTACTAGAGGTCAAAATTAACTCAATGATAACAAGTTAACGCAAATTTGTTTTAACACCACTAATTTCTTGAATGCATTATTGCAACTTGCATTAAAGCTAGAGTGAAGATACTGTCATCATACTGAAACTACAAAACCTGAGGAATCCATGAGTACCACCCATGTCACACCAGCTTGTCAGGAGGGAGGGTGAATAATGCTCCAACCTTGTGTTAAATTTTGCTGAGGAAAAACTGGCAAGGCCATTTTCAAAGGGCTCTCTTGACCTCTGACCTCAAGGTATGTGAATGAAAATGGGTGTTATTTTACTGCTTTGTCTATTTACAGCAATAGATTTCTCCTAGATTCACCAGAAGTTAGCATGAGATGATGCCTCAATTGCATTTTTAAACATAAGACTGAAGAAAACTTGTAGTACAAAAAAATACTTGTCTTAATGTAAGTAATCAGCTGGGGAAGATTCATAGTGACATCTGGCTTTTTTTTTTTAAAGTAATTTTTAGCCCACTGACCTGTAGTGTCTCCTCTTAATCTTCTATTAAAACTGAAAACAGCGCTCAGGAAACAGAAATGACACTGTGTAGACTTGTGATTTCAGAAGCTTTTCATATATTTTATTCTTCTAAAGAATTAAATAAGCAAACTGTTGTAGTTTCAAGGCTGAACTTAAGTAATCATCATTTATAAAGTGACCTGAGTTCAAAAACATGACATTTTATCGACAGTTGTCATTCAAAGCTGTCACCAAAACAAAAAACAAAATCTTTCATTCATGTCTGAAAAGCAGTGACATGCAGACTCAAAAACACTTCATTAGATTCAGGAACACATTTTGTTTTGAGACTGTAGGGAATCATTTTTTTCCACTAGATTTCATGAGATTATATACACATTTATATGTGTTCAGGAGTATATTTTGTGTTATGCTTTGCTTAAGTGCTACAATACATGTAATATGCATATATTTTGAGGCCCTGGTATGTTTACTAATAGCAAAGAGCTGAGAAGACTGGCAGCCTTTATCAGCGTCTACACTGCAGTTTCTGTCACGTGTCGCTGGATTACATCAGACTGAAATCTGCAGTGTTATTCTTTCAGCACAAGCCGCGCTACAGCTTCTGACAATCACAGTTTCTTTTCAGTGAGACGGAGCAGGTGGGTTCATGGGAAATGTTCCTCTGAGAAATATTGACTTCTAGTCTGACATATCAGACTGATGATGATTAATGCAGAAAATATCCAAATGCAAAGCTTTTTGTTTCAAGAAGCATTTTAAAACTCACTCCATCATTGCATCCTTACTGAAACTGATGGTTTTTGCCTGTAATTGGCTCTCTAGGTCTTGGTCTTGAGTCCTATTGGACAGGAGACTCCTGTCCCTCCCAGACCACAGTAGCCATCAGGGTTTTTACTCAGGTACTGCTGGTGGTAGTCCTCCGCGTAGTAGAAAGGCTTGGCTTCGGCTATTTCTGTTGTAATCGCACCAAAACCTCCCTCTGTTAGTACCTGAAAGAAGCAGCAACAAAGACACAACATTTGTGGATTAACAAGGATATAAACTGGATAAACAACTGGAGTTATTAGTAGTAAAAACAATGGAAGAATGGGGAGACAATAAGCTGAAAACTCCAGTCATCTCTGTGGGAATCAGTGTTTGCAGCAACAACAAAGAACACTGCAGGAATAGAACAATGATAAAGACTAAGATGGGAAATTAAAGGGACAGTTCAGGTGTTTTGAAGTGGGGCTGCATGAGGTTCTTATCTTTAGTCAGTGTATTAGCTACAGTAGATGGGTTTTGGAGAAACAGTCAGGAGTACCAGCATGTGAGCAAAGCAATGTATTGCTGTGGACAGGGGCAGCAGCAGAACCTATTTCAGACACCTAAAAAAAAATCTGCATCAGTTTAAGTGGATGTTATATTTATAATATTTTCACTGCTTTAACTCGCTGTCAGACAGTCCTTTCTGACGGGGAACTGAAGCCGTTATCTATGCTCTCGCCAAAGCCACCAGACTCCACTGACAAAACCTTTAATTTTACCTGTAAATTTACTATTTTATATTTACTTATGTTTATTTTAACTGCCTTTATGCCTTAGATTATCGTTTTTTCTTTCTACTTGTGTGAGTTATCCTTTTAGATATACATAATTTATGAGCATTGTTGAAGGAACCTGAGACCAAAGATTTTCAGTGCCACTGACTGCACTGCTGGAGCTGACAAATGACAAATAAAGAACCTTGAACACAGAGGTTGCTGGTCTACCGCTGCATCGATCAGTTGGTTTATTTGTGTTATTTGTGTGACTTTGGTGAAACCCAACTAACCCTTTAAAACACCAAAGTCACACACACACAATAACACAAACAAACCAACCGATCGCAATTTCCCAACGAAAAGGGGCTGTCTGACGGGAAGGTAAACTGGTGAAAACACTCTAAATATAGCGTACGCTGAAACTGATATTGATTTTTAGGTGTCTAAAATCCATTTTGCTGCTGCCCCCGTCCTCCAGGTACTCCTGTCTGTTTCTACAAACTCCATCTATTACTGTAAGTAACACACTGACTAAGGATAAGTACCTCATATAGCCCCTCTTCAAAAAAAATCTGAACTGTCCCTTTAAGTACTATATGATCTCTACAAATTTTGGATTGTACGTGAAAACAAATGCAGTTTATGTTTGTATCTGCACTGAGCCAATTCCTCCACAAGAATCACGAGACTTTCAGCTGAACAAATCTCATCAAGGCCTCATACTGCAAAGTGCTTCTTGTCATCTCAGAACAAAAGGACGAAATGTGTCTAATGTGTTTATGAAAAACACATGCGCAGCTCCAGGCGGGGCAGTACTGTACCTACAAACAGACAACACGCACAAACAACTGAGACAGATGGCATGTGGGTAAATTAAAAGACAAAGAGAAGCATCAAAACACACTCACACACATGAAACTTTAATTCCTGATGGAGGGTGTTGCTGTGTTTTTAGAAAGTGTGCAGCATGTTTACAACACAGCATGGGCGGTAAAAGAGCTTAATGTGGTTCGACATTTACATGTTTAGCCTTTTATCTGCAAAGCTCCTGTTTTTAACGCCCGATGCGACAGCGACTGCAACCCAAATCCTCTGAAGCGACAACACCACGTTTATGGTAATTATCCTGTTGGCCACACTAAATAATAATAACAGAGCCATCCTCCAGGCGTTCAAACATCAGGATGAACGCTCTTTTACAAAACTTTAGGAAGTCAAATTAGGATTCAAGCTCGACGAAGGCTCAGTCGGAGAGTCGTTCCATGTTCGTTTGGTTAAAACTTGATGTGAATGCTTCGTTTACTGGCTGAATATTCAGGTTAAATATTTAATAACTGGGCGCTTCATTTAATTTTGTTCATTCAGCTGCATTATAATCACATTCACAATAATTCACAGCCTAATTATATGTTCCATTTCATGTGATTACGGAGCGGTTTCAACTCGCTAATTTAAAAGAAAAGGTTCATATACTGCAAAAAAAATCTTCTTCTCTTAACTGAACAACTGAAGCAACATTATCTCAATACTAAAGGAGGGATCCATGTGGCTTAAAGGTTATTGACACTTGTTGAAAATGAAATGTAAGCTACTGTGGTGTGAAATCATCTCACCTTAAGTAAGTGAAAAAAATATTCTTTATATTATTGTGTTGTTAGGCCTTTAATATAAGGACTATAACATAATGCCTTCTTATGTAAAATCTTTAGGGCAATCAAAGTTAATGCAATTATAATGCTAATTTGTTTTAATGCCACTAATTTCTTTAAGACATTAACTTGCTGGTTTTAGGTTTTTGCAGGGTCAGTTTTAAAGCTACACCCATGTCATTCTAGCTTCTCATGAAGGAGGCTGAATAACGCTGCAAACTGTGCTAAATTTTGGTGAGAAAAAGCTGCCATAACTATTCTTAAAGGAGTCCCTTGACCTCTGACCTCAGGTTATGTGAATGTAAATGGGTTCTATGGGTACCCGCAAGTCTCCCCTTTACAGACACGCCCACAGTATATGACTATGTAAACATAGTCAGTGTTGCTCAGAATATGTAAGAAAGCAGGAAAATGCAAATACACTGCCTCTTATTATTATTATTATTATTATTATTATTATTATTATTATTGGATTATGGTCCGAAGTGGATTGACAACCAAACTTTGGAGAAAGGTGGAGGATCATCCTCGCCACGCCAAGCAACACACATCAAACTAACAAATAATGGCAAGCCTAGTACCAGCAGGTATCAAAGTCGCCCTACTGATGCTGGGCAACTCTTCAGCAGGTGCACAACAAACAATATAAAGTACAACAATGTGAATAAAGAGCCAAATAATGAATTAAATATAATGCTAGCCTGTAATGAAAAAAGACGTATGTAGCTGCTAGCCTCCCAAATCTGGTAAAAGCTTTCTTTCTTTCAAAAACATCAACATTTCAAGCTGATTTCAAGAGAGAAGGTCGGCTTCACCGTCATTGTTCTGCCACCAGCAGCTGGTTTCATTTGAACATTATGTTACTATAGCAACCACTATTGTTACACAGTCCTATGGCAGCGACAGTTTAACTGACAATGTTACGTTTTCATCAGATGTAACCACGGAAACATTAACAGACATGTTTTATCTTCTCCTCATGACGGAGTATTAAAAACTTGACTTTCTTTCTCATACTCTGACTTTTTTGCTGAAATATTCAGACTTTATTCTCATTAAATCACCACTTTATTCTTGTAATATTATGACTTTATTCTTATTAAATTACAAATTTATTCTTGTAACAATATAACTTTATTCTTATTAAATTACAGTTTCATTCTTGTACTATTATGACTTTTTTCTCATTAAATTACAAATTTATTCTTGTAATATTAGGACTTTATTCTCATTAAATTACAAATTTATTCTTGTAATATTGGTCTTTATTCTCATTAAATTACAAATTTATTCTTGTAATATTAGGACTTTATTCTCATTAAATTACAAATTTATTCTTGTAATATTAGGACTTTATTCTCATTAAATTACAAATTTATTCTTGTAATATTGGACTTTATTCTCATTAAATTACAAATTTATTCTTGTAATATTAGGACTTTATTCTCATTAAATTACAAATTTATTCTTGTAATATTAGGACTTTATTCTCATTAAATTACAAATTTATTCTTGTAATATTAGGACTTTTTATCATTTAATTTAATGATAAAAAGTCTAAAAATAAAAAAAAAAAAATCGTAATTTCGATTTTGTTCTTGTAACATTATGACTTTTTGTCATTAAATTATTACCTTATTCATGTAAAATTATGACATTATTCTCATTAAATCACAATTGTATTCATGTAATATTAGGACTTTTTCTCATTAAATTATGATGCTATTCTTGCAATATTATAACATTATTAGCATTAAATTACAACTGTATTTATGTAATATTATGACTTTTTCTCATTAAATTATGACTTTATTCTTGCAATATTATAACATTATTAGCATTAAATTACAACTTTAGTCTCATTAAATCACAACTTTATTCTTGTAATATTATGAAATTACTACTTCTTCTTTATTCACTGTGAACAAAGGCAATCCAGTTGTGTGGAGTTGTGTCTAGATTTATGAAACAACACCGAGGCTCCGTAGTCCGAATCAAGATGACCTTGACAAAGGCAGCACAGACCAGATACATCAAGATCCTTCCTTTCTTACCTTTCACAAAAAAACCCTAAACATATAGTACTCATTTATTCGTCACACCCTGGTGTATAAAGGCCTTAACACTGTGCTTAAGTAGACCTACAGCCTCGCAGACTTAGTCTTGTTACTTTTGGTCTCTTATTTGAGGTATCTTTGTCTAGAAATGTGCTCTTTGCTACACATGCTTATCTTTTATCATATCTAAGAGTAGAGAGCAGGACTAAGACTATATGGCTGTCAACAATTATACAAATCTATACGTATAAATCGTACGTATACAGCAAAGAACAGCAGCTTGAAAGCATGCGATGGCATCAGTTTGCAGAGAGACTTAATGTTAAATGCTACAAATCCATGTTTTGAATGTACTTTCACTTTAGAGGATTAAACTCCCGGGGGAAATACTAAGAAGTTCTCTATTTATTTTTAGTCCAAAGAAACAATCAGACTTAAAGTGGCGCTGGGTAATTTCACACATTACTGCCCCTAATAGTTAGTGAGAGGTAATTGTTTGAAAACCATTTTAACTTCATTGACGTCAGCGCTCGGAAGTTGTTAAAGAAGATGTCAGCAAACAAACCCAGAGGGTCTGAATTGTTGCTATAACAGAAAACACCAAAGAGACAAAAGATCCAGCGTTGGCGAGTTTAGCTTTTAATGGTCAGAGTTTGCTCCCCGCTGTTTGATTCATCACTTCCTGTCCTGACACTACAATTTAATTTGATTGAGTAGGGTTGAGGTACAACACAGCAGTTAGTCGGAGTGGGACTCTCCTCTCTGTTGCAGCTGTACTTCATTATTAAGACTTTTACATACAGTAGGCACATTTATTTATACAGAACATTTCAAACACAAAGGGTGAGTAAAGAATGAGAATATCTAAAATAAAATATCACATAAAAATCCAATAAATTACCTCCCAAAGCAAAGGTTTTTAGCTTTGATTTAAAACTATTTACAGTTTGAGTCTCAGCTGTTCGGGAGGTTTATTGCATTTATGTGAATTATACACACTGCAAGTTAAAACATCAAAAGCACCATTTTGTTTCAGTTGGTGATTTGCCACTTGAAGAAAAAAGTGGGACACAGTTTTACTGTCCAGCCACGGGCAACAACGTCAGTGAACCTCAGCTTCACGAGGCAAAGCTGCCTGCAAAGCATGTTTTTAATGGGAGTCAGTGATGGTTGGGGCTATTGCTTGCCTTCTGCAATGGGTTTAAGCCACAAATGTCTATATGTCAGATTAGCAGAGGAAAGGACTTTACATACCGGGGAATGGCGATTAAACCATGCATAATGCGTTTCGCATTGAAACTATTTATACCATCAGTAATGTGAATTTGTGGCCTTTTATTTTTCAATAAAAAGTTTGAATGAATTCACAAAGGCAGAGGACCAACTACCTACTGACCCAGAGCAGCATCTGGCATTTCGAGGTGAAATGTTGTTGCTTAAACTATAATAAGCTATTTTAGTTTCCTTTTAGCAAAATCTTCAAAATGAACATGCCTCTGATAAACAGTTATGCAGTATACTGTATATGTCTAGGGCTTTTATTGTGAAAGGTAAGAACAGAAGGAGTGGATCTGGTATTGGCTGAAAAAAAAAAATTGCGAAAAACTCGCTGCCCGACAACTTATCCTAACCTTAACTTTTCTAGGTCAGAGTCTAACCTCTGGTCTGCCCTGCCTTTGTCAAGCCTCAGTGTGTAACCCTCAGCTACGTCCTGTCCGCACAAAGTGAGTGGTTTATTCACAGTACGAAAGCTCAGAAAAAAATTGCTTTATCACAGTTTAATATTTAGTGTCAAAGTTCTCATGACAAAAACAACAGTTCAGGGGAATATAATGGCAAATTAATCACATGAATGATGATACACTTTAAGGTCTCAGCAGGTCTTCACAGGAAATGTTTTTGTAACTGTCGGTTACAGAGGATCACAGAGTAGCAGAAGCTGTTAGGTGAAAACACCTAAACTCAAAATCTGTAAAAGTTAAAAAGAAACAGCCTCCAAACGTGCCTGGTCAAGTCCAGTCACATACAAAACCTTCTGACAGATTATATTTTTAGAAAACAGACTGTAAAATCCATAAAACCAATATTCCAAGTAGGCTTTCAATCAATGAAAATATTTCATTAAAATTAAACGCATGATTGTTTATAATTCATCATGATTAATCGCGAATTAATGGCACATTTTTATCTGTTCAAAGCATACCTCAAAAGGAGATTTGTCAAGTATTTAATACTGTTATCAACATGGGAGTGAGCAATATGCTGCGTTATGTAAATATATGTACTTGTTTATTATTGGAAATCAATTAAAAACACAAAGCAATGACAAATATTGTCCATAAAGCCTCACAAACTGCATTCTAACAGGCAACAACAGCTGTCAGTGTGCTGACTTGACTATGACTTGATCCAAACTGCATGTGATTATCATAAAGTGGGCATGTCTGTAAAGGGGAGACTCGTGGTACCCATAGAACCCATTTACATTCACATATCTGGAGGTCAGAGGTCAAAGGAGCTTTTCCTTGCCAAATTAAGCATAAGTGTTGAGTGTTATTTAATCTCCTTCACAAGCTAATATGACATGGAACAACGAGATTCCTTAAGTTTTGTAGTTTCATATATTACCAGTATTTTCTCTCTAGCTTTTACAACTGAGCCCGCTACAACCTCGCAAGTAGTGTTAAAGAAATTAGTTCGAATTTACATCGTTATTATTGCGTTAACTTTGACAGCCTGAATTATAATGTAACAGAGATTTGTTGAGCACATTCCTGGTCCTCCGAGGATTAACCTTTTAAATATATTGACACAGTGAGTTACATAGTGTCATGTTGTGGTCAATATTTCCATTTCTAGCTTCACTCACATATCCTGAGGTCGAGGTCATTTGAAAATGGCCATGCTAGATTTTCCTCCCCAAAATTTAATGTACGTTTGGAGCGTTACTCAGCCTCCTTCATGACAAGCTAGTATGACACGGGTGGTATTGATGGATTCCTTAGGTTTTCTGGTTTCATATGATGTTAGTGTCTTCCAGTAGCTCGCTACAGCCTAAAAATCGCAAGTTGCATTAATGTGTTAAAGAAATTAGTGGTGTTAAGATGAATTTGCGTGATTATTGTGTTACCTTTGACAGCCACAGAACATTCGTAATTTAAAGATCAATTTCAGAAAAGTAAATTAAGAGACAGGTGTAATTTGACAAATTTCTATCAATGTTTGATGTGTTTTGACACTTTTTCTAGGTTGCTACTGGAATCCACTGTAACTGCTCCATAACCTACAGGGGGTGTATTTGACACTAAAAAGATTTTGGTGGACTATGCCTTTAAGGTAATGAATATCAGCAAAAAATACTAGCTATATTGGGCTTTAAGCTTAATAATTTGGCCAGTGACATCAACCTGTAATACCCAAAATTGCTGCATTTTCCATGATATGGTCTAGTGGCATCCACAACCATCCTCCCTGCCTTTTCAGCACGTTCGTTTGGGCAGGTCCTGCCGCTGCGTTAGCAGCCTGCTATAGATGCATAATTCACATCCATTAATTTGCATGTCAGAGAAGTAGATTCCTCATTTGAAATGCAAATACCTTGACTGCTCTGGTAAAGCAGAGAAAACGTGAGCAATACTGATAAGCACCCACGAGGCAGAGAGAGGAACAGAAAAAAAGGTGAAGCTGGCATGGCAAAAGAGGGATTTCATAGACAAAGAGGAACGAAAAGAAAGAAAAGCAGCTGTTTTGTGCTCAGAAGAAGATATACGAGTGTTCATGAAAAGAAAATGTAGCCGAAGAGGTGCATCAAGAGGGAAAGAGATGCCAGAACAATGAGTACACACTGCTTTAGCACCCACAGAGCAAGCACACATTATTACATAAAGCACGCAAGCACACACACACACAGTTACCACTTCCACCTGCCATTTTAGACGCAGTGCACACCCTAATGATGGGTAGGAGGCAAGAGAAGAAAAGGGAGGCTCCTTTCATGCTGCAGACAACCGCCAGCCGCCTGCAAGGTAATTTTCTGCAGTGCTGTTGTACTTTACACACAAAAACACGCACACATATACACACTAAATTCCCCAATCACTGTGCGTGAACAATACAATCAAGCCAGGCGGCATAGAGAACACAGTCAATACCCTGACACCAAATTAACCAGACTATTCTCTCTCTCTTCATCACCACTCCTGGCCTCTCTTCCTCCATCTGTACCATCACTTTTTCACTTTTATGTTTGCATGTGCGAAATGTGGAGGAAGAAGAAGAAGATGTTATTTGACTCTGGGGATCAGAGTAATAAAAATTCAGCAAGTGTCTGGGAGGCGTGTCCTGGGAAAATCTCTCAGTGCCGTGACGCCTTTAACATGTTCAGTTGGTTTGGAGTGAAGGGAGGAGAAGAAGTGGCGTTAGCAGCCACCGCGGTTGCGGGGACAAAGAGAAAGAAAGCCACCTACAAAGACTTCATCAACAGGAAGGAGGACGACTCCACCCAAGATTTTTTGGGAGCATGGAGTCATTAATATTTTAAAGATGGCACAGTACGAATGCATGCAACGTCAACGTACGGAGGTGGATGCTGCATCTACTCTCAACACAGAGAGAGAAAAAAGCCACTGAATTATTGAAATCTTTTTTGGTAAGAAGCTTTGTGTAAAACATCAGATACAGAAGACTTCAGATCAAATATATAGTTATAGACATAAATAAAAAAAAAATCAAAACATAATCTATCTATGTGTGTGTGTGTGTGTGTGTGTGTGTGTGTATGTGTGTGTGTGTGTGTGTGTGTGTGTGAGCGTTAGTTTTGCAACTAAAGTGGTTTTTTTTTTGTGGAGGACAGATTTAAGGCCCAGATGGTTTGGCATGGAGTGTGTTTGCTGTAGGCCAACTGCTCGCACACACAACACACACACACACACACACACACACACACACACACACACACACACACACACACACACACACACACAGATGGGAGAGGGTGGGGGAGGCAATCTGATGAGAAAAAATGGAGAGAGGAAACAAAACCTCGAAAGATTGATAGAGTGCTGTAGTGGTTAGATGAAGGGAATCTATCTGGGACCACTATAGATAAAAGCTTCATTAATTACACCTCACAAAATTCAATACATACAAAAAAAACTAGTGATATTCTCAGAGTCGTTCTGCCAGCTAAAAATGAAAATATCAACCACAGGATGACACTATATAACTCATTGTGTCAACATATTTAATCCTCTGAGGACCAGGAATGTGCTCAACAAATCTCTGTTCCATTATAATTACGGCTCTCAAGGTTAACACAATAATAACGATGCAAATTTGTTTGAACTAATTTCTTTAATGCATTAACACAACTTGCGAGTTTGTAGCGGGCTCAGTTTTAAAAGCTAGAGTGAAGATACTGGTACTATATGGAACTAGAAAACCTAAGGAATCTAATGGTAAGGAACCGAAAGAGGTTAAATAACACTCCATGCGTATGCTAAATTTTGGTGAGGAAAACTCTCATACCCATTTTCAAAGGGGTTCCTTGACCTCTGACCTCAAGATATGTGAATGTAAATGGGTTCTAATCACATGCAGTTTGGATCAAGTCATAGTCAAGTCAGCACACTGACACACTGACAGCTGTTGTTGTCTGTTGGGCTGCAGTTTGCCATGTTAAGATTTGAACATAGTTTTTACACTAAATGCAGTATCTGTGAGGGTTTCTGGACAATAAGTGTCACTGTTTTAAGTTGTTCATTGATTTGCTTTAACTTTGTAGGAGACAGGATTTCCTGAAAAGAAGCTCCTTCTGTTGTTACCCTCCAGGCTCTTGTCTTTTAAAGATAAGATAAGATAAGACGAACCTTTATTAATTTTCCTCTCGTTGCTGGACGCTTACGAAGCAGATCTTTGGCTCAAGTAGTAACTTTTTTGGCTCATCTTCAACTCACAAATTCAAATCTAATCCGCCTCTAAATTCACTTCACATTCTGTCTGGACTCGCAGTTACAGCATATTAGAAAGTAATCTCTACAAACACATTCTGCATTTACATGTTGAATCGGTAGGTGACGGGACAAGACTTTGGTTCCAGAGGCATTCTGGTTTCCATTTATAGTCCGAGCAGCTTTGGCCAATCACGTTCGAACAGGCTTTGGTTGAATGCAGGTAAACAGTCCTCGTGGAGAGCATAAGAGGTGGAATGTATTGGCCAAAATACCATCTGGGATCCCACCGGGTACAGTCTGAAAATGATTTAGCTTTTTATTGTTTTAAAATTAGCTTGTAAACTGGCTCCGTGTGAAACAATCCGGTCAAAATGAGCAGAGCACAGAACAGGAGGTCTTGGCCCAGATATCTGCTGGCTACACCAGAAACCCAAGAAAGATAGGTCCTTCTTAGCCCCAGAGGTCTTCAGACTGATAGCCGGTGGGTTCTGAGATTGATTAGAAAGACATACCACAACATGAAATCAGTTGATTATCTGGAGGCCATGAATATCTACTGTACAGTAATCTGCCTGGTATATTTTTATGATAGCCTGGTGATAGTGCTGGAAGGTCACCAAAACTTCAATTCATCCTCTGTGGACTAAAGAAATCGAGTCACGGAAAGTCCCAACATAAATTTACAATATCTTCTTGATGCCAGTAAAGGTTAGTCCTCTAGGGAGCATGAATGTGCTCAGTGAATTTCTTGGCAAACTGCTGTTTGGATTTTGACATTTCTTGTGTATATTTCTATGATACCTTTTGTTTTAATGCTCAAGCTCTTTTAGATTACTTTCCTTCAGCACTGTGTTTTGTTGTATTACATTTTTGTTTCTCAGTAACATCCTCTTTAGACATCTAATGTGACAAAACACATTTCACCATAGTTCAACTCAACGCAAGAGGGAACAAAAGCACACTTGCACACGTCAGCTACTTCTCCAGTTTATGTCCACTAAATGGGCTTTCGGGGCCTTGAAACTTCCTGCACATATAACAAGCAGCAAGATATTAATTTTTACAATTATCTTGACTTTAAGATACTTTTGGGGAAACAAGCTGCTGGTCTTTCAAGCCTTGGGAAATAAGTGCAAATATACTTTGATATAAAGGGGTTTTTAAGCAGTTTATGAGAATTTTAAGCACCTTTGCACACTTTTAAATTAATCTGAGGGAAGTTTAACATGTCAGTCTCATGTCTGAATAAGCACCCTGGTCACTTAAATGATAGTCATACTCTTTAATACTGTGTTTAATACCTGTTTACTTTCAACAAGGACCAAGTCCGAACTGAAGTGAAAGACAGTAGCAGTATATAGTTAAACATGCATAGAGAGAGAGAAAGATGTACCCCTTCTCAGAGCACTGCAATAAATTCAATATCCCAATCATCATCCTCTTATTCACAAACTAGTAAACTACAAAACACTGTGTAAGAGCCACATTTTAAGTTGTTTAATACCCTCTTACAACCAGTTATATTCAGGCCTCTCCATATTTTCAAATTTTACACATGCCAAATGTTGAATAATTGAAAATCCAGCAAAACGCTTTATGCAGCTTGTGAGCACATTAAGAATTAAATGAGGACCCACAAATGAATGTCCTATTATTCAATGCTTGTGCATGTTGGACTGAGTAAAGCAGAATTTGCTCTCTAATAATGTGAAATGATAAAAATTGATGTGCAAATGTATTGGTGAAGTGGTTCCCAACCTGTTGTCCTCAAAGCCCCCCACATTTGCATCTAAGAAAAACTGAGCCCCCCCAAAAAAAATCACTCAATTTGAATAAATTCAGTGTATTAAATGACTTAGTCTTTTTTATTATTATTAAATCAACATTATTTAATGAACAGAACCTGTCAGCTAAATGCCATTAAAGCTGCAAAGCTGGAGCAAATATGACTGAAAAAAAGTTGTTTTTATAAAACTGTCCCTAGATCCTGACAGAGCTGCATCAGACAAGTAATCTGAAAAAATCTCGTGTCCTCCAGTGCTCCTAAAGGCATCTGTGAGAGTTCACAGACCGGCGGAAAACAACCAATCAGAGCCGAGCTGGAGCCTGCCATCTATGAGAGCTGGCTGTCACTCACGAAGTCCAACCAAACGGTCAAACTAGGCAGCGTTGATCAAATATGACTCACTATACTGTTAGTGTAATGCCGATTTCTTATGTCAAATGTTACATCTTGTAGTGTCTAAAATGAGAAAGTTTGTGACCCGGCAGCCATGTTGAGATCAGCTGAGGAAATACTACTGCAGCTTTAATGAAGGAGAGTGGGTGCTACATTTCTGGGACAACACTGTCGGTCGGGATGGCGTTATCAGCTCTAACCACCAAATGAGAGCAGTGCAGAGAGGCAACCATGAGTTAGCCTGAGGGGCATGCTCACATGCACTAAAAACACAAGTGGGCGGCCCGGTCAACAAACCGAGGAGAAACTCAAACTACAACACACTGACAAAGAGAGACTTCATTCTCTCCTCAGGTAGATATTACTTCTCTATATCTTTACATAGACAACAGTTGTTTGTTGCTCTATTAATGCTCTGGATATCAAATTTAGCACCTTTAATGTTTACATTTTTGAAGTGTAGGTGTTTCCTTACTTTTCCAATTTTGTAATATGAGTTTCTCATAAACTAAAGCCGAAAAAAGAATTTGCCTTAGTTGCAGTTTGACAGGGGCTGCACGGTGGTGCAGTGATTAGCACTGTCACCTCACAGCCAGAAGGTCACAGGTTCAAATCCAGCTTGGGGCTCTTCTGTGTGGAGTTTGCATGTTCTCCCCGTGTTTGTGTAGGTTTTCTCTGGGTGCTTGGCTTCCTCCCACAGTCCAAAGACATGCAGTTTAGGTTAATTGATGACTCTAAATTGCCTGTAGGTGTGGATATGAGTGGTTGTCTGTCTCTATGTGCCCTGCGATGGACTGGTGACCTGTCCAGGATGAACCCCGCCTTCGCCCAGTGCTAGCTGGGATCAGCTCCAGCCCCCCCAGACCCCTAATGGGTCAGTTAAAGATGGATAGAATGCTGTTTGACAAACTGATATTTTATTTTACTTACTGCTACTATACTTACTATACATTACAAGTGAAGGCATCACTGAAGCGAATGAAATGTCCAAATAGGGATCCTAATTTTGAAAAATTTTCTGAACCAGTAAGCGACCCTCGTTAACTGATTATTAACCAGTAACCGACAAGATTCGTTCCTCACATGCAGCGGTGCGCCAGCTGTAGCATATGAGCACAACACACAACTGAGTCAACAGTTCACCATCAGGAGAGCTACTGTAGCAGCCACCTGCTGCGTTCACTGTCTCCGGTTCACCATCAGGAGAGCTACTGTAGCAGCCACAGTGTTGCGTTCACTGTCTCCAGTTCACCATCAGGAGAGCTACTGTAGCAGCCACCTGCTGCGTTCACTGTCTCCGGTTCACCATCAGGAGAGCTACTGTAGCAGCCACAGTGTTGCGTTCACTGTCTCCAGTTCACCATCAGGAGAGCTACTGTAGCAGCCACAGTGTTGCGTTCACTGTCTCCAGTTCACGGTCCATGAGAGTTAGCAGCCACAGTGCTGCGTTCACTGTCTCCATTTCACTGTCCGGGAGAGTTAGCAGCCACAGTGCTGCGTTCACTGTCTCCAGTTCACTGTCCGGGAGAGTTAGCAGCCACAGTGCTGCGTTCACTGTCTCCAGTTCACTGTCCGGGAGAGTTAGCAGCCACAGTGCTGCGTTCACTGTCTCCATTTCACTGTCCAGGAGAGTTAGCAGCCACAGTGCTGCGTGTAGTGTCGCAGACATTAGCCACTTTCCCAGTAAAGGTCTCCACCACACGTTTAGTTTAGTTTAGCAGGTTGTCAGCTGTCTGTCTGCCTGGCTTGACTTCAGCAACTGTCTGACAGTGTGTGTGTTTGTGCTACATTAGCAGATGCTAGATGCTAGCATTGCCGGTGGCTTTCAGCCTGCTGTAGCTTAACTTTCCGACAGGCCGTGTGTGTGTGGTGGCGGTGAGTGTGAGTTTGTCGGTGTCGTTATAGCTGTGAACGTAGCTGTAGCAGACAGTGTGTGCACAGTTTGTCAGTAAATAAATGCTTCGAGGCTACAAGCTACAAGTCCTCAGCTGGAAGTCCCGAGCCAACTACCTGTATCTGCACCGGCTCTCTCATAAGGTGGACCAGCTTTTCCTTAAAGTGACGAGTCGCTCCTCTACGTTTTTTACTTCTTTATCATTATGTCTTTTAATTCTTTAACCAAAATCGATTTAAGTACTTAATATCAGTTAATCAGTTAATTATAAACATCCCTAGTCCAAATAACCCATTTGTCTAATGAAAACTGCTATCGTGCTTTCTACTCTAGTTGCAAATGCATTCAAGTGCTTGAAGCTAGAAACCAGGTTTTTGCTCAACGCATCAGCTTGTTTTTCCGTTATAATATTGCGAATACAGTGTTTGATGTGTTCAGAACTTCTGCAGCGATGGAAAACAAAGAGGGACTTTAAAAGAAAAACCTAAAAGCTAAAAGAAACAACAGAAAAGGAGGCACGAACGAGGGGAGGAATAAGAGAGAGAAAAAAAGGGCCTCTAATGAAGACCAGACTACACTAGAAGAGAATAGAAAAGAATAGAATAGAGTAACCTCCTCTTCGTCAGTTTCCATAGCAACAAGCCCTGTTGGTGGGATAGTGGTGCAGAAGTCTCAGCAGGAGAGAGTTCAACAGAGGGAGTGTGTGAACATCTTTTTTGTGTGTGTGTGTGTGTGTGTGTGTGTGTGTGTGTGTGTGTGTGTGTGTTTGCTTTAAAAGCATTCAGACATAGTATATTACTGCAAATGTTACATGCACAGACAGATCCATTATATTTCAGTATTCATCTGCTGACGCCAAAAGCATCTGTGTGAGTGTTTCTGAGACAGCGTGAAAGAAAGAGGGGATGGGCAGCAGAGGGGGATGCTGGGAAATGGAGTCAGAGAGAAAAAGAATATGGGGACAGAGGAAAGGAGGAGCGTTAGAGGCTGATTGGTGAATAGATGTTTGTACCTTCTGGTATTGATCTTTGGAGGCCAAAGCTTCCTCCAGCTGCTGCTGTGTGTCGACGTAGATGGCAGAGCGGTATGGCGTCCCAACATCGTTCCCTTGTCGCATCCCTGATCACACACACACACACAAACGAATGTGGAGATTTGAGGATTTCAGCTGACGTGAGGAGCCTTTGTCCTCCTCACTTCTTGGCTGAGGCAACTTCACATCATCTGAAAACAACAGCTGACAGCATTTTCCAAAAATATAACTTGTCTGTCTTGGCAGAACTGAGAGAAGGCTGTTTTTTTTTTTTTTTTTTTACTGTGAACTGATCATTTCATCACGTATTCCTTTCATCATTTCAACGTCAGCTTGTCAGCCTGTCAACCACGACGTCTGGTTAGCTCAAAGGTTTCAGCCACTCGAGTGTTTCAGCTCTAGAGATGGCAACGTGTGTCAGTCAGTCTGTCAAACACACACTTTGGTCAAACGTGAAGTATTTCTGTTGCAGAGTATAAATCCTAATGTCTTTGGTGGTCTCCTGACTTTTGATCTTGTGCAACCTATAGGTCAAAATTTCACATCTGAGTTCATAACAAGAAAGTAGTGACACTAAATCTCCTTACTTGTGCTTGCTGACATGTAGCATGCTAACATGTTGACACCTGCTCTAAATTGCATGTTAAAGCCAGGATAGGCAATTTATTTTAGAAACATTTCTGTTGCAACAATGTAATAAGCCCGTCCAATCATTTCGACTGGCCTGAATAAAATGATCAGATGGGCTACCCATGCTTTCCAACCTTGAGGCCTCAAAAATAGGGATGGCTGCAAAACCAATGGGGGTCTGGGGGTCTGAATTAAAGAGTCTTTGTTTCCTGTTTCCTGTGAATAGGCCAACTTTTAATTTTGCTTTTAATTGTCAAGATAGAAAACTGAAGAATTCGTCCCTCTGGCATGAATCTCTGGTATAAACTAGGCTTTCATTCATTCATTCATTGCTCCTACTTGAGTATTTCTTTCTCCTCGTACTCTCCATTTCGCTCTCTCACTCACTGAAGGCCCTTTCAGACACAATGCGACAACTGCACCACCGTGCTCTGAAACCTGTTATTTCCAATGATGCCTACTTTGCTGTGACACTGTGGTGTGTGGTGAGCACAGCTCAAACCACACCGTGGTGGCAGGGCAGCTCTCCTCCACGGAGGAAGAGGGCAATGAAAAACGGGAGTCTCCCGGGAATATCAGGAATAACAACCTGTCTACTTCCCTACCTCCATGCCTAAACCAGCTTTACAAATGTTAATGTGGTAGAAGCTGCATGATAAACATCAACATGCTAATATGCTAATGTTAGTATGTTTGCAGTCTAACATGTTAAAGTCCATGTAAATCAAAAAAATATATGCATTCTGGGTTTGTCCCACCATAGACTAAACACCCAGCTAAATTTGAATGATTAAAAAAAAGCATATAAAATTAGCTTTCATAATCATGGTAAAATAAGCAGTATTGTCTGCTCTGAGACACTGGGGGTGTGTCCGCTGAAGCCGCTGAAACCACGCCCACATGGCGAAAAACTGCAGCCTGTTTGGATTCCCTCAGGAACAGCGAGCAAAGAGGAAAGAGCCCAGAGTCGAATCCCTGTCTGACGGACTGATTGGGGAAGACCGCCTGCCCTGTGTTGCTTGGGGGGCTGAGTCTTTCTGATTGAGGCTCAGCCCATGGACGGTATGAGGCTGGTAACGGCCGTTGCACCGGGGTCTTCTCAGAGTCGGGTTGTTTGGGAATGCTGCCCAAACCTCTCTGCGCATTTCCTCTGAGGCGGTGCTCTGGGACCGTCTTGGAAAGGCTCAGGGCAAAGCCGTGAGAAAAGAATAAATATACATACAACATGGGATGGATTACAATCATAAAAATACAGTGCTGAAAATGCCAACGCTCAACATGGTGCTTGAACCCACAATCCTGGGATTATGAGACTCATGCGCTACCGACTGAGCTAGTCAGGACAGCTTTTGTCATTTCCCCGGGACTTCTCTTGTGGCTTTCAAAGACCAGGTTTCTGAAGACGGGTGGGGTCATGTCAAGGATTGCTCCACTGTAATGAGAGACCGAGCTGCACATTCTGGCATCCGGAGATGCTTTTGTGGGAGCGGTGTTGATGAAGGCATAGCTAGCTAGCAACTGTAAGTGTAGTGATTATACAGCGCTAGGGGAGGGGTTATGTTAAGGCTGGCTCCACTGCGTCATCGAGCCATGCTTTCAGCCCTGCCTAAAAAATGTTAGTTTAACTCCACAACCCAGAACTACAATGTTCACAGTCTTTGTATGTTTTCAGTAACTATTTTATGTGTTCAGAAACAAATCTCTGAATTTCCTTGACACAGACTTTAAATGTTGCTAAATATGGATGTTAACATGCTAACTCAATCATGGTAAAATGGTAATATCTTATCAATATGTTATGTTATGTATATATGTAAAGTTTATCTATAAGCGTTAGGTCGTACCTTGAGTCGGGTTGTGGCTTTCCCAGAAAACTTTGAGTAGAGTGGCGAAACTGATCTTCTCTGGATGGAAGACGACTCTCACCACCTCGGCGTGACCTGTCCTACCTACAAGACACAACATTGGTGAGTTCATGAGAGACTGCTCAGTCAACTGCTGTATCCAAGGTCAAGAATCCACAGTCAAGCATTTCAAGAAGTCCTAAAAGTGCTTAGAGATAAGACAGACATAGAGCTGGTGCTGGTAATGAGTGTGACCCATTACGCTGCACCTCATCTTCCTCCTGTCTCTCATTCTACCTCGACTCCCATCTCCCTCTCTCTTTATGTCTTATTACTTTTTTAATATCAGGAGTTATGGATTCCTACGGTAGATATTGGCGAACAGAGACAAAGCAGCGGTCGATATTAAATTAATGCCTCGCCAGGACAATCTCCCAGGAATAAATCCATCTCGGACAAGACGGGAAATAAAGTAGTGGCTGGAACCCGAACAGAAAGTTGTTGTCCACATAATGTACATTTAAGTGTAAAATGACTTTACATTCTCATGTCGCTATTTCAACACGAACAACTGTGTTTGATAATTAACCACAGATGTCTTATCTTAACGCTGAGAGCACCGTATTCCTCTGACTGCAGAGGAAGATGGCTTTGAGACGAGAACTGCAAATGAGAAAAATAATTTAGAGTGGGAGTGTTTTCTTTTTTAAATCTAATAAATACAGGTAGATTTCTTTTCATTAAGAAGAAAACACATGCAAATTTAATCAGCACATTACCATCACCTACACTGATCTGAGTGTAAATATTTAACCGAGTGAAGACGATAAAGGTGTGAGGAGCACTTCATTTAGCCAAGTGTCTTTCAGTGCTTTGCCAAGATATTGTGCTGATTAAAGAAACACATCCAGCAGTCAAATCCAGTTGTTTTAGAAACAGTGAGACGTTCTCTTCAGCAGCAGGCTAGTAGGATTAAGTCTAACCACACATACAGAGAGATACAGGAATAAAAACAAATGCCTATTACAACAATTCCCATTCAAAGTACATATTATAAGCAGTTTACAGATATATTTCTATATCAAACGTAGACCACCACACCGTTCTTATCAAATGAATACACGTCTAGCTTGATCAGCAGTAAACTAACTGAAGGAAAACAAAAGTCAACAACCGCAAAACAGCTGTACACATTGTACAGTTGCTGCTCCACAAGGGCGTTTCCTTGGTTACATCTGACAAGACAGAAGCTAATGTGTGGCTAAGACAACATACTGTACTACAGAGCTGGGCTGTCATTTATTATACTGCTTTTACTTTTACTCCTGTTGAATAAAACCTAAATATCTATTACAATAATGACTGTGCTGTTCTCACTATATGGACTAAGGTCGTTCTTTCACTGGTGATTCTTGTGTCTGTCGCTAAATTAGAATAGACACTGAATAGTTTACTAATAGTGGGCAGTAAATAGAAATATCTGACATTTATGCTGCATTCCAGATTCTCATCTTAGTGGTGTGAAATTTCCCAGTTGAACGGGATATACGTGGACCGGATGGCCGAGCGGTCTAAGGCACTGCGTTCAGGTCGCAGTCTCCTCTGGAGGCATGGGTTCAAATCCCACTTCTGACATTTTCCCGAAAATTACTTCATATTACAACTATATACTAAAATAGCATATAATATTAAAATTTGAATTTTAAATACATATTTATAAAATTGTCAGCCATTTAATATATAAATAAATTTAATACATTAGAAAATAATAAAAGTTAATTGATATGTTTTTTCATGTTGCTGATAAACAGATAATAATTAGCTAATATAATTTTGCAGGCTAGCTTCCAGGTAACATTTGTGTTTTCTGTTAGTTTTAGTTTTCTCCTCCGATGAAGAGCAGCGCACAGCTCCTTCTCAAGCCGATTTTAATGATGCTATTTTAGCATATAATTATAATATTAAGTGATTAGTCAATTTTGAGGTAAATATTGGGGTAATTTGGAGTTATTCAAAGAAATTTAAATAGGTTCTTGCTAATTATAAATATATGAAATTTGAGTTGAAAATGAAGTGTTCAGTTTTATTTAAAAATATATCAGTTTCTGTATGTTACTGTTTTTTGATTTATTAATTTGTAGTGTACTAAAGAATTTGCAAACACTTTTTCTGATTATTTTCGAGTTCAGAGTTGTCTGATAATCATCACTTTGTGTCGTCATGGACAGCTGTTGAGCCACGCAACTCTAATTATTGTGTTATAAAATGATTTGTTTTTAGAGAAGGTATTTTTTTGTTCCGTTATGGCATTTTTGAGGGCACTATATAGTTAGTTTATTTTTTATTAGTTTACTTTTTAGTTTAGTTCTATAGTTAGTTCTAGTATTTATTTACACACAAATGAAATGTCTGAGACTATAGAGTGTAGTACACAACAGTGTACAGTACTCAAGATGGGCTATTAAAGGTCTCCGTCTCGTCTCCATCACGTTTTCGGTATTAGATAAAGAAGACTGAATTTTGCTTTCAAAACTGGTGGGAAATCCCTAAGTTACTGGGTATTGTCTGATATTTCTTAATTCTTGATGTGAGGATATAAACCTGGAGTGAAAATTTGCCTTAATTTGAAATTTCCTGTAGTTCTGTTATGTTTTTGTCTTGATTCATGGTTTGATATGACTTGGTCTCGGTTAAGTGTCTGATTATAACACTGGTACACTATATATCAATAGGGAGTGATTCTGGACACAGCCTTTGCCTCTTCCTGCAGATGATTTCAGTTAAACATCCTATTCCTTTCCTTGTTGTATATGTGTACCGACATGCATAATCACAACATGAAATATCAATTAATCAACTCTTTCCCGCTTTATATAGAGGTGCCTCTTTGACAGTTAATTGCTTATGTTAAAGTTTCTAGAAAAATAAAGCTTGAAAGACAGACAGGTGGTGATGCAGGTCTAATGGTGGATTCAGTCTGTACTGGCTGGCTGGAGGAATCACTGGGAGGTCTGGACCAGCATCACACAGAAACACACTCAGTCTGCTCAGAGTGGTCAGGCTTCAATAGCAGCCTTATCCATGCCCCAGTATAATAGGGCCAGGGGGAAATGATTCACTCTTCTGTTTATGTGCGTCTTGTTTTCCACAGTCTATTGACTCTCAGAAGACAACACGCTGCCCTGTACACTATGCATGTGAGTGTGTGCATTGGTGTGCAGGAGCGACCTGTGCAGACTTCGTTGTAGGTGGGGTTAGGAGTGTATCCTCCCGCGTAGCCCACTTGGGTGGAATAAACCCCTTTTTGCCTCCAAAACTTCCTCTCCGCTCCCCAGAAACAGCCCATACCTTAAAAAAAAAAAAAAAAAAAAAAAACTTTAGAAACAACAGCCTTCAACATCCATTTCAACAGATGGACAAGACAAACTGTATCGCGATATTTTGGGGATGTTATTTATATCTCTGTTGGTGGCAACTGAAACTTGTTTTAGCAGCTGATTTGCGAATGTACCATTACTCCCCTGTATGAGCTGGTGTTTTTACATGTACGTTTACATGAACAATGTGAGCTAATGTAAAGTGTTGTAGAGCTGACTTGAATATGATAACGAGTTCATCCATAATTGATACGCTCTAACATTATTTCTTACTCGTCAGCTACCAGGCTGGTCCTCTCGGTCTCAACCAAAACTACTAACTAATATTACTGAGTTACTTTTATTTATATCTGGAGGAATCATTGAGCACATGCCTTCATTTTCAATGATGTCCAGAGTAAAATTAAAACTGAATAAATACACACAAAAATAATTAAGAAAACAAACTAGAACACAGTTAAATACTGTTACATTAAACAGTAGAACAGCTGGTTAATATAAAAAATGGAACGGCACGACAAACAATAGGATTGTTTTACATATTGAGTCTTTTGAATAAAAGGCTACTTTCTCAGTCATATATTTTCATAATTCAAGTTTTGTTAAAATTATTGTTATAATATTGTATCGTATCGAAATCATGAAACCAATTTCATGAATCGAGTATATCGTCACACCCCTAAGTGTTACCAAAATATATGTATTGTAATATTTAGTATATTGATGCTGTCTAATGTGCAAATAAACCATAAAGTAGCCATTTACGTCATACCAGGAACTGCCTTTATTTCCTGGTATAGTTATTGACCGGACGACACTCACCAAATACGGCCATCTCTGTCCCCTCAGGAAAAGGTGGAACAGTCCTGTTGCCGCTCACATCATGTTTGACTACAAGAGACAGAGAGACAGAGAGAGAGGTTATGAACAGTAACTTAACAGCATGATGTACATGGCAAATATTAACACCTGAGCTTCACTAATGAGTCCAAACTGACTGGAGGATGGAGGATGTGAGAGAAATGTCTTTTTGATTACGTTGTACTCAACCTGCCAGGGATTACTTGTCAATTTTCATAACATGACTACTTCAAGTCGCATGTTATTCCTCGGTCCTGATGCTTACTGGGTCAGAAGTAGACTGTGGTGTGCTCAGACACCTTTACTTAAATACCACACACTAAAAATAATCCATAACATGTAAAAGTCCTGAATTCAAAATGTTAAAAGTAGAAAAGCATCAGCAAAATGTATTTTAAGTATCAAACTTAAAGTACTCATGACACAGAATGGCTCCTTTCACAGTGTTATTTTATTAAAGGATATTATATTATTTTGTTTTTATGACTAAAACCCGGGCCACATTGGATTCCAGAGCAGTGTGTGACGGCTGCCTCGCTGAACTGGCTCACATCCGTGGCTGATGCACTTTCATAACGGCATTTACATCTATTTTAGACAGAAAAAGGTTAAGAAGCTTGTACTCATTTGTAATAATCCACAATTAAAAGCCTGTGCTCTGTTCATGTATGGAGTTGTGCAAGTTACTTTTCCCCAACACTGTGCTGCAAATATTTCAGAATACTAAGAAGAAGAAGATCAACCTTTATTAGTCCCACAGTGGGGAAATTCAATTTACACTCTGTTGTTTTTTTTAACTTATACATGGTACACGCAGACCTGAAACACACATGCATGTGCACATACATGCATTAATCAGAGTGAGGGGGCTGCTCCTGACAAGCGCCCCGAGCAGTTGGGGGTTTGGTGCCTTGCACCTCAGGGGCACCTCGGCAGTGCCCAAGAGGTAAACTGGCACCTCTCCAGCTACCAGTTCACACTCAGTTTTTTGGTCCATGTCGGGACTTGAACCAGTGACCCTCCGGTTCCCAAGCCAACTCCCCACAGACTGAGCTACTGCCGCCCCCAAGCGCCTTGTGTTAATGAAAGAATGCTGCCCACTGAAAAAAAAAAATAACAACAGGGTTTCTATTTTGAAACAGAAACAGGGTTGAGTTTAAAATAAATATGAACTTTTCTCATGTCTGTGACATATTCTACAGATATGGACACTGAAACTGCAGTAATGTTACTGGTGTGATGTCAAAACACAGTCAAAAGGTCATTTTCAGGAGGGAGGGCTGATGGGTGGGTATAGGAGGGTAGATGATGGGGATACTGGCCACCTGGTTATTGTTACTTCCTTTATTTAATTTAATTAATTAATTTATTTACTACATTCTTCAAACCTGTATATTTGTCTTTAAGGCGAGGTATTAGGATGAACCTCATCGCTTTTATTTTGTTAACAACTCTCAACTCCATAATTACCCAACAGACAGACAGACAGACAGACTGATAATCTTCATCTTCCTTTGTTTATATTTTTTATATTTATATATATATTATATATTTTTATATTTTTATTTAGAAGCTAGAAACAGCATGGCAGCTGCTCATGATCTAATATCTCTTATCTCTCCTCTCCATTCAATTCAGTCTGTAGGTTTAACAGACTGTAAACAGTGAAGTCCTCCCACACCACTATGACATGATTGCCAAACAGCTCGCCATATGTACAATACATATTTTAAATGAAAAAAAAATACATTTTCACCATCAAAAAACAAAAAAAAAAATACAGCACTGAATTCACCTAAGACACACATGCATGCACACACACACACACACACACACACACACACACACACACAGTGACCCACTTAAACAGCAGCATGCAGCTCTGCATAGCTCCATAACAGCTGCATTCACTCCAATCAACACAGAGCCAGAGGTGCACCAGGACCCATTTGAGGCCACCCAGCCACCTGGCTGGGCTAACACACATTAGCGTTAGCATGCCGGAGGCTGCTTGTGTGTGTGTGTGTGTGTGTGTGTATACAGATGGCTCGCTGTACAATGCTGTGGGGGAGGGCGATGGATTAAAATAAATGGGATGGGGTAGAAAGAAAATGAACCCAACATCTGGATCCCCCACTCCTTACGCCCTCCCCCTACTCTACACACACACACACACACACACACACACACACACACAAACATGTACTTCTATCTTTGTGAGGACACTCATTGACATAATACATTCTCTCGCCCCTTACCCTAACCTTAACCTTCACAACTAAATGCCTGACCCCTGCCCTAACCCTAACCTAAACCTAATTCTAACCTGGACCTTAAAACCAAGTTTGAACCCTCAAAAAGGCCTTTGAAGGTCTGTCCGTAGGAGAGGACCAGCCAAAGTGTCCTCACTTTCCAAAAACGTTCTCAGTCTAAAGGTCTATAACTCAAACTGGTCCTCACAAAGACAGCTGTAGACCACCATACACACACACACAGAGACACACACACGTTCTTCATGCATGGAAGCATAATTGTTGTGTGGAGCAGCATGCCTATAGACAAAAGCAACCAGATGGATACTGCCAACCAATCAGCAGCCCTCCAAACACACGCACATACACGCACACACACGCACACACACAAACACACACACACATCAGAGCATGATTGGTGAGGCTTCATCTTGTCAATCAGTATAGAGTAGAATCTGCATTTTCTGTTCACTGATCATTAAAACTTGGAACACACACACACACACACACACACACACACACACACACACACACACACCATCTGAAGTCCTGATTACAGCAGCCGCATTTCATCCAGTCAGTCCGACTGTCTGACAGACTGACAGACATCTTCAGAGACACTTTCTCGTCTTCCTCTATATTCTGAGGGAGGAAGGTTTTGGAGCGCTACCGATTTTCCCATCTTGATGGGTTGAGTGCAGCAGCTCCTCACCTCCAGTCCCTTTACAGTCCCTACTGGTAATTTAGCTTCCCATCATTCCTGTTGTACTGCAAGTACCACACAACATTTGATGTGGACCCACATCAAACATGCTCCTGAGCCATTGCATCAGTTTGCACAATTAATTTGCTAAATTAAGGCTGTCATTCGATTAAAATATTTAATTGCAATTAATCCCACATTTTTTAATCTGTATTTTATACTCTTACCAACATGGGAGCGGTCAAATATGCTGCTTTATGCAAAAGAAATCAAATAACAATACAACACAATGTCCAGAAACCCTCACAGGTACTGTGTTTAGCATAAAAATCATGCTCAAATCATAACACGGCAAACTGCAGCCCGACAGGCAACAACAGCTGTCAGTATGCTGACTTGACTATGACTTGCCCCAAACTGGGGTACCCATAGAACCCATTTTCATTCAGTCTTGAAGTCAGAGGTCAGGGGACCCCTCTGAAAATGGCCACACCAGTTTTTCCTCACCAACATTTAGAGCAAGTTTGGAGTATTATTTACCCACCTTCCTGACAAGCTAGTATGCTATAGTATAGTTGGTAGCATATAGTTTCATGTGATAACAGTATCTCCACTCTAGCTTTAAAGCTGAGCTCACTACAACAACCGTGAAATAAATTGCGTTCGTGTGTTAAAGAAATTAGTGCGATTAAAACAAATTTGTGCTGAAGCATTATTATTGCATTATCATCGACAGCCCTAGTTGTTGACCACATAGTCTGCGTCTCTAAACTGTTCTCTGATTGGTTGACCACAACTTCAGTATGATGTGATCACATTTGTACCTTTATATACAATACACAGCACTTTGCCCTTGTTATGTTTGCTTAATAAGAACTCTGTGGGGTTTGCCTGTCTGCCAGGGCTGCCAAATGTATCAAAATACTATTTAAAATAAAATACTGTGGTGCTGCAGAGATGCTCTATCTGACACATTATATTCTACAGACTAAAGAAAAAATCACTGTTTGGTACAGATCCCTGCAAACATCACACCATAATCATTTTTATGTTTTCAATGAAGATTAGTATAAAACTGTTATTCCTTTTAATATCGCAAATCACATCAGAATTGCAATATCAGTCAAAATGATCAAAATTACATATCTTTTTGTTTGGTCAAATAACAGTGAAGGAGCTGCAGCATATTTCCCAGTGTTAACAGCAGTAAACAATGAAAAGAGTACACTGATTGAATTTAAAGCTTGAGAAAATTAGCACAAACTAAGCCTCGCTCCAAAAATAACTTTTATATCTCCATGATTTCAAAATGAAAATTTAAGATCCTGAAACTTGGTACAGATACTACTCCTCATCATCATCCTCTTCCTCCTCTCCTATTATCTTCTCTGTGCGTTAGTAATGGCTGCCTTCAGGGACCAGCAAAGGCATGTTCATTAGCCCCCCCCCCCCCCCAAACACACACATACACACACACACACACACACACACACACAGAGAGAGAGAGAGAGAGAGAGAGATAAACAATTTAAATGTAAATGTCAGTGGGGAAAGACAATAAGTCCAGACAGAATACTAATGAGTCTAACAGCTCTGAGTGTGTGTGTGTGTGTGTGTACAAATGGGTGCTCGGAGAGCATGATTAAAAATAAAACAAGCGCTGGAGGCAGAAGATGCAGATCAGTTGTCTGTCAACTAGTTCCTACTGTACCTCTAAACGCATACATGCTCTGAAATGTACAGAGTTTTGTGAGATGCACAAGGCGTTAATCATGCAATAAGTACGCCTTTCCTGATTTCTGCATGCCAGTTATATGGTTGGTATCCTGTACTGACTGCAATGTAAACACATCTGCATATAGATGGTACAGTAAGAGATAGTGATGTAATATAAAAGGGAAGACAGAGCTCTTGTGGCCAGTGGTAACCCCCCGGTTCTGAGAAGTGAAGCCAATGCTGAAGTGCCTTTCTAAGATCCAGCAGGGGGCGACTCCTCTGGTTGTAAAGAAAAGTCTGATTGTATAGAAGTCTATGAGAAAATGAGCCTACTTCTCACTTGATTTATTACCTCAGTAAACATTGTAAACATGCGTTTATGGTCTCAATCGCTGGTTTCAAGTCTTCTTCAGTACAGCTTGATGTTTATTTAATAAATTATGGTCCCATTTAGAGTCAAATAGACCATAATGCAGGGTATGATTTAGCGTGTGGCTACCTTGTGATTGACAGGTCGCTACCATGGCGTTGTGAAGTCTGGAAGTCCGTGTTAACTTTAACCCTTTCACGGTGTGTTTTCAGTTCATCAAAGTTAATTACAACATTTTTGGTTGCCTGAAAATGTCTTTTTAAGCATTCGGTTCTACTTAGCTTCACCCTCTTGTGTCACTTCTGGTTGCAAAAAACCAAGATGGCGATGGCGAAAAAACCAAACTTGAGGCTTCAAAACTGCAGGTCACAAACCAATGGGTGACGTCGTGGTGACTACATCCACTTCTTATGCACGTGGAAATCTGTCCGCGTAATATTGTGGTATTTATAAGCCTTCCAAACATCCCTTGCAAACACATACACATATACACATGAAAACACAGGTATTTCTGGAAAGATCAGAATATGAGTTAATGAAACCACAATGTTTGATCAATATTTACTGGTGAATTTTCACTTGTTATCAAGAGGCATAACTCATTTAAATCACAGATAAGAAGAAGAAGAAGAAGAAGAAGATCTACCTTTATTAGTCCCACAGTGGGGAAATTCAATTTACACTCTGTTAAACTCATACATGGTACATGCAGACCTGAAACACACATACATGCATTAATGGAGAGGTGTCAGAGTGAGGGGGCTGCTCCTGACAAGCGCCCCGAGCAGTTGGGGGTTTGGTGCCTTGCTCAGGGGCACCTCGGCAGTGCCCAAGAGGTAAACTGGCACCTCTCCAGCTACCAGTTCACACTCAGTTTTTGGTCCATGTCGGGACTTGAACCGGTGACCCTCCGGTTCCCAAGCCAACTCCCTACAGACTGAGCTACTGCCGTTCCCAACAACAGAACAACAACAGAAACATTTCCATTATTTAAGTTGTAAACTGGCTCTGTAGCTTTCCTGCACAAGACTTGATGGTTCTGGTTCTGCAAAAAGATTAAATTTTGTACAGCGTCAGTCGAAATCAGCCACACACTTCCATTTGAACTGTTTGTCTGTGAGCATTTTCACAATACCTGTGCAAGATTTGTGGCTCTGACTTGCTGACCTGGGGCTGCACAAGGAAAACAACTGTTACCTTATTTATAGCTGGCATATAAATCTCATGGGCTTTTTAAATTTAACATGCAAGCACATTAATATGCACGACAAGGCGCCTCTAATGACATTAAGCGGAGTGTAATTTTGTAAAGGTGCCACATTTGACTGCAAAGTTAATTTAGCATCTTTAATATGATTAAAGGTAATTGACAAAAAAAAAAAAAAAAAACATTCACATCAGAAAATGTGCATTGTGGGTGTTCACATATTCCACAGATTCAAATGAAGCACAGACAATAGCCCCAGCATTAATGTACTAAACGAACAGTTTAACATGTGATCTTTCACCGAGTTAGATGAGAAGATCGATACCTCTCTCTCATCAGGATGTTGAAGCCTCTGAACACCCACACAGGTGTTTTCAGTTCATCTAGCTGATCAGACCTCTCCTCAGGACTGTGTGGACATGAATAAACTACTAATTGAGTGACATCTTCCTGAGTCTCCTGGACGCTTTGTTGCACACCGATAGGGCGGGACAAATTACACCCTTATCATTGTTATTGGTAGATGAAGATTTGTTACCTAATAGATTCCCCTCAAAGCTCCAACCCACCTTCAACCTGAACAGAGGTCTAATCAGTCAGAATAACTGAAAACACCTTCGTCGATGCACAGAGGCTTTAAGCATGGAGCTCGATTAGCTTGGCTTAGCTTAGCATAAAGACAAACAGCTAGTCTGGCTCTGTGAAACCTTTAAAAATCAGCATGCTTAATTGAACTAAATGTGCGGTGGCGGACTTGAACCGGAGACAGTGAACGCAGCACGTGGCTGCTACAGTAGCTCTCCTGATGGTGGACTGTTGACTCAGTTGTCTGTTGTGCTCACATATCGAGCAAGGCTCAAGGCTTGTCGGTTAACGGTTAATAATCAGTTAATGGGGGTCAGTTATAAGTTAAGAAAATTTTTCAAAATTTGCATCCCAAGATATCATGGTAAAAACAAAACTAAAACAAGAAATCCCATCTAGCAAACACCTGGATTTGTTCAAGTTTCTCACCAAAAACATTTTACAAGGTTACATTTGAACACATGATAACGTTTGAATTTACCATGGCTCAGTACTCATCTTTACTGAATAGAGCCTGAACATATCATAATGTAAATGAATGGCATCTCCTGTTTACTAGTTGTTAACTAACATGTTGTCAACAACATGGATTTGTTATTCACAACATAGCATCATCAGGGTGCGTAGCAAGTGTGTGGCAGAGTGACGGAGAAAGATGCGCTACGAGCAGATCAGCTGTTAAGCGATTTTTAGAAATTAGCGGTAAAGTTGACTCGTGTTATTAAACGTACAGTGTCACACTTTTTTCCCTGCTCACTTGTGAAATGAATGCGGCGCCTGCTCAGGATTAGGAATCTTACCAGGTAGACAGAGAGGTGGTGGAGTGATTCCCTCCACCAGTTATGTTGGTCTGTGCTGCATCGGTGTAACACGCACCGCAGCATTTTCTTAATTTTGTCTCTTGATTTGAATTAGCGGTTGGTTTTATGGTTGTGATGTTACGGAGGAGTACAGGGTGTGGTCAGGCAAACATACACACAAACACAGACAGACCTGTCAGGCGCACTCACTGATGCGACCAATGAAAATATTTAGTCACACTCGTCACATTTCTGGTCGCGCTCTGGAGCCCTGAGGACTGCCGTTAGAATAACCTTATATTTGGATGTTAAGGACATGTACAGATCGTAACCTGACTGATATTACTACTGACCTTCCTGTAACATTACGATGTGACTGCTGTATTAGCCATGTGTTTAATATCTGTTTATATGCATATACTGTAGAGCAGGGAAGTGAGATTCGATCACATGGTGGTGGTCTCAAGATGCATATAAAGACTCATTCTACTACCACGTGTGAACAGTCGTACTCAAACCTGTCCACTTGTGATCGGATCACCCAAGACGCATTTTAATGCCTGGTCTGAACAGGGCCTAACATTCATTTCTCTGTTTCCCTGATGCAGTTTTGTCTTACACTGACCAGAGTAGCAACTAATAAATAAAGTAAATATACGATAGAATAAAAATAGTCTAAAAATAACATGACAAGGCCAAGACAAAGGATAAATAATTTCACAAACATGAGAAAGAAAGAGATAGAAAATGAATACCTTTTCAAAAAACATTAATTAATATTCTCTAGCTATCTTGTCCTTCACACACACACAGACACAAACTCTGTATATACAGAGGCATTTTTCCGGAAAGTAATTATTCCTTGTGGCACGCCTTTGAAATACCGGTTCTTGTGGTCGCCTTTATCTCACTGGGAATGATAACAACGCCTATTGTTGATTAATTTAATTCATATTCTTGTGTGAGGTCGGAAGCACACATGTGTGTGTGTGTGTGTGAGAGACTCTTGAGTGAGAGTTTCTTGTATTTTTACAGCATTGCTTAAAGTTGCATTGGCACAAAAATATGGAGGATCTGGAAATACACAAATATTTTGTTTCTCGCACTTTTGTTGCCATTTAAAAAAAAAAAATCTTTTCTTTTTTACAAAATGGGGGTTGTTTCCATGAACACATTGATGTTTAATTCAACTATATGAAAAGCCAGTTTCTGACTGGTTTGTGCTGGAAACTACCATAATTTTATTTTATTTAGCGGTAAAGAGCAGTGAACAAGGTTAGAAAAGCACTTCAGGACACTTCACATCAAACAGCCAGCCTCTTCATTTTAGATAGAGGGGGTGTGTGTGTGTGTGGTGTGTGTGTGTGTGTGTGTGTGTGTGTGTGTGTGTGTGTGTGTGTGCAGCCTGCCTCCCAGTCTCCACTACAGCTCCCAAACCCCGTCACAATAATAAGCCTGATCCAGAACAGGACTATATCCATGGTGACATCTGTGACACACACACACACACACACACACACACACACACACACACACACACACACACACACACACACACACACACACACACTCTCCATTAGTGCTGCTCTATTTCAGCTCAGTACATGCGTGTGAAGGCAGGCAGAGTCGCTCCAGAATCAGCACTCCCTTCATCACTTTTTAATTGTAATTAAATATACAACATAAAAGTAACAAATAAACAGGTCAGCATTGAATTTATTGTTGTATTATGACTAAATATCATAACAAGGATTTCAATTCTATGAACTTGCATCCTAAAGATTTACATCAGCGTACGAATGGTGGGTAAATCACTCTGTGGAGAAAGTTTCACTACATTTTGCCGAGCCAAGATAAACCAGAAGTCAAATCATGTTTACGTCATCCTGCGCACAGAGCTGACTGAGATGCTGAGTCAGGCTCACAGTCGACTTACTTTACTTCTTTAATAGAGTGCTGCGGGGATGACGTATTTTTGCAGGCCAACCAGGAGGATAGCATCACACTGGTTCCCTCGACAAAAAGCCAATGAGATTTTTCCATAGCTTTTGATTATTCAATAAATAAGCTCCATGGCAAACATACGGTTATGATACTTGTAAGTTTTATTCTGCAAAATAATCTCCACAAATGAACGCCACTTTATGATTATTGAAGTGTGAATGTAATTGGCAGAAGTAAAAGCTAACGTTAGGCTATAATCGAACTACACGACGGTCGCATGAGCGTGAGTATAAACACAACAAGGCTGTAAAGGCGGACGAGTCGGTGTGATGCCGTTTATTAGTCTCATTTAGCCGCTTGTTAGAAACTGACATTTTTAAGACGCATAAAGGCTGCAAAAAAATGTATTTTATATCGTAGAAAAAAACATGAAATTCACTGACAGCACACTGACAGATGTTGTTGCCTGTTGGGCTACAGTTTGCCATGTTATGATTTGAGCATATTTTTATGCTAAATGCAGAACCTGTGAGGGTTTCTGGACAATATCTGACATTGTTTTGTGTTGTTAATTGATTTCCGGTAATATATACATGCATTTGCACAAAGCAGCATATCTACCCACTCCCAGAGTGTTAAATACTTGACAAATCTCCCTTTAAGGTACATTTTGAACAAGTAAAAAATGTGATAAATTTGCAATTAATGACGATTAACTATGGACAATCATGCAATTAGTCACAGTTTTAATCGATTGACAGCCCAACTATAAATGTATTTTCACAATCAGTATCACAAGTGAGTATCAGCAAAGTGATTTTGCACCTCTGCTACCCATTTCTCTCTCCCTACTTGCTGGAAATTAAAGGCCAAGAGACCAGACGTGGATCTCACAACGCTGCCCCGAGCCTGGAGAGGAGCTACAACCTGGCCTGAACGTCCAGGGCTCCCCCTTCTCCTCCCCCTGGAGCTCCAGACCTGACAGTGATAAATGAAACACTGCAGCTAATGTCTGGCTGGGGGATATTGGAGGGTCCACACACACACACACACACACACACACACACACACACACACACACACACACACACACACACACACACACACACACACACACACACACAAGATTGCCTCAACTGCACTGCAATTAAATCTACAAAGTAACCTCCCCCACCCTCTCCTCCTCCTCCTCCTGTGTCTCTCTCTGGTCTGATTGCCTGGTTTCTTCATCTTCCTCCTGCTCCCCCTATTCTTATCAGCCTCCCTTTACATCTCCCTCCTCCACCCATCTCTCTCTCTCTCTTTCTATTTCTATTTATTTCTCCCAGCTACAGTGTTTCCTCCCTCTATCTGAGCCTCTCAATCAGCCACTCTGATTGCCATCATCGTTTTTATTACTGCCCATCATTACAACCATCAGTGTTATCCTCATTGTTCTGCTGCTGACAGCTCTCTGAGCTCGTCTCAACACAGCACATCTCAAGGAAGACTGAATATTTTAAAGGTTTTATGTTGGAAAAACAAACATGGGATTCAATGGGCTTTAGACACAATAGCCAAGGTTGTTAAGATGCTTCCCCTTATATGTAAATGTGGTAGAGACACTACATCATAGCCTCAGAAATTATGTTGTACATACGTACTTCCTGAGTTTCCCCCAGGAAGTTGTTTAGCTGCATTAAAAAAACATTAATATACAAGTTTATCCATCCAACCATCTATCTTCACCTCAGTGCTTCATGTAAGAAATGCGTACACAGTGATCTCTCTCTATTTGGGTCTGTTTGGGTCGGGTCTGACTGCCCTTGGGTCTCTTTTTCAAAAATCAGTTACATCATGTTTGGTTAGGTTTTCCACAAGTTCATTCTGGATCACAGCCCAGATCTTGGCCCCTATAACCCTTAAAAACCGCGGAGATCATTGCTTGCACGATCTTATTTAAATAGATCTAACATAAAAAACATAATAGCTAAAGCATTCATAAGTTTTGCAGTGAAAAGTCTTCAGTGGAGCGCTCTATTCCCCAGTGAAACACAACATTTGAGCGGTGCACAGTTGCAAGAGGGATTTAAATCAGATACTTTGCATTTGATTGGATGGCTAAAAAGTGGGCGGGCTTAGAGTGTAGCATCATACAGAGCTACAGAGGACTGTGGCTCCACACACGCCCTTCTTTGTCGCAAAAACTCGCTGCAGCGACTTCAGCAAACAAATGCCGAGAGGCTGAGGTCGGGCCTGGTTTGCGTTGTCCGACGCTCTCCCAAAATGATTCACTGAAATTCATGTTGAACAAAATCTTATTTAACGAAAAGGATCAACTTATTGCAACGTCCAGAAAACTATAATCACTATAAAAGAAAGTAGCAGTCGACAAAAAATGCAACAATCAAAAATATGCAAACCTTATTATCATTACTGCAAACGTCACTACTTTCTGAATTCATTCATGGCTCCAACAGTTGCAAATGTCATGATATTATTGGTTGAAATTGGTTGGTAACCTACGTAAGCACATGTCATACAAGAAGAAAAGAGGATTGGCTTTTGATATAAAAATATGGAGATATTGATTTTGTCATTTATTTTGCATATACTGTATTGTACAAAAGGTGCAAATCTGTACCTTACAACAGGAAATAATTCAAATTCATTATTAAAAATTGTGCCAATTTAACATGGTGTATAATTTCCCTTTAATTAGTACCAAATGACATGGTCCTCTGCAGGAAACCTGGGAAATGATTCCATAAAAATGTCACCACAGCTCCTCTTTCCCCCTGGAGATTAATGCTTGCGAATGTGAAGCGGCTGCGAGAAGACCCACCATAATAATAATAATATTGAATTATCTCCTGCACTGCAACACCTTGTGCAGCATATTAGAAAGGTTTGTTTCCTGTTTTGTTCTCCTCTTTGTCATCTTCTCTAAACCACTGAAAGACTTGATTAACAGCTATGTGTGTAGTTAGAGTGGTGGTCTGGGTTACTGTGAGTGTGTGTATGTGATCGATCAGTCAGAGCCATTAGTGTGTGTTTGTGGTGTAGGATGGTGGGTTGCAGGAAATAGTACGTAATGCACTTTGCACTGAAAAGACTCATTGAACCCTTTCAGACATGGAAACTGTAAATATGCTGAATACATCTACAGTATAAACAACCGATCAGCCATAACATAATGACCTGTCTTATATTCTCTAGGTTCAGCACAAATGCTCGATTGGATTGAGATTTGGAGAATCTGGAGGCCAAGTCAACAGCTCGAACACGTCGTTGTGTTCCTCAAACCATGTTTGCAGTGTGCATGCTGTCTCCGCCCGCTTGCCTTCTTCCCATAGTGCATCCTGGTGCCATGTCTTCCCCAGGTAAGCGACGCACCTGACCATCCATATGATGTAAAATAAAACGTGATTCATCAGACCAGGCCACCCTCTTCCATTGCTCCGTGGTTCAGTTCTGATGCTCACGTACCAATTATAGACGCTTTTGGCGGTGGACACGGGTCAGCATGGGCACCCTGACCAGTCTGCGACTACGCAGCCTTAAACGCAACAAACTGTGATGCACTGTCTGTTCTGACACCATCCTATCGGCACCAGCATTAACTTTTTCAGCAATTTGAGCTACAGTAGCTCTTCTATTGGATAGGACAACACTGGCCAGCCTTCGCTCCCCACGTGCATCACTAAGCCATGGCTGCTCATGACCGGTCTGACCATGACCCTGACCATGACCACCTAAAGCTGGGTGCCACTGTAACAAGATAATCAATGTTATTCACTTGTCACCTGTCAGTGGCCATAAAGTTATGGCTGATCAGTGTATATACACATGCAAATTTAATCAGCATATTACCATCATCTGCACTGATCTGTGTGTAAATAAAGTATATTAAAGTAACGGCTTCTTGCATTCACACATAGGCTCAATGTACTGCACAGTCACAATGCTCACACAGAATTAGTTATATTTAATGCAGAAAAAATGTATACAGTTTTTAACACAAATACATTCATAATAATGTTGAGAAGGCTGCTTTTAATCATGTTGTGTAGTGGTGGAAAGTAGCTAAGTATTTTTATTCAAGTCCTATACTTAAGTACACTTTTGAAGTATGTTTACTTAATGCTACTACCTACTTCTACTCCCCTACATTTCAGAAGGAAATACTGTACTTTTTACTCCACTACATGAATCTGACAGAACATATTACAATAAAAACAAACATATGATCAGCTTACAAAATACAGTGTAAAAAGTCTGACCTGTGGCTGCTCTAGTTTGCCATCTACCCCATGGATTTTTGCAACACTCATAGTTCATATAATCAGCTGTTCACCTGGTTTCGAATCCCAAGGAGAAGTTCTCCAACATTTCGTAACAACTCAAAGATTAGAGAAAAGTCCAAAATACTCCGCTGCCAGCCACCTCCGCCTGGACTACCATAGAAACATGGCGGAGCAACATGGCGGACTGCGTGAGGAGGACCTGCTCCCTATGTAGATATGATGGGCTCATTCTAAGCTAATGAAAAAGGTGATTAGAATGAACTGCAAACATAGTTATGAGTATTATATTCCATTTCTATCAATAGATCCCCTGAAATATTACACACTGTTCCTTTAAGTGTACTTTTACCTGTAATGAGTATTTTCAGACGATGGTATTTCTTCCACCCATTACCAAGCATTATCCTGTGTTTTTGGTGATCGTCTAAGATTAAGCAACATTAGCGGTGAATATCTGAGTGACAACACAATCTCTCAGCCTCAGCCTCCGTCTTGTTTCTCTTCCCCTCCATCTTTTCTTCTCCACCTCTCTTCCTCTCTCTACGTCTATCTCTGGGTCTCCCTCATCTGTTATGTCTCTCACATTCTCCCCCTTAAACGCCTGTCATTTTGCCCGTCAAGGTTATCATCAGGCCGCCTGCTGATGGAATCACACACTCTTTCATTTGCTGGTATCCCTCTGTGTTGTCGTGGTAACGGCCGTGACAACGGTGAGATGGATTGAGGAGCGCCTGAACCTGATAACACCGCGCAGTCGCTTAACATGTACAAGAGATGTGATGGACGAACTAAACCGGGTTTACAACACTGGCTTCACCTGGATTTACCCTCCTCATCTCCTTAGTATCTGATGAACTACATCAGGACATCCACCCGTATGAGAGTGGTACAGGAAGTATTCAGATCCTTATGTAAAAGTACTAATACCACGCTGTAAAAACACACTATTGCAAGAAAAATTCCTGCATTGAAAATGTACTTATGGTATCATTAGTAAAAATACTAATACCACGCTGTAAAAACACACTGTTACAAGTAAAAGTCCTGCAGTGAAAATGTACTTATGGAATCATTAGTAAAAATCTAATACCACGCTGTAAAAACACACTGTTACAAGTAAAAGTCCTGCAGTGAAAATGCACTTACAGTATAAATACCAAACCTAACAGTAAAAGTACTGCAGAAAAGTGTCCCTTGTGACTGTTATCCAATTGTATATTACATCATTATGTAAAAGCAAGGTTTTACTGTCATTGGTGGTTGAAGGGAAGCTCATTTTGAACTATTATCTAATGATTAATTTCATTACGGATTATTCTGCTGGTTATGGACTGAAGCACACACAAGAAGTGGACATAATCATCGTGACACAGGGCTGTGTATTGGCAAGAATCTGGTGATAGGAGACGTATCATGATACAGAGGCTAAGATTCAGTATATTGTGATACATAGCGACACTGTAAGTAAGGTGATATATTGTGATTTTTTAAAATAATATTTATGCTTATAATACAATATATATATAAAATATAATATAATATGCTTCACTTTTAAGAACCGGAGTTTGCCGCCTGGATGACTGATGTGAATGGAAGGTAATTCTTGACCTTGGAAATAGTAGTTAAGTAACAAGCAAATGTTTGGTATTTCTTGCTAAATATATAACTCTAAGGATTGTTGAATTATCAAAATGATGATCATTTTTTTTAAAAGGTAAAATGTCTTTCATTTCACCACTAGACCATCTATAGTTCAAAGTTTACTGCTGCTTTTTCTGCTGCTTCTGAGGTGCAAAAATAAAACAGAGAATTGAGTATCTCCACTTAAAAACATGAATACGGTTATTTTATCTTTGCCAGCTAAAGCTAGTGAACTAACTGTTAGTTGGAGCTGCTCATATGGACATGATCAGCTAGACAAACTGCTGCGTTCAGTGCCAAGAAACAACATTTCTAAATAAACTTGATATTTTCAAATCACAGCCTTATTAACATAATTCCTGATATTTATGTCAAATATTCCCAGTAAAAATTACACGTTCCACAACAGCAAGCTGCAATAATGATGATTTACACCCACAAGTACACCTGCTAATTAAAAGACCAGCTGCTGGATGTCAGAACACATCTGCATTCAGCTGTGATGAGGATGACATTAACTTCTTCATTAGGCTTTTGTTTTCACGGTTCTCCATCTGTGTGTGATTGTTTGGAGGGGGAGGGGTTTACTGAAATGTCAACAAGGGGTATTATTAATGTCCAGGTAACATAAGAATAAAAGTAACACATATTACGTTTTTGAGTTGACTTTTAGCTCAGTTGGATATAATTAACCTCTAAAATAGTGGTAAATTGAGATCAGACTGGATACCACTTTTGATACCGATCCATTTGATTTACCAACAAAAAGAGAACACTGCATTATTTTGCAGTTATTACACATTTAGAGGCATGTAAATGGCCATCTACTGTTTGTTTGCATTAATTCAGACACAACATACATTGTATTTAAACTCTGTTTAGTGTTTTACAACTGGATCTAAAAGAAACAGCACCAACAGTCACGTCTTTGCCGGTTACTGGTGTTAAAGCTCAGACAGATTGGGACTATGAAGGAAACAATTAGAAGATTAAGTGAATATTCAGCCAAACCAATAAAATAAGTGGAAACCACTCTGATGATGGATTAATTGTTACATACACTTTTCAGGCTTAATATTTGCAGGTTGCACATTCTCATTTATAGATTTATTGCTTTTTCTTTGTCAGAAAATATGTTTGGGTTTTGGACTGTTAGTTGGCTAAAACAAGCAATATGAAGAAAGTACCTTGGAGCTTCTGATTTTTTTTTATAGATAAAATGATTAATTGAAAAATAACCTGCAATGTGTAATTTATTATATTTAATTGTTTTTATTTTATATTTTTAAATGTATTTATTTATATTTTTATGTACTTTTATATTTATTTTATTTTATATTTTTATTTATGTTTCATTTGTAATGGTTTCGGTTGCTGTGGCCATTTTTCTTAAGGAAACAATAAAAAGCATGATTAAAAAAAAAATTAAAATAATCTTTAATTGCATCCCTGTTTGAACGTATTTTTTTCTTATAATTATGACCTTTATCACTATTTGTGTGATATCCAGACTGTTGGCAAAGTTACATTCATGATTCATTTCAAAGTAGCAAACTATAGTTTCAAATTCACAAGATATCAACTATATATTGATATTTTGAATCCATTATTTATGCTCTATGATCAATGATCCATCTCCGTTCTACAATCAAAAGGTCAAGAACAGCTGCCTGACTTGTGATCAAGATCAAGAGCGAGTTTCTCCACAAAGAATCACACAAAAGCCCCATTATACATTTTGTGTTTACCATGTGTTCATTCAGCATGAAAAAAGGCATAAAAAATGACCAGTAGACTAAAGAAATGTGAGTCAACTAAGACCAAAACCACCAATTAATTGACTAATCGGCTAAGAGGGGGCAGCCCTACTTTCAATCTCAACTTCTTAGCCAGCAGAGTAATCTTTAAAGAGTAACATCACACCCACTGAAAATCTTGTTTTTGCTGCCTTCCAGTGATTTACCTTTTGGCAAATATACTCAAAACACAGTGTATATTGCTAAAGAAGTGAAAGTCAATTGTTCCACTGCACCAGTAGCAGAGCTACATTTGGGACTGGAAGCGACTACCGGACGCCAGTAAAACATCCGCCTAAAAAGTGCTGCTCAAAAGTAAACTAAAATGATTTCTTTTCTATTGTCATATTCTACTGAAATGGCCTGCGTTGACCAATAAAATATTAGAAATATAAAAAAGCATTTTCAGTCCAAAATGGAGGGAGCGGCTGCTGTCACAGAAACACCGGAGTTTCCTCTCTTTGCTTCTATACTCTTTGACAGTACTGTGTGCATGATTAAATGGGACACAAAAAGACATAAGTTAAACTATAACAGTATATTACTAACAGCTTTAATAATTGCCCATGAGCGAAGCAGCCATCTTGGATTTTGAGGCCCAGGTTGGTGAAGTTTGTCAGACTTACAGAGTCGGAAAGCCAACTTCACGGGGCGTTCCAGTTGAAATTTCTGGAAACTTGAAAATTCCGACTTCCCAGTTCAATTGAAACACAGCATTAGTAAATTATGGTCCCATTTAGAGTCAAATAGACCATAACACAGGGCTGCTTTAGGACATGACAGGTCGCTACCATGGCGTTGTCCGGTCTGGGGTTGTCTGTGTTTTTGTCTTACAAATTTAACCCTTTCACAGTATGTTTTCAGCTCATCCATCTGCAACTGCTTATCCTGTTAGGAGTCATGGGCTGATCCCAGCTGGCAATGGGTGAAGGCAGGGTACACCCTGGACAGGTTGTCAGTCCATCATAGAGACAAACAGACAACCATTCACGCTCACATTCACACCTACGGGCAATTTAGAGTCATTAATTAACCTGCATGTCTTTGGATTGTGGGAGGAAGCCAGACAACCCAGAGAAAACCCACGCTGACTCCAAACTCCACACAGAAGAGCCCCAATCGGATTCGAACCTGTGACACTCTTGCTGTGAGGAAACAGTGCTAACCACTGCAGGCGTGTTTTCAAGTCTTTTGCCACTTCTGGTTGCAAAAAACCAAGATGGCAGCTCACATTGCCAAACTCGAGGCTTCACAACGGCAGTCCATGAACCAAAGGGTGACGTCACAGAGACTACGTCCACTTCTTATATGTAGTCTATGTTATCAACCTGTTTGCACAGTTCTGAATCTAAAAATACCCCGATTCAAAATCAGCTCAAGATATTCAAGAAGTCAAACAATATGGAAACATCTGCTTTAGTCTTTAGCTAAAGGCTTCTGGCCCAACTTGGCCTGCTTCATATCCTCTGGGTCAGTTTCCAGAAAATATACAATTCATCACAAAAGTTAACCAAAAACATTGCATTTTAACTTGCATATTACGATCTAAATTGACATGAAACCATTTAACCACAATAATCCACTTGATATGGTCAAAGACGTCCAACAAGCACTTATACACAAACCTCTTGCTTGGCAGGGTTGGCCTTCCTATGGCTGAAAGTTGACTCTTTGAGGTCAAACATCCATTCTTGTCCGGTTCAGAGACGTTGTTTGGTTCTTCAAAAAATACTTTGTTGCCATTAAAATTACAGGTCGACTTATCGGATCTTGTGGTCACGCTACATTTTGTCTCCGAAACCCAGTCGGTCTGATAGCTCCAATATCGTCCAAAAAGAGAAAATCGCTTGTTTTGTTGTTTGGTTTCCATAGCCCTTTCAGAAGCTGAGTTTTCAGTCATTTGAAAGTACTTTTTCTCGGTCGTCTTTTCGGAGCCGAGGCAGAGTTTGTCCCCATCCACCACCACCTCCTCCACCACCACGCCTGGACATTTCTTGATTTCCTCTGGCGCTGCAGCCCTGAGCCAGACAGACAAAGGAGGGGAAGCCCTGCCAAGTCTCTCCACTGCAGGCATGGCTTTCCCTTTCCTCTCTGTTCCCTCGCTCTTTCTTCGTCTCTCTCGATTGTGGCAGTGTTCCCGAGAAGCTTTGGCGACACTCCAGCATGTCTGCCATTCCGTCTGAACCTTTCCATCCATCCATCCATCCCAGTCGTCCTTTTCACTGTGGACCCCCGCCCTCCTAACCCACATCCTCCTTCTCCCGTCCAACCCCCTCCAGTCTGAAAAATACTGAACACACTTTGGGTAAATCAATCCAAACTAAATTTAAAAGACTCAAACATTTGACTCTGTAGTCCTCCTATCTTCCCACTTCTCTCCCAAATACCACCAAGTCAATATCTTCTCCATGCAACCTTTACACTTCCTACTTATTACTGTCATATTTCTCTTTTTAATGTTAGAGGGTGGTGAGTAATGTGTGTGTGTGTGTGTGTGTGTGTGTTGTGTCTTTTGTTCAGTGCCAGTGCAGATCTATTCATCATGTGCCAAGACTCAGCGCCCTCACTTGTAGTGAAGAGGGGGCAGGTTGGTGCCAACTGCCCCCGACTGCCAACTTGGTGCTGCTGTTGGTCTGTTTACAAAAAAACACTCTATCTCACACAAACACACACTTTTCTTTAAGCCATTTACACGTTAGAGTGACAATTTAGAATAAATAAACAGATCAATAGATGTATGATGTAAAACAATACTGATATTTCTTAATTAAAGCTGCTATTATCTGATATTAATGCACAGTAAATTTTTATTTCACGTGTAAAGAGTTATATGTTTAGAGTTATGTATTTCACTACTACTTTGAATACTGTTTTTTGTGATTACTCCTATATTTTCCATCATTGCTGATAATTTATGACTGCGAGCATTCACAATGTCTACTCAAGGTGGTGAATGATTGATTTTTATTTATTTATATTTCTTTATTATATTTATTTACTTAAAACTAGTAATTTATGATTTTATTTGAATTTCTTTATATTTATAACTTTAAATTTTATTTTTTATTGTAATTTTATATTATTGTTGTCATTACTTTTTAACAATAATAATAGCATTTTTTTCTCCTCTCATTTCTCAAAAAGTTTGTTTTTTAATTCCCAGTTACCATCTGTTATTATATGTACATATTATTTATGTGTTATGGTTTAGGTTGCTGTATTCATTTTTCTTAAGAAAATAATAAAAACATGATTAAATAAAAATCTGGCTGGTTGGTTGTATGATTGCAAAGTATGTCATCATGAGAGGATTAAAAATACTATATATTTACAATTTGGCTGACATCAGGCGTCAGCATGTTCGTGGTTTTCAGGCACTTCCATGTTATTAAGCCGGATATATCGAAGCAGAGAAAAATCCTTGTTTCATATTTTTAATTAAGATTTGTGAAGGATTTGAATACTGATTTGGAGGTTGATTGCCATGGCAATGGCCAACGCTTCATCCGACACATTCCTTTGTAGATTCAGATTAATGCAAAATATAATCAAGTAATAACTTATGATGAATTATTATAGTCCATATAAAGCTACCCAAACATATATAAAGTAATTAAAATTACCTCAAATTTAACCAGGGCCAACATTAAAGTGAAAAACACTACAATAATATGATAAATATTATTGTCAAATGGACCATTCTGCACAATGAATACTTTTACTTTTTGTAATTAAAGAACATTTTTGAATGCAGGGCATTTACTTGTAACAAAGTATTTCTACACTGTAATGCTGTAGTATTGCGTAGGTTAAAGATCTAATATTTCCTACAGCACTACTACTGTAGTAGCTGTATACATAGTGGATAAGTCAAAGTATATAACTACATATAGATTAAAAAAATATGTTGTATTCTTACAAGGATGCATATTGCACCACCATATATCAGGTTTAATGATCACATATTTACACACGTTAACAACGTCTTTATATCAATATTCATTAATACAGTGTTACATAGACAAACTGACGTGCGCATGCGCAGTAACAGCTGCAGGTGCTAACAGCAACATTTACAGTTAAGGCTACTTGAGTTAGCTAATTACATCTTTACAACGGATGTAGTTCCCGTTGTGTACAGAAGACAACACCACAGACGTCACCCCGAGTTAACAACAGAGAGATAACAACAAATAAACCTACAAATTATTCGTTTTGTTTCGCTATATATCGTTAACGTGCCATAAAGTTATGTCAGTTTTGCCAAGGAAGCTAACATGCTAAAGCAAGCTTACCGGAGACTTTGATACCGTCAGTCCGGCCGGGCAGTGCTGTCTCTGGAGTCGGCATCTGGGCTTTTGAGGCCATTTCTCCCATACTACTGTTGACAAAATGACGCCAAACCAGACGGAGCCTGGAGGAGGAGACCATTGATCCAACAGCTGCACCGTCACACTCCTGCTCCACACTGAGCTCAGTTAGCTTAGCTACGTAACAGGGATCTTACCTAACAGCAGTACAAGGCTTGTGTAATGTCATGGTGCCCTCGGGTTACTCAACACTGATCATAAACTAAACGGCATGCCCAATACAATATATACCTAAAACATGATGTAAGGCATTTGTTATTCAAGATCAGTTATGAATTTCTGCACAAATTACTGACTCTAAGCAACAATTATTTAGAGAGATTCTTAACTTCTTACTCCTTTTTATCGTCTTCCAACTATTTAACTAGCATCACATATGCGCCGAATTCACCAGATGACCTGGATATTTCTTCACTTAGTTGAAACGACCACTTTGAGCATGTGCACTGTTACCAATAATTAAAATAAGACTAAATTGATAGTATTCTGAATGGAGTTTGGAATTGCCGTAAACCATTCCATCTGTTGTGCTGCAAAATACCAGAGGAAAGTGTTGTTTATCGCCCACTCCACTCTGAGCTGTTGGTGTCATTTACAGAGGTGTAGACATTGTCATTGACAACATTTTATTCAAAAATCACAGTTAAATTAGATTTGCTGCATATTTTTACTCATATGTGTTATGTTAGGCTCAAGTACTGGTGAGTCTGGCATCCAAATTATTTTATGTCCTTGAAAATGATCAGGGGAAAACAATACAAACATGTGCATTTGGTTCACAAATTATTAAAACATCTTAAAAAGTATTAAACAAAAATATGTATTCACTTTTATGCATGGAAATCTGTTTCCCCCAGTGTATCAGAGATGACCTACATTCATTATCACAATAATTTAATTACAATCAGTTTGAGTCACTATGCTCTGACCTATGTAAATGCCTTTCATCTTATTATTTTAACTTAATTAGGTTCATAATCAAGCATAACTTTATTAATACATGCACAGTGGTGTAAAGTGGTGTGAACTGTACACACACAGCATACGAGCGGATGGAAAAAAACAGATCTTTAGTCAGTCGTGTCCTAACTTGTGATTTTGTCATCATGTTTAACGCAATCAACACTACGTTCCTGCTGTTTCCTTCTTCCTTTCTGTGGCAGTGTTTCCTGTTAGTAACCATACATCCTTCTAGACATCAACAATTCTTATCACCTGCTATTCTATTACCTTAACGTGTTTATTCATAATATTCAGATAGATCTGCAATGTAGATATAGCAGAAATGGGCTTTAATTAGGGTGTGTATACTGCATATGTGTGTGTGTGTGTGTGTGTGTGTGTGTGTGTGACAGTGTTTCTATTTAAAACTGATGTACAGATATTAAAATATTAAAATATTTTATTAAAACCAAAACATCACATAATATTAAATTAGATGAAACCAGCTCATTTTATGGTTGAACATTGTAGCGCTAATACATCAATATCGTGGGATATGGCATCTCAGTGAAATATGCTGAGTAGAATGACACGTATACAGTATGTAGACTGCTGATAAAATACAAACAGCATAACATACACAAATTTGATATATATATATAAAATTTATTTATTTAATCATCTACTTAGCTCATTCCATTCTCATCACCCATATCTCATTCCTCGTTGTCATTACTTTTGTGCACTACTGTTCTTATTAGTCTTTCTTTCTTATTTATTCATGTTATTCTATCCTATTATTGTCATTTTATCTTACTGTATATATTCTCTCGTCCTATACATCTCATTATATCATTGACCCTGTGTTAAGATGGAAGCCACTCATTATTTCATGGTGTGTGGCTGTAATGGTGCAGTCAGATGAGTTCACCACAGCCCCCCATCAGTCTACTGGTTCCCAGTATAAGCGATAATAACGAGCCATATGGAAGAACCCAGGTTGAAACGCCGCTTATGTTGGAAAAAATATTAATTTCAGTGTTTGATTGTCGCCATATTATGGAAGCCTGTTGCATTCACTTGAATAAAAAAAATGATTTTTTTCTATGTAATTTATTTTTTGGTTTGTTTTTCTGAGTAATTATTTTTCTGTTTTTCGTGGTCATTTTTCCCCGTTTTTCAAGGTAATTTTTTTTCTGAATTATCGAGATACATCAAGAACATCCAAACTGCAAGCGACTCCTGCCCCGCACTTGCCCCATCTTCAACTTTGTACTGTACCTGGTCAATGCCTGCAGGTGCCCGCGTAAGGTCGACAAACTCATAGTAATACCATCTACATGACTTAAAGACAGAAGAATCTCCTAGTGTCTTAAACCCAGATCAAAGTAAAACTTGAATAAACTAAACAAGTTGTTTTGAATGCACAGGGGGAAAAAACATAAAATAAATTACTCTGATAAAACAGAAAAAAGTCAGAAAAACATAAATAATTACCCTGATAAACAAGCAAAAAAAGTTGTCAGAAAAACATATATAATTACCTCAAATTACACAGCAAAACAGAAATAATTACCTTGAAAAACAGACAACACAATTGTCAGAAAAACAAAATAATTACCTCGAAAAACAGACCAAAAAGTAAATTGCTCAGAAAAAAAGTTTTTTTTGTTTTTTTTTTAAATTCAAGTGAATGCAATATGCTTCCGTACCATATGAAGATGAGAATGATCAATAATTCAGGAGGTTTGTGCACAATTTTACATTCAAAGAGCATGAGAGATGAAATTCAAAGGGGAGAATTCAAAGAGGACGGGAGCTGTGGAGTAGATAGAGTACAAATACTGTTCTTAAACCTGCAGTAGGTAGAATATTTTTTGGCATCATTGGTCAAAAATGACATAATAACCTTTCATTGTATTGTAATTTAAGTGTTCTGAGAGAAAACTAGACTTCTGCAGCTCCTCGTGGCTCTGTTTTTAGGCTTAATCTAGGCTGTGATAGGAGACCCAATCACAGGTCATTTCAGAGAAAGAGCATTCCTATTGGCTGTTCATTCGACAAAGGCAGCTGTCAATCACTCACAAACTCTGATCAAACAGTCAAACTAAGCAGCGCTGATCAAATATGAATATTCTGTTACTGCAACGCCTATTTATCTCCTCAAACGTTTTCAGAAACATCTTGTAGTTGCTGTAAAATGAGTTTGCTCCAACTGGTAGGTGGTGCTTGGTCTTTCCTCACCTGATCTCACCATAGCTGCCGGGTCTCAAACTTTCTCATTTTACAGCTAAACAGTAACTACAAGATGATTCGGAAAACATCTGCAGCGAAATAGACATTACAGTAACAGAATACTGATTCATATTTGATCAGCACTGCCTAGTTTGACTGTTTGATCAGTGATTGACAGCTGCTCAGAGACAGCAGGCTCCAGCTCGGCTCTGATTGGTTATTTTACTCCGGTCTGTGAAATCATCGTATTTGCTCCAATTCTACCCACTGCAGCTTGGGGAGCGGCAGTAGCTCAGTCTGTAGGGAGTTGGCTTGGGAACCGGAGGGTCACTGGTTCAAGTCCCGGCATGGACCAAAAACTGAGTGTGAACTGGTAGCTGGAGAGGTGCCAGTTTACCTCTTGGGCACTGCCGAGGTGCAGTGCTACTTTATAGTTCTACTTTATTGCATTTATTAGCCAATTTGATGTAAGCTACATAAATTGAAATCAATCTTCTCATAGACTGAGTAAGATGCCAAACAATCACTGAGTCTATATGTTGTCCTATATTCTGTTAAAGCAGAAGATGAAGGCCCGTAGTTTGGGAATGGTGACATCTGGGTAATATAATGACCATGCATCCACATGTTTTTAGGCCTATTTGTTGCTTTATTGTTTCCTGAAACCATTAAATTAAACCACTGTATTAATGACAATTTAGTTCGGAGTGAGATGGCTGTTTCACTTGGTTTACATGATGCTCTCACTCTTTCTTTCCTCCCTACATCCTCAGGAGAGGATGAAAAGCAGAGGGAGGACAGAGCTGGAGCTCCATCTGACTCCCTCTCTTTCAGAGGACCACCCCCTCCCCTTCTCCTCTCTCCTCTCTCCCTCTGACTGCGCCCAACTTCTCTCCCTCCATCCTGCCATTCGGCCACTGTATCCACCTCCTGACTGCACCCAGCACACGCTAAACCTGATTTTGGAGGGTTTAGGATATTGCTTGGCTCCTTCTTGTTTTGGACTATTTGTGCTTGAAGAGTTGTTCTGCAGAGAGGGAGAAAGAAAAAAAAACATATTCAATTCAGCAGCAGAAGAAGGACGGTCCGACCTCCGCATCCCCCGCAACATCCCTCCGCATCCTCAGCATCCGTGGACCTCCAGAGGAGAGCACCGCGGACCGGGCGTCGCACGCAAATCAAGCCGGGTCAAAGCGTTCTATCGCCGGACGATCAGAACCCTCTGCATCGGTGTGTTTTATGGAGGTCTTCACACCTCAGTAAATGTCCGCTGATGGTATTAAAAAAAAAAAAAAAAAAAAAAAAAATAGAAAGCTGCGCCATTTATCCTGCACCCTGCCGCTGAAAGGTATTGTTCGGGTTTTCTACACGTATCTATAATTTCATTAAATTATATTTTAACTATATATATATATATATATATATATATATATATATATATATATATATATATATATATATATGGCCTTGTGGTTTTCCGTCATTTCATCTGCGCTAAATGTGCTCCTGCAGCAGCCGCAGTGTGCTGTCGAGCTCTGCGGAACTTCTTATTTCTTTTTTTCTGAAATATGAGCGCGCGCGCACACACACACACACTCACATACACACACCACGCGCGCGCGCGCACACACACACACACACACACACACACACACACACACACTACACAAAATGCATCCGCAATAGCCTGTTTTATTCTGCTAGTGCATGGTGTATTATGGCAGTTATGGTGTTCTAATTATGTATGTCACTATTATTTGCAGGTGGTGGGTCCATAAAAATATTCATTATGCTCTAATGTGAGATATTCCCTTGTAGATTATTTTAATAGAGGCTCTAACACACACGCCCGACCCCCACAAAGGCAGCCATCCCCCTCCCCTCCCCTTCCCTCTGCATTTTAGCCTACATGGGCTATCTGGGTCATTAGCATTTCAGCGGTTAATGAGGCTGCAGATGGGTCCTCTCCTCTGCCGGAGAGCCGTTGAGCAGCACAGATGCTGCTGCTCCATCTGCAGCAACCACACTAAAATAATAATGATGACATGATGCTATTGGAGCTGACATGGTTGCATGTGGGATGAGGAGTGAAATCGCAGCAGCAGCAGCAGCAGCTTCCTCCCCTGCAGCTGTGTCATTAATGCAGTGGTGTATAAGAACGTGCATTATGGCTGCTGCTGCCGGATAATGGAGGGTAATGCTTTAATGGTCCGCAGTGCTGCTTGAAGGACCATACCACTGTTTTCTTTGCATTCTTAATGACTGCATATTCACTTTGAATTTCCCTCTGCATGCTGCATTATTTCTGTTTTTTTCCCCTTTCCAAAGAAGGTTACAGGTTTCCACTCATTTCACTAAAATCACTTTGCAGATCAATCAGGCACCGTGTCTGCTTTTATGGGAGCTGAAACTGCTTTATCACTGTATAATATGCAGGTAGAAATGTTGGGAATGCTACCTCAGGACAGACTGAATCTGACGGCTGAACGGATAACATAGAATACGAAATTTCTGACACACTAAATAATAGTTTTCTCGTGAAATACTCTTCAGAAATCTTTCAAGTTCAGCAATCTGAGAAGAAAGAAAAATCCCAATGTGGTTGACTCGCTCACTGATCAAATTGATTCTAATCTGTGCAAGGAGATTAAAAATAAGGTCAAGAACAATGGCCTTAAGTTTCTGCAAATTGATTTTCATAGAAAAGTGAGAAATGAATTGGAACCAGAGGCTGCATGGAGGATGCAAAAACACATTCATAGGCATATTTTAAACATGCAAAATGCTGGTATTGCCCTTTAAAGGTTCAAGGTTCTTAATAAAATATGCTCATATTTGTATGTATGTATGTATGTATGAAGAAAAATTCTAATTTAAGGCATAAAATAGTGCAGGTGAAATAAATATAAACATAAGATTAAGTATAAGTACAATAGCAATGTAAATTTGTAATTTTGTTGACGGCAGTATTTCAGATGGGATTTTAAGTCAGCATAGTTGGCATTCATAGTTTAATCTTTAAATACAGCGAGCAGACATATAGTTTTGTCAGTTCTGTCGTTGGTTATAGCTGTCCCAGCATGCAGCCTGTTGTGTGGAGGTCAGCAGGACATCCTCTACAATACATTCATATGGACCATTATCGCATCTTAATCGTCTGAGCTGCCGTAGTCAGTATAATGACAGTATCAGTAAAATCAGCATCAGTGTCATATGTGTACATATTTTGTGTGCATTTTGAGTTTGGATAGCCAAGTAGTCAATATACATTCAAGTAAATGCAGACCCAATAAGTGATGTCTCAGTATAGAGACATTTGTGCATAAAAATAGATTAAATAGGTTGGAAACATTGCTTCTTTTTATATAATCAATGTCCCGTGATACTTTTGATATTAAACACCAAAAAGAATATAAAAAATTAAATATAACAACTTGAAGGTTGCAGAAACTATTGTTGGGGATACAGTGAGGGATAAAGCAGTGAACAAAGCCAAGGTATAAGGAGGTATAAAAGGATAAAGTGGGACTGAGAGCATGGCTGGAAGAAAAAATGGGAAAAAATGGGATTGAGTGGAATTGGTTGAAATGAGACAACCTGGAGCAGAACGAAATGTGCAAAAACAACTGGACAAAGTAGCTGAGACAGGTATAGGGAGACAGATCAGGACACGGTGAGGGGAAACTATATGGGTTGTCTCTCCTCGTGTTCACAGCGGACCTTGATTTAAATGTCCATACAATTAAGGCACGCGGTGAATGCCAAGAGAGAGGCCTGGAAATCAACACACTGAACAGAGACTGTAACACCACCTCTAGTGGACACGTCTAACAGCCACATCTGCAGCTAAACAATGACTAAAGCCACGGGTACATTTCTAAACCCTCAGCATGATTTTCTTTCATAAAGATGGCAGGTTTATGGGCCGTTTTGTGTCTGGGAATAGTTTGATGCAGTACCACCAAGGACCACTAGTGGCCACTAGATGGCTCTCTAATATCTCCCTCACAAGTGTCGATTCATTTTGAAAAGTTTTTGAGACAGCTTTTGAGAGCAATGTCAAAGTTTTTCACGTCAAGGACCGCCAAAATCAACGTCCAATAGACCACAGACCATGGATGTATGAGAGGTTGTGCCCTGTGTGTTACTAAATAGCCTACAACTACATTAAATTCTGTTTATGTCACGCTGTTAGCACTACTAGCTACTGGCTGATAGCCGGTTATTTGGGAACAGAGATGTTAATACAACCACTGCGGTACAGGCTTACAGCATACAGCCCATAGGTGTGTTATAAGACGATGAAAGTGATGAATTACAGGCAATATATCCATTATTACAGGTGTATACAGCTAGCAGGAAGCTGGTACAATCGGATATGTCATATGAGTGTGCAGGGCGGTGCAGTCTCGTGGGTCTGATGCATGTTCATTATGACAAGGAAAATAACTCTGGATTCAGCTATTAGCTCATTTTACAACTGTTAGGACATCATGATTTAAATGAGGGCTGTTTGAGTGTACGTACGAGGAAGCTGATTTACCTGAAGTTTCTATGTTTCTTTATACATCGATGGCGAGAGACTTATTGGTGCTTTCAGTCCAAAATGGTGGCAGCGTTACAGCAGCACCATCTAGTGGCTCTTGTCAAAAAAGCACCAAAGCTTCGCCTCTTTGCGTTTATACTGTTTGATTAAACTACTAAATAGTAACATATATAAAGTATGGTAGTCAAAATTAGCTCCACCTCGACCAGCTATAAAAGTTATTAATAATGTAGTAATAATAATCAGAAGATATAATATATAATACAGTAAGATCACAATGACAGGGGTCATTCTGCTTGTGAATTTTATTTTTGGTAATTTAGCAATTTAGATTCGTTAAGAGATTTTGTTGCTAATACTTTTATATTTACTTTTACAGTGTACTTTTGCCACTTTTATTTAACGGTCTAAATAGGTCTTTGTAGAGTTTAATCCCAAAACGAAATTGCAATAGAAATTTCAGTAACACCTAATACTTCCATTGTTTGTAATGTGGTATTCATCTACACAGCGATCCCTGAAGTTTTAAGTTTTTTTTTTTTACCATTTAGAAACTGAGATTCTTGGCTACATAAAAGTTAACATACATAAATTTGGTCCTCTCTCACTAACACAAAGATACTTTCATTCTGTGTTCTCTCGTACTCTGTAACAGCATGAAATGTTGCTTCATCCACCTCTCTTCTCCACCACCACCGTCGCTGTTTATGTTTCTGCTCGGTTGCATCTCACTTGCATCACCCTCCTCGGATCGGCTTCTTAAATCACAAGAAATCCTCTCGTATTTGTAGTCTTCAAGAAGGGCCAGACTCTCAGGACCGTCTGACATGCAGCAGGTCGAGTGAACGCCCTCACCGATACATCGGATTCATTTGAGCTTTTAGACGAGAGTAAAATTAGAAATAACGATTGAGTACATGCAGAAAAAAAGGGTAGAAGCAACATATTCACCAATACTTCAATCACATAAATGTAATGTTAATAAAAATATGGACATAAAATTGATTGAAAAAGAAAGTGAGAATTCTGTCAAAAAACCTATAGTATGAAAAGTGGGATGATGTTCATATTAACAGATCTACAGGAGGCCTTATACTGAACGTGTGCAGTCTTGATCAGGCATGTAGAACAATGCATGTATGATGTATAAAATAATGCATTCTTCTTCTTGTGTTTATTTCTTGTCAGCCTGCTTTGCCTCAGTGGCGGTGAGATAATAATTTACCAAACTGTAAATTCACATCAATTGTTATGGTTTTGATATGCAGAGAAAACCAACTAAATGAGAGTAAAACAGTAGAATTACAAACAAAATGGGATATTTTTGAGCTTAACATGTTTAATTCTTCAAGTAAAATGCTCTTTTTTTAAAATATAAAATAAAAAAAATAGACCTCTCTTCAGTCCCGATGCCTCCTGAGATTATATTTATCATCTTCTTCCTAATAACATAACTGTAATTTAGTATATTAGTCTTGTGACAGATGTCTGAACATGTCTGCAGTAATGTGGATATAAAACACTCCTATGTGGGCAGTAAACGGTCTATTCTAGGCTGAGCAGTGTAGGTGAGTATGAGACATGGAGCCAGCAGCAGAGCAGCAAATCTCCTGAGTTATCACTTACTGCATTTTCCCCAAACACACAGGTTTTATATTGATTGAATGTACAGCACTTCTGCTGGGAAAGGAGACAGAATATATATATATATATATATATATATATATATATATATATATATATATATATATATATATATATATATATATATATATATATATATATACACTCCTGATCAAAATCTTAAGACCAGTTAAAAAATTGCAAGAATTTGCATTTTGCACTGTTGTATCTTAAGAAGGTTCTAAGAGTTTCAAAACGCAAAAAGAAGAAATGGGAACAAGAGACCAAATGTTTTGAGCAGGCACTGTCAAGACCTCTTGATGGGAAAAGCAAAAACACTCACTGCCTTCGAACGTGGCAGGATTGTTGAGCTGCATAGACAAGGCCTCTCACAGCGTGCCATCGCTGCTGAGGTTGGACGCAGTAAGACAGTCATTTTGCATTTCTTAAAAGATCCTGAGGTTTATGGAACAAAAAAATCAAGTGGTAGACCCAAAAAAATCTCACCGGCACTGAGCCGGAGGATCCGAACGGCTGTCCGTCAAGACACGGGACGATCCTCATCCCAAATTAAGGCCATTACTGGTGCTGACTGCAGCCCAATAACCATCAGACGGCATCTGCAAAGGAACGGCTTCAAAAACAAAAAACGTCTTCAAAGGCCACGTCTCCTTCAACGCCACAAAATTGCCCGTTTGGCCTTTGCAAGGGAGCACCAAATATGGGACGTTCAAAGTTGGAAGAAAGTTTTATTCTCTGATGAGAAAAAATTTAACCTTGATGGTCCTGATGGCTTCCAACGCTACTGGCATGACAAGGAGATGCCACCTGAGATTTTTTCAACACGGCACAGCGGAGGGGGCGCCATCATGATCTGGGGTGCTTTTTCCTTCAATGGAACAATGGAGCTCCAGGTTGTGCAGGGGCGTCAAACAGCATCTGGCTACGTGGAGATGTTGCAGCGGGCATCCCTCATGACTGAGGGCCCTCGTCTGTGTGGTGATGACTGGGTTTTTCAGCAGGACAATGCTGCAATTCACAATGCCCGTCTGACAAAGGAGTTTTTTCAGGAGAATAACATCACTCTTTTGGATCATCCTGCATGTTCCCCTGATCTAAATCCAATTAAGAACATTTGGGGATGGATGGCAAGGGAAGTTTACAAAAATGGACATCAGTTCCAGACAGTGGATGCCCTTCGTGAAGACATCTTCAACACTTGGAGCAACATTCCTACAAGCCTTTTGGAAACACTTGCATCAAGCATGCCAACACGAATTTTTGAAGTGATCAACAATAATGGTGGAGCTACCCATTACTGAGTCTGTTTTTGAGACTTTAATTTCTGTTTTAGGGTTTTTTTTGAGCTATGGTCTTAAACTTTTGATCAGCTGATGAACAGCCTATTTTAGTTAAATTGTTCTTTTCAATAAATTGCCTGCTCAAAACATTTAGTCTCTTGCTCTCATTTCTTCTTTTTGCATTTTGAAACTCTACTTAGAACCTTCTTAAGATACAACAGTGCAAAACGTAAATTCTTGCAATTTTTTAACTGGTCTTAAGATTTTGATCAGGAGTGTTTTATATATATATATATATATATATATATATATATATATATATATATATATATACTACAATGTATGTACAGTAGACACCATACAATACAACCACTTTGAGTTAGTTTAAAAGGCAGGACTCAATGTTAAACATCTGGTTTTGAACTAATAAAACTTGTTTTGTGAATTTTATAAATAAAGTTTTATCTGTTTTTATGTATGGATCAGGTGACAGGGAAGGAACATACATCTGACAAACATTATATGAAGATAAGCTCCATGTTTGTACTGTTTTTTTTTTTTACAGCGGCTCATTGAAACATCTGTAAAATGTCTTGAAACTTTCTGTCTAGAATGTTTTTTTAAAACCATACATTTGAAATAGCAAAAAATAAAAACTGTGACTGTAAAACTATGACGTTCCCATCAGCCTCAACTGTACAGTACTTAGTATTTAGTGCTAATTAGCAAATGCTAGCATACTAACAGGCTAAACTACGATGGTGAAAATGGGTGTGTGTCTGAAATTCCATACTATCATGCTATTTAGTACGGTAAAACAGTATGTGAGGTATTTTAGCATGTCTGAAACCTTAGTATGAAACCAATAGTACAAAAATTGCATACTATTTCTGGTGAAATATTACATAATGTAACGCTGGACACTATGGTTGCATAAATACCCCACAATGCATTGCGGTGTGACAAAGTTCATAACAGACAATGGCAGACAGCTTTATACCACCAATAACACTTCAATTTAACTATGTATAAGATTACACTTTGCTAGGTGTATTATCTTAATTACACAGCGTTGCTGAATACTTAATTCTGATTGGTTAATGTTCTGCGGTCTGTGATTTCTTTATAACAGACCGTTGCTATGGCCGCAGCTCTGATGTTGGTGCAGCATTGCCCTGTCAGGGTTTCTTTCACAACAATGACCGGCTCGCTGTACATTATCTGACTTAATCAAGACTATTGATTCTCAAACCATCATTTTGGTCATGTGAGGTTAGCACAGGTTACCACGGTCTCCAACCGGCAGGGATCGAGGCTCTCAGGAAGTGACGACGTTTATTACAGCTCAGTGCTTCCAAAAAGATAACACTAGTGTTTATTCACACAAAAGTATGTTGAACGGTAGTACACATTTTGAGTATGTAGTGCATAGTATGCGATTTTGGATGCAACCGTTATGTTAAGTGCTAATTAGCAAATGTTAGCATGCTACTATGCTAAATTAAGCATTCCCATCAGCCTCAACTGCACTTTGTGTTTAGTGCTAATTAGCAAATGTTATCATGCTAAACTAAGAGGTGAACATAAATATTATACCTGCTAATTATCAGCGTGTTAGCATTGTCATTGGGAGCATGTTGATGTTAGCATTTAGCTACAGTACAGCCTTATATAGAGCTGCTAGCATGACTGAATTGTTCTTGTTTTGTGGGGTAAGGGAAGCAAAAATAAGCCAAATATTTGTTTCTTATGTTGTATATACACTGTAATATTATTATTTGTTAATAAAAAAAAAGATAAAAATACTGTGTGATTTTTCTGTATGTTCTATCGGCTAATACAGTTTTTACTTCAATGATACAGAGCACTTTATTGAGTATCTCTCTGAGTGCACAGATTAGTGCACAAGTTACCACGATAATGTGTTAACAAAGATTTCTTTTAATGCCACTAATTTAACACATTAACTTGTGATTTCCAGGTTGTAGTGGGCTCAGTTTTAAAGCTGAAGTGAAGATACTAGAATGAAACTAGAAAGCCTAATCCATTGGTACCAACCATTATACTAGCTTGTCAGAAAGGAGGCTAGATAACCTCTTCTAAATTTTAGTGAGGAAAAAGTGTCATGACCATTTTCAAAGGGGTCCCTTGACCTTTGACCTTAAGATATGTGAATGAAAATGGGTTCTCTGGGTACTCATGAGTCTCCACTTTACAGACATGCCCACTTTATGATAATCACATGCAGTTTGGGGCAAGTCATAGTCAAGTCAGCACACTGACACACTGACTGATGTTGTTGCCTGTTGGGCTGCAGTTCGCAAATTTTGATTTTGTTAATTGATTTCCAATAATAAATACATATACACATTTACATAAAGCAGCATATTTGCCCATTCCCATGTTCATAAGAGTATTAAATACTTAACAAATCTCCCTTTAAGGTACATTCTGAACAGATAAAAGATTAATCCTGATTAAATACTTTAATCAGCCACTTACGTTTCCTAACACAAACAACTGTTTTCCCATCTGAACAAACATTACAAAATGAGCAAAACCGACACAATAAAAAAGGGATTAAAAGCAGCACTTGGAAAATACTTGAAAACTATCTTTAATTTTAACTGTATTAAACAAAAATACATTCCATATCAAACACACAATAAAGGCATTGCCAGAGATACTGGCCTCTGAAACACACAAAGACAACAGCTCATTTCACACATTAAATAGTCCTTCTAACTGTCAATACACCAGTCAAACTGATCAAAGTATCACAGCATCTGCTGGAGTATAAACAATTTAGTTAAAATCTGACGGGAACCTTTGGCTTTTATTCAGCAATGCCATCCTGAGAGAAAGTCCTTCTGATGAGAGGAAAAGATAGATGATACAGGAGAAAGTGGAGGAATGTGTTTTCACGGTGACGGCTCAGGATAAATTGACCAGTCGTGGGAAGTCAGCGCATAGACATAAACCTGTTGCCCAAAATAGTCACTAGAATGTGGATTAATCCACTGCTGAAATTAGTCCCCAACAAATGCACTATTTCCTCCTATTTGAATTGAAAACTACAGTGAACAGCTGTTTTAGGAAATTACTGAGCCCTTAAAAAGTTAAACTATATATTCAGCCCGTTCTCATTCCCAGGGCTTTAAATATCAATGCTTTGTAACGGCTGCTGGCGTTCGATACCGCCGCACAAGGCACCCTTTAGTGGCAGGCACTCCATTAACCTGCCCTGTGTGTCTCTTTTGCTCTTTTAACTATGTCACCACACTCCCAGCACACTTACCCTGAGTGGTTACTGTCACAGATGGGTTTACATTATAGTTAATGGAAGGTGTGTTTCATACCGGTGCTAAAGGGTGCATTGTGCTGCGGTATTGAACACCGAAGACTGTGACTAAGCCATAGTAACTGACGCCATATGAATGAAAACGGGCTGACGCAGCTGTTGCCAAAGCTGGAATAATTATAGGCTTTTAGATTTCTACATCCTCAGTTTCTCTTTACTATCCACACTTAGTTTCTCTATCAGGTGTGTAAATGTCTGGCCATTAAGTCAGCGTAGGGTTGGCCAAGCTGGTCCCATTGGTTAATGGTAACTTTCTCAAGTAACACATGCCGTTATGGAGAGTGAGTGAATGTACATATCTAAAGAAACTGGTATTTTCTTCAGAAACTGTTGCTAGCCAGCGTTAACATGCTCAGAGAAATATTCTGCCTCCACTTAATGCTTCGCCCACAACATACGTCAAACAGAGAACGGAACCAAAGACTGGAAATAAGTTCTTAAGGGATCTTAAGGGATCAAGGTCACGTCCTGGGTTATAGTTCAACAAATTTGTGTGGGTTCATCGTCCTATGCAGGAGTTAACATTGTCCAGTTACACATATAGTCCTCATATTGGAATATATGGCTGATTTTAAGGCTGATAGATTTTTACATACATTAAATTGTTTCAAATGTTACTGAAATTCAAAATAAAAAAGTGATTTTCCACAGGATTATATACCTGGGAGTGGAGGTGGCTTTCTGCCACCAAATGTACAGAAAATATAAATGAAAAGCTCAATAAATATATATGAATGACAGAGCAATGGAGAAGAGAAAGAAGAAGATGGTTGAAGTATTTCAAACCTTGCAGCAAAAATGGAAGAGTGGAAACAATAGTGAGTGTGTGTGTGTGTGTGTGTGTGTGTGTGTGTGTGTGTGTGTGTCATTGGAAGGAGAAACCAGACGCCGGCAGGCCGCCACACCACTGGCCGATGAACTTGAGGACGTCCTGACACTCTGAACTGTGAGTGGTCTGTAGCGGAAGATGGACACAAACAACAACCAATCACAAAATAGATTAAACGCTTGCTGTCACTGCTGCACGGCGAAGCTATAACGGTAGGGTGTGTGTGTGTGTGTGTGTGTGTGTGTGTGTGTGTCAGAGTGTGTGTGTTTTGTGTAGATAATGATGCTGCGGTTAGTCGACTCTGCTGATTCACATAAAATCACTGATGTTGAGAGAGATGATGAAACTCTGTGAAATGAGTTTGGCTTTTGTAAGTGAGACATCAGACAACACAGATCCTTCACTCAAGTAAAAGTTCTAAATACCACACTGTAAAATACTCTGTTACAAGTAAAAGTCCTGCATTGAAAATGTTACTTAACTAAAAGTACTAATACAACATGATGAAATAGTCTGTTACAAGTAAAAGTCTTATATTAAACATGTTACCTATGTCAAAATACTAATACAACAATGCACAAGTATTCTGTTACAAGTAAAAGACCTGCATTGAAAATGTTACTTAACTAAAAGCACTAATACAACACTATATAAATATGTGAATGGCGTGCAACAGACTTGAGAGCAAGTAAAAAATAAATACAAAAACACAATTCAAAGCAGTAAACACCACCAGCATTAATCAAACTCTCCTTCCTGCATCTGTCAGCTTCTACTCTGTTGTTTTCAGCCTGGATTATGACTAAAACTTCTTAATATTTGTGGAATATTATTATGCGATCCTCGCACCGAGCTCTGGCTGGTCAGTAGGCGGTGCTGTTATACGGGTGGATCTTTTATCTTGATCATAAGCATTAGGGGTTCAGCGTAAATTAACATGGCGAGCTACCCTGGTAAGAAGTGAAACACCTTCGTAGGACTGAAAACCCAGAGTTAACCATGAGGTTATCTCGCTAACCATAAATCCTGCTTCATAGTACAGGCAGGCCTCAGGTTAATCATACCAAAGTTACCCTTAAAGTACAGTATTTGAGTAAATCTATTTTATGACTTTCTACCACTGGATATTTTTGTTTGTCTCACCTTTGTGGCCATAAGGAATTTGTTCCAGTCTTTCTTGTTGGCTGTTTTCCCCACAGACTGGAACTCAATCTTGTCCCTCAGCACGGGGTAACCTGGAGGCAGGAACGCCACACAGTGAGGGGGTATACTCTGAGTGTGTGTCTACATTAAAGTAGCACACTGGAAAGTCAATAATAGCAGCCAAGTGATGGTACATGTTGTTGCTGGTGAAGGTATATTTTATATCATATCATTTTATATTTCAAATTCAAAATGACATGAAAATTTTCATCCTTAAACACAAACATGGATAAAGATTTTCAAAGTATAAGCACATCCAAAAAAGAAAAAAAGAATAAATATTAGAAATGGAAGACCTCAGATTGTCTCAATATTTCAAAATATGCTTGTTTAGAGATGGCTAAGCAGAGCCATACATGCCCTCTTTGTGACCTTGTTTTCTTGACTATATCTAGTCTGTTGCAAGTGTGTCATTCAAGCAAAAAACTATGCAGCCAATGTTCATTTGAAGCTAACAAGAGACTGATCAGCGCTTCTATTCATCAACAGGTAAACATTGAAAACTCTAGATCTTATTTTAAGGGCTTATTTACAAAAACAGATTTCTCTCTTTTTTATTATTTTCCTAAATTATTTTTTTAATGAACAAATGAACTTTTGCTCTATTCAGTTTGTGTGTGTGTGTGTGTGTGTGTGTGTTACCGGTGAGGACACAGGGCAGAGAGCGGAGGCCGGTGTTGGCGGCCACCAACGAGGCCTCATAAGAGTTCCTCTCATCACGCGGTAGAATCTGCTCCAACCGATTGTCCATGGACACCACGAGCACCCAGTCACGGATCTCCTCCCGCTGGGCGTCCTGTAACACACACATAGAAACACACACATTCATGTTTTGCTACTCTTATGAGGACCACGACCCCACAGCATGTTGCGAGGACCTCCCTTTCTGCTGATGCTAGGAGGATGAAAAAAATAGTTTCACCACTAGATGGGAGTAGGAAACCAGAATGTCACTCCAAATGTTTACACATGCGATGTTCACACATCTGATGAATTTCGCGGATATGTGAGGACCAAACAGCTGCTAGACAGATTTAAGATCACATGATCTGTTTTTTTTTTTTTTTTTAAGTTTTTGGGCAGTAATTTTGAAAGTTGTCAAAGAGGTGCAGATCCTATACAGTCGTGTTTTCATGACTTTTAATGGCATTACATTGACTTAAATTAATTTCCTGGAGACTTACCCTAAGCGTAACGCCAACTGCTACTTGCCTAATCCTAACACTTACCCTAACCTTAAACTAACCTTACCCTAACCCTAAACCAAGTCCTCACCATGAAATATAATGATTTACGTTATGGGGACATGCATTTAGTCCCAATTTGGAAGGTTATTAGTTACATCAGAACTACAGCGCGTATCTCCAGATGTTTTCACTCTTCTCCTGATTGGCTTCAGAAAGAATCAGATTGACAGATGGTTCATCCAATCACCTTCCAAGTACTTTTTTTGAAAGTGCCTGCCATTTTCTAAACTGTTTCCAATCCCATTTGTCAGTCTCATCGTGTGTGTGTCCAGTGAGATGTTTTGGTGGAAGGATGTCTTACAGTGACACAGAGTTTGGTAGGAACGGGAACCTCAAAAGGAATGTCGGTGTCCAGGAAGTCGGAGTGGTCCAGAGCGTCCAGCGTCCCCTCGTCGATCGCCTGGAGACAGAAATCAACAATTGATTCAGTCTAAAGGATTTCTTTTTCCATTTCCATAAAATACTGGGTCTTACTTCATGGCACATAATATGATTTTGTGGGCAGTTTTTCTCCTGTGGTTAAGTTTACTCACATCACACAGATCCAGAAAGTGATTGAGGAAGATGAAAGCCATGTTCTCCCAGCCAACAGCCTGCCAGGTTTTAAAAAAAAGTTAAATATAGTGAATCTGGTAGACAGGGTCATGTGTGAGTCAGAGGGACTGGGAATAAATGTGTCTTGACATTTATATTTAAGCTTTTCCCCAAAATAGCCCAAACTAACCTGAGAGAAGCAAATTAAAGAACCACAAAGAGATGGAGAATATATTTTATATTATTCTTGTGGTTTTTAAAACTGATCAGTCACTGGAAGTCCTGGCATATGTCGTGACAATTTGAGATGTACCTCAAACAAAGGAATTTAGGGAATTTGCAAAATATCTCGGAGCAGGTTGGTCCATTTACAGGAATATAGCAGAATGGATTTCAAATTCAGTGGTGGAAGAAGTATTCAGATAAAAGTGCTAACACCACTCTGTGAAAATACTCCAAAAAGTCCTGTATTCAAAACCTTACTTAAGTAAAAGTACTCATAGTGCAGTAAAATTGTGCTGTATTAATGTGTATGTTGTATTTTATTGGTGTAGATGTTTTAATTCCTTTATATCCTGTTGGCTGGTTATTTATTTAGCTTAACCAGTGACCGAGTATGGAGACTTTATCTAGTGGAGTAACTAGTGGACCCACCTTGCAGGCCAGGCCGGCCTCGTAGAAAGCCTTGTCTGCAGGAATGAGCTCAGTGTGACGCAGCAGAGATACCGACAGCTTGGCTGTAATACTGACCTGCAAAAGAAGAGAAACAGCAATAAAACAAGTCAACTGTCAAGCTAAAAAACTAGAGAGTTAAGCTCTGGTATCTTAAAAAAATAATCTTTCAGAGGTTTAAGATTGCTTTGGAACATTTGTCATTTCCTGTTGTTTTTTATACAAGTTACTCTTAGACAAAGACTGTTGAAATGTTGAAGGAAAATCAAATTCAAGAGGGAAAGCAAACTTTTAAAGCTTCAGTAGATAGAAGTTTTTGGTCATCATTGGGAAAATACTCCATAGCAACCTTTCAGCATATTGTCATTCACGTGTCCTGAGAGAAAGCTGCACCTCCTCATTGCTCTGTTTTCAGACTTTAAATCTAGTGACATCTAATCTGTGACAGGAGACTTTGGCCGATTACAGGTCATTTCAGAGAGAGAGTATTCCTATTGGCTGTGGTGCAGCTGGTGAGCAGTGCTTAATATTTCCTCAACTGATCCCAACATGGCTGTCGGGTCACAAAGTTTCTCATTTTACAGCTAAACAGTAACTACAAGATGTTTCTGAGAACATTTGAGGCAAGAAATAGTCATTACAGTAACAGAATATTGATTCATATTTGATCAGCGCTGCCTAGCTTGAACATTTGATCAGAGCTTGCGAGTGATTGACAGCTGCTCAGAGATGGCACAGAGATGGCTCCACTCCACTCCTGATTGGTTGTTTTCCTCCGGTCATGTACCACTGTCAGGATACAGTGACTGTTTTATGAAAATAACCTTTTTAATCATATTTCCTCCAATTTTGCCTACTGTTGCTTTAAGACTAAATGTAATCATGCACATGTGAATTTAGCCCCCAAATCTATTATGTCATTATATCTAGGCAGGTGAAATGTAAAAAAAAGGTAAAAATAAACGCCTTCTGCTGTGTTTTGTGTACCAGCTGCGTGACTCCTTTTGTGGCGGATCGAGTGGCGTAGTAGTGAGCGATGAGCAGCATCTGCTCAAAGGCTTCATGAGCTGGAGAGTTGGCTTCGGCCGACCGGGACAAGTTCTCACACTGAAATCACACGCATGACACAGGCATCACAAAACAAATGGAATCATAGTTAAGAGACATCATATCATCAAGGACAACACAGGAGCACACTCATTCGATTGAGATTTCAGCTTAGACGGTCTAAACCAGTTGGTTTTTGACTCACCAGCTGCAGTAGGAAGTTACGGAGGTCGGCCCACATCCGGTACAACTCTGGCCCATCAGTGTCGGGGAGGTTAATCAAGTCCAGGAACAGGCGCTTGTAGATGTTAAAGTTCTGGGAGTAATAAAGGGAGAGTCATTGGTTGGACCTGCTGTAGATGCTTTGTGGCTGTATCATAAAATAAATACAGAAAAAAAAAGATGTCTGACATTTTCCATTTGGGGCAGCAGTCGCTCTGTCCGTAGGGACTTTGCTTGGGAACCAGAGGGTTGCCGGTCAAGTCCCCTATGGACCAAGTACCAAATGTGAACTGGTAGCTGGGGAGGTGCCAGTTTGCCTCTTGGGCACTGCCGAGGTGCCCTTAAGCAATTCATCAAACTCCCAACTGCTCGGGGCGCTTGACAGGGGCAGCCCCCTCGCTCTGATATCTTTCCACCTCTCCATTAATGCATGATACATATGGTTTGGGTGTAGCTCTAATAAACAAGTAGTCAGATTTTTATCCAAAAACAGAGTAAACCGGCTATTTTTTAGCCAAATTTTGTCAGGAGAGAACATTTTGTGTTCTAGTAAAACGGTGAGTTTGTGCTCCCATTTTAATGTTTTTAGTTAAGTTACTATTATTTATGTACTGTATATTAACTGGGGCTGCACGGTGGTGCAGCGGTTGGCACTCTCGCCTCACAGCAAGAGGGTCGCAGGTTCTTGTCGCAGGTTGGGACTCTTCTGTGTGGAGTTTGCATGTTCTCCGGCTTCCTCCCACAGTCCAAAGACATGCTGTTTAGGTTAATTGATGACTCTAAATTGCCCGTAGGTGTGAATGTGAGTGTGAATGGTTGTCTGTCTATGTGTCCTATGTGCCCTGTGATGGACTGGCGACCTGTCCAGGGTGAACCCTGCCTTCGCCCAATGCCAGCTGGGATCGCCTCCAGCCCCCCCGCGACCCCCAACGGGATAAGCAGTTGACGATGGATGGATGTATATTAACCCTTGGCTTTTTTAAATTTAATTTTATGTTTGTTTGTGTTTATTTGTATTTTTGTATTGTTATTGTATTGTATTGTATATTATTGTATTGTTTCCCTATGTATCAATTCAATTGTTTTTGTATTGTTCACAAATTTAAAGTCTACTGAAAAAAAAATCTCTCATTATATACTTTTAAAGTCTTATACTTAAACAGTTTTACAACAAACTGCGTCTTTCTTGCAAAATTCTCTTTTACATTGACAAACATCATATGTGTGATTCACTGTGCAATTCAAACGGGATCAAAAAATGTGTCTCTCCGTTGACTACTGTTCATATTTTTTTAAAAATAAGGTCTTATGGTGGTACATTGGAAGGGGCGGGACTTGGCCTCTCTATAAGGTGTCCACTGGTAGCAGTTTTCTGCACATTAGGAGTTAAGGGAGTGAATACAGTACCTGAGGGTTAGGTGGCGCTCCGTGCTGTGTGTAGAGCTGCAGAGCCTTTGGAGCATCTTCCACCTTGATGAGGTGTGTAGCGTACAGAGCGACGTACTTATGGAGGATCTTAAAGTTCTGACAAAACACAACAGCGATGATGGGGAGCAATGACTGAACTACTGTTGACATGTTTGAGTTTTTACACTCAGGTAAATTCAGTACTTGCCTATAAACTTCACATTTAGCAGTGTGCAGATGATTGTGTTCAGTACCTGTTTAGATGCTGTATCGAGACATTTCTCCCACTGGCCTCTCTCTGCATACATATCCAGAGCTGCCATGACATCCACACCTACCAGCTACAAAACACACATAGTGAAAAAAATTAGCTTCTCGGTTTCATCAACAACATGAAGCTTGAAGTTAGACCATTTAAAGTATTCAAGTTATGCTTCCTATTTTGTTGAGAGTGGATTTTGTCCCAGTCAGGCACAAATTTACAGAATTAGACTAACAATACTGCCTCAACAAAACAGTGCTTGTTAAATGTAAGATGTGTGGGTAACTGTACGTACAGAGTCAGCTTTGCCTTGGTTCTTAAGGTGCTCTTTATATTTCTGGTCCACGTAGTCCTCGTACCTTCCAAAGATCAGCGTAATGAGATACAGGACAAAGACATTCAAAGAATAAAAAAGCTCCAGTTATTCTGAACCGGAGACAATTTCCATGTATTTCTAAGAGGTTTGAAGTATGCTTCAGTGAGGTGGTATCACAGTGAAAATACAGAGCATGTCTCTTTTCTTCAAGCTTGTGAAGAAATATGGTAAATTCAAACGTTTGTGTATGTACTACTGAGGTGGAAGAAGTTCTAAGATCTTGGGTGGAAATTTTTTGGCATTACTGGACAAAAAAAAAACAACCTTTAAGCATATTATAATTCAGGTGTTCTGAGAGATAACTAGACTTCTGCATATTTGCTCTACTTCTACCCACTGCAGCTTTAAAGAAATAGAAATACCCCAGTGTGGATATACTCTGTTAAGTGAAAGTCCTGCATTCACAACTTCACCGAAAGTAAAATAAATAAAAGTGCACAAATATTAGTGACAAAATATACTTTAAGGGGAACTACGCCCATTTTCAAAATTCATACATGTTATTCCTGTGGTCTAAGACAGTTAAAAAAAAACTATTAGTAAACATGAACAACTCTCTCCCAAATCCAAAAACTAGAGATAAAACTTGTGATGTCAAGTATGGAGCCGCTCCATAGAAAATGAATCAGGAGAGATGTCCTAGATGACAGTGAGAGCACCCAGGGAAGTGACCTGAGTATATGGGAACATTTTCTGTTTCATAACTGAGAATACTACAAGTGAATAAAGCTCATCTGAGTATAAAAAAGACAACAAACCTTCTGTTGGTCCACAAAATCAGCCTCCCATTCATTGTCTACAGAGCACCTCCAGACTAAATGCCCAGTGACATCACAAATTTGAGTTTTAACACTCTAGTTTTTGGATTTGGGAGAGAGTTGTTCATGATTAATAATATTTTTTAAACTGTTGACCACAGGAGTAAATGGGGCATAGTTAACCAAAAGTTAAAGTACTCATTATGCTGAATGGGCCATTTCAGATAAATCCCGACAGGGCGATGTGGTATCCTGACATGAAGGGGTTTATTTCATAATAATAACCTGCTAGCTGTACATTATCCTGCTTATTACTCAACTAGTTACTTAACAAATCAATAATATGACACAAAAATGGCCCTCAAGAGTCTGAGAGCAGGACTGCATCCATAGCAACGGCCTGTTCAACATAGCAACGCTCTGCTATAAAGAAATAACAGGTCGTAGAGCACCGTGATTGACCAATCAGAATCAGGTATTCAACAAAGCTGTGTAATAATGGATTATAATTTTTGATGCACAATGTGTTCAGTACTTTAATGTTGCAGCTGGTAAATGTGGAGCTCATTCTAACCAACTTATAGTGTATATTAATCTATAATGTAACATTGGAATTTATTTGCTTACTGTAGTCTGGATCATTAATCGGAATCTGTGAGCCATAAAATAAATGCAGTGGAGCAAAAAGCACAATATTTGGTGATGGAGTGGCAGTATAAAGTAGCAGAACATGTAAATATTACTTGAGTAAATGTATTTTCCACCACTGATGTACTGTATTTGTGAAAGTATGTGTGAGTGTAAACCTGGGCTGCAGCTCCTTGGCGACTCGCTTGGCTTTGTTCCACTCCTCGCCCTCAATAAACACGTCGATCGCCTCTTTGATGAGGTTCATGTTCAGGTAGAGCTCAGCAGCCTTAAATGTGAGGTAACACAACGGGAGCAAAAACAGGAAAATTAAAAACACTAAAAGCTGAAACTGACTCACACAGGCACGTTTGGAGTAATTTATTCTAAATGTAAAAGTTGTGCTAAGATACGGTGCGTTTGTGCGTTCACCCACAGCGTTGTACTTCCTCAGCTGTGTGAGTCGTGGCCCGACCACCTGGATCACCTCCACCGCTCGATCTCCACTGAGAAACTTGATGGACAACTCTGCTGCCTGGAGACACACAAATAAAATGCACACGTGAAACACCTGCAGGACACACACCTTTGTCGACCAGAGTATGTGTACGTTTGCCTTTGACTTTCCCACAAACAGATACAGCATATAGATAAACATAAGTATTTCAAAAGGAGCATTTCAACAGGCAAATTTGTTTTAATGCCACTTTTTCAAAGCTAGAGTGAAGATACTGACATCATCTGAAACTAGAAGATCTGAGGAATCCACAGGCACCAACCAGGTCATAGTAGCTTGTTGTGAAGGAGTTTAAAGTTACAACTTGCACTAAATTTTTCCGAGGAAAAACTGGTATGGCCATTTTCAAAGGGGTCCCTTGACTTCTGACCTCAAGATATGTAAATGAAAATGGGTTCTATGGGTACTCACGAGTCTCCCCTTCACAGACATGCTGAATTTCTGATAATCACATGCAGTTTGGGCCAAGTTATAGTCAAGTCAGCACATTGACACACTGACAGCTTGAGTTTGACATGTATGATTTGAGCATATTTTCTATGCTACATGCAGTACCTGTGAGGGTTTCTGGGCAATATTTGTCATTGATATGTGTTGTTTATGATTTCTAATAATCAATATGTACATGTATTTGCAGAAATCAAACATATTTGTCAACTCCCATGTTGATAAGAATATTAAATACTTTACAAATCTCCCTTTAAAGGTACATTTTGAACAGATAAAAAAGTACAATTATTTTGTGACTAATCATGATTAAACATTTTAATCGTCTAACAACCCTACTACGAATATAAGAAAATGTAAAATGCGTAAATTAAGTGGTAACAACAACTGTTATTTTTATATTTCTAATAGGGCTGTTATTTTCATTGACGATGAATCACTCGATTACCTTTTTTGATTAGTCAGTTATTTGCACATTTGTGTCAGTGGGTAAAGACAAGACTAACAGCTATATTTAGAATAATTTCAGGACTTTACCTTGTCATCAGAGAGCCCATTTTGATGGGGAACTGAAGCCGTTATCTATGCTCTCCTCAAAGCCACCAGATTCCATTGACAAAAACAGTCATTTTACCTCACAGAACATGCAGGTTGTTGGTCTACCGCCGCCTCAATCGATTAGTTAGTTTGTGTTATTGTGTGTTTTTGGTGAATCCAAACTAACCCTTTAAAAACACTTAAGTCACAAATTAACTAACCGATCAAGGCAGCGGTAGACCAGCAACTCCCGTGTTCTGAGAGGTAAAATTATAGTTTTTGTCAAAGGAGTCTGGTGGCTTTGAAGAGAGCAAAGATAACAGCTTGAGTTCCTCGTCAGCAAGGGCTGTCTGACGGCAAAGTAAAGCAGTGAAAATATTGTAAATATACACTTAAACTGAAATAGCAGTACATTGCTTTGCTCCCATGCTGGTGCTCCTGTCTGTTTCTACAAACTGGAGATGTGCCGACCGCCATCTACTTTGGAATAAAATCTAATGTGCATTTTCAGGCTTTCTACAGGAAGCCACATATTGATTTTGTTGATTCTGTTGACCCTGTGACCTCGAATATCACCATGACACTGAAATATTCAGTTCTGTCTTTCTTTTTCTTCCACTGGTTTAATAACCCCCCTCCCCCCCTTAAAAAAAAAAAAAAAAAAAAAAAAAAATATATATATATATATATATATATATATATATATATATATTGATCTGTGAGACCTTGTGACCTTTCTTTTCAGCATCGCCATCAGACTGAACCACTCAAATGTCAAATAGTACTTTAATCAATAATAATGAAATCTGTTGGTGACAATGTGAACTTTGCCCTTCCTCCTCCATCAGGTTGGCTGCCATTATACATCTATTCTATCATCCACCACGACAATGTTGAATGTGTAAGCAGCTAACTGAGGAAATTAAAATGCGCTTTGTTGTGACTTTGCTTTTTTTTGTCTATTTGGGGATGCATAAATTTTCTATCAAAAGTTTGGCATTTTTACATAATTTTATTTTTTTTACCTGACAAACCCAGTACCCGGTTTGGCTGAGCTGTGTGTACTGCCTTTAAAAACTTAATAAAATGCTGTGGTGTTTTTTTTTCCAAATTATCTCTTAAAGACAAGGCCTTAATGCTACTAAAACAACGCTCCAAGTGTGTTTTGTCCAAACAAAGATTATATAAATACAAAATCAACACAAAATTGAATTTCGACTTTATAAAGTTTGGGCTGTTTCATACTGAATGCACATACTTACTACATTTACATTGTTTTTGATCTTATTTATTATCATCTAAATTTTATTTGATCATATGTCATTATTATAATAAAACTATTCCAGTGGAGTCAAAATTATACACTTTAATTTTTTTAAATTGATTTTATACTCAATGGTAAATCTGATGCTGCACAGCGTTGTGCCCACATGTACTGTGTGCACATAGCTTCCTGTAGTGGATATCAGTAGTATTTTATAGCCAGATTCCCTTTCAAGAGGTAGAAAACCCATTTGGTATCCAAGTGCTCAAATGGATAGTCCACCTGGTCCTATCCTACTAACCCCTTTGTAGAATCTATGTGCTTTGTGTTATTTCTATCTGCTTTGGCACAGTTGTTGTTCAGGAGTTGCTGAATTAATTCAGTGGCATCTCTGTGCATGTCATTGTGTTATCCACTGTCCAGAAAACATTTCAGGCAAGGATGAAAATGTAAATTTTTCCTTTGGTTCATCACAGTTTACTCACACACTGAGGCATGAATTCTCTGAGGTCCTACCCATCCATACAGACCAAGATTATGCATAAAGACCTGGTAGTTGTGGAGTTATTCTTCATTTATTTTGGGTATGTCTGTCTAGGCGGACCACACCTTCCAGCACCGTCGGGTTTAAGAGATTAAACAATGATCAAAAATAGCTTCTTAACTGACTTTCTGTCAGTTGACCAATTGATTAATCTATTACTTGTTTCAGCTCTATTTGTAAATACTGTGGGTGGTTTAATCTGTCACAAGGTATCATATTTTATAAACTCTTCCTATGTAAAATTTTAATTTGTCATTTAAATTTATAGAAAGTAAAATTCTCCTTAAAGAGACAGAAGCGTAAGTCCTAGAAAATGTGATCGTCTTTTATAGCACATCAGAAACATAATTCAAATAGTAACACAGATGAATGCCAACATCTTCACAACTAGTTTCCCACTTAGTGTTTACTCACTTATTTATACTTAAATATGGAAACAGAATTCAGACAGACCCTCCACAGATTCACCAACTGGTTCAACTGATAAGGTTATAGACTTTCACTCTTTTTATTTCTATTTACTTTTAACTTTTTAACTTTCAGTTTATTCAGTATCATTCTTTTATTTATTTATTCTGTTGATTAGACAACAGTCTTCTGTGTATTTTAGATTTGTATTATGCGACACATATTGTTTATTACAAATGTATAATTCTAAATGTTGTGCTTTGCCTCATATGTGGTGAGCTGTATTTTTTAATTAACAGCACAATAAAGAAAAAAAAAATCTTGAAGAACTTGAATGTGGATCTGTGTTTGTGCTGACTGGACCTGGTGTAAATCTTTTACCTTCATCCAGCACTTCTCCATCAGGGCATCGTTGGAGTCGTCCTTCACCTTCAGGTAACATTCGACGGCCCGGGAGTGTTCACCTGACTGCTCCCACTCCTTAGCCTGCTCCAGCAGACCCTCCACTCCTCTGAAACACCACACACAGTCACATGAGACAAATGAATAAATGCACACATAAATGCATTTCATTTGAGGCTCATTTTCAGATTCAAATTAGCACAACATCAAATATACAACAAGGCAAAATTAAACATATTAGAAAGCCTGAATGTTAGACTCTTGATATCTGGGCCAATTAGCAACCAAAAAAGTATTCTTGCTTTGATAGAAAGTCATAATCTCAAAGATGTTTATTTAAAGGGACAGTGTGTAAGATTTAATGGCCTCTAGTGGTGTGGTTGCCGATTGCAACCAACTGAGTACTCCACACACTCTTCCCTTTCCAAGACTGCGGTAACAGTCTTGTCCTTACCATAATAACAATACTTAAGGAGTGTTCCCACGGTAGCTATAACACAGAATATTTATATTTAACTATGACTGTCAAAGTTAATGTGATAATAACAGGTTAATGCAAATTAATTTTAATGCCACTAATTTCTTTAACTCATTAATGCAACTTGATTTTTAGGTTGTAGCTGGCTCAGTATAAAGTTATAGTGAAGATGCTGGCATCATGTAAAACTAGAAAACCATGTCTAACTAGCTTGTCACAGAAGAGGTTAAATATTGCTCCAAACTTACATTAAATTTTGGCATGGAACAACAGTCATGGCCATTTTCAAAGAGGGTTCCTTGACCTCTGTCCTCAAGATATGTGAATGAAAATGGGTTCTATGGGTACCCACAAATCTCCCCTTTACAGTCATGCCCACTTTATGATAATCACATGCAGTTTGGGGCAAGTCATAGTCAAGTTAGCACAATGACACACTGACAGCTGTTGAGCTTCAGTTTGCCATGTTAAAATGCAGTACCTGTGAGGGTTTCTGGATAGCATTTGTCATTGTCTTGTCTTGTTAATTGATTTCCAGTAATAAATATATTCATATATTTGCATAATGCAGCATATTTACCCACTCCCATGGCGATAATTAAATGCTTGGCAAATGTCCCTTTAAGTTACATTATAAAAAGATAAAAAAATATACGACTATTGTGCGATTAATCACGATCATGTATTTTAATCAGCTGACAGCCCTACATTTAACAAAAGACCGTCTTTCAAAAAGTGGTTAATGTGGTTATTTTCACATGCACTGCAGTGAATGTGGAAGAAACTACATAGCTTTCTCTGTCTGGATCACACCACAAATTATCAAATTCTCTTCGCACCTGACTCGCAGGAATCATGTCCACGGTTTACTCTTTTTGATCACAAAGAATATCTATTCCTTCCCCTCTTTGTTGTTACTGACCTCTGTCTTTTTCATTACCTTAATGTTCATTACATTTCATGAAAAGGCATCAAAATAAGTTCCATCATGGTTTGCAGATGCTTCATCTGGAGTCGGAGCTGTAAACTCTGCAGGAATAATTCTGTGTTTTCTCCCTTTATCCCTCACTTCCTCTCTCGTTTCCATTGGTAACTTTTGATGTTTTCTCCCACAAGTCATTAAAAAGGGAGAAGCAATGGGAGGAGGATGAGATGCTGCTGGTCTGCCGGCTAATGAGCTATTCCTTGTTTAGGATAATACATGAGCTGTGTTTTAATAAAGCATCAAGCTGACTCTTTGTGCATAGATTATATTGTTGGATGAATGGGAAGAGCCTGTGAAATGATCGTTGTGGGGTTTTTGGTTTCCCTTTGGTTTTTAAGGGGTTTCTCAATAACATAACAACAGCTCAACAAAATCTAAGACAAACTCTTAAAATAATGTCCCACAAATACCAAATATCTAATCTATAATTATGGGTAAAGCTTTAGGCATCTGCTATTGCTACTATTGTACCTATCACAAGATAGTTTTTGCTGTGTTATGTGGGGACAAAAACCAAAACATTCCATTCCATCACCATTTTAAGGCTCTCTGAACAACGATTAACTAAACGACCATTACAAGAAATGAGGCCCGTTGATTTCTTAGATTTCTTGGTCTTAATCTCACCGGATTCCCTTCTTGGAGGTCTCCTTCTCGTACTCCTCTTGCAGCATGGAGAGCTTGTTGGGGAGATACTCCTTACAGATACGTATGGCGTCACTCCACATGTCTGCATCCTGATAAACAAAAAAATAATAATAATCAAGAATAACTGACAAAAAGGGGGATGGTCTATTATTTTCCTCTTTCATCTTGTTTTTATCAACATCAGCCCTGATCATAACTACCAAATGTTCAATAATTTCAATAAATTACCAGTTGGTTTACATATTGCCACTGTTGTTTTGAATGAAAAAACTCATCTCATGTTACCTTAAAGGATAAAAATGTCCCCTTCCTAAAACTGCTCTAAAATACTATATTTTAATATTATTTTCCACTTTTGCCGAGTCAAATCTTTTAACCAACTTCAGTTTTGATGAAAAAATGGCTCAATCTGGTGGAAAATAGTAAAAACTACAATTTTGAAGCAAGGACTCAATTAGGATTAAAACACTGACATAACAGAATGCATGATTTTATGCTGTAAGGCCTCAAAAATTGTGGTTTTAATGGGTTTCAATGGGGACATTTTTGTCCCTGAGGGTCTGAGTTTTGGCTACACACAGGTTCAGTTTCCAAAATTAAAATCAAACACACACTTGCCAACATTTATGATATATGATATATGATGAGATATAATATATATTTATATTTTTGCTTCGAACATTTTGCAACTCTTTTCTTGTTTTTGTCTGAAGCCAGCTTGGCGCTGACAGTTACCTTGTAATATTTAACAGCAAGTTCGGGTCTCTGTGCCCGGAGCAGGAAGGCCTCAGCCTTCTGGAAATCTTTCTGTTCAAAGCAGAACTTGGCTTGGCTGACCAGGACATCAGACACACTCTCTGGATCGTGGCCCTCAGCCACCCGCTGCGCACTGGACCAGTCCTTGTTGTGGACATACCTGGAGTAGAACACACACACACACACACACACACACACACACACACACACACACACACACACACACACACACACACACACACACACACACACACACACAAAAAACAATATTACCCCCCAGAAGTTTTTAGAAGTTGTTAAACTCCAGTCTGCAGAAATAGAACTTGAAATGTGTAGTACTCCCCTCTAAAATGCAGTATATAGTAACATAAAATGGAAAAATTCAATATACAATATACCATAGTATAAATTTATCTCTTTAGTCCCATTCCAGCACTGTCTGCATATAGATATAAATCTACCCCTAATTCTGATGTACTCACATGGACACAGCTTCTTTGGGTTTTCCTGCTTTGATGAACTCAACCTCGGCCTCAGGAAACTTGCCCTGGAAGATGAAACAGTGACAGGATATCAGAAATGAGCACAACTTAGTGTATTTGACATGCAGTCTTGGACATGAGCATGGGCAGAAATTCAGTGATGTAATGATTATTAGCAAATGGTCTAATTTACAGGACTGATAACGTGATAACATGATGAATATATTAGCCTGTTTGTAATAAGTTTATTTTCCAGGTTGAATTTAGAGGAAAGACGGTCTGATAGGAGCCGACTATCAAATCTAAGAATGTATACAGGCTAAAGGAAGGAAGAAGGAAGGAAGAAGAAGTTTTTATTTTGAAGATTTGACTGTCATTTCAAAACCATTAGGAATAATGACTAGAACCTGAATGGACCAAAGTTTCAGGGCCCCCCTGGTCTTCACCAACAAAATGTCACTCAAAGAGACAAGTAACAACCAGGTAGGGATTCAAAATGACTACAAAGAAACACAAGGCAACCACAAAGAGACTAAAAATGACTACAAAGAGACAAAATGACCACAACCAAAGAGACTCCAAACATCTACAAAGAGACCGAAAAAACTACAAAGGGACCCAACAAAAACTAGAGACTCAAAATGGCTACAAAGTGACACAAAATGACAAAAAAGACACAAAACAACCACTAAGACACTTAAAATTCCTACAAAGAGACACACAATGACTACAAAGAGACATAACGCAAACTACAAACAGACAAAATTCCTACAAAGAGACACAAAGAAAATGAAGACACTCAAAATGACCACAAAGAGACGCAAAATGATTACAAATGGACACAAAGCAACTACACAGAGACTCAAATGACCAGAAATAGCCTCAATATGACTAAAGAGACACAAAACAACCACAAAGAAACTACAAAGAGACACAGAATGACTACAAAGAGACACAAAACTACAGAGAGATGCATAATGACCATGGAGACACAAAAATAACATCAAAAAGAGGCTGAAACTAGCAGCAGTGGTGGGGTGGCTCATAATTCGCCCATGGACAGAACTAAAAAGATGAGACCCAGATTGTAAAAAAAAAAAAAAAGGCTTTTTTCCTACAACTGGTTAGATAAATATTATTAAACACTAAAACAGTTAAATATGTAAAGGCAAATATAATTCTGCCCAACTTTCATTGCAACAACTACCCAGTTTTGTAGCAGGTATTAATATACTTTTATTTATGATGTGATTTGAGGTTGCGAGATTAAAAAAACACCACAGTGGTTTTGGTAATGCATGTCATATGGAGGTACAGTATGGACATGGGAAAGGTTACTGCATGCAGCAGGACTGTGACAGATTTACCTCATCTTCCAGGTATATGGCATGTTTGAGGTGGATCTCAGGAATCTTTTCCTTACAGGCGAGACGAGCCAATTCAAAGGCAAAGTCAAATGAGCTGGGGAATAAACACAGAGCAAGAAATCAAATCAGGTTTCACAAGACAATCACTGACTCACTGAATCACTACTCTGTGTCAACGTGTTGTGGAGCAGCTCACAAGTTATTTGCAGCAAACTCAATGGCGTGTTCCAGGAGGCCAAACTTGTTGAGCAGCTTGACGGCCGCCTCTCCTCCCAGGCTCCGAGCCCACAGGTAGGCCACCTGTTTCTGGGCTCCGGCACCTCCGTGACTCTTAGCCACCTGACACACACATACAAGTATGTGTAACGATATATTACTATAGGAGTCTTGTAGCAGTGTGGCTCCCTAACCCCCTCACCACAGATAATCCCAGAGAAAAACACATTTGATCGAAGCTATAAAGTTGCACCGTGCTCCCAAATCAGCAGCAGCAATAAACACTGTCAACAGGGAAACAAGGTAATAATGTTGCAATGAAACCTACTCTCAATTTACTTTAAGTCGTCCTATTTAGCATTCAGAAGCTGTATTTGAGTATTTAACCCATTAAGACCTGAGGGGCTGCCAGAAAAAACACTAAAACCAGAGATGTTTTTGAAAACGACCTCCTAAAACCTGAGGATTTCTGAAAAACTTATCAGTGTTTACAAAAACCTTTTTTTCTCAGCCTCTTTAACAGATAGAAACATGAAATAAAAACTATTTGACAGCTTAGACTTTTGACTTTGATAAGAACTTATTGGCTTTGACCTAAAAAAAAAAAAAAAAAAAAACATTTTTTTTTTAAAAAATGATTGAACAACAAAAATGAAATGGCACTGTAATAAATGCAAGAACATAAATGGTAGTGTACGAAAAACTGGGTCCGTAATATATAGTCACTATATGCCATTATCTGAAACTGAAAATTAGTGCAAGTCGCATCCGGTCTTAATGGTAAAAATGTCTTAAAGGGATGTATGTATCTATAAGAACAATTTAAGTGTTTGTTAATATACAATATTTGCCAGCAATTATAACTTCTCCTATGAAGACATATTAAAACTTGACTTTTTCTATTTTGTCATTGATTGATTATAATGAAGTCATTACTTGTTTTATATGACAACATTATCTACCAAAATCTTTGTTTGGAGAAATTCTTTGGATTTAGATCCGAGCTGATTGCCTCCACTAAGGGGTGGTCAAAAGTAATTCTTTACTTGTTGTCTTTAATCTTTAATAAACAAATTGAAACCCTTTCAAATATAAATCATGAGACACATTTAGCACAGTTTACGTCACTGAAATGTAACTGTGTGTCTAATCACACCACATATTTTATTTTATTTACTTGTAATAACAAGCAAAGGGGTCTCTGGAACAACCCCCTGGTCTTATATACGTTATATACTGTTCACCAACAACTAGGCAAAGCTGCATATGGAAGGACTGTAAGTGATATCCTATGGCTTCTGTAAACACATGTTGTGTGGACGAGCTTTTAGGCTTTAATATGTACTATTACTGTCAAACATTTGGATTACAAAACCCTACATACAGTGTCTTTGGACGTGATGCAGCTAGCAAGCCTACAAAACAAATGTGAGCGTATCTACCCTGTATGCTTCCTCCCACATATTGTTGACTCTGTACATGGAGACGGCAGCTTTCCACTCTTCAGCCTCCATAAAGTGGTACTCTGCCTCTGAGAACCTGGACTCGGCCTCCAACTCCTACAAGAAACATTTATCCCACACATATCAGCAGAACATGGGAGGTGCAGTAAGGCCTCACAGAACAGCATGACTGATTATCTACATAGAAAACACATGAATTTAAGCAATTATCTGATGTGATAATAATGCTGATAATATCACATCCCTTCAACTGTGCTTTTTTTTGTGACACAGAAAAAAAGAAAAACGGATGACAAAAGCAAGTAAAGTCAACTCAAAGCTGCTGTGGGTAGAAATGGAGCAAATATGATTAAAGAATAGTTATTTTAATAAAACAGTCACTCTATCTTGACAGTGGAGCAAAAGACAGGTTATCTGAAAAAAAACAAATCGTGCTTCGTGTCCTCCAGTGACATCTCCAAGATGCCATTAATCTGAAGCTCTGGAACCTGCTGTTGCCTGGCAAATGCAGCATGTGTTTTTTATTTTCATGTTAATAAAATGTACCCCGAAATTCACAAATATGTAGACTACTACTGACATTCATGTTATATTACGTCTGCTGTATCAGCCAAATGTTTACTACATTTATTTGCATATAGAGCGAGGAAGTGAGATGTATCCGGGATATTCTGGCTTTGCTTCCGTACAGTGGGAGGAAGTGGAGATGCGTTGTCCATGCAGTCTATGATACTGACATTAATGCATCACAAATTATAACCTAATAATATATTATTCTGAAAAGATCCATTCTGCATGAGTTGCTTTTAATAATTTAAGTACATTTTGAGTACATTTTTATTGTACTTTTACTTAAGTAAATGCTTGATTCATGTACTTCTGAATTCAGAGCAGAATTCTTTGTTAGGAACAATTCTAATTATTGTAAGAGTTTAAAGCACTGCAGGCAATTTTCACTAGATAATTGGACAACCACGAAATTGCGAATACACTCATTTGTCTGCTGTTATACAAGAAATGGAGAATGGTTAAAAAAAAAAAACAGAGATGAAGTTGTAAGGATGCCAGAACTGGAGCATTATCTGAGCCTATGTGAGCTTTTCTGATGGGAACTGCCATCCATTGCTGCCTAAATATTGCTGATTCAATGATGAATGATGGATTGGAGGGTGTTGATGTTTGAAGATGAACTGCAGACTTTATTTGCCTCACTTGCAAAAAAGTAAACAGGGAAAATAGTTTAATGTCATTCAAATATACAAATGAGCTTTTAATTTATGATCAGCGCTAATGCATTTTGGTCTTCTGATTCATCCTCATCCTCGTTTCAGACCTCTAAATCACTGCCAGAGACTGATGTTCAATGATTAATAGAAGTCTGCTGTTGTGCCAATTGACAGCCAGTCAACCAATCAAAGCTTTGTCCTTCATAGCTTCATTTAGCTACCCAGCAAAATTCATAAAAAGAAGTAAGAGACACAAAGATGGCTACAAGCTTGGATGATTTAACAAAGTTGCATAAGTCTAAGCCCACTAACAGAAATAACAACTCTTAAAACAGCATAATTCTTGTGCTGTGGTAAAACCAGGCCTTCAACTTGCATTCTTTCTAATAGCCAGCAGGGGCCGACTCCTCTGGTGGTAAAAATAAATCTGAATGTACAGAGGTCTAGGAGAAAATGAGCCTACATCTCACTTGATTTATTACCTCAGTAAACATTGCAAATGAGTTTATGATCTCAATCGCTAGTTTCAAGTCTGCTTCAATACAGCATGATGTTCATTTAGTAAATTCTGGTCCTATTAATAGTCAGACCCATGAAATGGGGTATACTTTAGGGTGTGGCTACCATGTGATTGACAGGTTGCTTTCATGGTGTCTGTTTGCATCTTACAATTTTAACCCTTTCACAGTATGTTCTCAGTTCATCACAGTTGATTGCAATATTTCTGGTCTAAAAAGGTCTTATTCAGCATTCGGTTGTGCTTAGCTCCACCCTTCTGGTTGCGAAAAAACAAGATGGAGACGGATAAAAGCCAAGATGGTGACGGCCAAAATGACAACCTTGAGTCTTCAAAACGGCAGTCCACAAACCAACGAGTGACGTCACGGTGACTAGGTTAGGTCAGCCTGACTATCAGGCTAATTAATTCTTGAATTAACTTCAGCTTCAGTTGTTGCTATGAAGACATTACGGTAATGTACCTTGGCCAGGTGCAGGTGAGTCTCTGTCAGAAGGACGGGGTGATGTTTGGCCACCAGGCGAATAACATCATCAAACATGTGGTTCTTCTTGTACATGGTTATAGCGAGGTCAGGCTGCTTCACGGTGGCAAACAGCCTGCGCACACGCACACGCCACACACACACACACACACACACACACACACACACACACACACACACACACAGTGTGCTCGTGTCAAAGAACTTCAGTCAAGACAGAGTTTGACTGAGGGTCTGAAATTTCCACCTGTCAGCTGTCAAATACTGTTTTAATTATTCTTCTTGCCGTAGTTACTTCACACATCAAACAGTCGTGTTACTTCGCCTCACTCCAATCTCATGCTTCCAGCAGCCGATGATGATGATGATGCGACAATTGCTATAAAAAAAATCTCCATTTACCTTTCGGCCTCTTTGAATTTCCCATCTCTCTCCAGCTCCTGAGCCCTGCTGATGTACAGCGCCATAACCTCCTCCTCCGTCATACACTTCACTGCCAACTGCAAACACAATAATCATGGCTTTATTTAATTCATTTGTTTCATAGCTTTAAATACCAGGAGCCAAGATATTTGGGATCAAGTATTCTTTACTATCCTGTTAAATCAGTTCACAATGTGGCTCTGTGACCACAACCTTTTTTAAGTGCTGTCTACCTTGGTTATTAATGTCTTTTGTAATATTTGTATTGTGAATTCAATTGAATTATTTTATTTTAATAGTACACATATTTGTTATTGTTTAATGTAATTAATTTAATTTTGATATTTAATTTTATTTCTTAATAAATTAAATGTATTTATCAATGTTTTCTTTTTGTAAACAGGAAAATGTTGATGTTATCATATTTCTGATATTTTATAAGACTCTGAGCATTATGATGATAAGATTAGGAAAATGTGGAAATTAAAAACCTCTATATTTTCGCCCTCAGAAGGTCAAATTGTATATTAGTGGAAAGTGTTGTCTATCTTTGTACTTTTATTATTATTGTGAATTCAATTTATTATATTTTATTTTAATGTTATATTTTGATTGTTTAATAAATTAAATAATTTATGTTAATATATTGTATTATTTAATTTAATTAATTGATTTATTTTTGCAAATAGGAATATATTGATTATCATATTACTAATACTTAACAAGTATGAAACTGTGAGCACTATGTGCCGTTGTTTGTGTAGTGTGTGTCTATACTAACCTTATGAGCCTCCTCCCAGCGTCCTGCTGCAGTGTACATGTCTATAGCATCTTTGATGTGACCTCCTTTCACAAACAGCTGCTCTGCCACCTACAGGCCATAAACACACAACATACACTCAGAAATATAACATACAGTATGAATATTATAACATCTCCATATAGGAGCTCATATTTTACATTATTTTGGGACAGACATTTGAAAATAAAAAAAACCTCCTGACATATCCACAGCACATTAATATATTAAAATAGCATCTCTGCAGGGTAAACAGTAAATTAGGAACAACTACCTGTACTCTGTTAATAGAAGAGTTTAGGAGAGATTGGAGAGAGAGAAAAGGGAAACATTCAAGACGTCAGTGTGGATAGATTTTTGCTACGTAAAGGCAAAATGCATTTTCTATTGAACCTGCTCTAACATTGGCATTAATGAAAGAAATGTATGTGCTGGTTCATTCTGATTAAAAACCGTTTAGTCATTGTTTTCTTTCGCGATAAGTTCTGTATTGAATCACAGGTGTGTGTGAGCTTCCTCCATTGTTTTAGTTTGCACTGAATTATACTTTTCCTGTGACTTCCACAAGTTGGAAAGCAAAGAGCTTGTTATCTTAATTACTTCCTGTGAATGTGCCCGTAGAGCAAACAGACTGAAATGGCCGGTTATTTTCAGAGGCTGGCAGTCTGTGGAGGCTGTTTGGCTCAGCTGAGCTCATCAGAATGAGTAGAGCACGCTGCGCCTCACTACCATCATCGTCTCCCTTCCTTTTCTCTTTTCTTTGTATTTATACCAGATTCCGCTTTCTCTTCTGCTTTTAATTTGCATTTCTGGTATTTAGGCAACTATTAAAACTACTGTAACAACCATCCAACTTGTCGTTATTGCCAAAGCACCCTGGAGCAAACTCAGCCTACGCTGCTCCATGGAGACCCAACTAAAGCTCATCCTGGACTCTGACTTTATGGTTGAAATGTGCACATGGTTGTGTACGTGTGCTTGTGTATCATGGGTGAATGTTTATATTCCAGAGAGATGTGCAGAAATTAATTGCTGGTGGCAAAATATCACTGCCTATTTTCTCCCTCCGGCTGCCTCCATCTTACTGTCCGGTGTTGTGTTCAGGGAGCAAAACAAATCTAAGGTGCTCAACTAACCACAATGCCAAATCTACCAGCATTTAGGCTTGTATATACGGTATATATGGGGTGAAAAGAGGGTCTATTAAGAGAAGGCTAAATTAGGTTACACTACTTATATAGTATACTTATTGTGCAGTGACCTATTCACACATCCAGCTAGAGAACTATTGGTACTGGTTATTTTCTAGATTAATCGATTAATCGTTTGCTCATTAAAATGTCAGAAAATAGTGAAAAATGTCCACCCTACTTCGTCACAGTCCAAGGTAATGTTTTTAAATGTCCCAAAGCGAAACAAAAACCAAAATTATTCAGTTTAATGTCATATAAAACAGGGAAAAGCAGGAAATCTCCATATTTGTGAGGCAATATTTTCTGCCATTTTTGCATGAAAAATGACCTTGCCGATTCTTTTTCTGTCGCTCGACTAATCAATTTGTTGACTGATCATTGCAGCCCTACATTCAGCAGACACAGAGCAACATTAGTAATTGGTTATCAGAGCATTTTCACTGAAAACAGCTGCCTGCTGCTGGAACCAAAACAGAAAAGTTGTGGGCCATAAAACTAAAAAAAATCATGATGTGCAACCCCTATCACATTGCAAAGAGTCACTTAAAAGGCAGTATGTAGGATTCGGTGGCATCTATAGCAATGAGGTTGCAGAGTGCAACCAACTGAAACTCCTGATGTGTGTAAAGTGTATAGAACTATGGTGGCCAAAGCAAAAATGCAAATGGCCCTATCTAGAGCCAGTGTCTGGTTTGCCCATTTTGGGTTACTGTAAAACATGGCAGCCTGCTCCCTATGTAGATATAAACACACAGAACACACAGATTCTTAAAGACAACATAGTTATTAATATCATATTTCTAACAATAGACGAACATGCCAGTTTAGATTTGGGGCTCATTTCATAGGTGTCTAATCCCCCCATGTACCTCATATCTCGTCTCTCCTCTCACCTCATAGTCCTGCATGGAGGCGTAGTACTGAGCTATCTTCATGTAGTATTTCCCTGCTGATGAATCCTCCTGTAACTCCAGGATGTGGACGGCCTTCTTCCACTGACGAGCTGCGATGGCCGCCTCGATAGCTTTAATTGAGCAGCTAAGAAGGGACCAAAGAAGGGCAACACACAGAATACATATATTAATTTCATATAATAAGCAGTGACTTTGAAATGTAGATTATGTGTGCAGACACTAATTGTGCTGCTTCACCATCATTTGGGAGACAGCCAGATTCCAAATGAACTTGGGCGCGGGATTTCATTTAAACCAAATAATGTTATTAAGACGAAGCCACAGATTGGAACTTTACTGGCAGGAAAATTTATCAGCGGAAGTAGTATTATTAAAACCTTTGTTTCTGTGGAGAGTTTTAGCATCCCAGTGTCAAAATTTCAGATGCTTTTTAAACCTGGAAAGAATAAAAGTCTGGGCGCTGATTACCTGTCTTTATTTGGTATTTTTGGGGAATATAATAATGTTTAAAGATATCTATTATGGTCCTGGTGGTGATTTAAAGAACTTTTGGCTGCCTCTGTTGGATTTATTTTTTTTGTGTGTGTCATCTTTCCTCTTCTCCATCTGCCCAAATCTTTGTCTCTTCACTCCTCTCCTCTACATACCCGGCTTCAATGAAGTGGTTGATGGCGGCGTCCATCTGTTTCTGCTGGACGAGGTAGTCTCCCCAGGCCTCCTCCAGTTTTACCACCTCAGCAGGGAAGGTGAGGCGAGCCAGCTCCACCGCTACAGGAAGCAGAAACTTTATTTAATGTACTGTATATTTACACCCAACTCAACAACATACATCCACCTGTTGTTGTCTAACATCTTGTCTTTAGAGACATGCCAGCTCGGAGGCTGCGCTTTGAGCTAAAAGCTAACAATAGCATGCTAACATGCATTTATTACCTCAGTGAACATTCTAAACTTGAGTTTATGGTCTCAATCACTAGTTTCAAGTCTTCCTCAATACAGCATGATGTTCATTTATGGTCCCAATTATGGTCCCATTTAGAGTCAAATAGACCATGAAGCAGGGTATGTTTTTAGGGCAGGTTGCTACCACAGCGTTGTCCGGTCTGTCTTCGTCTTACAACTTAACCCTTTCACAGTGTGTTTCCAGTTCATCAAAGTTAACTGTAACATTTTGGTCAGCTAAAAATGTCTTAGTCAGTGTCGAGGCTTCAAAACGGCAGTCCACAAACCATACTGTATACAGTCTATGATATTCTGCATGTGCAATATTTAGTGTGTTCACCATCTTAGTTTAGCATGTTAGCATGCTAACATTTGCTAATAACACAAAGTACAGCTTAGACTGATGGGAATGTCATTAGTTTTGGAGGAATTTGGTCATAAATCAAAGTATTCTGCCAACATGAATTCTGACTTGATGGTGGCGCTAGAATGAATAGTCAGATGATCACCAAAGTTATAAGGATTCATTCACGGGGAGCTATGAATGTATGTACCAAATTTAGTACCAATCCATATCATAGTTGTTGAGATATTTCAGTCTGGACCAAAGTGGTGGACTGACCATTGCAGAAATGGCAACAATATATATTCATAATACAGGTAAAACATATTCATGCCATGTACACATCATTGATTTACCTTTCCTAAAGGCGCCTCCTTTGCAGTAGCACTCCAAAGCTCTCTGGTTGTTTCTGATCTTCTCATATAGATCTCCTGCCTGGTCAGAAGACATAGACAATATCAGTTTATTCAGACAAATTGACATGTGAGGGAAATCCAATATTGCTGGGTCAGGGTTGTTCAGGGCTGTTAGGAATGGAGACTACATGGCTAAAAGTATGTGGTATTTTCTGGTTTCTTTGATCCTCTATAACAGTAAACTGAATATCTTTGAGTTGTGGCCAAAACAATACATTTGGGGATGTCATCTAGGGCTTTGGGAAACACTGATTGATATTTCCACCATTTTACCAAACAACTAATTGATTTATCAAGAAAATAATCAACAGATTAATTGACAAAGAAAATAATTGTTAGTTGCAGCCTTACACATCACCGGCATCAATATCGATACCTAAACACCTAAATAGATGAAACCATACACCATCAGGATGCAGCAACACATTTTGTTCTGAAGTTTGGTTCTCTCTTTCCCACCTGTTACATAAACACAGATGGCTCAAGGAGGATAACTGAGTTTTCAGACAAATGGCTACAGGAAGAGAAATAACAGACAGATGGAGGGAGACAGAGTGTAAAAAAATGTTGTTCCTCTGTTGATACCTCTCCTAGCATTTGTTATTAGGAAAAAAAGAAGATGAGGTGAATAGGAGCAGAAAGGATGAGATTAACCAGTACAGACAGCTGTGATCGACTTTATGATTAACAAGGCAGACAGAGATAGTTCCGATAGATAGAGTCAACTCACCCTCTCATAAAACTCTCCTTTAATGAGGCTGGCGGCGATGCGGCTGACAGTGTCGCTGTTGTTGGTGATCTCCGGATGGCTGATTGCCAGTCGGGCGGCTTTAGCCGGCAGTCCGGCCTTCAGGTAGAGGTTGATGGCACCCTGGAAGTCTCCCTCGCTCTCCTTCACCTCGCCGGCCTTCTCGTCCTGACCCGTCTCCGTTAACCACTGATAGTAGTTCCCTCGCAGGCTGTCCAGCTCCGGGTGGCCCTATGGTTGAGAGTTGGGTTGTTGCTACGTTAAATCTAGTGCTGAAACTATTGATTGACTATTATTGATTAAGACTGGCTCTTCTTTAAGCCAATTATCAAGGAAAAATGTTGTTATTCCCTTTGATTTTCTGCTTTTCACTGTTTTATATATTATTGTACATTTAATATCTCTAAATTTTGGACTGTTAATTAGAAAGAAGCAATTTGAAGATGTTAGCTTGGGCTCTGAGAACATAAAATAGGCTATTTTCCAAACAAATCTACAGATTAATTTAATCCTCAGTTGTAGCCTTATTTAAATCATCCATCATCCATTAACTTTAACTGCTTATTCTATTCAGGGTTGTGGGGGGCTGCAGCCGAAGGCGGGGTACACCCTGGACAGGTCATCGGTCTGTCACAGGGCTGACACATAGACACAGACAATCATTCCCGCTCACATTCACACCTACGGCAATTTAGAGTCATCAGTTAGCCTGCATGTCTTTGGACTATGGGAAGAAACAGGAGTGTATGTTTATGTTTATAACTACTATCATACTGGGTCACATTGGGTCTGATCAAAATTGTGCACGGGTAAGTAGATAGGTAGGTAGGTAGATAAATAGATAGACACAGTAGATAGATAGAGGAAGGCAATTTGTTGCTGCAGTCTGTACAAAGCCTCATATGAATGCATAGGTACATGAACTCATTATACTCACAGATACATTCACATTTATACATGTATACACATAGCGTCTACACCCATGGCAGTTAGCAGTGTGTTTTGCTGAGTGATGCTACTAACGGACTAAACTACCGTAGTGTGCCCGTCACCATACCAGGAATCTGTATCTACAGTCGGGTGGAAGCAGTGTGATGAATGGGTTGAGGGAGTGCCTGGCTGGGTCACATGCTATGGTGGTCTGAGAGATTGTGGGTGGGGAAGCCCATGATTTTGGCATGTGATGCATATGGGTTTGTTCCTATTGGAGGCAGTAATGATGGTAAAGGAACAGGGGGAGCAATAGAGGAGGATGGGTTGAGTTATCCGTCTGTAGAGCCGCAGCAGAAGGTGGGGGGGCAACAGAAAGAGAGTGTTTGTTGGCAGCGTTTGTGGATGTCAGTGGTGTTGTTCAAAGCTCAGTTTATTGTTCAGGGTGAGTAGTATGCCAGTGTGCAACAACAGACAGTGAGAACAAAATCTCCCTCAGGTAAAATGCAAAGTATAAATTTAGTCTGGTGGTTATTACCTTGGCTTCAGCCACAGCGATGCAGTCGTCCCACATGTGGAGCTCCTGGTACATCTCTATCGCTTCATCGATGGAATTCTGCAAAAAATGAGATTACAACATTCGACTCAGTGCTTCACACACATATAATTATCAGAATTATCTGTACAGTTGTGCTATTGATACATATTTAATATGATACCAGTGCCACCAAACTCAGTCCGCTACAACCTAAAAATCGCAAGATACATAAAGGCATTAAAGAAATTAGTGGCGTTAAAACAAATTTGTGTTTGCAACAGCCTGATAAATATATACTGTATACTGTAAAAACAATGAGGCTCAACGGGGCGTGTCACCAACCTGCTCCATGTAATGCATCTCAGCCAGTTTAAAGTTCTTGTCCAGCATCGCCACGTGGGCTTGGACTTGGAAAAACGCTGTTCCATTTCCTCCCTGGTCAAAAGCAACAAACACAGTGAAACACACACAACACACTCCTGTGATCACTGAGTTTGTACTCTGTTGAGAAAATTTAATCAGTTTTATGAGCTGTAAAGAATTGCAATGGTGCAGAATAGCAATGTCTAATTTCCTTGTGTAAATTTTAAAGCGATCACTGATATTCAATGATTCCAGTGGACAGTTTTGGTTTTCTTTATATTTCCATATATTTTATGCTTAATGAGAAGCATAAAGCATATTAAAGTATATTAAAGTAAGTAAAAGTAAATATTGGTACATCAGATAATTGGATTGGTAGTGTAAAGAGGCTAGGAAGTGTACATTTGATTTTTAAAAATAATTCGACCAAAATACCAAACCCAGTGTTGCCAACTCTTTCCAATGAATGTAGCTAACAGCACTAGCTCCAAAAGTAAATCCAGAGAGAAAGTCGCCAACTCAGCAACGCTGAGCTGTGCGCTGCTCTTCATCGGAGGAGGAAAACCGAAACTAATAGAAGACACTTCTGATCAGGCACAAATCTCACCAATGTGACTTACTGACCACACAAATGTAACCTGGTAGCTGATGTCATGATTCAGGGAGGTTTTAAAGAAATTTCAAATAATTTATTTGCTAATTATTGTCTATTTATAAGCAGACGTGTAACTAAAGCAGATCAATTAACTTTGTATTCTTTTCCTGGAAATAAAGCTACCAACCCTAGCTTTAAGTAAAAGAGCACTTCCTTCACCACTGCTGGTAATTAGCCACTTAATCCAAAAATATTTATATACCCTCAAATCTCTGATTGTGTTGTATACATGGTCAGTGTTGAGCTGTAATGCTGTGTCTTGTATCTGCACTAATATGAGTCTCACCATTTCCTGTGAAACTTTATCGGCGATCTGGTTTGTTTGGTGGAGGAAACGCACAGTTGAAACGTCACCCAACGCAGCGAAACACCTGGAAAAGATAAAGAAGAACAAAGAGAGTGCAACCATGTAAGAGAAATAATCGAGAGGGAGAAAGAGAGATGCTAACAGCGGCCGGTCACAGCTCTGAGAAACTGTTCACTTAATGAACTGAGATAAATTAGAGCTTTTGTCTAATTAGCCTTTAGATACGCTGAGAAATGAACAGGCTCATCTTAGCATTCGGCCACGTTATTACCAACTCTCTCTGAACAGTTGCGTCAGATTAATGAACAAGTAATGAAAGAAAAAAAAAAAGTTAAAAAACTCCTTGTGTCTGACTCTTTCTTACTTCCTTCCCTCATTAACATCACTTCCCTCCCTCATTAACATTACCCACTCCAGACAAAAATGTTTCTTCCCCCAATTTCATGATTTATGCAAATCATGCCGATGCCTAACGAACAGCATTATGCATTATTAATGACAGAGAATTCAAATTTTAAAAGTTTCTCAAAACAGAGAGAAATAAAGGAGAGAGAGAGAGAATGAGGGAGAAAAAAATGCTTATTATTAAAAAACTGTCTTTGATGATTAATGAAGTTAGAGAGGGGTCAGGCAGGGACACAGTCATTTGCTGTGAGAGTGTGTGTGTGTGTGTGTGTGTGTGTGTGTGTGTGTGTGTGTGGACTTATATGTGTGTCCAAAAGTGTGCTTTATCATTCCAGGTGTCCTTGTTGTCTCCTTCCTGTTCCTTAACAAAGATAAGTCTCATGTACAATCAAGACTGATAAAGAATGTAATTAGCTCAGACACGTCGGACATTAGCTTGCAAGGTTGTGTGTTTGTGTGTGTGTGTGTGTGTGTGTGTGTGTGTGTGTGTGTGTGTGTGTGTATGTTGCTGACCTTTCTGCGATGTGCAGCTGGTGAGCTTCCAGAGCCAGCTTGCTGAGCATCTTCCACATGGCTTCAGTCTCCGGTGACATCTCCAGAGTCTCAAGGAATGCCGTGGCTCTGTCAACACGCACACATACGCAGATGTAAAGCTGACCATTAAGTCAAATATGACAGAACAGACAGATGCTGTGTGACTAGTGAAGAGGCAGCTGAGTCAAACACAAAAGCTCTTTATCAGTCAGCCTCTGTTCTCTTAGAGGGTTTCTGCAGCAACTTAAACCAAGAGCTTTTTAATATCTTGAAGCCTATCTAGCTATCTATCTATCTATCTTCTATCATCTATCTATCTATCTATCAGCCATCCTTTATCATCTATCATCATCATCATCCTTCTATCTATCCATCCTTCATCCATCCATCCATTTATCATCCATCTTTTATCATCATCATCCATCCATCATCCATCCTTTATCATCTATCTATCTATCTATCTATCTATCTATCATCCATCCTTCATCCACCCATCCACTAATCCATCCATCCATCCATCCATCTATTATCTATCATCCATCCATCCATCATCATCCATCCATCATCCATCATCTATCTATCATCTATCCTTTATTGTCTATCATCCATCATCATCCATCCATCCATCATCCATCCATTTATCATCATCCATCATCCATAATATATCATCCATTCATCCTTTATCATCACCACCATCCATCCATCCATCCATCCATCTATCATCCATCCATCATCTATCTATCATCCTTTCATCCATCCACCTATCATCTATCATTCATCTATCCATCCATCCATCCTCTATCATCCACCCTCCATCCATCATCTATCTATCCATCATCCATCATAAATGTTAACTTTTTAACACCTTCTAAGGCCTTTTTGTAATTCTTTTAACACTTTTCAAGATGCCTTGTATTACCTAAAGTCATTCTCTGACCAGAAATAGAAAAACAAGTCACCAAAATCCTCTTGGTGGTTGGCCTTGTGTGACAGGTCAGACCTACATTGAGGAGTTCAGCTGCTGCTCCTCCAAACTGAGAGAGGTCAGTTAGGACATTCTGAGTGCATCACTTTGGAGGTGTTCGGATCACGACACACTGAGGAGACTTTGCCTCCCAGCTGGCCTGAGAGCTCTGAGGAAACCCTCAAGAGGAGCTGGAGGAAGCTGCTGGATAAAAGGACATCTGGCCTGTTCTGCTCGCCCTGCTGTGACTGGGACTCTGACCCAGAAAAGCAGCAAGTAGTCGGGAGGTCGGATGGATGTTCACCTCCACAGTGATGAGCTGATTTTCTCAGTCAAATATCTGTGAAAGCAGTCTACACTTACCTGTCGTAATCTCCATCATCAATAGCAGTACCAAACTCAATGAGGCCTTCATCCAGTGTGTATGTCACAGTGTTGACGCCCTCCGTCACGATAACATTCGTGTTCCCATCGATTCTTTCTAGATCCACAATGTCTCCCTGACGAAAACATGAGAAGCCAGTTTGAAGTTAGAGTGGTGGAATATAACTAACTAAAGTACACTTAATAAAGAAAAGTTGTTTCTGTAGTTTACTCATCATAAAGAGAACTACTACTGACAAAATAACCCTGATAATGTCATAGTGATGTCACTGGCGTTATATCAACGTGGGTTTGGAGACTACAATTATTTTATTGTGTCTTTTACACTGAATTGTGTCTTTTACAAACTAATGCTGTTTGAAAGACATAAGGGTAAAATGAAAAGGTGAAAAGGCCAATATGCCCTCTATTTTACTGTGGAATCACATACTTAATAATCCTTTCAGTCATGTAAATATGTAATGTGATGGAGAACAAACAGATCACAAATCAGTCACCTTGATGGGGAACATGGTGATGCTCTCTGGGCTGTCGATGCTGTACCAGATGCAGAGGTTTCCCCTGTTCTGGGCGATCACCACGTCGCTGCCAGGAACCCACTGGACGTACGAGCAGAAACTCAGCAGTGTGGTCTTCATGCCACTTTCTATGTCATACAGATGGAGCTGAGGAGGAAGATTTGTTAGTTTCATAAGAAACGATGGTCTGACCTTATCAGAGGAATTTGTTTTCTTGCTGAAAGTCAGATGAGAATATTGATACCACTCTGAAGCTAGTAGCTAGTTAGCTTAGCTTACCACCAGACTCCATTGACAAAAAAGGTTATTTTACTTTGCAGAACACAGGAGTTGCTGGTCAACCACTGGCTCGATTGGTTGGTTAGTAGTTTGTGTTATTGTGTGACTTCAAACTAATCCTTTAAAACCAACACATTTATACCAATCTGAGGCTAGTAGACAAAGGTAACAAAATCCACCTACCAGCACCTCTAAAACACATTAACATCTTGCATCTTGTTTAAGCTGTATTAAAAAATCCAGATATCGTTAGGTTTCTGCAGCATTCAAGTTAAATTTAAGATTTAACCCAACTCAGAGTGCAATTTAATACCTCTGTCATGATCATACCAGGCAAGTCAGTGGAGACGATATGGCCAATAATTATTTATCATTATATCACTTTTAGTTCCAGCACTTCCCATAGACTGTATGTAAGAAGTGAACATAGTCACGCCATTTTGAAGTCTTGAATTTGGCATTTTGTCGCAAAGTAGAAGTTCTAAGATGAAAACACAAACAACTGCCTGACTGTCAATCACCAGGTAACCACGCCCTAAATCACAGCCTGCTTTATGGTCTATTTGACTCTAAATGGGACCATAATTTACCAACTGAACATCATGCTGTATTGGAGAAGACTTGAAACTAGCAATTGAAAGCATAAACTCGTGTTTACAATGTTTACTGAGGTAATAAATCAAGTGAGAAGTAGGCTCATTTTCTCATAGACTTAAGAGAGTAGGAGTGGCGACTCCTGCTGGCTGTTAGCTAGAATGCAGGTTTAAGTCACTTTAATGCCTGTTCAATGCCTCAAAAGTGAATCGAATAGTCTTCTACAGCCCACTCTACTGTCACAACAATCCCACTTTTAATTTATAGGTGTATAATGTCTCCTGACAGCCTACATACGAAAACCTTTTAAAACTAACATCATGACCAGATTCATGTTAAATCAGTAGATATAAAAAATGCCCATTGGATATTAGAGAGCATTTGGAGGTCATTGGCAGATAACTAGGTTGCAATAGAAAGATGTAAAAGCCAGTAATCCACTATGTTTCTGGATAAAATAAGGATGACTTTGTTAGTGCTTTTGGTGACTATCATATAAGCAAAACAGATTTAGCAGTAAACAGCGATTGTCCTTATTCTCCAATCCCCTGACTTGTAAATTTAAAGTTTTCGTTGGTTGGTTTAACACATGCGGCTTGAACAAAGTTGATTAACTCCCAGCAGCTCCACATGAATACTCACACTGCAATCTATTCTACTATACCGTTGATGAGCTGAGGTTATGTAGATTCTATAAGCTACAGTGGCTCCCACAGCACTTAATATGTATGTGTGTGTAGGAGAGACCACCCGCTGTAGTAATCAGCAGCCTTAATATCCCCCCCCACCATTTTTAATAATGCTGCATCTATAGTTTCACCCTGGAGCTCAGCCGGCCAATTTTTAAGGCAACGAGGAAGAGCAGCCTGTTGATAAGTTCACTTGAAAGCAAGTTTCAATTAAAGAAACATTTATTATACAACTTGTCTTTTTTTTCTTTCTTACGGCTGGGGAGTGCAGTGAATATGTGCTATGAATGCGAATATCCAAAATATGTGAATATAGTATAAATCCCTCTCAGTCTGTCAAGTACAGTGAGTTGTATTTGTATCTACTTAAAGGGGTAGTTGGTATGAGGTACTTATCCATAGTCTGTGTATTACCCACAGTAGATGCCCCAGGTTGGAAGAACAGACAGGAGTATCAGCATCATTTAAGTGTATGCTATAGTTAGAATATTTTCACTGCTTTACGTTGCTGTCAGACAACCCTTTCTGATGGAGAACTGGAGCCGTTATCTATGTTCTCTTAAATGTCACCATATTCCACTGACAAAAACAGTAATTTTACCTCAAAGAACACAGGAGTTGCTGGTCTACTGCTGCCTTGATTGGTTAGTTTGTTTGCGTGATTGTGTGACTGTGGTGAATCCATCATTTAATTGCAATTAATCACATTATTGCCCATAATTAATCCCGATTAATTTGCAATCAATCAGGATTAACTATGGACAATCATGTAATTAAATGCGATTCAATATTTTAATTGATTGACGACCCTTAAAAAGCCACTTGTGCAAAAACATAAATATTTCACAATCTGACCCACTAAAGTTCCTTTTGGATAAAATGTTTACATTTATATGTGAATTATTATCATATTTTTTAAATAAGAGTTCAACAAAAAGTTTGAAGCCACTGAGGGATTCCCAATTACCAGAGCTCTCCATGTCTTTGCCCCAGGGCTTTGACATCAAACTGTTTCATTACCCCGGGGCAACAACTGACAGCAGCTATCCGACACTATCATCCTGCACACAGCTTCTCAAAAAAAAGAGCTGCCAAAACTGAGACCTTTCCCAAATGTAACTATTTTTGACTATTACAGCAACTATTTTCTAACCCTTGGTCCAGAGATGTTCTGTACCAAATTATGTGAGAACTGTAGTGAATGTGTAGGAGGAAAAGTGAAAAAAATCTGATATGGACACAAGTCAAAATGGTGGAAAATCAATCTAGATGCAAATGTGTGAAGTCGATCGGATAACCGGTTCCCGAGATATGCAAAGGACATACAGAAAGACAGACAGGCAAAGACTCCTGGCTTTATAGTTAGAACAAAACATGAAAACATTGCTTTGTTTAAAGGGGTCATACGCCAAAGAAGTTGGGAATCTCTGCACTACAGGGCATGAACAATACTTCATACATAACTTCTTTGGGTAACACTTCCTTTTTCAGGTCAGGAAAAATTCATGGAAATTAGGTGATAATTAACAAGTAACCTATTTGGAATTTCTCTTGAATTACTGCCAAATTATCCCAATATTTACCTAAATTTATCAATAATTACTTTATCATGAACATTAATTATATTCTAAAATAGCATATCATGGTTAAAATAGAGCCCTTAGGTTTGAGAAGCAGCTGCTCTTCATCGGAGGAGGAAAACCAAAACTAATAGAAGACGCTTCTCACAAATCTCACCACTGTGATTTATTGTCTACACAAATGTAACCTGGTAGCTAATGTGATGATTCAGGGAGTGTTTTAAAGAAATTTGAAATTCGTTATTTGCTCATTATCATGTACTTACCTGCTGACATGGAAATAAAGCATTCCATTAACTTTGTATTATTTTCCTGAATATGTATTAAATAAATTATCAGCTATTGGGAAATAGCGGGTAATTTGGCAGTAATTCCAAAGAAATTTCAAATAGGACACTTGCTAATTATCACCCAATTGTCATGAAATTTACAGAAAAAATGTAAAATGAAGTGTTACCCTTCTTTGCAATTGTTGTGTTGTGCCTTTGCACCTTACTGTATGTCTGCCTTGTTTCCCTGGCTTCAGTATCATAAGTAGCACTATTGGCTCCACAAAAAGTTTTATCCCTATTGTGTGAAGTTCTCTCGAGAAATATGGCGCGCCCTGTGGCAAAATGCATCCACATTTATACTGAAGTACCATCACACCACCTGGATGACTGAAACGCCTCCACAAAAAGCCACAAGACATTATCCGGGTTATAACTTTCGACATGCCCCCAACCAAGGTGGGGATTTTTCTACTTGACTTGCTGCTTTATTAATCATCATCATATCTATCATCTGCCCTCTCTGGTTTCAGGCCTCTCTCCCATTGTCTGCAGTCTTACAATCCCTCAGGGTGTGGAGGTTTTTCATTCTCACCCGCAGCTTCTTGTCCCTGAACAGCAGTTTGCGTCCGGTTTCATTGAGCTCCAGCCAGTCAATCTTGGAGTTTTGGCTGATGGTTCCCAGATTGTAGCCCCCGGCCAGGTCCACTGAGGGGAGACAGAAAGGACAAGTTGACTGAGCAGCAGTCACACTGCCAGTGTGACAATGTATCTGGCTAAAAATGGCCGTTTATTCAAGTAATCAGTCATTTTATAATAATAGTAAGCAGAGTGAGCTGTGTCTCCACTTGAGGCTGGCAATACTCTGCATTTTTCCTATTGTTTATAAATCCCACTGAAAGACCAAAACCAATAATCAATTGATCCTACTAACAAGAATAGTGTGTGTCCAAAGCCAGATATTTCTCTGTGCCATTGAGCTCCATTGTTGCCCATAAACTTAAAAACACATCAGTGAGCCACACCATTACACTGGGAGACATGTTCCTTCAGTACAATGAACACACACTGTAGTTTATCTTGACTCAATCCCACTCACACCATCCTGCTGCCACAAATACTCACAAGACACAGTGTTTCTCTACAGCGCGTTCTCATTCCCAGAGTGTCAAATACCGACACTCTGTCATGGCCATCGGCTATAACCATATTATAATGGAAATCCATCCGTGGTAACAGTCCGAGCAAATGCGCTGGGGGTGACTGTGGTGATGTAGTTTAAAGATCAAAAAAAGACCCACTGGGCCGATAGGAGGTGGATACGATAAGATACAATATGATACAATATGATCCAATACGATATGATACAATAAGTTACGATGTGACACAGTACGGTACGGTGCTACCATCTTGGACTCAAGTGCTGCACACCATCAGCTGCCTCCACAACTGCATCAATAAATAAAAACATAAAAAATAACCAACAATCCACATGTAAACAGAGAAATGCATACCAATGTAAACCACAAACAACATAAATTGCACAGTAACCATATTGCACAAGATCTGCGTTAAACAGCATAAACAAGAGATAAAGATAAAACTAACATGACACTATCGCACAGCCCTACAGCCTCAAGAAACATTATTCAAAATTTTGATTGAGGTGGCCACAAATAAGTATTTAAAACAGTTCAGTCTGCATTGGGGGACTCCTGCCAGATGGTAAGAGCTCATAAAGAGTGGAGGATGTGAGATGGATCCCACAATTTTCTCTGCGCCTGCCTGAGAACAGACTGCTTGTATATTGAAAGGGGGGATGGGGATTTCAGTCCTCCCCATATCCTTCATGGCTGTCTGAACCGGGTGAGGACTTTCAACCAGGACACTGACGTTCATGTCCTGTGTTCACAAAGTTCAAATGTAGCTGTTTTTAGCCCAACCATGCATTACTTTCCTAAACCTAATTAAGGGGTTTTGTTGCTTAATCCTAAAGTGATGCCAAGGGTAATTATTAACTAAATACTAACAAGTAACAAGTAAGTACCTTTAGGGGTATTTTGGAATATTGAGATTAAGGTTTATTAAAAAAATATCAGTCACGAATAATTCCTAAATTAATTAATTAATAATTAATTGATTAAATAAGTTAAATAAAAATGTCTGATAAACCATATTTTATATCCAATATTCCTATTTTCAATGCAACTGTTAAAGGGTAACTTTGGTACTTTTCAATCTGGAGCCATGATTTTGTGTCTAACTGAGTAAAAGCAACAACAATTTCCAAACTCCAGTACTGAGAGAGGGAGCACTGTAGATGGCAGCTGCTCACGGGATGCAATGCAATCTTATTGGGGCAAGCTGGCACCTTCATTTATAGAAGTGCTTGTTTTAGCCATGACAGACTCTAACTGTAAGAAAGAGGCTCGTTAAAGGAGAAGTCTCACTGGGAAATCTGGCGAGGTGACGTGTTGCCAGAGGACAACAGTGGAACAGTGGAATACAAACATGGCAGAAATGCAGAGTTTGTTGTGTTGGATTACAGAAAGCCTAGCTTAGTGTTATCGAAAAGATTTTCAATGCCATGGCTGAATATTTAGATGATTTCAACAATGTGGATGAGGTCTTTGAGTTCAATGGGCGCCCGTATATGGAGCCAGAGTATACGAATATTCATATTTATGAGCGGGACCTGGACAGAATAACAAACAGATCAAGTGAAAGGTACGAAAAAGGTTTGTTTTTTAGTATGTTTTTTGTCATAGAATGTAGGACCTCTAAGATATTGAATATTTTTGAGATATTAGAAATCAACCGTACAGGCTGTTAAATGTCAGTCTAGGAGTTAAATCAGTATTCTAGTCACACGTTTGGCTACAACAGCCATGTGCACATCCACAAAGTTTCATTGGGATGCTGGATACCGCAAAAGAGCTTCATTATATTATTTTTTGTTTATGTCATTGCCTGAGGAAGACCTGAGCTGAGTTGACACATTGCTGATAAAAGCGTGTTAATTTTATATTGTATTTAAACAAAATGAGTGCGGTTGAAGAAATACTCAGATCAGCAATACCACAGAGTAGAAATACAAGTCATGCATTCAAAAGTATAGAAGTAAAAGTACTTATTATGCAGAATGGCCCATTTCAGAATCATGTTTAGTATATTATGCAATTCTCATTACTGATGCATTAATGTGTTCATCGCTTTAATGCTGCCGATGGGGCTAATTTGGGGGGGGGGCGTTTTTTTTTTAATTTCTTTACATAATGCTGGGTAGCTTGAGAATTTATCCCCGTGGATCACTAAAGTCTTATCTTATGTTAGCCGATCATAATACATCATCATTTATTAGTTGATTATATTTTATATTATCTGCAAAGTAACTAAAGGTATCAAGTAAATGTAGTGGAGTACAATATTTCCCAATGAAATGCAGTGGAGAAGTATAAAGTAGCAGAAAATGGAAATACACAAGTACCTCAAAACTGTACTTAAAGGGTCTGTATGTAAGGTTTTACACATAAAACATTTTAATCTTTTGTTTTAATTGCAAATTTGTGAACAGGCTGTAACGTAACCTAAAAATTAGACCTTCCAAAAATGTATAGGTTTTCTATATCGGCCTGTAAACTGCTTTTAATGTGAAGAATGCAGGACGTTGTTTGGGGGAAATCCAACAGATGTGATGTTACTCTCTTCAACTCCGCTACAGGGATAACAGTGTGTAACGATAGCTAACGTTCGGTTAGAAATGGAGTCCACAAACAACAACAAACCACAACTCAAACTCCATGGAAGCACAAAAAACACTTATATCTAGTGAAGCCCGTCTTGCAAAACATGAACGTGTTTGACATTGGTGGAAAAGTCAACATGGACCGGAGGGACCTTTGTTTGGTAAGCTGTTACTGCCAAGCATGTGAAATATAGAGTAATACTGTGGCTTTAGCTGGCTAACATTGCGTACGTTAATCAACATGATGACGGTCAATCACGTTGACTGACGCTCGCTTGCATCTTCGTAGTACGAGCACAAGTGGGAGCAACAGGATGTTGTCATTGACTTAATGGCCACAGGTGTCACTGTTAACAAGAAAAGTCTGATTCTTACATAGAGCCCCTATAAGTACAGCACTTGAGTAAATGTGCTTGCTTACTTTCCACCAACACCCCAGTGACAAACACTCATTCTTACCAATACAAATGGTCTTTATATCAATCAGATATGCAAGCTTCTTGTTGTCTTCAACTCCTCTCTGCTTCCTCTCATTTAGTCGGACACTGCACAGACAAAAACACACCGTTCATAAGAAACAAAAAAAAAAAAAAAAAAAAAAACAGTGGTCACTGATTTATCATATAAGTATAAAATCCAGCACCTGCTCAATATAATTGGCTTCAGCTGCTGTTAAACTCCCAGGACGCCTGATCATGGTGTTGTCATGCTACAGCGTCCAGCCAGAGGCGAGGAGCAGTCAGAGCATCCTGAAACCTGCAGCCGGCCATTAGTCAGTCACCCGGGGACTGACAGCCCTGACACTTTTGACAGGGCTGAATATTTTAACATGGACGTGTATTGACATGCAGGCTGAGGCTCACTGACTCCTCTGAAGCCTCGGTAATGAGACCTGGAACTTCAGCACAGCTCAATACACCCATCTAATGGACGCAGCTGGAAACTGTTTGGAACGATCAGGACTCTAGTTTTAGCAGCAGGTGTATTTGAACTGCATATTAAATTGATATTTTTACGTTTATACAAAAAGATACATCTTACAGAGGAAGAGTAAAAAGGACTTTTAGTTGCAAACAGAAGCTGTCTAGAAAGATCAACATCTTTCTTTCAGAAAGATAATAATTATTGGTAAATTATGTTTTAATAATCCCAAATTGGTGCATACATTTATAGAAAGTGCTATTTTTTATAATTGCACACTGAAAAATAGTCATTTTATTCATTTTGGGGGGATTAGAGCCATTGTAAGTAAAAAATAAATACATTACAGGGCCGGGGAGGGGTTAATATTTAGAGAAAAAACTCTCTTTCCAGATTAAATTAGTAACTTTACAATAAAAATACAAATTTATGAGAAAAACTTTAATCAGTCTGTTTTTTTTTAACAGACCCAATTCAGAGCAATGTCTCTTAAAAGTCCGGAGGCTGATGATAATAAGGTGATTCTGGGATAAAATCAAGTATGTAACAAGTATTTCCTTATTGCTAAATCCGCCTGCAAAGTATAATTTGATTAGAAAGTGAAGCGATGTGATTCCTTGAAAAACAACTTTTTTTCTCGTAAATTTGGGACTTTAATCTCAGAAAATATTTGTGTTTGTTCTTGCACATTTTTGACTTTATAATGTCAGAGAATATTTGCCTTTTTTCTCGTAAATTTATGTCTTTATAATCTCAGAGAGTATTTGAGTTTTTTTCACAGAAATTTGTGAGCTTTGTTTCTTGTAAATTTAACACTCTAATCTCAGAGAATATCCAAGTGATTTTCTCATGAAGTTAAGACTCTTCAAGGCTTCAGAGCTCGAACTGAAGCTGCGTATGAACTGTGTATTAAATTGGCATTTTTAGATGTTTATACTCATCTCACATAAAAGTAAAAAGGACTTTTACATTTTCACACAGTTTCCTTCAAATCTTGACCGGGGGAGGAGGGAAATATTCAGAGAACAAGATTAAAGTGGTAAAACTTATGAGTAAAAAACTCTGTTTACTTATGAACAGGCCTAATTCACAGCAAAGCCTGGATTCTTATAACTATTTCCTTATTGCTGGAATCAATTGCAAAGTGTAATTTGAGTAGGTCATCCACTGGAGGCATAATGCATGCAACTGGCAGCATCTGTGGTGCGATGAGGTTGATCAAGCCTTGCAAACTGAAGCGACAGTATGTGGTTCCTTGACTGAAGCCACATTCTTGTAATAATTTTGTGACTTTAATCTCGGAGACCTTTTTTTATTTTTTTTTCTTGCATATTTATGGCTTTATAACTTTCTAATTTCAGAGAATATTTGAATTTCTTTCTCGTAAATGTCTGATTTTTTTCCTTGTAAATTTATGACTTTATAATATCAGAGAATATTTGGATTTTTTTCTCATAATTGTGCGACTTTGTAGTCTCAGAGGATATTTTTTCTTGTAAATTTATGACTTCATAATCTCAGACAATATCTGAGTTTTTTCTCGCCTGGATTCTTTCTTTTGTGGCTTTAAATTTGACATTCAACAAAACAATCAGTACATCAGTAATATCTGTCTGACTAATCTACTTTTGTTCTCTGGAACCTGACAAACCTGTTGAGCTGTTTATTACTACACTAACGTGAAAAAGGTTTGTTTGTTTTGTGCAGCTAGACCTACCTGATGAGATGAGGGTTCATGAATTCAGTTCTGACTGATCCCAGGATCTCATTGTTGCTGTATTCCACCAGGCTCAGCTCCCCAGCGTTAAAAATCATACACACCTGAAACATAAAACACAGTCAGCTAAAACACAGTAGCTTGGAATATAACAGCATAGATCAACAGGTCATGGATTTGCATGGAGAAAAGCTCCACAGTCTTTTAATCTCTTAATAATAATCTTGTGTGCACTCACTGATTCGTTTTCAAAGAAGAACTTTTCGTTTCCCCCAGAACCGGGCCACGGTACCTAAAAGAAAGGCAGCAGAGTCAAAGCTTCAGATCCATCTCCATTTTCTATGAGAAAGAAACATGCTCATATGCCATGACAGGACAGGTGGGGAAACCTTGAGGAGGTCAATGGATTTCATTTAAGCTGTTCAAAGTAGTGAACAATGACTTGTCTTTAACATTTTTTATAAATGTAGTTTTTCAAGACTTTTGACACCACATTCAAAGCTACAGTCATCTCTATTATATTGTCATGCAGATACTGTAAAAGTCTCAGATTCAGAGATTCAACATTTGCATGACTAGATATCACTAAAAGTAAGTCCGCTCATTCCTCATTCCGACTGTAAAACCGTGGTCACGTCATTTTCCTCGCTCAGAGACCATCCGTACCATAATAACACTACTTTAGGAGCAACAGAAGTCAGACGGCGGCAGGCGGTACTACGGTTTTGCACTCTGTAGCTCACGTTACTGCAGTTTCACAAGCGTGTCGGAGAACTATGGTGGCCTTCACGTAACATAAAAACGCTGAAGGCTCTTTCTAGACCCAGTGTTTGGTTTTGAAGTGGGGGGGCAGCTTTGGATGATGGAATCGGTTGGAACATTTTAAATGCATCAATCCGGAGCACTCTGAAATCAAAATTTAGAGGCTAATCTATGAAGAACTAGGTGCTCATAAAGGTTGTCTGGTTAGGCTATGAATGCTGATGGCAAGAAGTCACACATACTGAAGATATGTAGATATAAAGGACTTATTCTAAGCTAACAAAAACACTAATGAAAACATAGTTATGAATATTAACTCCATTTCTGATAACAGAGACCCCAAAATCTTGCACACTGGTCCTTTAAGTCCTACCTCGCTCAGTTTATTTATGAGCAGGTCTCCCAGCAGAAGAGTATCAGAGGTGTGAGCCACCAGGTAGCGATCTTTGCCCATGATTTTGACTTCCTCTATCTCATAACCATAATAAGACTTCAGGACCACCCGTGTTCCAGTAGAGAGGTTCTTCACTATCACCTAGTGGAGAGGGAAAAGATTAATACAGTAATGTGGAGGAGACAAAAATCCAAATAAAAATGCAAAAGCACATGACAGGACACACAAGACAGTGGGATATAAATATCAACAGTCTCTAGAATTACTGACTCCACCTTTAATTATGAATCTGAGATAGTGAAAGCTGGAATTGCTTATGTTGGTCCTCAGTTCTACTGATTGTGTTTGTAGCTGTTTGTCCAATCAACAATTGGTGATTCACTTTCTTCTGGGTGTCTCTACCTGGCTCAAACCAACGTAGGTCATCTCAAACTTGTTCTTATAGATGGTTCTCCGCAAGCAGCAATCAAACAGCTCCACTCCCCCACACAGTGTTCCCTGTCAAGACACACACACACAAGAAATAAATACATTAAAGGGATAGTTCGGATGTTTTGAAGTGAGGTTGTATAAGGTACCTCTCCATAGTCAGTGTATTACCCACAGTAGGAATATGGAGAAACAGACAAGAGTATCAGCATGGGAGCAAAGCAATGTACTGCTGTGGACGGGGGCAGCGGCAAAATGGATTTTAGACACCTAAGAACATCAATATCAGTTTAAGTGTACGCTATATGTAGAACATTTTCACCCTTTTACCTTGCTGTCAGACAGCCCTTTCTGACAGGGAAGTGAAACTATTATCTATGCTCTCTTCAAAGCCACAAGACTCCATTGACAAAAACAACAATTTTACCTCTCAAAACTACCGCTGCCTTGCCTGATTAGTTTATTTGTGTTATTGTGTGACTTTGGTGTTTTAAAAGGTTAGTCCGGATTCACCAAAAAAAAAAAAAAAAAAGGGGCAGCAGTAGCTCAGTCCGTAAGGACTTGCGTTAGGAGGCGGAGGTCACCGGTTCAAGTCCCCCATGGACCAAGACCAACTGGAGAGGTGCCAGTTTACCTCTTGGGCACTGCCGAGGTGCCCCTGAGCAAGGCACCAAACCCCCAACTGCTCTGGGCGCTTGTCAGGAGCAGCCCCCTCACTCTGACATCTCTCCATTGACGCATGTATATGTACTGTGTGAAATTAACAACAGAGTGTAAAACTGAATTTCCCTACGGGGATTAATAAAGGTTCATCTTATCTTATCTTATCTTATCAAAAACATCACAAACTAACTAACTGATTGAGACAGCAGTTGATCAGCAACTCCTGTGTTCTGACAGTAAAATTACTTTCTTTCAAAGGAGTCTGGTAAATACTAAATATAGTGTACACTTCACTGATATTGATATTTTAAGGTGTCTTATTTCTCCAAACTCCATCTGCTATAGATAATACACAGACTATGGATAAATACCTCATACAACCCCACTTCAAAACACCAAAACTATCCCTGCAAACATCAGTTACTTGTTTACAGACGTGTGTTTTAGGTTTGTATTTAACAGAGGAATGACATGACATGGTAAAGATACATGATGTTAATGCTGTAGTAAGCTGGGGGCAAAAGCCCCCCCCAAAAATAATTTTTTAATATCAGTCTAAAACCAGAGCCAGGTTACGTAAGGGACCAGTAAGAAAACTCCATATACATGCATATGTAACCACTGCTGGAAATCTCAACTGAAGAAGTAAAGAGCAAAAGGCACACCAACAGTAGTCACACTTTGTTAATACATAACATTCATCCAGTATCTGTAACCGCTTAACCTATTGACAGGGCTAACACAGAGACAGACAACCATTCATGCTCATATTCACACTGACGGACAATTTAGAGTCAACAGTTAACCTAAACTGCATGTCTTTGGACTGTGGGAGGAAGCCGGAGAACCCGTAGAAAATCCATGCTAACATAAAAATCCATGCTAACATGGGGTGAACATACTATACATACTCCACACAGAAGGGGCCAATGTGCCGCTCATTAAAATATGTGATATATAGAGTATTTACAACGCAGAGGCGTGATCCATCTTTTTTCCAGGCTAAGCTGGTGATGGTGTAGAGGTTGGGAATCTCTTTTGGCTTGGCTTCATCCCACACGCCTCTCCTGGGAGCCCAGTTAAACACTCGCAACCTAGGGGAAATATCAAGGAAAGAAACATTACTGTACTGTATTGGTACCTGAGCTGATAGGTATCACATTACTGCACCAGTGCCATATACTGACCGGTCATAGCTGCCGAACACAACCGACTGCCCACTGGGGCTGGTGGCGGCCACGGTGAACTCCTTCTCTGTGTGGTCGCGGCTATACTCGAAGGTCTGCAGAACGTGACCCTCTCTGCCGTACGCCACCACCTTCTTGTCACAGCCACCCACCATGATGCTATTTGCACCCCAGGCCAGAGCGTAGGGTGGGCACGGGTGTATGAACAGCTTACCCTAGGTAAAGAATGGGTGTTTATGAGTCTGACATTAACATCAAATGTACATAAATGTAGAGAATCTAATGATATATAAGCGGTTCTACTCTTTTCTAGACATTATTTCCCAGGACATTTTCAGTGATGATACACTATGTTCCTCTCTTTTGGAGGTCGGATTAAAAAGATGTGCAGTCTATCGCCATAATTTATCTATGAAATCTTACATGCTTAGAAATTATGGATCAACTTCAGCAACTGAACCAAACACGCTAACATTATTCTATTGTTTAAAACAAATTGGGAAGAAAGTAGGGCTGTTAATGGATTCAAATATTTAACCTCAAATTAATCACAGATTTATGTGTTGAAAATGAAACTTAAAGGGAGATTTGTCAAGTATTTAATACTCTTATAGAAAGGGCAAACATGCTTGATTTATGCAAATGTATGTATATGTTTATTATTGGAAATCAATTAACAACACAAAACAATGACAAATATTGTCCAGAAACCCTCACAGGTACTGCATTTAGCATAAAAAATATGCTCAAATCATAACATGGCAAACTGCAGCCCAACAGGCAACAACAGCTGTCAGTGTGTCAGTGTGCTGACTCGACTATGACTTGCCCCAAACTGCATGTGATTATCATAAAGTGGGCATGTCTGTAAAGGGGAGACTGGTGGGTACCCACAGAACGCATTTACATTCAGATATCTTGAGGTCAGAGGTCAAGAGACCCCTTTGAAAATGGCAATGACAGTTTTTCCTCGCCACAACTTTACAACTTTACAACTGTAAATTTGGAGTGTTATTTAATGTCCTTCACAAAAGGATAGTATGACATGACTGGTACCAATGGATTCCTTGGGTTTTCTAGTTTCATATGATGCCAGTATCTTCACTCTAACTTTAAAACTGAGCCTGCTACAACCTAAAAATCGCAAGCTGTGCAAATGCAAAATTGGTGTAAAGTGTTAAAACAAATTTGCCTTAGCACGTTATTATCACGTTAACTTTGATTGCCCCAGAGGAAAGCAACGTTATTTGATGTCATCCAACCTGCACATACAAACATGTGACATGAAATGATGGTGTGTTCATAGCATTTCCACAACATAACCGAGAGCAGCCTATTTGAAATACTCTTGTCCATAAACTACCATTTGAATGTGATTATTATACAGCTTTGTTGAATACTTGATTCTGATTGGTCAGTCATGACATTCTATGGTCTGTTACTTCTTTATAGCAGACTGTTGCTATGTATAACAGACCGTTGCTATGGCTGCATTACTGATATTGGATTCTGATGATGTCAAATTATTGATTTCTTATGACCGGCTCGCTGTACATTATCCGTTACATATGATCCTGAACAGGACTTAGCCTTTTCAGATGGACATGTTATCCATTATGGGGAACACTGAAAGCCTTGCACTTCATTCTCAGCTAAAGGACAATAGGACATTGTTGAGATTATTTTCACATTTTAATTTTTCTCTCATTTTCCATGCATTTTCAATGACTGGAAAATTGGTCAACTGTTTTCCAGGTTTTCTAGGATGCGTGGGAATCTTGTAAATGTAAATGCAGGTACCTGAGACTCCCCTGAGCCTTCGTCATCAAAGAAGTAACGTATGACTGTCCCATCAGCGTGGCCAGACAGGATGCCCTTACCAGAAACACTGACACAGAACAAACAAATTAACAATAACTGTGTGCCACAGAAGGAAAGAAAATAAGCATATAATATCTGGCTTGGCATTTTGAGGAGCATTCAACTTTTATTCTTTTTTCTCTCAAATATTTTGGGAATATCAAACCAACAGTGCACCTTATACTATCTGTCATAATTATGAATCTGCATTTACTTGGTTGCCAGTGAGACGACACAGGACTCGGTGCCGTAGATGGTTGATGACTTGTTTGTCTGAGTGTTGGCGAGGCGAACCTATGAAAAATAAAAGAATATTCTTTATTAAAATATACAAAATCATTTGGCCTAAAACAGCTTTTATATGATGATATTTTAGCATCAAGGCAGACTGAAGTGAACTGCTCACTACAATTTCTGCATAACAGAATAGCAAAAAATTATATTAGCTCAAACATAAGTAATTTTGAAGCCAAAAAAAGTCTTGACAAGGTGAAAACACACCTGACACAGCAGGGTTGCGTCTAGAAGGTAACCCGCAAATTGCGAAATCTGATCTGAAATCTGCAAGAACTCTTGCAAAACCTACTGCCCGACGACCTATCCTAACCATAACTGTTCGAGATCAATAACCCCGTTTCCATCACAGGAACTTTCCCCCGGAAGTAAGAACCTTTTGAGGAACTCATTGTGTTTTGACTGAAGGGACCAGAGTCTAAATTAAGTCCCAGGGACATTTTATGGGGCCATTTTACCACCAGAAAGGCCCTGGTTGGGGGTGGTACTTTCTGAAAGTGCCAGAACTTCCAGGTCGGAGTTTGCTGGGATGACCGTTGCTGATTGGTTAAACACACACACAGCTGGTGCTTCAACCTTACTGCTTCATTCATCATTCATTTCATTTTCCTGCTCAACATTTCATTATATCCAATGTGGGGTGAGCGCTGCCGCCTCACAGCAAGAGGGTCGCAGGTTCAGACCCGGCTTGGGGCCCTTCTGTGTGGTGTTTGCATGTTCTCCTTGTGTTAGAGTGGGTTTTCTCCGGGTTATCTGGTGTCCTCCCAGAGTCCAAAGACATGCAGGTGAGGTTAACTCTAAACTGGTATGAATGTGAGCGTGAATGGCTGTCTGTCTTTTTCATCCAATGTCAGCTGGGATTGGCTCCAACTACGCAGCCGCTCCACGAGCAAATATTGTCGTCGCAGTGAGACAAAACCTAACATCTATTTTTTTCAAAAGTTTATATTTTTCCAGTGTGTATTTTAGATGAACATACTGGACTGCAGGCAGCAGAGTGTGTTTACCGCTACAACCACCAACGGCCCTCCTCTATTGCCATGTTGCTTTTTCATATGTCAGCAGACTAATTTGACCTGATCTTCGCAGGTCTTAAGACCACGTGGAAATGCAGACAGCAATGGGTGGAAGGAACCTTTTAGTTCCTTAAAGATGATTTTGGTGGAAACATGGCTGATGCCTAACCTTAACCATCTCATGAGAGTTTCCCAACTTGAGGGTTACCTTCTAGACACAACTCAAAAAAACTAAATTGTCCATCAAAAGTTGGGACCTGACAACTACAATTACAAGCACTATTCTGCTCATACATCTGTAATTCTCACTCATACTTACCAACTATAACACATGAACAACGTTGATATAAACTGTAACAAAAAGGTGTTGCTGACTTACCTTGCCATCTACTAATCCATAAACAATCGCATGCTCTGCAGGCCATAGCAAGCACGTCACAGCATTCTGCAGTACAGTCAATAACATGCTGCATTAAAAACTTGTTAAAAAGTTGGAAATTCAAACTTCCTGAAAAAAAAAAAGTTTTTCAGACATGCAAAATTAAAGTCAGAATTGTATATAGGAAACCCGACCTATGACTTCCAAAGCACAGATATTACATTACATACAGCTGCTAGAACCATGAAACATATGCAGCATTATCTGTGACATCTTCATGAAACATTTGGGATCCCTTTTTAGCCTTACATGTCCTCAGATCTACTAAGACATCTATAGAACATGCTAACTTACAGGCCAAAATACCTTTTGAATGACATTAACTATTATTATTGTATTAAACACATGAATATATGCTGTCAAAGCAAAGTGCATACTTGTTTACTTACCGTCTGAACAAATTTGTTGCAAATAGCTTTCTTGTCCCCCCTAGGACAGAAGACAACACTGATAAAAATCTGTTTGCATGAATCATCGCAGACAACAACAACAACAACAACAAATCATCATTTATTTGGGAGATGAAATCAGCCGCAGGACATTACCAATCCTCTCCAATTCTGTAGACGAAGATGATGTTGTCGGACTGGCCGATGGCGATTTTGGTGGAGTCCGGTGAAAACGCCATATCATTGACAACATAGCTCTGCTTCCCATACTGACAAAAGATTACATTGGATTATCATCAACACACAGCTTGTATATTCATTCAACATCCACTACAGAAAAAAAAAGTCAAATTGCTGAGTAAAGAAAATATGTTCATCTTCATTTGGTTTTTCTTTTTTCCTTCCTTTTTGTTATTGCTTGTTTTTAATCATGGATCTCAGGGAGACAGGAGACTGTCTTTACTGTCTCTCAGAGGTTGTAGCAGGTTCAGTTTTGGAGCAAGAATTGGATTCTATGGGTACCCAGGAGTCTTCCATTTACAGACATGCCCACTTTATGAAAATCACATGCAGTTTTTTGAATGCAGTATAATTGTGTTATTGTCACCTACTCTAAAATGGTGTGTTTGAATATTTCTGCATACTGGGGTCCCTAAAGTGTCTTGGAATGACATAAATTGTATCACTGTGAAGCTGAGACTCTTGAGGATCCAATTATATTCATGTGTGATGATGTTAGTCCTCATAATAGCCATTTCATTGTTGTGAAACCACTTTTTGACACTTGACATCACTGTATAAAATGACCTGTGGTGACCTCAAGGATAATCACAGCCTCATGAAACGTTACAGCTACAAACTAGCATTCAGAGGATGGATGGCTTTCCTAGCTAGATTGATAATAAGGGGGTTTCAGAGCAGTTACCAGAACAGAAGTACTCACATCTAATGACTGAAAAATAAAATTCTTGCAGAAATCTCCAAATGTTAAAAGTTTTGATACCAAATCACGGCATGTTTTTTTCTATGGTGTTCTATGGTGGTGTATTGGAGAGATTATTGATCATTTTTATCAATTCTTGAGTGGCAAAAAATAGTTACATTTGGTACCAAATCTGGGTAACAAATGGTATCAACCCAAAAGTTGCTGCAACAACTGAAGAAATAATGTAGAGTATGGGGATGACCATCACACACTTCTAATTTATTTTAATGCATTAATGTGTATTTCTGATTGCTGATTAAAACAACTTGGCACACAGTAACAAGCTGCATCTCAAATTAATCTTCTGGTTCCCAGCTTCCAGATGATGTACACCACTTCTGTGTGACATATGTATACTGCTGACCTACTATCTGCCCCTAAAGACCCCCTGTACCTTCTAAAAAAAGACAAAAACTGGTCTACTGTGGGTCTCAGAGAGTTAAGTTATTTTACAGTCTCAAGTGTACACCCTGCCACAAGTCCACCGCATGGCTGACACACCGAAACAGACAACCATTCACGCTCACATTCACACCTATGGGCAATTTAGAGTCATCAGTTAACCTGAGTGTCTTTAGACTGTGGGAGAAAGCCGGAGAACCTGGAGAAAACCCACACTAACATGGGGAGAACATGCAAACTACACACAGAGGAGCCCCGAGCTGGATTTAAACCTGCGACCCTCTTGCTGTGAGATGACAGTGCTAACCACTGCACCTGTGCAGCTTGTGTGTGCAAATAAAATAAAATATTTAATAATCAGGAGTGAGATCTTGGTTGGTATACCTCTCACACAAAAGCAAATCTACACTTTTCCTCAGAAGGAAGCACAAGGGCTGGAATATCAAACATGACACTTCTGTTACAGGAACGTATTTTAAAAATGTACAGTATACAGTCACAGGCATTAGAAATAGCACATTGTCTTAATTTTTCTTTTGCATTGTCGAGTTGTGTTTTGTATTGTTTTGTTGTCTGCTTGTTCCACTTCATCTCAAGGGGCTTAAACTGTTTTAACAAATTAAACTGGATGTATTAGACAACATTAGGCTAACAGTCTCACCTTGGAGTCCAGTGGTTTGGTGGAGAATTTGTCCCTCCTCTCTCCCTGCTCATCATAGAGTAGCACCACTCTGTCAACAGTGCAAACAGCGAACTTGGTGTTATTCGGTGCCCAGGTCATGCATGTCACTTTGGCAGCACAATCCTGTTGAAGAAAAACAGAGGAAACAAAGTCAGTCAGTCAGAAGTCATTATAGACGACAGCATCTCTTTGGCTACTTTTAGCTAACCTTACCCCGATAAATACCGTTACGTTCTGTAACGACATGGGCTCACGCCAAGCTCCGTAGAAGAGTCACCTGTTTTAACTATTAAAGCTATTTCATTTATCTGGTGCTAAAGCACAACTTTTGACTATGCCCGAATCATTAAGACACAGTCTTAAGATAAAACGGGGCGTATAAGCGGTACTTTTTTTTCAACCAAGTAATGCACCGCAGTTGCTAGCTAGCAAAGTAAGGTAACTGTAATTTGCATTATTAAATACCAATTCGTCAAAATCACTTATGTGCCGAACTGACGACAATAAATTAGAGTTTCGTTACAGCTTCTTTGGAAACGTGTTACGAGATAAGTAACGTTATACAGTCACACTTTTTAGCTGGTGTCGCTCTCCAGCATCAGCTAGCATTAGCTAACTTGTCACTGAACTTACCTGGGGTGTTAATAGTGTTTTAAGATGCTTTAGTTGCATTTTTAGAACTCTGTAGGAAGCTCGTACGGGGAAGAACGTTCTTGGTGCTCAAATAAAGTGCAGTCTTTTTTAGATTATGGCCATTTTGTTGACCAGCTCCGAGATAGCAGCTAGCGTGGCGGACATCTTTGTAGTAAACATAACTGTGATCTCCTTAGTTACCGCTGGGGCGGGGGCTTGAGGTGCATTTAAGGCTGTGGGAAATGTCATCAGCTTTCACAAAAGAGTCTATTACACTGTTTCGACAAATTTATTTTTGTCAAATCGTTAGCTTATTTCAATTAATAGGTTATTAGCTATCATGTACAATACATCGATATATGCAAGTAGATTATAAATTAGCGTCTGTGTGTGAGTAATATCTGAAATACAGTTTTTTCATGGGCTTGGTGTTTCCAAAGCTATGATCTCGTCTCTGTTATATAGCGAGCTACATACTAACAGACAAGTACAGTGTATGTTAAAGTATTGATTTCAGACAGTCAGTGAGTATGCTATAATTTTAGAAATCCGCGTGGCCAAGACTTGTACATGCAAAACAAAAGTGGAGATGCCGGGGATTGAACCCGGGGCCTCATACATGCAAAGCATGCGCTCTACCACTGAGCTACATCCCCTTCCTGTACAACTCGTCGGAGGTGCGGTATTTATACATTAGCACCATTCGAAAATGATATTAATAACGATAATAATACTAATATTGTAGTATGTATAAGTATGTATAATAAGTATGTATAATGTATTATCACTTTTTAGATAATTCTTGCCCCTTTTCATTCCTGTTACTGATGGTGATGTTAAGTAGGCCCACTTAAAAACAACTGAGTGTGTGCTATACTAGTTTCCACGTGTGCAGAGCCTGTTCTCAATGTGACTGCATTCAATATGCCTCTCTTCTATCACTACCCATTGTATACTTCTTATATTATTTTGTCTGTTTTATTCTTCTCTTTTCAGAAACCACACACAAACCACAAAGATATTCCTGTACAACCTGTCAAGGCAAACTCTACAATAAAGTGTTTGAACTGGAACTGCTGGACTATTTGTGATTTGACCAGTTACTGCAGTGGTGGGTGATGATTAGTCACTGAGAGGAGCCACAGTCGGCCATCCTCTTTCTTTTAACCAGATATGGAAGATTTTTTGATGTCAGATCTGTCATCAGAGCTGGGTGCAGGACCGAACACAGTGTTGCCCTCTGCGTCCATGTGGACCACCTCACTCAGCTAGCGGTGCGAACGATGAAAGTACAAGTCAGTACTTCAGTTTCAACCTGTTTTAAAAGATCATTTTAGCTTCTTGATACTGTATAGTATAGAAATAAAATTATGGATGGATTCAATACAATGGAGAATGATGAAATTTAGCTGTTTAGGTAGTGGCATGTACTTTGCAAGCGGCCTTAGGTCCATTGCTCAGATGTGAAGCACCACTGACAGCGTTCAGGGCAAGTATTCATACTTGTGGTAGGCTTTGTATCTTTGGTTTACTAGTAGAGAAGATAATTTTATATTAGCAGTATGCTGCAAGTACTGTGAGAAAGTGTGACAGTTTAGCCTTAACATTTCAGCCATGATTTTTTTTTTTTAAAAAAGCAACATGGATAAAACATCATATAGTGGTTATATAAGAGTTATAGATAAGAGAAAAAGAACGTGTTAGCTAGCGTCAAAGCTCAGTTGACTTTGGATTTACTAAATATTGTCTCATCTGTAGATTTCTTGGAACAGCTGCAGTGTAATTAACATTTACATCAGGCTCAGGTTGTGTGAAAATAGTGGAACTTATTCATGGAGTTTCCCTGCTTCTTTTGGGCATCTGCAAGAGCATCAAAGGATATTTGAATCAAGACTTTGTTTCTTCCCTCAACAAAATTTTACTTCAAACAGAGATCCGAGTTTTCACTTTGGTGTATTTCCTTCAATACTATCAAATTCTAACCATGGTGTCCACAATCAAAAGCAAGATGATGTAGATAAAAAAAATAATTCCAAACCAAGGTAAGTGTGGTTAGGAGAAGGGCAAGACAGAGACAAATACTAGGCTAACATTATAGTATATCAAGGATTGTGATGAAATTTTGCACAGATATTCATGATCTGCTGAGGCTGACCTGATACTGCACTTTTTGTTGATGTCCTGAGCCTATAATTAGTTTTAATTTATTAATTTTTTAAAATAACACAGTGGCACTTTTCTTTTAGTTAAGAAGTCCGGCCATAAAGATGTGACAATGAAGAAATGTTTTGTCCCTTATGTTTGCCTATTATTATGTAGGCTAACATAACCATTGTCAACAGTTGTTGACTTATTTTGCCAAATAAATGAAAAGCATGTTCAAATTGAAATTGCAAATAGGACTCCTTGCTGAACCTTAAATGTACCGAACCAAAACAAAAACTGTGACCCCAAACCGTGATGTGAACCGAAACGTGAATTTTATGAACTGAGGCGATGCAAAATATGACCAGATTAGCACCGTCGGTGCTAGTTCTTTGAGGTCACGCTGGTGTGTCAGGGACCTACATTTTGTAGACTTGTGTGTTGTCTGAGTGTAATGATAAGCAATACTCTTTCCTGTGCAGTTTGATTTAACAGTTGCTTTCAATTATTGAAAATTTAGATGTGAATTCTAAAAAACATCACAAAGAACGAAATCAGACATTTTTAGATTGCATTGATGTAATTTATTGCCGTTTTTCACTCTTTACAAGAAGGTGAGTTTCAGTAAAATGCTACATTTTTAATGTTTTCACACAATAAACAATTTAAATGAAAATGATACAACAGGTGTTTCTGTTGAACTCATTGTTATAAATATGGTGAAAGAGCAATTTGTCTATACTCCTTCCAAGCATGCCTTTTGAGCAGATGGTAGTGTTTCATATGGACTTAGGCCTCAGTCTGTGAGTCCTCACTGCTGGAAGTAAAATGGAAGCTCAATCTCAAGCCTCCCTTCACTAACTTTCATGTAGGCTTGAGCCTCCACTGAAGCTTGCTGCAGGAAACCATAAACAGTGTTATTGAACAGGTCCACTAAATAAATGAACATGTCGGTAATGTACTCAAATGAATTGTTGACCTGCTCCATATTTAGGGAAGAGATCTGGTCAACAACATTCTTTAAGACTGAGATAAGGTTAAGATAGAGGGCATTGACGTTGATGAAAACTGCATCTAAATAGTCAGACTTGACAGAGTCAACAAACTCCTGAGATTTGTCAACAATAGCCTTCAGGGTCTCGCCAATCTTCTCTAGCATTGTGTCAAGACTCTCCATTTTTTTCACAAAGTCCACCAGTTCATCAAAGATGTTCCTGAAAGCTGTTTTGACCTGTTCCAGTATCTGGCCTCCAGAGATTGCATCACCAATTGGCATACGCAATTTCACATTGCTGATCTGCTCAACAAAGGAGTTATAGAAGACCTCCATATTTTCATAGATAGTCTGGAGGGTTGCGTCTAGCATAGCAGCAATGCTGCTGGTCAGCTTCTTCAGGGCCTCGGGGAGAGTGGTCATCTCATCAGACCCAGGCAGTTTGAACTGGGTTTCCCGCAAGACCTTGACAACAGCATCCAGAAATACCTGGACAGTCTTCTGATACTGGACAATGATGTTCCTGAAGAAGATTGACAGCTGGCTCATTTGAGTGTCGTAGTTGATTGCAGCATTATAGGCCTCGCTGATGCGGTTAACAACAGAGTTCTTCAACTCTACCATGTTGCTTGTGATCTGGTACTTGTCAGCAAACATTGTGAATGTGGAGATGATGGAAGGGAGTCTTGTCTTGAGTTGACCGAGCATTACTTTGGGTGCCTGCATGTTATAGGCAATCTGCAGGTTCATCTTATCAGCATCCTTAGGAGATGATCTGATGACCAAGATGTCAACATCAACCTCTGGAGCAGACTGTTTAATAAAGAGAATAGAAAATAAGAAATATTAAAGAAAATATTAATTTAGTTATATTTTGATTTTGGAATTTTGGATTTCCATTGAATCAAAAAGGTAATGTTAGTGATACTCACAGGATAACGGCCATAGACTCTTGCAATCATCTGAGATGGGACTCTGCCATTAAATTGTAGGCCCAGGAAGCCAGTGGATGGGGTAGATACTGAAGCACTAATACCATCTCTGCGAGCAGCATAACGAAGGTTCGCATCAGTGAAAGTAGGACTGGTGATGTCCACATTCAGGGTGTGACGAGAGTAACTGGAAGAGAAAGAATGGATTTCAAATAAAAATTCACGAATAATCCTTGACCTGATACTTAATATGAAGAAATCTGATTTATACAAATTAAGGTAAATGATCAAAATGAAAATGTAGAGAAACTGTTGATTGGATATTTACCTGTCATCAGCCTGACGCTTTCTCCTAAAATGGGAAGAAAAGGAGTTAGTTACTTTAAACTTTGAATATCAGAAGTAATTAATCAACACAGATTGTAAAATAAATGCAGAATGTTACCTCAAGGCTTGAGTACTGACATGATTGACATCAATGGTCATGTCAGCATGAGTCAGGACAGCTTTGCTGATCATGTTCAGAGCATCATTTTCAAAGTTCACAGAAGTAGAAGCTATTGAAAGAAATATTTTTTAAGATTTAGTGCTCAACAATGCTGGTTCATATTAAACAGATCAATGTGTCAAGGAAATTTGATCAACTTACCATCCATGTCATATTCCAAGAGCACAATGACAGAGGTGGCAGAGGACTTGAAAGTGACTTTGAAGACAGGAGCATCGCCCTCTACTACCGCTGCCAGGTTTGTGGTGTACAGTGGGCTGACAAACTTGCCATTGGTAGAGATCTTCTGCTTGGTAGCTGTCACCTCAGCAACAGTTTTCTCAAAGATGGTGAAGTCACCCAGGCTGCTTGGCTGAGATATATCAATCTCAATATCAGCAGTCAAGGAAGAAATTGGGGCAAGATCAATTGTAGCCTGGACAACATGCTTCCCATTGGTGTTGAAACTGAACAAGTTTGCCTCATTGTTGCCAGTGTACTTCAGCACTGCATAAACACGGCTCAGGGAGGCGTCAACAGCAAAATTCTCATTTACATCCATGCCAATGACTTTGGTGGTACCTTGATTAAGTTTGGCATCAGCGATAACCTTGGAGGTGGAGCGTAGGCCATCCTTATTCAGATACAGATTCATGTCATTATCCAGGACTCCCAAAAGTAGATAGTCTTCAAGCACTGTGCCATCCATGTTGGCCTTAGTAGATGACTCCATGGAAACATACTCAAAGCTTCCCTCCAGCTTCAGACTGTGGTCTGCATCAGCCTTTCCAACAGCCATGATCACAGGGAGGTTGAAATCACCCTTCATCCTCAAGGTAGAGACAGCATTTGCTTTGGTTGTGGTGTCTGCATTCAAATTTTGGTTTGCCTCCAGGTTGAGAATAGGTAGGGCAATCTTTGCAACAGTAGCGACAGAAACGGCAGTTTCGAAAGTCTCAGTACTCATGCTGAGGGTGCTGTCATGAGTGCCTTCAATGTGCCGATTTTCAAGGGACAGGGAATTGGCCAACTTGATTCCTCTCTTGGTGGTCAGACTGGTGGTGCCATCAAGTTTAGCTTTTAGACTCTCAAACACAGAGGCTGTGGTAGCTCCCAGACGGAACACAAGATCATCCTCAGCATACACTCCAGCATTGACATTCAAATTAATGATGGAAGACTTGACAGACAGCTCTGTGATCAAGTTACCCAGAGAGGGAATCTGGATCAGACCCATCATATCAACAAGGGGGGCAGCTTGGCTTTTCTGGTAAACAAGCTTGCCATCCATGTCCACAGACTGCTCAGTGGTAGTCAAAATGTTATTCAATCCAGTCTGCTCAAACAAGTTCAGATCACTAATAGCTGGAGTTTTGAAGTCTACAAAAGGCAGGTCGATCTCAGGAATGCTGATGGGGGATGTCATGAAGTCAAGATTAGCCTCGGTTTCCATGTTAACAAAGATGCTAGCCTCCTTTTCATTATTGTCAACAGTGAAATTGTAGAACATTTTGTACTGATTAAGACGAGCCATGGTTACTGTGTTCATCTGCTGGCTGTTAGGTTTGATGGTGGCTGAATAATCATTCTGCAGATCTATCTTAGCAAGCAGACTTTCAAAAATGATGACCTTGCCATTTCCTTTGTTTTGGAATTCAAAGACAAACTCAACAGGGCGGACTACAATGTTGACTCCATTGGACAGGACTCCACTGACTGAACCATACAGTTCTGTGTCATGGTTTGCTTTTAGCTCAGCCTTCATATCGTAAAAGTTGGCATGTCCAGATGCCACAACAAGACTGTTCTTAATGAATGGTGTCTCTGCCTCATTGCGGATATTAAACTTGAAGTAGGACAGAGTGCCAGATTCAGCAGTATACTGCTGTTTCATCTTTAAGATGGGAGAGTCTGTGTCACCAGAGAAAGTTAGCGTGACAATGCTGGGAGTGAGTGACAATTGCAAGTTGCTCTTGTGGGTTCCATCATGAGCATTGAATTTGCCAGTGCCTGAATTGTCAACTGCTAGAGTGAAGGTGTAGCCATCTTGGCGAGCAACTGCTTTCTGGGTTACAGTGGCCTCACTCCTGGCATCAAAAATAGGGAGGTCTATTACATGATTGTATGTTGTATCCAGAGTTGCAGACATTCCCTCTTCCATAGCAATAAAGGCTGTGTTCATGACGTCAGCAGTGTAAGGTAAAGTGATAACCTTAATTGTAGTTTTGCTTTGAGCCTGGGCTGACATGCCATAGAGAGATACAGATGCCTGATGTTCAACTCCAAGATGACGGTGGTTTAATTTAAGAGTCTCTGCAAGGACAACACGATTCATTTTGGGGAATGCAATACGAGCAGTGGAGTCAAGTTTGAAATTAAGAATTTCAAAACTTGGAGATGTGGCCTGGGATGTAAGGAATCCAGTGAGCTGAGGCGTCATTTCATTATCAGTGGAGTTCTGGAACTCAGCAGAGGTCTTGATGATGTAGATGGGAGTTTGGAATTTGACCTCAGCAGAGAGTTTACCAAAGCATGGGATCATGATCTGATTTGGAATGGCTGGGAGAGTGAACTCAGGAACCTGAAGAGTCTTGACAAGTTTATCTACAGGAACTTGTGGGATGGTAGGGAATGAGATCTCAGGAAGGTTGATTTCTGGGAAGGTCATCTCAGGCAAGGAAGGAAGGTAGTTCATGGTCAGATCTCCAAAGAAAGCATCCACATCAAGCATTTTGATCTCAAAGTTTCCAAAGAAATCAAGGAGTTCAATGATTCTCTGCTTGATGTCATCAAAGGAAATTGTGATGGCTTTCACAGTATAGGAACCCAGGATGGTGAACTCAGGGATGTTCAGCTGTGTTGGGATATCAATCTGCTCAAGCTTATCCATGCTGAACTTCACAGAGGGCACAACAAGATCAGTGAGAGGAATGTTAAAGGCTGGTGTATTTAGCTCAGCTTTCCTAAGCTGCATAATGAGCCCTTCAATGATTTGTTGAATCTCACTGATGATTTTTTGCTCAGGTGCCACACTCTTAATCACCTCAACCGTGTTGGTGAATATATCAGTGACAATGTTGATGAACCGATTGTAGCTTTTGCTCACAAGGTCCAGGTAAGAGGTAATCTTAGCTTTGATATCCAGATTTGTCATTCCCTGTTTTATAAATTCAGCAATTCTCTTAAGGTTGTCAAGCACAACCTGGTCAATGATATCCTTTACAGATTTAATCAGTTCTGCAACTTTGATTTCTCTCAGGTTTTCAACAAGTCCTCTCACAGAGGACAAGACAAGGTTGACAAGATCTCTTGTTGCTTGAAGTTTCTGGGGGATTTCAAGAGTCCTGATCAGCTCATTCACGTTAATTGTGTAGTCAGCAATAATTTGATTGGCATAATCTACAACGTTATTATAATCCAATGACCTCAGCTTTTGCACAATTGTTTCTATATACATATTCAGATGTTGAATCATATCCTTAACCTCAGTTGTCTTCAAGTAGTCAATAACACCCTGGAAGACTTGCATGAATTTGGTAGGGATGTCTGCATCCTTCACCATGCTGGCTACAGTCCTGATAGTTTCCTCAATTCTGAACAGCTTGATGAGGTCAACGGTCTTTTCCAAGACAACCTGAACCTTTTTGTCAGCCTCAAACCTTACAATTAACTCTCTCATCTTGGCATAGAATGTGTTGATCTTACCATGGATGTCAAGGTCCTGAATCATTTCCTTGATGTAATCTGTTATATCTCTGAGAAGGTCTGTGGGAATCTGACTCACTAGTTTCTCAATGTAAGCTTTAAAGTTGATGGATGAAATGTATCCCTTCAGGTCAACAACAAATTTCTGCATGTCAAAGGTTTCAATTATTTCTTTCATGTTACTCATGATTTTCTGCAATGTTTCCTTGATTTCATACTTGGAATCAATATCACTCAGGAATGCGATGCTGCTGCCTTTGAGTTTTTCCAAGTCGATCTGCTGGATCATCTCCCTCATGGTATCAATCACATACACAACCAATGCCTGGATGTCATACTGCTCATTAAGGGCATTCAGCTGTTCCTGGATCTTCTGAATGAGGGTTTCAGGCAGTGTGCCACTAACAATGATCTCTTTCATCATACCAGCAAAGTTTTGGATGTAAAAAGTGAGATCAGCCAGCAGTTTCTCAACAGTAACCTTCAGGTTTGTCAACGAGGCTTCCACATCCTCCATGGAGATGATATATTCTTGGGAAAGATCACTGAAATACTCCTTCAGCTGAACAACCTTGCCTTCCAAATTCAGTTGAGAAACAAAGTCACTTACATACTGGGGAAGAGCCTCAAGTTTAGCCCTTATCTCATCATTGTTGATGTAGTCTTGCAGTGCCTCTGCAACAAGCACAACAATCCCCTTGATCCTTTCCAAGACCGCTGGCAGATTTTCAATTAGAGGGAACTGAATTATTTGACTATCAGTGTTCTTGTCATACTTGAGGAAGGAGGAGATGGTGAATTCCTGGTTTTCCGTGGAGTCTGCATTGAGTATGTTTGTGAGGATGGTGCCAGAAACCTCAATTCCAGTTCTCTCAGCAGTATTGTAAACACTCATGTCCTGATTAAAGGCATGCTCATTCATTTGAGACTTAATTCTAAAATTGGTCTTCTGCTCTTGAATTGACAGAATAGTGTCCATCTTGTTGTCAAATGTGGTTTCAAGAGCAAAACCGTTATCTAGCTGCTGGTTGACTGATGCTCTGCATTCATGTGAGCTAGCAAAAGCCAGGGGTTGTGCTTTAAGGAGGAACTTGCCATAGAGCTGGGCACTATGCTTTCCATACATGGTCATGTCTCCATCAGCGTTGAAAATAGCATCAAGGTTGAAATCAATAGGAACAATGCTACAACGGATGGTGTGGTCAAAACGCATTGGCTGCGAGATGAAGCGAGCATCATTGGTGATCCTGGCAGCAAGACCAACAATCTCAAGCTCTGTGTTTTGACTCATGTGAGTTCCCAAGAGTTTACCAGTGGTGCTGCACTTTGCGTTAGCCATCATATCAGCATAATTTACCTGGTAGATGTGCTTGATCTCCTCCTCACCATAGAGGGCTTTCAAGTTTCCAGTCAGATCCAACTTGTAAAGCTCTCCCTGCAGCTGAGCCTGATTAATGAAGCTGGCCGCCAGAATATTCAGCTTGTTATTAACATTTGCAGTGGCAGTGTAGGGTTTCAGGTTAATGGTGATATCATGAGTGTAAGAGCCATACTCACTGGCAGTGGCTTCAGCCTTTGAGTCGAAGTCAAGACTCGAGAGAGTAATGGTCATAGTGTTGGCATTATCAACCTTAATGTCACGCATTGCAGCCTTGTTGGTAATAAATAAAGTAGCTCTTGAAGCATCAAGCCCAACATTGAAGGTGTTTTCCAGGGACAGGGGGCTCTGAAGGGTAGTTGTTCCACTTGTGGTCAAACCATCCTTGTTCATTTTCAGAGTAGCCTTGTGAGTAGCCTCGTTTTCAAGGAGCTTCACAGTGGCATCGCTGTTTACAGCCAAACCAGTGACATCAAGAGAGGCAGTCAGCAGAGAGTAAACACGGTTTTCAGAGTGGTCTGCATTTGTCTCCATTTTCATGACAACTTCACCGGCACCAGCAGAGGCCTCAGCCTGGTTGCGGATCTTCATGCCAAGAGCAAGGGCATTTGCATCACATGTCAGTGACAGCTTGCTGTCCTTGAAGGAAAGCTCAGCAGCATGAGTCAAGATGTCGTCAAAGGCATTGGTGTTAGATACAACTGAGAATTCACCATTGGCAAGGGATCCTGCAATTGTGTTCTGGACCTTAATAATGGTGGAGTCAACCTGAATAGAAGAATCAATATTTGCTTCTGGCCTGAATGGAAAGATGGAGAACGACTGGCGTGATATGGTGTTGCCATACATGGGTCCAGCCGTGAACCTTCCGTTAAAGTTGCTATCAGCTGAGATCTCTTCGGTGTTGATTCCAGTCATGCCAGTGTGCTCGAGTGCAATATTGAGACCAAATGGACTCGTGGCTTCAATCTTGCTACTTGATTTCAAATTGATTTTGTCTGTGATGGTTGCATCCTCAATGATATTAATACTGGCGTCAAGGAATTTATGAGTCAAAGAGCTTTTCAAATGGGCCTTGATGGATTCAGTGGTGGCCAACATTCCAGATCCTGAATAAAACACAAAAGAAGAAAAGATGATTGAAAGTTTGAAAATCAATACATTTATCAAGAAATACTGCAACACCATAAAATTAATTGGCATTGTTTCACATCAGGGGAAGTTGAAAACTGTAACTGAAAACTTTTGTACCAAGTGTGACCGACATTTTTCAATGTGAGTCAACAGCAATGTAATATATCTTAAATTCATGAATAATATTTATAATGAAATACCTTCAAGCTTTATTGAGAGGATGTCAAATGGGGAGGTTCCTTTCACATCAAACTTCGCTGAGTAGCTTGGTGTCTCCACAACATTTTTGCCGACAGCCATTGAGGCCTCCATGTTATATAGGTTGCTATTCATCAGAGATGAAACCTCAGCATTACCAAAAAGAGGAAAGGACAGAGAAAAGCTCTTTGGGATCATGAGGTCTGGGATCGGAATTTCCATGGAGACAATCTCTAGTCCAAACTGGGGTAGAGACACGCTAGGTGTGGTCAAAGCTGGTGGGAAGTTAAGGTCTTTAGTTGACTTTCCTCCAAGGAGTACAGGGATAGCAATGGTGAAGCGCTCATTGTTGAAGTAGTAGACAGCCTTTGTCTCACTGTTATAAAGACAAAAGTAAAATGCATAAATATTTTGGAGGAAAAATCAATAATTTAAACATTTACCTCAGAGTAGTTCCCACTTACGTATTCAGGAACAATGTCTCTGGCAGGGAAATCTCAGGCATATCAGGCACTCGGAAGTTCTGAATATAAGGGATGTCGGCACCATATTTTTCCATGTAGTTGTTTGCTGCCTAGAAAATGACAACCAGCATTTTATACATGTTCCACGTATATTTGTTTTATTTTTGCCCAGAAAATGTGAATAATTGTTAAATTCAAAATTCATACCTCCACAGACTTCATGAGGATGTGACGGACTTTCATGTCAGTCTGTCCCACTTGCATGTCAAGAACTTGGTTGCCATACTGCTCAACCATATCAGCAGTTGGCCAGCTGGAGGTGTCAGTGTTTACGTTTGACTTGAACTCAACCTCAAGCTTGCTGGCATCTGCAACAATAGAGAACAATGATTTTAGTTCTGTGACATGAGGAAATATTTCTCTGATCCCCAGGTTAGACTTAATCTGGGAATAAAATTACTCTAAAACTAAATATAATTTGGCATTTTATAGAAGCCCATTTTGGGTCCCAAATTTTAACCACAATTCTGACAATGCAGTCTCAGTCACATCTTAAATGTGATGAGTTTAGATGCACCTGTCCATGAAGTAAGCAACTACTAAATTAATTGTTATGTAATATTCTGATAGAATGGTTCCTGGAAAATTACCATATTTCATTGCGATTTTCTGCTCTGAAGTGGCGGCCATTATCTTGATTTCATTCTTGAGCTCGAATTCCAATTCTGCATCACGTTTCATGTTAGCTGTGACGGTGGCATCAGCATTGATTGAGGGCACAAGAAGTTGGACTTGCAGCATGCCTTCCTTCATGGCCTTCAGACTGAAAAAATGTGCCAGCGAGTTAGCATGCTCTCAACAGTGAGGGTAACATTAATAGCATGAGGATGTACGTTTGATTTCTTACTTGGCACGGCCAACCAGGGAGAGCTGAGGGATGTTCTTGTTGATGAAGTCAAGAGAGATGGAGTGAGTTCCTTTGCCCTTGGTGTTTCCATCAACAACACCCAGCCTAAGTCCAGCCTCCACATCATAGTCAGGGATCTGGATATCAACTGTGATGGCATTCTTTCTTCTGTTGTATTTCATGATTGCCCTGGCTTCAGTGGGATCTGCACCTGTTGTTGACCAAACAATATGTTGATATTGCACAACTCAGTTTTTCAAAATTGGGTTAGTGATAAGTCACAACAATTTTTCAATATTATACATTACCTTCAGCCCTCAAAACAAACTTCACAGAGTCAACCTTGTGCCGGCCCTCTTGTCCCTCCCTGAGGAGCTCGTAGGCAACAGTGGCGGTGTACTCAGTGACTTCACCAGTAGGTTGGAGTTCCACAGCAAATCTATGTAGATAAATGATTTAATTAGCTAATGTTGGTCAGTAATTTATTTTGAAAAGACAATGAGGTGCTGGTGATTTAAAAAGTCTTGCTTACTTGCTGTCTCCGGTGATGGGGAAGTAGGGGGCTGCCTCCTGAGAGAAAGCATCAGTGTACTGCAGAACAGTGCAGTATTTCATTCCAGCAAAGAAGGGAGTGCACTCGCTAACATCAACCCTGTCCATCACCATTGGTGGGATGGTCTTCACGTCTGATCCAGTAACTGCCACCAGGGTGGTTCTGAATTTTAAATGGAGACAAATTTGAATAAAACTTTGGCTGTTTTAGTCTAAATGTAGAAAAGGCAATCAAAGATATAAGATCCTCCAATTTTGTTAAATAACACTGTCCTCTTTATTTTTCAGGTTACCTAGTTTAACAACTGCATTACAACCAGAGGAGCAAAGTACTCCGCTAGTTGCTTTTTTCAAAAGGTCTACTAAGACTTACGTCATTTCGATGAGCTTCATAGGGCTCTCTGGAGCAGGGATGGTCATCTTGACACTGCTACTTTCCATGGAGATCTTGGTCCTGAGCCCACTTTCATGGAAAAAGTTGGTGTACATCTCTAATCCAGAGCTGACATATTCAGGGATGTACGAGCCAATCTGAGATACAAACTCAATGCCAGCAGAGGGCATGAAGGTCAATTCACTCTGTGTGGACACATAGGAGAAACATGAAGAGCTGTGTTGATGTTGTTCATTATAAAAAAAAAGTATTGGTGGCATTGAAACACATTTATGGATAATCACCATATCACGAGCAATCTGAAGTCCACCCTTGATGCCAGGGGTGAAAGTACCAGACAGTGTGATCCTCAGAGGCACACCAGTGACAGTAGGCAGGAAAAATTCATTGTCCATGAAGATGTAGTGGGCAAAGATTGTGTTGTCAGCCTTGGTCATCAGTGACTTCATAATCTGTGACAAATAAAGATACACATAGAACATTTAAATTAGAGATGGACAAATCCAACTTTTTCAGTCCCGATACGATACCTGAGCTTTGGGTATCGACCGATACCAAGTACTAGGCTTTACGCCTCACTGTGTTGAAGTGACTGGAGTGATGGAGTAAGTAAGACCACATCAGGCTTGATTTAAATGTGTTTCCTAACTTTGTAAAACAGAATGTCAAATAAATACATAGATACAAATTCACTAAAATGTTATTTATTATTAACATAATAAATTGTACAGTAACTTGGTGTAACATCTTTATATAAAAATTACCAGGAATTACTGTTCAAGTGTACTGTTCTAGTGTGCAGAAACCAACTTATCAAAACTTAAACAGGAATTAAAATTTTTGTATATAATATAAATTGTAGATCAACATAGACTTGAATTGAAAAGATCTGCCCCGTTGCCACCAGTACCCCATCCAGCTATTTGAGACAGTACTGGCTTGATATCAATATCAGTGTATCCCTAATTTAAATCACAAACAAGTAATTTCTAAATTAATGCATTGTTTGATTGTTAAATATGCTCTTTGAAAACGTCCTTACCTCAGTTGGGAACATCTTGAACATGCTGTCAACCATCATTGCAGCAGAGTAGGCCATCTCCTCCATTTCGTTGGTCCTCAGGTATCCCAGCTCATTTCCTAAAAGTCTCAGGTAAACCATTGCCTCTGGAGACTGTGCCGTCTTCATTTCCCTCACAAGTTTGTTGAGGTTGCGTCCAATCTCCCTCATCAGGTTCTGGGAGGCCTAAACATAGAAGTGCCCACTCAGTATATTACTGTTGCTTTCGTCGTGTACAAAGCAGATTGCTAGGGTATTTATACCTGTCTCTTCATCCTGTCCTTCTTCAGAGCAGGAAACATGTTCTGCAGGATCTCAGTGACGCTGAGTGGCATATTGTCAGAGACAAAGTACATGGTCTTCAGGGCAGTGTCGGGGAAGAAGCCGTTCTCTCCAAACAGGGCATCAACAGTTGGCTCAAATCCTTTTCCCTCCATGCCAATCTGTAAATGTGACACATTTTTTCAAACAAGCTTATTGAAGAAAATGTCTCAAAGCACAATTTAGACTGAATCAGCTCGAAAAGTTTACCTCCATCATGTCAATGTCAAAGCCAAAAGCCTTCAGAGTCATTTCAAGCATGACCTCCTTGGGCAGATAGCTGGTGCCCTCAAAGATCATGTTGCCCTCCACAGATCCGATTTTGTAGTTGTGAGAGAACTTGGTGGGGTCCATGGTGGGCCCAACCTCATTTCCCTGCAGGGCATCCCGAATCCTCTGTCTCAGCCTGTAGGAAAGACAAAGAAAAATGACATCTGATGATCAAGTGACGCCTACGATCCATGTAGTGAAACAACAAACTTAATGAACTTAGAGCTGCCAGTGTAATGCTGCTTTTTTCTTACTCTTGGGTCTGTGGCTCAGTTGAGGACAAAATGTTGGTAATGTGGGAAATCACAAAGCTCTTGACTTGTTTGTCCTGCTCATTGGGTAAGGCAGCAGCCAGCTGGGCCAGTTCAGTGGACTGGGGGTCCTTCATAAGTACCAGATATGCAGCAATACGCTTTTGCATGGGGCTGGCACTGTCCAAAAGCACCTGCATGAGAACCTCTCTTCCCTGTGACCAACAGACATTAAAATAATAAGTATACAGCAGAAATAGCTATTTCAATAATGTGTCAAAGTATTGAAATAATTTGAATTGCCTCTTCGGGGACGGCAGTCAGCCTGAACACTTGGATGGCAGCCTGCTGCACAGCCAGGGAAGCAGCAGGTTGGTTCACACACTGGATCACAGCAGATCTGAGTGCAGGACCAGCAGATACCAGAGCTGGAGCCATGTTTCCAATAACCTAGAATCAAAGGACACTTTAATATTGTTGTCACTGGTGTTGGTGTTGTATTTTACATTTTGATCAGTAGAGGTTACCCACTCTCAGTGTCATGAAAGTGTTGTCCTTGTCACCAGAGCAGTCACCCAGTTGGGCAGCCATGAACTCAGCAACGGAGAAAATCTCAGGGATCAGTTTTTCCTCGGCTTTGTAAAACCTGTTGAAGGAAAAACAATATTTATAGTTCAAAGCCTGCATATCGTATTTTACTCAACTAGAGAGGGCGTTTGCTGAAATTTTATTCAGATATTCAACCTGGAATAAAGCGTGGTTAACTATACTCACCTCTTGACAACATTGCTCAGGGCATACATGATGGGCTTGCTGGGCTTGTATTTGGCCATCTCGAGCATGTCATTGATCAGGAGGGCAGAAGGATTGGACATAAGACCCATGGCAAAAACTCCGGCATCGACCTCGAGTGAGGAGGTGTCAAAAGTCCTGAGGATCTGCATGATGGCACTGCTGCACTCAGGGGTTCCACACTGGGCCAGGACCTGGTAGGTCAGGACACGGGACACTGCAAGAGCCTCAGGAATGGCGGGACTCAGGGTCTCAGTCTTCATTCCACGGACCATGGTGACAAGCTTTTGGAAGAGGTGGGCCCTCCTCTCACCCTCGGTCTCGGGCAGAGTGGCCAGTTCTCTCAGGAGGTTCAGAGCTGCACCTTTATCCTGGACAACACTCCTGTCCTCGACAGCCTCCATGTGAAGACCCTTGACAATATCACCTGTGACACACAAGTACAAGTTTGGAATGAATGAATTTTTAAATAATTAACTCTAAATACAAAGAACAGAGATAAGAGGAGCTTACTTCTTTCAAAGACTCTTTCATTGTGAGTAGAAACCTCAACCAGCGTCAGCTGTTGTTTTCCAACATTGGTAACTCCATATTCTCCCCTGTAGTGACAACACAAGGATGAAAAATACAGTAGAGTCCTTGGACAAGACACATCAGTATGTACACTTTAATAATGTAGCACAGTAAGGCTGGACTTACTTGTGGGAGAAGGGAATGAGGATGTGCTTCTCAGTGCAGGACCCAGAGGTCATGTGTTTTTTCTCATTGTCAAACTTGTAGTTGCAGGTCTGCGAGCTTCTGACCATCTGGGCAAGAGGGTAGTGCTGAAAGACAAAGAATTTAGCTTTTTTAAAATCATGTCTCATGATTTTAACAATATTGTGGATACAAAGAGTAGTAGTAGTAATAATAATAGTGTATTTTATTCGTAAAGTTCTTTCCTAGACCCTCAGCACCGAGGGTACTGTGGTGGTTTGCTTTCACACTACACTGCAGAGAGATTACATGTCCGTCAGACAGAAGTAGTGCAGTCACATAATTTCTGTTGGATCTCGAATCAGTGAAGTTGTAAAAAACAGTTCAGCAGTATTGCTTATTAGGAAAAATATACTTTGTCAGCATTTCAAACCAGACACATCCATGTGTTGCTTGGATATCTTACCATGCCAGAGATAAGCGCCAAGGGGCTGGTGTGATCTCTGATTGGGACGAATTTGTCACACCTGGACAGGTCCCTGGTGAGGCTGATATCAGTTGCAATGTCCTCTCTGGCATTGATGGAATAACTGGTCTTGCACTTGCCATGGATCGTGGGCTGAAATGGGTGTGAACATAGATATTGTAATGTTTTAATTGCAGTCGCATTCTTTTGATTAAATTTGAGGAAACAGTTGAGGAAGTGAGAAGTGTTTATTTTTTCGTGTAATAAATAGGAGACTTACCATATACTTATTCTTGTTTTCTTCCAGCAGAGGCACAGCCAGGGCAGAGATGATACCCCTCTTGATGTTCAGGATTGTTGTAGTCTCACCATCCTCAGGGTACAGTTTCACATCGTACACACCCTCAACCACAACCTTCAGAGGGTACCTAAAGAAAATGTGATACTTTTACCATCAAGTCATACAGCAAATGTGTTTCAGTTCGTAATGTGTTCATGCAATCTGATGAGGAACATTTTTTGATGTAACGTACAACTCCATTTCAGCAGCAAAGGCATCAGAGCTGGGTGCAGGCCTAAACACAGGGTTGCCCTCTGCGTCCATGTCGACCACCTCACTCAGGCTACAGCCAGTGGTGCGGATGATGAAACTACAAGTCTGAGGTACTTCGATTTCAACCTGTTAGAAAAGATTATTTTAGCTGTTAGATATAGCGTAGAAAGAAAAGTATGTTTATTAAATGGATTCAGTGGAATGGAAAATGATGAAATTTAGCTGTTTAGGTAGTGGCATGTACTTTGCAAGTGGCCTTAGGTCCATTGCTCAGACGTGAAGCACCGTTGATGGCGTTCAAGGACTCAGCTTCGTACAAGTATTCATACTTGTGGTAGGCTTTGTACCTTTGGTTCACTGGTAGAGAAGATCATGATTTTATATTAGATTTCAGTATACTGCAAATACTGTGAGAAAGTGAGACAGTGTAGCCTTAACAGTTCAGCCATGATTTTTAAAAAGTGCTACAAGGATATCATATACTGTACTGCTTCAGTACAGGCATGAGAAAAAAAATGCTATGCGCATACATTAGCGTCAAATTTCAGTTTACCTCTGATCTCCTAAAATGTAATGTCTGTTGTAGTTGTACTCGAGCAGCAACAGTGTGATAAACATTTATATAACATTCAGGTGAAATTAACATGGAAGTAGTAGAACTTACTCAGACATATTCCCTGCTCCTCTTGGGCATCTGTAAAGACAACCATAAGAAAATTAGATATAAAGCTTTGTTTCCACCTGCAAGAAAAGTTTTCACTCTGCTGTGTTTGCTTTAATACTATTGTAATAAATGAATGGTATCACTGGTTAAAAGCAACACGGGGTAAATAAAAAAAAATACTTACAAGCCAAGGTAAGTGTGGTGAGGAGTAGGGAAAGACAGAGCTTTGATTTCCCCATCATGAGCTCTCTGCAGCTCTCCTTCGGACTCCTTTGGTGAGTACTCAGACGAGACTGAGGCCTCGGAGCCCTCGCTGGCCTTTTATACCAAAGGTGCTCTGTATCGGTGGTAGGTGGGAATTACATACAGTACTGTCTCAGCTCCAAAGTCCACTCTATATGTACGTGTGGAGGGACAAAGGCAACTAGTTTCATAAGGCTTTCCTTGACTATGATTGCCAAGTTTCAGAATCTGTCTTTTTAGTCTTTTTGTTTTTCAAGTAGTTGTTTTTCATTCAGCAAAAATAATTTAAAGCTACAAACAAACAGCTAACTCTAACCCTAAATATAACAGAATAATTCAATACACCGCTGCTGATGGGTATCATTCCAGGGTAAAGGTCATTAGATTGATATAGATAAATCTATCTATCTATCTATCTATCTATCTATCTATCTATCTATCTATCTATCTATCTATCTATCTATCTATCTATCTATCTACTGTCTATCTATCTATCTATCTATCTATCTATATGTGTGAGTGAGAAAAACTATACTCAATCTAATGACCTTTATATATATATATATATATATATATATATATATATATATATATATATATATATATATATATATATATATATATCAGATTGTAATGTAACACCAATAATTTTGGCTAGGTTAAACATGAATGTATAGTTGTGTGTTTCTTAATGCTTCCAGGTTTCTCTCTACAGTGAATGCTAAAGAGACTCCTTTGTATAGGTTTATATTAAAACTGTGTCTGTATCATCACATTTAATTTAATTGACTGGTAAGTTCGTCTTTAGTATAAGGTACTCTGCAGTCTCATCATATTATCTACATTATCAGATTTTCTTTCTAAATATTTAGCATACTTATCTTAAACCTAATCTTTGTGATCAACAGCCAACATTAAAGATTTCAAATGTTCACTGCACAAAGCTGAGAACCATACATTGCATAATCATACAGTTTAAATGCTTATTCAAAAGCATATCCCAGAGACTGTGGAGTTATGCCCCCTAGCCACTGATAAGGAGTTGTAACACTAAACTTGAACAGGTTGTTCTCAAGCATCTTGTGAAAGGAGCAGTGGACTACAGTCTCTGTCCGCTGTGTCGACATTATGTTGCACACAGTAAATTAGGTTTCACATTCTCTCGACTGGTTATCTCTTTTGGATGAAAAACACCCTATTAGTTTGTCCTCTTGTTACTTGGATTGATAGGGTCCTCCTGCCAAAGTTAGGAGTTATTGCAGTAGAAACAAATATTGCTCTTTTGTCTGCACCTTGCTAACTGTTAAAAACTGGATGGGGCTCAGTTCGAAAAAGGTGGTCATGTACTTCTATGCATCAATCAAAATCTAGTAACAATTAATTAAAATGTGCTGATTTAGTCAAGACTGTTTAATGCTGTAGATAAGTATCCACTTAGTATTTAGGTTCAGATATCTGAATTGACTGATCAAAGGTCAGTGTTTCGTAGTATCTTGGTAGTTGTGAAAGCTGTCAATATCTAATCCAAGAAGGCTTAGCATGTCAAACTGTATTATTTTTCATACAACCCTATATACTGTACAGTACAGTATTATGTCCCTTGATTTGACAAATCACAGTTTTACCACTAGATGGCAGTAAAAACAATGATCAGTGATCTGTCTGTGCTGTCTCCATCCTGGAAGGGCAACAGGCCACTAAAAGGGGTCCTGTTAAATTTCCTTGCAATCAAACAAAAGTGCTATTTACATTCAGTGTTACTCACCAAAAATAAAAATATCAAGTGCATCTTTCCCACAGGCCAGCACCATGAAGAACACTTAACATTGTAATGTAAGTTTTACAACTTAAATAGACATTTTATTTCATCCTTCCATCTATTATCTGCAACTGCTTATCCCATTCAGGGTCGTGGGGTGCCTGGAGCCAATCCCAGCTGACACTGGGCGAAGGCGGGATACACCCTGGGCAGATCGGCATACTATTGCAGGGCTGACCATTTTAATTCATATCATTATGAATATTATTATAGCATATTATTTTTAATACTTACATAGTATTACATAATAAAAATTATTACAAATTGGTTATAAGTCATTATAGGAAGTACTCATTGTTTTACTTTTAGTAAAGTGAAAAAAAAAATATCACTAAATCTATGCAAGAGCAACACACAAAACGTCAATTGAATTCATTTGTTTATTGGGTCATAACAGAAATAGATTAAGACAATTTCATGCAACTTTTTTTTTAACAATGAACAACTGAGTGATGGTCATTTACATTTCACTAATGTTATGTTTCCACCAAAACTCTAAAACATTAAATTGACTCAAAATATAGATAACAGTTGAAACAATTTCTTCTTCACCTGTAGCTGTATATAACTGGTCATAACAGATAAACTGAGCAGCCTACTCCAATTTGACACAACTGAACGATTTACATTTCATCAACATAATGTTCCCCTAAAATAATCACTATGAACGTGAAATTCTCTTTCTTTCTCAGTTCAGTTAAATTAACTTCAATGGTAAACAACTGTAGCTGTACCACCTGTAAGGTGGACTCAGCAGTCCAGTGTAGTCCAGTCCAGTGCAGATCTCTGCCAGGTGTGTCTGCAAGAACCAGTATTGTAATGTTTAACTGAATGACTACAACCCACAATAACAGATACACATCAGATGTCTGCACTGACTGTGCAGGCGTGCGTCTCAACTCCGTCTGAGTGGCAGCAATGCACTTAGCTGCTGGTGTAGCTGATAGCAAAAAACAGTGTCCAAAACAATAACATTGAGCTAAGTAAAACTGAGTATGTAGTGTGTTAAGACAACATAGTATGTAGATTTCGTGTATGTGAGACATGCCCAAATGTATACTACATTAGCAGTAATGTCTGAGTATATGGCATGAGCTTACAGCACATAAGATAAGATAAGATAAGATAAAATGAACCTTTATTAATCCCCGCAGGGAAATTCGGGTGTCATAGCAGCAGCAACAACAGTACAGATGAATACAGTATAGTAAAAAGTAAAAGAGAAGGTGCAATGAAGAAATTTACAATAAAATAAGTAAGTAACAGTAATAAGTAAAGTGCAGCAGGTGGGTGGGTATTGTATATGCATATCATATATATACATAATTATGTAATTATATGTAATTATATACATTTGGTCCAGGAATAAATATGGAGCAGATGATCAGAGTCACATGGGGGTCAGATCTTGGTTATGGAGCCTGATGGCCACCAAAAGAAAGGACTGACCCAGACGGTTTGTTGTGTGCTGAGGGGGGATCAGTCTCTGGCTGAATGTACTGCTCAAATACATACAATACACATACTGAACTACCTCACAGTGCTTTGCATCTGGATGCCTTGAGACTGGCAGTCAGTGTTTTCAGATTTTGAAGCAGGCTAAAAGTCACTTTGTTATGTGTAAATGTGTTTTAATGTGAGAAAGTGAGCATTTACATTCCCAGTATGTAGTCAGTGTATCCAAATAACAACTGTTTGGAAATTTGCTGCATCAGTTTTCGGAGATGTGAGAGCAGCTTATGGGGTCCCTCAAGACCAGCCCAGCTGTTGCTTGATTATACTTACTAAGTATGTACTTAACAGTGCATTCAACATGTGAACACTTGCGGCCCCTTAGGTAGTTAGCAAATAATAACAAAAAGATGTTGCTGCCTGTCATGAATGTTAATTTTCTATACACTGTGAATCCACACGTGCTGAAAATGTTTTCATGGTAACCCATCTACTGTACGCACTGCTGTCATTGTTATCAGTTCATTGGCACCGAGCAGTGAAAAATATATCAATAACTGGAAGAGCCTGGAGAGCCTGGAAATAAGAAAACTCAGCTTTCATGCCATGTGGGAGCTGGAGGGAGCTTGGCGAAGTTTTGTCATCAGAGCCACTTACGACTTCCTACTCACACCCCAAAATCTGAAGCAGTGGTTCGAGGAAGCCAATGCTTGTTCCCTTTGTTAAGCGGCTGCATCATCACTAAGGCACACTCTATCATGATACACTACGAGTCTCGCCAAAGGGCGCTACACTTAGCAGAATAACCTCGGACATGGTCCTGGTGTCCACAACAGCGAAGCTTGCATATGTTGTGGAACTAACAGTATGTAAAATGGGTTGAACAAGCTTATGAGAGAAAAAAGACAGAGTATTCTGAACTGGCAACTGAAGCTGCCCAGAGCGACTGGAAGGCCAAAATATTCCCTGTTAAAGTGGGATGCAGGGCATTCATAGCACAGTCTGCTGAAGAAAATGGGGAAATCAAAATTTTTCCTTGTTTTCATAAAACTGGGTGGTGCCTGAGCTAACTGTGAGCAATATCTGAACTTGAGTGCCACCACTTTCCTTCACATTTTACAATAATTCATGGCTTAAAATGAAAATGGGTTATTAATTATGATATATAATATTAATTAATTATTATTATTAATCTGCTCTATGCAATAATGCTACAAGTTTTAGGTCAAAAACCTTCTAATTTTTCCACCCCACTGTTTTTTTTGCCTGTGATGTTTGCTGGTTTTTGATTGAAAAGACTGATCTTGTATGTGCCGCTGTGCACCCAGGTCTTGACTTAATGTTGACATATTGATGACTTTCATATTCTGTTTATGAATTAGGAGGGCACATATTTGTCGCTGTCCACTGATGGGACGTGCTGAATTAAAATTGCTGTGGCATGTTGTAAAGGGGGGAAGGGCCTCAAGTAATATTAAGACAAGGGTTCAGAACATATTGTATGTGCATGTTGGTTGGCTGTCAGCTCTAGTCTTTGTGAGGCAACAAGAGGCGGTGCAAAGTATGACCAGATTGCCTTTGCCGATGGTAGTTATTTGAGTTTGGGTTGGTGTGTCAGAGCTCTAAATATTGCAGGGAATGAATGTTTTCATGACATCTTCTTGTCCTTTGACTGGCAACCTATCAGCCTGTTTGTACATAGATTACAGAGAAGAACACTGTCTACAATAATTTAGATTTCCTCACTTATAATTGGTGACTTCAATATCTAATTGAATCAGAAAATTAATCAGTCATTAGTACCAATCAGTTCTTGAAACTTGACGCTAAATACATTTAGTGAGAGTCATGCAAACTGTTATAACATTACAAAAAACGAAATTAGATATTTACAGATTTCATTCATGTATTTTATTGATGTTTTTCACTCTTTGCAGGAAGATGAGTTTCAGTAAAATGTTACATTTTTTATGTTTGTATACAATAAACCATTTGAATGAAAATGATACAACAGGTGTTTCTGTTGAACTTATTGTTATAAATATGGTCAAAGAGCAATTTGTCCATAGTCCTTCCAAGCATGCCTTTTGAGCATATGGTAGTGTTTCATATGGACTTAGGCCTCAGTCTGTGAGTCCTCACTGCTGGAAGTAAAATGGAAGCTCAATCTCAAGCCTCCCTTCACTAACTTTCATGTAGGCTTGAGCCTCCACTGAAGCTTGCTGCAGGAAACCATAAACAGTGTTATTGAACAGGTCCACTAAATAAATGAACATGTCGGTAATGTACTCAACTGAATTATTGACCTGCTCCATATTTAGGGCAGAGATCTGGTCAACAACATTCTTTAAGACTGAGATAAGGTTAAGATAGAGGGCATTGATGTTGATGAAAACTGCATCTAAATAGTCAGACTTGACAGAGTCAACAAACTCCTGAGATTTGTCAACAATAGCCTTCAGGGTCTCGCCAATCTTCTCTAGCATTGTGTCAAGACTCTCCATTTTTTTCACAAAGTCCACCAGTTCATCAAAGATGTTCCTGAAAGCTGTTTTGACCTGTTCCAGTATCTGGCCTCCAGAGATTGCATCACCAATTGGCATACGCAATTTCACATTGCTGATCTGCTCAACAAAGGAGTTATAGAAGACCTCCATATTTTCATAGATAGTCTGGAGGGTTGCGTCTAGCATAGCAGCAATGCTGCTGGTCAGCTTCTTCAGGGCCTCGGGGAGAGTGGTCATCTCATCAGACCCAGGCAGTTTGAACTGGGTTTCCCGCAAGACCTTTACAACAGCATCCAGAAATACCTGGACAGTCTTCTGATACTGGACAATGATGTTCCTGAAGAAGATTGACAGCTGGCTCATTTGAGTGTCGTAGTTGATTGCAGCATTATAGGCTTCGCTGACGCGGTTAACAACAGAGTTCTTCAACTCTACCATGTTGCTTGTGATCTGGTACTTGTCAGCAAACATTGTGAATGTGGAGATGATGGAAGGGAGTCTTGTCTTGAGTTGACCGAGCATTACTTTGGGTGCCTGCATGTTATAGGCAATCTGCAGGTTCATCTTATCAGCATCCTTAGGAGATGATCTGATGACCAAGATGTCAACATCAACCTCTGGAGCAGACTGTTTAATAAAGAAAATAGAAAATAAGAAATATTAAAGAAAATATTAATTTAGTTATATTTTGATTTTGGAATTTTGGATTTCCATTGAATCAAAAAGGTAATGTTAGTGATACTCACAGGATAACGGCCATAGACTCTTGCAATCATCTGAGATGGGACTCTGCCATTAAATTGTAGGCCCAGGAAGCCAGTGGATGGGGTAGATACTGAAGCACTAATACCATCTCTGCGAGCAGCATAACGAAGGTTCGCATCAGTGAAAGTAGGACTGGTGATGTCCACATTCAGGGTGTGACGAGAGTAACTGGAAGAGAAAGAATGCATTTCAAATAAAAATTCACGAATAATCCTTGACCTGATACTTAATATGAAGAAATCTGATTTATACAAATTAAGGTAAATGATCAAAATGAAATGTAGAGAAACTGTTGATTGGATATTTACCTGTCATCAGCCTGGCGCTTTCTCCTAAAATGGGAAGAAAAGGAGTTAGTTACTCTAAAATTTGAATATCAGAAGTAATTATTCAACACAGATTGTAAAATAAAGAATGCAGAATGTTACCTCAAGGCTTGAGTACTGACATGATTGACATCAATGGTCATGTCAGCATGAGTCAGGACAGCTTTGCTGATCATGTTCAGAGCATCATTTTCAAAGTTCACAGTAGTAGAAGCTATTGAAAGAAATATATATATTTTTTAAGATTTAGTACTCAACAATGCTGGTTCACAATAAACAGATGAATGTGTAAATGCGGAAATTTGATCAACTTACCATCCATGTCATATTCCAAGAGCACAATGACAGAGGTGGCAGAGGACTTGAAGGTGACTTTGAAGACAGGAGCATCGCCCTCTACTACCGCTGCCAGGTTTGTGGTGTACAGTGGGCTGACAAACTTGCCATTGGTAGAGATCTTCTGCTTGGTAGCTGTCACCTCAGCAACAGTTTTCTCAAAGATGGTGAAGTCACCCAGGCTGCTTGGCTGAGATATATCAATCTCAATATCAGCAGTCAAGGAAGAAATTGGGGCAAGATCAATTGTAGCCTGGACAACATGCTTCCCATTGGTGTTGAAACTGAACAAGTTTGCCTCATTGTTGCCAGCGTACTTCAGCACTGCATAAACACGGCTCAGGGAGGCGTCAACAGCAAGATTCTCATTTACATCCATGCCAATGACTTTGGTGGTACCTTGATTAAGTTTGGCATCAGCGATAACCTTGGAGGTGGAGCGTAGGCCATCCTTATTCAGATACAGATTCATGTCGTTATCCAGGACTCCCAAAAGTAGATAGTCTTCAAGCACTGTGCCATCCATGTTGGCCTTAGTAGATGACTCCATGGAAACATACTCAAAGCTTCCCTCCAGCTTCAGACTGTGGTCTGCATCAGCCTTTCCAACAGCCATGATCACAGGGAGGTTGAAATCACCCTTCATCCTCAAGGTAGAGACAGCATTTGCTTTGGTTTTGGTGTCTGCATTCAAATTTTGGTTTGCCTCCAGGTTGAGAATAGGTAGGGCAATCTTTGCAAAAGTAGCAACAGACACGGTAGTTTCGAAAGTCTCAGTACTCATGCTGAGGGTGCTGTCATGAGTGCCTTCAATGTGCCGATTTTCAAGGGACAGGGAATTGGCCAACTTGATTCCTCTCTTGGTGGTCAGACTGGTGGTGCCATCAAGTTTAGCTTTTAGACTCTCAAACACAGAGGCTGTGGTAGCTCCCAGACGGAACACAAGATCATCCTCAGCATACACTCCAGCATTGACATTCAAATTAATGATGGAAGACTTGACAGACAGCTCTGTGATCAAGTTACCCAGAGAAGGAATCTGGATCAGACCCATCATATCAACAAGGGGGGCAGCTTGGCTTTTCTGGTAAACAAGCTTGCCATCCATGTCCACAGACTGCTCAGTGGTAGTCAAAATGTTATTCAATCCAGTCTGCTCATACAAGTTCAGATCACTAATAGCTGGAGTTTTGAAGTCTACAAAAGGCAGGTCGATCTCAGGAATGCTGATGGGGGATGTCATGAAGTCAAGATTAGCCTCACTTTCCATGTTAATAAAGATGCTAGCCTCCTTTTCATTATTGTCAACAGTGAAATTGTAGAACATTTTGTACTGATTAAGACGAGCCATGGTTACTGTGTTCATCTGCTGGCTGTTAGGTTTGATGGTGGCTGAATAATCATTCTGCAGATCTATCTTAGCAAGCAGACTTTCAAAAATGATGACCTTGCCATTTCCTTTGTTTTGGAATTCAAAGACAAACTCAACAGGGCGGACTACAATGTTGACTCCATTGGACAGGACTCCACTGACTGAACCATACAGTTCTGTGTCATGGTTTGCTTTTAGCTCAGCCTTCATATCGTAAAAGTTGGCGTGTCCAGATGCCACAACAAGACTGTTCTTAATGAATGGTGTCTCTGCCTCATTGCGAATATTAAACTTGAAGTAGGACAGAGTGCCAGATTCAGCAGTATATTGCTGTTTCATCTTTAAGATGGGAGAGTCTGTGTCACCAGAGAAAGTTAGTGTGACAATGCTGGGAGTAAGTGACAATTGCAAGTTGCTCTTGTGGGTTCCATCATGAGCATTGAATTTGCCAGTGCCTGAATTGTCAACTGCTAGAGTGAAGATGTAGCCATCTTGGCGAGCAACTGCTTTCTGGGTTACAGTGGCCTCACTCCTGGCATCAAAAATAGGGAGGTCTATTACATGATTGTATGTTGTATCCAGAGTTGCAGACATTCCCTCTTCCATAGCAATAAAGGCTGTGTTCATGAAGTCAGCAGTGTAAGGTAAAGTGATAACCTTAATTGTAGTTTTGCTTTGAGCCTGGGCTGACATGCCATAGAGAGATACAGATGCCTGTTGGTCAACTCCAAGATGACGGTGGTTTAATTTAAGAGTCTCTGCAAGGACAATGCGACTCATTTTGGGGAATGCAATACGAGCAGTGGAGTCAAGTTTGAAATTAAGAATTTCAAAACTTGGTGATGTGGCCTGGGAAGTAAGGAATCCAGTGAACTGAGGTGTCATTTCATTATCAGTGGAGTTCTGGAACTCAGCAGAAGTCTTGATGATGTAGATGGGAGTTTGGAATTTGACCTCAGCAGAGAGTTTACCAAAGCATGGGATCATGATCTGATTTGGCATGGCTGGGAGAGTGAACTCAGGAACCTGAAGAGTCTTGACAAGTTTATCTACAGGAACTTGTGGGATGGTAGGGAATGAGATCTCAGGAAGGTTGATTTCTGGGAAGTTCATCTCAGGCAAGGAAGGAAGGTAGTTCATGGTCAGATCTCCAAAGAAAGCATCCACATCAAGCATTTTGATCTCAAAGTTTCCAAAGAAATCAAGGAGCTCAATGATTCTCTGCTTGATGTCATCAAAGGAAATTGTGATGGCTTTCACAGTATAGGAACCCAGGAGGGTGAACTCAGGGATGTCCAGCTGTGTTGGGATATCAATCTGCTCAAGCTTATCCATGCTGAACTTCACAGAGGGCACAACAAGATCAGTGAGAGGAATGTTAAAGGATGGTGTATTCAGCTCAGCTTTCCTAAGCTGCATAATGATCCCTTCAATGATTTGTTGAATCTCACTGATGATTTTTTGCTCAGGTGCCACACTCTTAATCACCTCAACCGTGTAGGTGAATATATCAGTGACAATGTTGATGAACCGATTGTAGCTTTTGCTCACAAGGTCCAGGTAAGAGGTAATCTTAACTTTGACATCCAGATTTGTCATACCCTGTTTTATAAATTCAGCAATTCTCTTAAGGTTGTCAAGCACAACCTGGTCAATGATATCCTTTACAGATTTAATCAGTTCTGCAACTTTGATTTCTCTCAGGTTTTCAACAAGTCCTCTCACAGAGGATAAGACAAGGTTGACAAGATCTCTTGTTGCTTGAAGTTTCTGGGGGATTTCAAGAGTCCTGATCAGCTCATTCACGTTAATTGTGTAGTCAGCAATAATTTGATTGGCATAATCTACAACGTTATTATAATCCAATGACCTCAGCTTTTGCACAATTGTTTCTATATACATATTCAGATGTTGAATCATATCCTTAACCTCAGTTGTCTTCAAGTAGTCAATAGCACCCTGGAAGACTTGCATGAATTTGGTAGGGATGTCTGCATCCTTCACCATGCTGGCTACAGTCCTGATAGTTTCCTCAATTCTGAACAGCTTGATGAGGTCAACGGTCTTTTCCAAGACAACCTGAACCTTTTTGTCAGCCTCAAACCTTACAATTAACTCTCTCATCTTGGCATAGAATGTGTTGATCTTACCATGGATGTCAAGGTCCTGAATCATTTCCTTGATGTAATCTGTTATATCTCTGAGAAGGTCTGTGGGAATCTGACTCACTAGTTTCTCAATGTAAGCTTTAAAGTTGATGGATGAAATGTATCCCTTCAGGTCAACAACAAATTTCTGCATGTCAAAGGTTTCAATTATTTCTTTCATGTTACTCATGATTTTCTGCAATGTTTCCTTGATTTCATACTTGGAATCAATATCACTCAGGAATGCGATGCTGCTGCCTTTGAGTTTTTCCAAGTCGATCTGCTGGATCATCTCCCTCATGGTATCAATCACATATACAACCAATGCCTGGATGTCATACTGCTCATTAAGGGCATTCAGCTGTTCCTGGATCTTCTGAATGAGGGTTTCAGGCAGTGTGCCACTAACAATGATCTCTTTCATCATACCAGCAAAGTTTTGGATGTAAAAAGTGAGATCAGCCAGCAGTTTCTCAACAGTAACCTTCAGGTTTGTCAACGAGGCTTCCACATCCTCCATGGAGATGATATATTCTTGGGAAAGATCACTGAAATACTCCTTCAGCTGAACAACCTTGCCTTCCAAATTCAGTTGAGAAACAAAGTCACTTACATACTGGGGAAGAGCCTCAAGTTTAGCCCTTATCTCATCATTGTTAATGTAGTCTTGCAGTGCCTCTGCAACAAGCACAACAATCCCCTTGATCCTTTCCAAGACCGCTGGCAGATTTTCAATTAGAGGGAACTGAATTATTTGACTATCAGTGTTCTTGTCATACTTGAGGAAGGAGGAGATGGTGAATTCCTGGTTTTCCGTGGAGTCTGCATTGAGTATGTTTGTGAGGATGGTGCCAGAAACCTCAATTCCAGTTCTCTCAGCAGTATTGTAAACACTCATGTCCTGATTAAAGGCATGCTCATTCATTTTAGACTTCATTCTGAAACTGGTCTTCTGTTCTTGGACTGACAGAAGAGTGTCCATCTTGTTGTCAAATGTGGTCTCAAGAGCAAAACCATTGTCCAACTGCTGCTTTATTGATGCTCTGCATTCATGTGAGCTAGCAAAAGCCAAGGGTTGTGCTTTAAGGAGGAACTTGCCATAGAGCTGGGCACTATGCTTTCCATACATGGTCATGTCTCCATCAGCATTGAAAATAGCATCAAGGTTGAAATCAATAGGAACAATGCTACAACGGATGGTGTGGTCAAAACGCATTGGCTGCGAGTTGAAGCGGGCATCATTGGTGATCCTGGCAGCAAGACCAACAACCTCAAGCTCTGTGTTTTGACTCATGTGAGTTCCCAAGAGTTTACCAGTGGTGCTGCACTTTGCGTTAGCCGTCATATCAGCATAATTTACCTGGTAGATGTGCTTGATCTCCTCCTCACCATAGATGGCATTCAAGTTTCCAGTCAGATCCAACTTGTAAAGCTCTGCCTGCAGCTGAGCCTGATTAATGAAGCTGGCCGCCAGAATATTCAGCTTGTTATTAACATTTGCAGTGGCAGTGTAGGGTTTCAGGTTGATGGTGATATCATGAGTGTAAGAGCCATACTCACTGGCAGTGGCTTCAGCCTTTGAGTCAAAGTCAAGACTCGAGAGAGTAATGGTCAAAGTGTTGGCATTATCAACCTTGATGTCACGCATTGCAGCCTTGTTGGTAATAAATAAAGTAGCTCTTGAAGCATCAAGCCCAGCATTGAAGGTGTTTTCCAGGGACAGGGGGCTCTGAAGGGTAGTTGTTCCACTTGTGGTCAAACCATCCTTGTTCATTTTCAGAGTAGCCTTGTGAGTAGCCTTGTTTTCAAGGAGCTTCACAGTGGCATCGCTGTTTACAGCCAAACCAGTGACATCAAGAGAGGCAGTCAGCAGAGAGTAGACACGGTTTTCAGAGTGGTCTGCATTTGTCTCCATTCTCATGACAACTTCACCGGCACCAGCAGAGGCCTCAGCCTGGTTGCGGATCTTCATGCCAAGAGCAAGGGCATTTGCATCACATTTCAGTGACAGCTTGCTGTCCTTGAAGGAAAGCTCAGCAGCATGAGTCAAGATGTCGTCAAAGGCATTGGTGTTAGATACAACTGAGAATTCACCATTGGCAAGGGATCCTGCAATTGTGTTCTGGACCTTAATAATGGTGGAGTCAACCTGAATAGAAGAATCAATATTTGCCTCTGGCCTGAATGGAAAGATGGAGAACGACTGGCGTGATATGGTGTTGCCATACATGGGTCCAGCCGTGAACCTTCCATTAAAGTTGCTATCAGCTGAGATCTCTTCGGTGTTGATTCCAGTCATGCCAGTGTGCTCGAGTGCAATATTGAGACCAAATGGACTCGTGGCTTCAATCTTGCTACTTGATTTCAAATTGATTTTGTCTGTGATGGTTGCATCCTCTATGATATTAATACTGGCGTCAAGGAATTTATGAGTCAAAGAGCTTTTCAAATGGGCCTTGATGGATTCAGTGGTGGCCAACATTCCAGATCCTGAATAAAACACAAAAGAAGAAAAGATGATTGAAAGTTTGAAAATCAATACATTTATCAAGAAATACTGCAACATCATGAAATTAATTGGCATTGTTTCACATCAGGGGAAGTTGAAAACTGTAACTGAAAACTTTTGTACCAAGTGTGAACAACATTTTTCAATGTGAGTCAACAGCAATGTAATATATCTTAAATTCATGAATAATATTTATAATGAAATACCTTCAAGCTTTATTGAGAGGATGTCAAAGGGGGAGGTTCCTTTCACATCAAACTTAGCTGAGTAGCTTGGTGTCTCCACAACATCTTTGCCGACAGCCATTGAGGCCTCCATGTTATATAGGTTGCTATTCATCAGAGATGAAACCTCAGCATTACCAAAAAGAGGAAAGGACAGAGAAAAGCTCTTTGGGATCATGAGGTCTGGGATCGGAATTTCCATGGAGACAATCTCTAGTCCAAACTGGGGTAGAGACACGCTAGGTGTGGTCAAAGCTGGTGGGAAGTTAAGGTCTTTAGTTGACTTTCCTCCAAGGAGTACAGGGATAGCAATGGTGAAGCGCTCATTGTTGAAGTAGTAGACAGCCTTTGTCTCACTGTTATAAAGACAAAAGTAAAATGTATAAATATTTTGGAGGAAAAATCAATAATTTAAACATTTACCTCAGAGTAGTTCCCACTTACGTATTCAGGAACAATGTCTCTGGCAGGGAAATCTCAGGCATATCAGGCACTCGGAAGTTCTGAATGTAAGGGATGTCGGCACCATACTTTTCCATGTAGTTGTTTGCTGCCTAGAAAACGACAACCAGCGTTTTATACAAGTTCTATGTATATACGTTTGTTTTGCCCAGAAAATGTGAATAATTGTTAAATTCAAAATTCATACCTCCACAGACTTCATGAGGATGTGACGGACTTTCATGTCAGTCTGCCCCACTTGCATGTCAAGAACTTGGTTGCCATACTGCTCAACCATATCAGCAGTTGGCCAGCTGGAGGTGTCAGTGTTTACATTTGACTTGAACTCAACCTCAAGCTTGCTGGCATCTGCAACAATAGAGAACAATGGTTTTAGTTCTGTGACATGAGGAAATATTTCTCTAATCCCCAGGATAGACTTAATCTGGGAATAAAATTACAATTTGGCATTTTATAGAAGCACATCTAGGGTCCCAAATTTTAACCACAATTCTGATAAAGACAAATGTATTGTCATTTAGGGTGTGACCCGGGTTGATATGATCTGGTCTAAGAAGCACGCTACTAAATAATTTGTTATGTAATATTCTGATAGAATGGTTCCTGGAAAATTACCATATTTCATTGCGATTTTCTGCTCCGAAGTAGTGGCCATTATCTTGATTTCATTCTTGAGCTCGAATTCCAATTCTGCATCACGTTTCATGTTAGCTGTGACGGTGGCATCAGCATTGATTGAGGGCACAAGAAGTTGGACTTGCAGCATGCCTTCCTTCATGGCCTTCAGACTGAAAAAATGTGCCAGTGAGTTAGCATGCTCTCAACAGTGAGGGTAACATTAATAGCATGAGGATGTACGTTTGATTTCTTACTTGGCACGGCCAACCAGGGAGAGCTGAGGGATGTTCTTGTTGATGAAGTCAAGAGAGATGGAGTGAGTTCCTTTGCCCTTGGTGTTTCCATCAACAACACCCAGCCTAAGTCCAGCCTCCACATCATAGTCAGGGATCTGGATATCAACTGTGATGGCATTCTTTCTTCTGTTGTATTTCATGATTGCCCTGGCTTCAGTGGGATCTGCACCTGTTGTTGACCAAACAATATGTTGATATTGCACAACTCAGTTTTTCAAAATTGGGTTAGTGATAAGTCACAACAATTTTTCAATATTATACATTACCTTCAGCCCTCAGAACAAACTTCACAGAGTCAACTTTCTGCCGGCCCTCTTCTCCCTCCCTGAGGAGCTCGTAGGCAACAGTGGCGGTGTACTCAGTGACTTCACCAGTAGGTTGGAGTTCCACAGCAAATCTATGTAGATAAATGATTTAATTAGCTAATGTTGGTCAGTAATTTATTTTGAAAAGACAATGAGGTGCTGGTGATTTAAAAAGTCTTGCTTACTTGCTGTCTCCGGTGATGGGGAAGTAGGGGGCTGTCTCCTGAGAGAAAGCATCAGTGTACTGCAGAACAGTGCAGTATTTCATTCCAGCAAAGAAGGGAGTGCACTCGCTAACATCAACCCTGTCCATCACCATTGGTGGGATGGTCTTCACCTCTGATCCAGTAACTGCCACCAGGGTGGTTCTGAATTTTAAATGGAGACAAATTTGAATAAAACTTTGGTTGTTTTAGTCAAATGTAGAAAAGGCAATCAAAGATATAAGATCCTCCAGTTTTGTTAAATAACACTGTCCTCTTTATTTTTCAGGTTACCTAGTTTAACAACTGCATTACAACCAGAGGAGCAAAGTACTCTGCTAGTTGCTTTTTTCAAAAGGTCTACTAAGACTTACGTCATTTCGATGAGCTTCATAGGGCCCTCTGGAGCAGGGATGGTCATCTTGACACTGCTACTTTCCATGGAGATCTTGGCCCTGAGCCCACTTTCATGGAAAAAGTTGGTGTACATCTCTAATCCAGAGCTGACATATTCAGGGATGTACGAGCCAATCTGAGATACAAACTCAATGCCAGCAGAGGGCATGAAGGTCAATTCACTCTGTGTGGACACATAGGAGAAACATGAAGAGCTGTGTTGATGTTGTTCATTATAAAAAAAAAAAAGTATTGGTGGCATTGAAACCCATTTATGGATAATCACCATATCACGAGCCATCTGAAGTCCACCCTTGATGCCAGGGGTGAAAGTACCAGACAGTGTGATCCTCAGAGGCACACCAGTGACAGTAGGCAGGAAAAATTCATTGTCCATGAAGATGTAGTGGGCAAAGATTGTGTTGTCAGCCTTGGTCATCAGTGACTTCATAATCTGTGACAAATAAAGATACACATAGGACATTTAAATCATAAAAAAGGAATTTCAAAAATATTGCATTGTTTGATCATCAAATATACTCTTTAGAATGTCCTTACCTCAGTTGGGAACATCTTGAACATGCTGTCAACCATCATTGCAGCAGAGTAGGCCATCTCCTCCATTTCGTTGGTCCTCAGGTATCCCAGCTCATTTCCTAAAAGTCTCAGGTAAACCATTGCCTCTGGAGACTGTGCCGTCTTCATTTCCCTCACAAGTTTGTTGAGGTTGCGTCCGATCTCCCTCATCAGGTTCTGGGAGGCCTAAACATAGATATTCCAACTCAGTACATTACTGTTTCTTTAGTCGTGTATAAAGCAGATTGCTAGGGTATTTATACCTGTCTCTTCATCCTGTCCTTCTTCAGAGCAGGAAGCATGTTCTGCAGGATCTCAGTGACGCTGAGTGGCATATTGTCAGAGACAAAGTACATGGTCTTCAGGGCAGTGTCGGGGAAGAAGCCGTTCTCTCCAAACAGGGCATCAACAGTTGGCTCAAATCCTTTTCCCTCCATGCCAATCTGTAAATGTGAATTATTTTTCAAATTAAGCTTATTGAAAAATTGTCTCAAAGCACAATTTAGACTGAATCAGCTCAAAATGTTTACCTCCATCATGTCAATGTCAAAGCCAAATGCCTTCAGAGTCATTTCTAGCATGACCTCCTTGGGCAGATAGCTGGTGCCCTCAAAGATCATGTTGCCCTCCACAGATCCGATTTTGTAGTTGCGAGAGAACTTGGTGGGGTCCATGGTGGTCCCAATCTCATTTCCCTGCAGGGCATCCCGAATCCTCTGTCTCAGCCTGTAGGAAATACAAAGAAAAATGACATCTGATGATCAAGTGACGCCTACGATCCATGTAGTGAAACAACAAACTTAATGAACTTAGAGCTGCCAGTGTAATGCTGCTTTTTTCTTACTCTTGGGTCTGTGGCTCAGTTGAGGACAAAATGTTGGTAATGTGGGAAATCACAAAGCTCTTGACTTGTTTGTCCTGCTCATTGGGTAAGGCAGCAGCCAGCTGGGCCAGTTCAGTGGGCTGGGGGTCCTTCATAAGTACCAGATATGCAGCAATACGCTTTTGCATGGGGCTGGCACTGTCCAAAAGCACCTGCATGAGAACCTCTCTTCCCTGTGACCAATAGACATTAAAATAATGAGTATACAGCAGAAATAGCTATTTCAATAATGTGTCAAAGTATTGAAATAATTTGACTTGCCTCTTCGGGGACGGCAGTCAGCCTGAACACTTGGATGGCAGCCTGCTGCACAGCCAGGGAAGCAGCAGGTTGGTTCACACACTGGATCACAGCAGATCTGAGTGCAGGACCAGCAGATACCAGAGCTGGAGCCATGTTTCCAATAACCTAGAATCAAAGGACACTTTAATATTGTTGTCACTGGTGTTGGTGTTGTATTTTACATTTTGATCAGTAGAGGTTACCCACTCTCAGTGTCATGAAAGTGTTGTCCTTGTCACCAGAGCAGTCACCCAGTTGGGCAGCCATGAACTCAGCAACAGAGAAAATCTCAGGGATCAGTTTTCCCTCAGCTTTGTAAAACCTGTTGAAGGAAAAACAATATTTATAGTTCAAAGCCTGCATATCGTATTTTACTCAACTAGAGAGGGCGTTTGCTGAAATTTTATTCAGATATTCAACCGGGAATAAAGCGTGGTTAACTATACTCACCTCTTGACAACATTGCTCAGGGCATACATGATGGGCTTGCTGGGCTTGTATTTGGCCATCTCGAGCATGTCATTGATCAGGAGGGCAGAAGGATTGGACATAAGACCCATGGCAAAAACTCCGGCATCGACCTCGAGTGAGGAGGTGTCAAAAGTCCTGAGGATCTGCATGATGGCACTGCTGCACTCAGGGGTTCCACACTGGGCCAGGACCTGGTAGGTCAGGACACGGGACACTGCAAGAGCCTCAGGAATGGCGGGACTCAGGGTCTCAGTCTTCATTCCACGGACCATGGTGACAAGCTTTTGGAAGAGGTGGGCCCTCCTCTCACCCTCGGTCTCGGGCAGAGTGGCCAGTTCTCTCAGGAGGTTCAGAGCTGCATCTTTATCCTGGACAACACTCCTGTCCTCGACAGCCTCCATGTGAAGACCCTTGACAATATCACCTGTGACACACAAGCAACATGTCATTAACATGTTACAACATTAATGACTTAATGTAACCTTTAGGGACCATTTTTGAAACAACTAAAAATCTAAAAATACAAATTAAACAAAGGGCTTACTGCGGTCAAAGATTCTTTCATTGTGAGGAGCGACCTGAACCAGAATCAGTTGTTGCTTTCCAACATTGGTAACTCCATATTCTCCCCTGTTACAAGAAAACACATGCTTAAAAATACTGTTGATCTTTTGTACAAGACCTTTCAATACACTCACTGAATATAACAGAGCATTTTCTCAAATCTAATACGAGGCTGGACTTACTTGTGGGAGAAAGGAATGAGGATGTGCTTCTCAGTGCAGGACCCAGAGGTCATGTGTTTATTGTCATTGTCAAATTTGTAGTTGCAGGTCTGTGAGCTTCTGACCATCTGGGCAAGAGGGTAGTGCTGAAAATAGACAAATAATTATATGAATTCAGTGAATTAATAGAGGTCAAACTTCACTACTGTGAAGTATTTTCATTTGGATTTTCAGCTCATGCCAATGGTACCTTTTTTTCTTTTTCAACAATGTTACTATGACAGCTCAACTTAACTAATGCATTTTTTACTGTCAAAAAATTGCTCTTGCTGCTTTCACAAGCATAATATTCCTTCCTATGCAGCAGGGAGAATTTGATTGACAGGACTGGATCAAAATGTGGCTAGTGTACAATTGGATATCTTACCATGCCAGAGATAAGCGCCAAGGGGCTGGTGTGATCCCTGATTGGGACAAATTTGTCACACCTGGACAGGTCCCTGGACAGGCGGACATCAGTTGCAATGTCCTCTCTGGCAGTGACAGCATAAGTGGTCTTGCACTTGCCATGGATCGTGGGCTGAAATAGATGATAAGAAAAAAATCAGCAACATATATTTAGAATGCACTACAGGCAGTTTTTAAAATTGTAAATATCAGTATTCATTTACTCTGAAGGTGGCACAAAAATATGCAGATTTTTAAGTGTTTTCTTGGATAGTGAATGTACCATGATCTTGTTCTTGTCTTCTTCCACCAGAGGCACAGCCAGGGCAGAGATGATACCCCTCTTGATGTTCAGGATTGTTGTTGTCTCACCATCCTCAGGGTACAGTTTCACATCATACACACCCTCAACCACAACCTTCAGAGGGTACCTAAAAGGAAATGCATGATATTTGAGCTCAACTGTCAGTGCAAAACCTCCACAAATTTCAGACTGGTGGTTAAATATTCAAAGTAAATAATCTTTGACTTCAGAGATTTTCATGGAATAACATACCTCTCCATCTCAGCAGCAAAGGCATCAGAGCTGGGTGCAGGCCTAAACACAGGGTTGCCCTCTGCGTCCATGTCGACCACCTCACTCAGGCTACAGCCAGTGGTGCGGATGATGAAACTACAAGTCTGAGGTACTTCGATTTCAACCTGTTAGAAAAGATAAATGTTTTTTCTCTCTCCTTCTCTGAGAAACTTAAGCTGGAAAGAGAAAAATCAGATAACTAAAGATGATTGTGAAAGATCTTTCACGCACCGTGCAAGCGGCCTTGGGTCCATTCTTGAGCTGTGAGGCTCCGTTGATGGCATTCAGAGATTCAGCTTCATATTGGTATTCATATTTGTGAAAGGACTTGTACCGTTGGGCCACTAGAAGAGAAAATCAATGTTAGGAAAGGATTTTGGATGCAAAAGCTATTTACTCCCATAGCATTACTGTCAGTGTGTAGACTGGATGTCTCCACAAAAACTTTTTAACATATGCATGATCATAGCAAGTAGTCTGGTGTAACTTACGCAGGCAGGTTGGCTGATCTTGATCTTGGGCAACTGTTCAGAAAAAAGTCAGATAATAGTAGTATTAGTAACTCTAATGCAACAGACTACTGCTACTACTAATCCAGCATCATAATTATTATTGCAGCATGTCTACACACACAGGCGGGTAACATTTTCATTTATGACAAATTCTTACATGTTATTTTTAAATTTTATTATAACATACTAACATGACATTCTCCTGTCTAAGCTTATCTACATTAAATTTTTGTTGAATTAATTTCAATTATATCTTCCAACTACAGAGCAGTTTGTTAAAATTGACCACGGAAAGTCTTCCCTCTTAAACAATAGAGTGGGTATTCCCCAAAGTTCGGTCTCCTAACTGCATACTTGGATGATGTCCATCAGTGGCTACAACATAATCGTCTTGTATTGAATTTGAAAACTTTATGTAATAGAAAACAGGGCTCACTTGAACATTTTAATATCAAGATAGAGAATGATTAAGCAGAGGTGATAAGTGATTTCATGTTCTGAGGGATAATATTCGATCCATAGTGCAAAACTGATAAACATACATAGAAAATTTCAAAAAAGTAAAGACTGACTTTCCAATTGTTTCAAAGGAATCAGGCTCTACAAACCCACTCAGGCAGCCCAGGTATCTATATACTCTCTGATCTCTCATTTTTAACATTGTATAACGATTTGGGCTCAAGCATCCCCATCTACAATCAAACATCTTACATTCTTATACAATTGGAAATAATGGATAGAAAGCCTGTCCGGTGGCGACACTGCTACATGCAAAAGAGACAGAATTTCCTTAACTCTGGGAGCTCATTTTTGTTTTCTCCAATTACGTTTCAAATTTGTTATTAATGGTCTAACCCTAGAGCCTCTGCGTAGATATATCCAGAAACAAGGTAGTAGCTGAGTAACCACTGTATGAGCTAGGTGAATGGTAACTCTAAAACACCACAACGTACATCAAAATTTGGACAGTTTTCTCAATAAGCACATTACTTAAAATAAACTAAACTAAAATCAAGTGAATTTCATATATAAAGTCACTTACAACAAACCAGAGCTGTACCCACTTTTAGCTAATTGTACTGTAAATTACCCATGTATTGGTATACTTATGTGTATTATGTGAGGTGTATTTTGTTGTATATCCACATTTGTGGCGTACTGTGGGTTTATGATAGTAAAAGCAGTATATTTTAATTACACTGTACACCTAAAGGCCCAGCTAAGGACAAGAGTTAGTTAGTAGCTATAAACTCTGTGTAGCACATCAGTTTTATGCACGTTATTAGAACTATGTTAAATTGCACCATCCCTATCAATTAAAATAAATTGAAAGAAAAAAAACTACACAATTTAGGATTAAAAAATCATAACTATGAACTATTTTAAATGGTGTAAAATTCTAAGAGAAATGTTTTCTAAGAAGTACTTACAAGCCAAGGCAGATGTGCTGAGGAGCAGCAAAAGGCAGAGCTTTGAGTCACCCATGTTGGGTTCGTTGAAGCTCTCTCCCTTGGTATTGGCGAGTACTCAGACGAGACTGATTTCTCAGCCTCAGTTCGGGACTTTTATACCCTCAGCTGGGCTCTGTTAGGGGACTGAGAGGCACAGACAGTGATTTGAACGCTCAAAGTCCACTCCACCCTCCTGTGTGGAGGGACAAAGGCAAAAGGTTTGAAAAGATACTCATGGCTCAAACCATTCAATTCTGTCAAATCTTCAAAATGTCTTCTTTTAACTCCATCACAAGCATTTCATAGATATTTAAATGCATGTAGGGCTTTTAAAGAGATACTTTGATTATAGCACCTTAAAGCTTAGCCTTATCAGATACTGGTGGTTTTATAATACTTAACTACATCTAATATAATTTCAGCAGTTGTGTGGTCACAATGACTGTTTTCAGTCATATCCATGCCCTTTTCTTGGTGTTGTCTATTTTTAGATAAAAGCAGTAACACTTCAGGGTTAAATAAGCCATTTATTTATATGGGAAGTATTATATTCCTGTGATTTACTTATTCATTATGCAGAGTCATATGACAAACTAAAAAGTTTGGTAAAATATTTCACATTTTACTTGATTCATAGTTTGAAGTCAAGTTTCAAAGGTTCAAAATCAGGCAGAAGTTGATATTCCTGCACTTCTGCCTTAAAAATGCAATGTCAATGAGGTTAACTATCTAACAGCTCCTGTGTAAATTAGATCACTGATAAACACTCATTAGCTGATTAACGCTGAGTGATCAAGGCATGCTCCAAACACAAAGTCCCTCTAGATGTGAAATGATGATAAACTTGTCAGCTGCTTTATCCGTTGATGATGTTGACCAAAATACAAACCAACACCATAAAGCAGCATTGTCCCCATTAGGTGATTTTATTTATTTTTATTTTAAGCATTGCTATTAATCTGCTAGAGCTAGGCAAAAAGTGATGAGTTTTACATTAATTTAATTACATCTTTATGTACATTTATTAAACACAATACCACACAAATTCGGAATACACTCATTGTTTTAAATTGGCTAAAATTTACAATTTTATAACAACAATTACAATAGTTATAATGCATACAGCACAGTACCAGTACCTTGTTGTTCTGCTTCCACTGCCACCAGTCAAAATGAAAACAGTGTAAACATTCTCCAAACTTTGATACGGGTTAGATGAGGAACTCTCACCTACAAACATTCAAAGGTTAATGCAGAGTTTGTTTTGCTGTTTAAATTTGGACTGCAGTCCAGTTTGTGGCAGGTGCAGCACATGTATATTATCATAAATAAATCAAATGTATTAGAAATAAATAAACAACAATAACATTGGATTGGCTTTTGTACATCAATCACATAACTACTTTGAACATTGTGTAATGGTCTGTTGCAATATATTGTCATAAGTTTGCCAGATACTGAGAGTGTTTGCACTGACAGACATGCACACAGATAGGGTGCAAAGGGTTAGCTCATGCTTTAAAGGAACAGTGTGTAGGATTTAGCGACATCTAGCGGTGAGGTTGCAGATTGAATCCTGTCACATGTTCCAAGCGTGTAGGATAACTACAGTGGCTGATGTAAATGGCCCAATCTAGAGCTATTGAAAGAGTAGTGTAGGTCATCTGGAGAATAGCAGAGCTAGTGCATAGAGCATGTGTGTACATAGGAAGTGAGTGGTGAAGCAAGAGAGAGAGAGCTGCGGCGTACATATGTATTGTCCATCTGCCAACAAATCCCCCTAAATGTTACACACTGTTCCTTTAATCCAACATGTCAGATCTTCATATATTTACATAAATGTACAGTGTTTACCCGAGGATGGAGGAGTTGTGTTGCAGCAGCTATGGTGATCGTTTTTTGCACTACGTTTTGTGTGTTGGCAAAGCACGCCCTGCGGGGAGGTTACTATGTGTACGGAAAAGAAAACAACGTATTCTGTAACCACTACCGACTATCGGTTTAGAAAGTCTGGCAGTTGAGTGCTCCATTATTTTCGTAAGGCCAACCAGGAAGTTAGCATCACCCTGGGTTCCCTCGACAAAAAAATTATCCATTGGGTTTTGGATTATTGCAGAAAATAAGCTCTGTTGCAAAAAAATGTTTATGATACATCTTCACAATGAACACCACTTTTAGTATTTTTGAAGTGGAAATGCAATTGCTAGAATTAAACGTTAGGCAATAAACAAACTACACCACAGTTGCATGAACACGAGTATAACACAACAAGACTGTAACAGAGGACGAGTTGGCGTGATGACATTTACTAGTTTCACTTAGCCACTTGTTAGGAACCGCCTTTTATAAGACACATAACAGCTTCAAAATTCATGAGTGAGGTATTTATTAATGTATTTTATGTGTACCTTATTTCAGGAACTAACTAAACACCTATTAAAAAAACCCCATTGATTTCAAGACAAAGTGTTACCATGCCATAAATCAGCTCCTGGTTTTAGGACTCGTTCCTGTAGCACTCTATGGCTGCCCATGAAAACTGTAATAACTTTAGAAGAAGATGAAGAAGAATGAGAAGACAGAGAGGAAATACACCAGGCCACAGTGTGCTGATCACATCAATTTGGGTCTTGCTATTTTCAGTCAAAAGAAGTAAAGTGAAAAAAATGGCACATAATCCTGCTCTCCACCTGATGAGGCCCATGAGAGTGATTATAAACTCTGTGACCCACATCACAGTAGACAGACATGTGCAGCGTCCCAGCAGGGCAGCTGTTGGCACTCTTGCCTAATCAATTGTTGGGCATAAAGTTCAACTGTCTGAACCACTGAGAACACTAATTGTATTTATTAAGTACTATTCAAATGTATTATTTATTTATTTCCCGTTAAGTAGCCTGCAAAGTACATACAGCTTCCTGACGGTGCATATTCAAGCTGCCCAACAACTATAACACATGTCAAGTTGAAAGAGATACAGTAGTGCACAATATTATCAGCTGTATGCATTGCTCTGTGTAATCGGTGGTTATCTGCAGTCTCCTTAATCTCATTTCCCAACCTCTCAGTATAGATTGTGGTGCTGAGTAGTACGCCAAATCAGCAAACCCCAGCTTTGTGATCACATAAGGTCTGAGTGCTACTTCTTTAAACAAGACTGTCGAGATGATTCAGCAGGGCAAAGGTCACACTGACCTCTTGTTTTTACAAACCTAAAAATTATGTAGCCCTTCAAATCAAAATTAGAATAGACATTTTATGTTTGAATATTTTATTTAATCAAGACCACACACTGACATACAATCAGTACTGCAACTATGACAGTGATGAGACTGGCTGAGAGTAATAGTCATTACCTCCGATAGTCTGTATTCACCTTCATCCAGCCATTATCCACATTGCACTGCTGCACATACATTAACCTAAAATAGAAGGTGCTCATGGAGACGCCCACACAGTCTGTTAAAAGACCTACCACCTTGGCATTTATATTCAAATTTCAACTGAGGGTGCAAATTATTAAACTGAGGGTGCAATGTATGCTTTTGCACCCTCGTAGAGCTGGGCGGCAGTAGCTCAGTCTGAAGGGAGTTGGGTTGGGAACCGGAGGGTCACCGGTTCAAGTCCCGACATGGACCAAAAACTGAGTGTGAACTGGTAGCTGGAGAGGTGCCAGTTTACCTCTTGGGCACTGCCGAGGTGCCCCTGAGCAAGGCACCAAACCCCCAACTGCTCGGGGCGCTTGTCTGGAGCAGCCCCATCACTCTGACATCTCTCCATTAATGCATGTATGTGTGTTTCACGTCTGCATGTACCATGTATGAGTTTAACAGAGTGTAAATTGAATTTCCCCATTGTGGGACTAATAAAGGTAGATCTTCTTCTTCTTCTTCTTCTCCCCCAGGGCATGGCACAAATTGCATTCTTGTAACAAAGTAATGCAGCATTACTTGAATTAATAACTGTACTATTATTACCGCTTTGGAAATTGTAATCCCTTACACTACTCATTACTGGGGAAAGTAAGTACGTTACAGTAATGCATTACTGAGTAACGCAATACTGCCCAGCACTGTATATAATAACCTAACAAGATGTGAAGTAATTCTGTGCATCATTTTGTTTATTAGATACAACTTTAGTATTATACATAGAAGACATTAGGTCCAGGTTTTCAATATTATCAGAAAAAAAAACAATTCAACTTTAAAAGAAAGATTTGCTTTTGGTGCAATAATTGTTGGACTTCAAGATTGCTGTACATATTGCTGCTAAAACCATGCTATCAACATGTCATGGTGGGCAGGGCAATGCTTTAAAAAGGGATGAGAGGAGCTCATGCGATTGGCCATGGTCGCTATCAACATCTAATCTGGATTCACTCTAGCACCACCCTGTTTCCAAGTTTGCCGCATGCATCCAGTCATAGCCCTTGCCCCTGGCACATTGTGCACCTGACAGTAATTTGTACTTTGTGCCTTTATGCTGGAAAAGGATGTTCAACAAATGCAAAGAAAAAAACAAACAAACAAGCATGACACAGTAGCCAGGACAAGTCAACCCCCCCTTTCTCTCCCCATGTCTGTCTCTACTTTCACTATCAATACAGGGTGAAATGCCAAAAAGAATTATGATAAAATTTTAAAGAGCAAAACTACTAATATCTTAGTATCATCATCATCATTTGGTAGCATAAATGAAGCAAACTTCCTCTGTAAGAGTCTCCTGTGTATTACCAAAATGCTCTATTTTAGGACCTATATTATTATTATATTTGAATACTCCAAAATTGGACTCTGTATTTATTCTTGCTGAAATGGAAGCTGTTATGCAGATGATACACTACTGTATCTTCCTGAAACCAAGTGTTGTCTGTGCTGCCTGAGGATTTTACATGCTGGGGGAGGTCTCAGACTATCTTTGCTCGAATAACTATCCTTGGGCTTCTGTCCTTGCATGTCTATAACTCTTGATTATACCACCTTTGACAAAAAATATTTCATGAGGTTAAATTCTACGCTATTTCCATCTTACATCATCTGTTGGAAAATTAAAATCTATTCTCAAGATTAGTGACCTGCAGATTGTTTAACATCAAAGTTTGGCCAAAAAAGCTTTAACAAAAACAGTTTTCTCACCGCTTCTCTCTCATATTTCATAATTTCCTCCAAACTTCACCAACTTTGTTATAGAAGATATTTGTATGCGTGCCCTTAAAAAGGTTGCTATTTGCTTGCATACACTGACAGAAGTCTTGAGTGCATTATGCTATTGCAACAACATTTTGGGAGCAAATGCACAAATCAAGTCTGAGCTATTCTGCGAAATTTGTAGGCATTTCACTTTTAGGTGGAGCTGCAACAACATGGCTAATTGCTGTAACTCCGTGTTTCAGTCTGTCTCGTTTGAAATTTTGCACAACTCGTCATTATAGAAAACCACAATATGTAACTCATAAATGATTTAGATATACAGTAAATCTAAAATGTATTCTGCAAATATCAACATTATTATATACCAGTTGTTTTATTGTATACCAAATATGCATTGTTTAACATGCAGTTCTGTATTTTATATCCATAAAATATAATCTGTATATTTCAGCACAAACAACTGCAACACTGTTAACTGCATAATACAGTTTGTAATAATCATCCTGCAGTTTACTGACCTACAGTATTAGTCAATCTGGTTGAGCAAACATTGGCTGAAAGTCCAGACACAATGAAGTCATGCACAGGGTATCTCTGTGTCATAAACCGCCATGTTCCTCAAAGTGATATTGTTCTTCAGCTTTATCTGGAACTGACTGACAGATAGCACTTTAGACCAAACCTGATAAAACTTCACTGATAGAACCTTCTACAAAGACAGATCAAAGTTTATCACGTAACGCACAGTATAGTGAACACATGCAGAACTCCTTAAATCTTTGCATAATTAGCATAAAGGTCCCTATGTTCGAATATTATGAAAGTCTCAGGACCAACCAGTCAGAGAAGTTATGCTATTTTTAACATTCAACCTACCAGTTTCTGACACTTTTGTTAAAATTATTCAGAAATGTAATGCTTTCTGTAATTCTTGACACAGGGGTAGCATTAGTTGGAGAGTTACTGCATTAAAGTACATTTTACTGCTCAGGTACTTGTGTCAGTTTTCACACCTTGTACCCAAAGTATTATATGGAAAGAAGTCACAGAAGAAAGCACTGAATATAGGACACACTGTCCATGAATTTGCACCATAAAGTTTGGTGTTATATCTACCTAGCTATAGTATCTTTATTTCCGATTTGCACAGCAAAGCCCATTCTAATCTGTCCAGAAGTTTTTGAGTTGCTCAAAGCAGAGGCATTTATGGATGAGAATTATGTAATGAAGAAGAAGAAGAAGAAGAAGAAGAAGAAGAAGAAGAAGAAGATAGTCCTTTATTAGTCCCACGAGGCGAAATTCAATTTTTTTCACTCTGTTGTTAACTTATACACGGTACATGCAGACCCGAACACACACATGCACAAACATGCAACAATGGAGAGATGTCAGAGTGAGGGGGCTGCTCCTGACAAGCGCCCCGAGCAGTTGGGGGTTTGGTGCCTTGCTCAGGGGCACCTCGGCAGTGCCCAAGAGGTAAACTGGCACCTCTCCAGCTACCAGTTCACACTCAGTTCTTGGTCCATGTCGGGACTTGAACCGGTGACCCTCCGGTTCCCAAGCCAACTCCCTACAGACTGAGCTACTGCCGCCCCCAGAGAGTAATGATGAGCATTATGTCCAAATTACTAAAAGGTCAATGCATTCCATTCAGGAAAGAGTTGCATCAATATAATTACTGACTGAATTGATTATAGCATACAATCATAAACTTTACATTTTCAGAAGGAGAGTTCAGTGATTGAATTATATATTTCATTGAATTGCATTTCAGAAGAGTTTAAAAGATCTGAAAAGTTTCTTGCAATCACAGAACTTGTCTATGTGAGCATAGCAGCATTTACACACAACCTATTTTAGTCACCCTCCAGGTTGAAAGTCCCTTTCCTATCGACTGCAGGACTCACACACAGTACTCCACCTGTACAGAATCAGCCTGTACAGTACATCATATACACTGCACATTTGGCTTCCTTCCAGCAGACGTATGTACACATGCATTTACACACACAGACACACACACACATGCACATTGTCATTGGACTTTGATTGGCAAAATTGTGTTGGATTCAACCTTTGTTCTATTTCTGAAGACCTGACTGACTGCTACCACAGTAAATATGTAGGTATGAAAGTCAGGCACATTTTTGTCAAATGGTATGAGGTTTAAATAATAATCATGTCCACAAACTGATGCACACAAACGCTTCCTACACTCAAAAGCTATAGCTTGATCGGGAAGCTGCGACAAAGAAGGTGAGACTCAAAGGGTTGGGATTTCATATTTCCTCTCACTGCTAAATGAACATACAATGACAATGCCAACATGAAGGTATAATGTTTATGACATTCACCATCTAAGTTTGTGTTATCATGCTAACACTTGCTAATTGGCATTAAACGCAAACAAAGGAGAATGTCATTAGTTTTGCAGATAGCGGGTCATAAACCAACGTGTTGGACAATCTGAAATATTGAATTGATGATGATGGTGGTCAAAGTTATTCTAATTCATGCTCTACTGACAGTTCAAATTGTCACAGCAATCCATCCGCTAGTCAGTGAAAAACAAAAACGTAAACTTCTAGAGGCAAATTCATCAGCTCATCAAAGTCAGTAGGATAGATCATCTGGGAACCATGAATATCTGTACACAATTCAGTGCCAATCCATCAGGTAGATGTTGAGGTATTTCACTGAATAAGTGAAGAGGATAGAGGAAAAATAAGTGGATCACCAAAGTCAGTAGGATTCATCCTCAGGAACCTTGTTGTCTCATTGTTGAGATATTTCTTTGAACTAGAAATGTCAACCTGATTGTGGCACTAGAGGAAAGGTCAGGGGGTTGTTGAGACATTTCAGTCAGGACCAAAGTGGTTGTGCTAGTGTGGCTAAAAATTATTATTGTTATGGCATCTTTAAAGTGTCACTGCTCCGCCACAGCTTTATTTACCTGAGGTTAAAATAACTTTTAACTTAAGGAATGTCTGCTTAGTAATGCCTCTATCATCACAGCACAATGTTAAGTGAAGACATGCTGAAGTGCAATGCTTTAAATTAAGTATTTGCATGTATTTGCATTGTAGTGTGCATTGTATTTGCATACATTTTCAATTGCATTTTTGATATGCATCGTAATATTTAATACTTATATTGAATTAAGATATTTGGTTGCATTATTTATAGTGATACCTGTATTAATAATAAATATTGTACTGTATATATTACATTATATTTCATTTACTATGCTTGTGTCACACATTTATCACCTGGCATGGATCACCTGAATAAGCTTAGACACAGGATTAAACACAGGATTCACAGGAAAATAATGTAGTCACTGCAGATATAAAGTCTCTGTTCAGGCTTTCATATTGGCCAAGAGTGCAAGCACAGCAGAGCTTGAGATAACAAGTGGGGAAGCAGGGCAGCCATCGGGCCGACCAGTGGACTCTCAACATGAGTTTTGGGCAAACATGAAGCAAGTCTGCCATTGGGACACATCTACATGTTTCACAAGTTTAAAAAAGACATTGTCACAATATGGCCTCACAATGCTTTCTAAAGTTGTTTTTGTATATACAGTATATGACTCACATGATTATCACAATTTTTACATTTCAGTCCCTGAAATTGTCCCACTGTAATATCATTCACTTACAGTCTTCATCTAGAAACTTCTAGGAAGGTCTACTCAGCACTGCTACTATCAACACCGCTCAATAAAAAGTGAAGTAGTGCAAATATGATAAGCAAGCTGCAGGTTTTACAACGCATGTAACTTATCAGTATACCAGCATGTCCACATGATTCTACTGTCTGCAGCTTTATCATCTTCTTTCGATCGAAGCATGTCCAAAAAACTGCCCATGAAATCAGTGATTGTATTGCTGTTGTCATAAACAAACAAACAAAAGATTATTGCCAAAATGACTGATTGCATCTTTCTAGCTTCAGCTTCTAACTGAAATGTAAACAATGCACAAAAGGGACTGAATCTGTGGGGGAAAAGCTGGATAGCCTTCCTACAAAAAGGAAAAATGGCACAGTTTCTTCATGAACAGAGCTCACTTGGTCAAACTGAGGAGGTAGTTAACAGAGATGGAAATCACTTTGATTATACAAAACCTGTTGATCAATAATCAAGAAGCCTAATTTGATCCATTTTTGTTGGTCAGAGCTAGAAATAGACTTGGTCATGGCTGACCTAAGGCTCTCAGATGGTTTGTTACACAGAACTATGTAGCTGTCATTGGAAACTGCTTGGTAAAGGGCACTTTCAACAAATACTTGTAAGATGCCTGGATGAAGCATCTTTCAGACAAACTAAGGAAAGAGAAACATTGCCGTCAGTGGTGTTTTTTACTCTTTCAATGAAGAAATACTCTGCAGTTCTGATATAACTGATGCTATTGCATCATCTATGTTAACCTCTTCAGCCATTTTTGTTTAGAGCGAACTGTCACCTCTTTGTGTTATATCATGCTATGGTCTCACTGGGTCTCAGTTCTCACATGTCTAAGCCACACCCTTAGCTGCAGTGGCTCCTCACAGGACGCTGATTGGTCCGTCTGTCATGTGACATTACTTTGTAACATCGTGAAAATCCAGCTGCTGTGCAAGGTTACACTAACACAAGACCATCACTATTAAAGCATTGTTATTTATATGCACAACAGAGTTGTAAGCTTTCAGTTTTTTAAAGTTGTCACTACAGTGTTCGCATTTAACAAAGTGGAGTTGCTTTATAAGATGCCTTTGTTGATCACCAATAACTATTTTTTGCTTAAAGGTACAGTGTGCAACATCTGGCGGCTTCTAGCGGCATACTTGTCAACTCACGTTTTTCACCGGTTTCCTCCCGGGTTCACAGTTCTCCTGTATTTCTCCCTATTTCTGAGAAATTTACACATTTTTTTTTCTTTTTCATGACCTTAGCCTTAACAGTGGGTATAATCCCTACTGTTTCCACCCACAATAGAGGTGCACCAGCTGTCATTTCCCAGCAGAAGACAGCAGTCTATGCTCACGACACAGCACAATTTGAGCTCATGTTTAAGCTGCACTCGTAACAGCGTGCAGCTCCTAAAGTTGGGTTTTGCACAATGCAGTGAACAGCTGTCGTGGCGCAGCACTAGCCATAATAGGTGTCACACAGTTTTTTTGGTGCAGTTGTCGTGTTGTGTCTGAAAGGACTTTCAGTGAGTGAGAGATGGAGAAAGAAATGGAGAGTACTATGAGAAAGAAATACTCAAGCAGGAGCAAAATGAAATAGAAATGGATGAATATTAATTCATGCCAGAGATTCACATGCCAAGGTCACGCCAGAGGGGCAAATTATTCAGTTTTCTTTCCTGGGAGTTAAAGGTAAGATAAAAAGTTTAACATAAAAATGCTGCTTCAATGTTTTCATGTTCTGTTGCTGCAGTTTAGTAGTTTAGCTTTGGGAATTTAAAATGAATATAAAGTGGAAGTTGCAGTACATGCTGAAATAAATGCTGCAGCTCCTCAAGTCCAACTGAGGTTTCCCATGTCTTGTTTCCCAGCAGCTGGGTGGAATGATGATGGTTAGCAAGTGACATTATCGACTCTGGCCCAAAGACTCTATATATAGATATAGACAGCCCATTCTAAGGTGACGAAAACACAACAGGTCTTATTTTCAGTTGATTATACACTATATAAAACATAATTATTACCATAATATTCCATTTCTACCCATAGATTCCCCCTAAATGTTACACACACTGACTTTTTTGGCCATTTGGGGGCAGCAGAAACAAGCAGCAAACATGACATTGACTTATTATCACTTAAGTAGATATGGCACACTTGTCAGCAGCAACATTTGGGGTTGTTTTTCTGGTCACTTGTAGACATAAAGTGAACTGAATTTAATGTATTGAAAATTGGCATGTTATTATGTCTCAATCAAGTTAAACCTTGATTTCAGTACTACATGTTCCCTAAATATTGACAGAAGACCATAGAGGGGAGCATTGCCCCTCACTCTGTTTAATGTAAAGACAGGCAAATCAATATTTTAGGAGTGTGTGCAGCTGCAGTGATGGCTGGTCACAAATCATGTGAAAGTTGAAATGTACATGTGTGCCATGGAGGAAGGACAGAGGGTCAACAAGTTTATTTATGACATTTAACGCTTTTGCAACACGTGTAGACTTGAACTTGAGTTTATCTAATCTTTTCACTTTAATCGGGACAGTAGGAAGCCCTGCTGGTTCATCAGTTAAGTAGCCAAAAAATAATATATGAAGTAAGAATTGTCTTTGAAATCATAATAATTTTCTTGCGGAAACATACTGTGCAGATAGACCTGCTAACCCACGTAAAAGTAAGATGAACTCTGACATTGCTCAAAATGTACCATAAAGGGAGATCTGTCAAGTATTTGATAGTCTTATCAACATGTGAGTGGACAAATATGCTGTTTTATGCAAATGTATGTATGTATTTATTAGTAGAAATCAATTAACAACACAAAATAATGACACATATTGTCCAGAAACCCTCACAGGTACTGCACTTAGCATAAAAATGTGCTAAAATCATATCATAGCAATAGCTGCTAGTGTGTCAGTGTGCTGACTTAACTATGACTTGCCCTAAACTGCTTGTGATTATCATAAAGTGGGCAGGTCTGTAAAGGGAAGACTGGTGGGTAACCATAGAACCCATTTTTATTCACATATCTTGAGGTCAGAGGTCAAGGGACCCCTTTGAAAATGGCCATTCTCGCCATAATTTAACATAAGTTTGGAGCATTATCTAGCTTTACCTTCACCACAAGCTACTGTAACATAATTTTAAAACTGAGCCCACTACAACCTAAAAATCACAAGTTTTGTTAATATACTAAAGGAATTTGTGGTGTTAAAACTAAGTTGCGTTAACCCTATTAGCCCTATTAAAATGATTATATATTAAATTACTGGCACAAAGTAATAGTGAAGTAATGGATGGAGGTTGTTCTTTCTGATGGCAAAAGGTGACATATTCTGAGTCTGTTTGATGTTTATTTCATGGTAATAACAGCTCTAACTACTGACAGCATGCATCATTTTTTAGTCTGAGAGCAAAAGGCCAACCATTTTAGATACAGCATATAAGATCTGTATTTGTGTGAATGTGGTTGTTTATATTTGTATGTGCTTGAACATATCTATGTGGATAAAATAGCGATTTGTAGTTTTGCGACAACCTATTGTAATGTCCTACCAAAACAAAGGAGATTTGACAACATGGTCCTACTACATCCAAATACAGAATACTATTTAATAATTGGCTAGAAGGAGACAGTGCTTGTAAACAGTAAACACCCCTATGACAAAGTAAAAGACCTGTCTGGTCCAATGAAACCCACCCATCGAGCTGTAGGTCCGACCTACCAACCAGCAACTGTACAACAGACTTGAGGGCTGTCAGTGACCTCTAGTGGATTATTATGTTTCTGCAGAACAACATAGAAATTACCCCTCTGTATACAGTAGTCCTACATAACTACACTACTTCATGTTCAGTTCCAGCAGCAGTCATTATGTCTTGTTGTAGTGTCCTTGAGCAAGACTTAATATACTGAATCCTTGCTCGCTCACCCCTTACCTCATTTTTAGGAGGGTAGGGGTGGGGCACAGGGGATGTTCAGGGGTAGATAAAAAGTGAACAGCAGACATCACATAGGAGTGGTGTACATCCTCTGAAAGCTGGGACCCTGACGATTAATTTGAGGTGCAGATACTGTGTATCAAATTATTGTAGCTATTAATAAGAAATAAACAAAGTACTTAATAAATTAATTCAAATACATTTTGAAAGTGTGTAAGGGTTTATAACATTATGACAGAAGTATGACGGTGATTCCCGTGCTTGTCTCAGCAACTGGCAGCAACTTTTGGGTTGATACCATCTTTTACACAGATTTGGTGTTAAACCATTTTTTGCCACTCAAGAATTGATAAAATTGGGAGAATTGCATTTTTTGATGATTGGATGGTGGGCAAGCCTGTTCTGTAAACTGCTCAGAAACACTCTTATTTTCAGTTTACAGAGGGAAGCCATCCATCCTCTGAATGCTCTAGGTCTCTAGTTTGTGGTTAGAAAGGTCAGCACAGGTCATTTTACACAGTGAGGTCAAATGTCAACAATGGTCTCACTACAGTGAAATGGCTACTATGGGGATTAACATCATCACACATTAATAGAATTGGGCTCAATGGATCCACAAGAGTCTCAGCTTTACAGTGATACCCAATTTTTGTAATTCAAGACTGTTTACGGACCCCAGTATGAAGAAATATTCAAATATCCATTCCATTTTTGTTCTATTGCATGCATGCAAAAAAAAAAACTGCATGTGATTATCATAAAGTGGGAGACTCGTGGGTACCCAGAGAAGCCATTTTCATTCACATATCTTGGGGTCTGAGGTCAAGGGAGCCCCTTGAATATCACCATGCCAGTTTTTCCTTACCAAAATTTAGTGTAACTTTGTAGCACTTGACATGGTTAGGATTAGATTTTCTTGTTTCATATGATACCAGTATCTTCACTCTAGGTTGAGCAATGAGCCGCAACAACCTCTGAATGATGGAATCGTGGCCAGGCCCGCCACAGTTTTAAGGGGTTAAACTTCTATAGTATGCTTTTAATTTAGGCAAACACAAAATAGATTTTACAACAAGGAAAAAAAGTAACTATGTAAACATTTATTTTTTTCATTGACAAAAAATAGTATTAGTTTACAGCAACATCTCACTGTCTTCATCATCAGTTTGTTCAGTTGCCACGGAAACAGGGTTGCGTCAATATTTAATCTTAAAATATAGAGGTTGACCGATATGGGTTTTTTATGGCCGATGCTGATGCCGATTTATTGGAGAGTCAGGATATTTAATGCCAATTTTTTTTTGGGGGGGGCGATATATTTGGAGGATTTTCTTTTATTTCCTCCATTTGATAAAATATAATAGCTTAATAATAATAACAAATGATACACAAAATTTATCAACTTCAGTAAACATTTATTGAACACCTATAGTCTGTCTCTTCAATCTATTTTGTTTTTGCACTGCAGTGCACTTATATATTTTGAATAAAAATAATGTATCATCTAAATATTGAATACATGAAACAGATAATAAAAAAAAACTAAACTTTGTCAAATGAACTTTTGAATGAAAAAATAAAGTTTAATGCACTTAGCAGCATTTATACACCTGCTTGATAATTGGATTAAATTGCTCAGACATCAGCCAGTGCTGATTATAAAAAAGTCAAATAATCGTCAATTAATTGGTCAAACTTCATTAAAATATAACCAATTTCAATACTACAACAATTCAATATTTAGCCTAACATATTGAATGCATGGCACAAGTTTGGTAATGGTCAGCAATCAATATTTGAATATTTGTGAATTTCCCCACTGTGGGACCAATAAAGGAATATCTTATCTTATCTTATCATATCTTATCTTATCTTATTTAGATCATCAAGTATCTCACAGTGACGCTATAAATTGAACATGACTTGAGTCAAGTTTTTTTTAGTTTTTTAGTTTTTGGTCAAATCTCAATTTGTCGGTTTGACTTGGTTAATGTTTTGCTTGTGATAACCAATAACAACATCCATATACAGTTTAGACTTTACCTTATAATGGCCTTAAAATGGTGGTTTAGAACATTTGAAATGTTTTTTTTCATTTTTCAATGAAGTCATGGCAATGTTTTTCGTCAACGACAGGCCTGTGACAGTTTTAAGGTCCAAACTGGCGACAGCAGCTAAAGCAACCTCAGACTACTTTATCACTGCCTCAGACCCCCCTGCCTCGTCTGTATTGTACTCACCCTTAGTGATAAACACTGTGTGCTTATAGAAACAGGTGTCAGGCTTCAGGAAGACACACACACACACGCACACACACGGTTAATTATTTATCCACTTAACTGAAATGCTGACATACACACCGCCCTGCCTGCAGTGTCACTTTAGCCTACACAAGAGAGGTTTCTGTCATGATGCCTGTACATCTTCAGAGAAGCTGAGAGAGAAGTCATACTGGGGAAAGATGAAATTAGGTTAGCACTTTATTATTATGCAATATATATTATGCAATATCACTGCTTTCCAGTGCAGCCTGTACCACAACACGAGAGGGACCTATGATGGATTAAATACATTATCAGAGCACATGATGATGTTGGCGTTTGTAGGTTGTAATTAAAAAAGATTATCCACCAAGGAGGTATGATGTCAACACTCTCCAGCACATTTACCTCTTAAAAACAGGAATATGCCAGTACAAATACAACACTTGCCTATAGGATGCCATATACTGTACTTTATGCTTGAATAGTTTCTTTGAATTTGATTATTTAAATGGGGTTCTGCAATGCAATATGCAAGTTTGGTGCACTTGCAGAGTACTTCTCCTAGTATCAACATTTCCCTTCAAATGTGAACCGTTTATTTTAGATATTGTGCTAATAATAGTCTCCTGTGATAATTTTCCACAGGACGCTGCTGTCACTGTTTGTACGATGGAAGCAGTGAGTGTGGACCGATCCATTCAGCTCCCTTGGAGGGGGGGACTGTAAGTACAACAAGTCGACAAACCGTTACAAAATACATTTAAATAAAAACTACACTTATTTTGGACTATTTTGCGTATTAATTGTAATGACAAACTGTGCTCAGTTCTCCAGCATTCAAACCAAGTGTGTTTAATTGCCTTCGATGTGACATGGAAACCCTTTATTTGTAAGTTGGGCAAGTCGGATGAAAACCGAGCTCTGTGCCACATCTTCCACTAAATGATAAAGCCGCCGCGCCGGGAACTGGAGGTAGGACCAGGACCGACCAAATAAGAAGCTAGCATAAAAAAACACATTATTTAGGATATTCCGGTTAAACTTAACATCTTATTTTCTCTGATAGTGTTGGACGGTGGTGAAACTCATCGGAGCATCTTACATTGTTCTCGTGGTGGAGTTTTATCAGTAGTAGGAGGTGTTTAGGTTTGGCTACTGTAACTTTGGTTAACGGGTAATTTGGGCTGTTGGTGACGTGAAGTGGGAAAGTGGCATTTTAACCCGGAACACTCCAAACAACTATTACTCCTAAAACAGGTAAGTTTACATGGCTTTACTGAAAAAACACAACAAATACTGGTTAAAGCTACTGTAATGTCCCGTCTGCTCCAGTGCTGAGTCTAGTATTCTGGTCTGCTGTGTCAGTTTCCCCAACTCAGGACGGTGTTGTGGGCTACACCCATGTAGACTAAACTACATCTCACCTACACTTCATAAAAAAATCATTTAAAGTTTATCCAGCTGTTGGCAGACTCAAAAATACATTTTAATCAATGCAAGTTTTTAAGTAGCTTCAAACACAATCTATTCATTTATATATGTAGCTGCAAAGTAGGGCTTGGCAATATTTTTATGTTTTTATCCTATATAGGCTAGATCACAATATGACAAATCTATGCATAACCACATTAAATAAACAACTGTTCAGGGCGATGATCTGGGGTCAAGATAGATAGATAGATAGATACTTTATTGACCTCGAAGGAAATTTAAGCATCCAGTAGCTGACACATCCCAACACCAGTACACGCTAAAATCAGACAAAAACAAATTGAATAAAATAAAAATAAGATAACATAAGTACAGCAATGAAGTGACAGTGTGCCAGTGGTAGTGCAAATAGTGCAAGAGTACTGAATACAGTAGTGTATAGTAGTGTATGATACAGAAGTGTAAAGTATTAGTATAATAGTTGTAGAACTGTATAATACAAGAAGATGTAAGACATGATATGAGAAGATATAATAATAATTATACTGTATATAGGTGTAGTATAGGTTAATACAACAATAGTAATAGTAATACTAATGATGGTACTATGTATATAATATGAATGAAATATACAGTTTCCAGCAGTCAAGTACTCTGGTGAGTGTGTAAACAATGTAAACTACACAAACAGTAACAAATAGGAATATGAATAGCATATGTCCACTGTTGGAGCAAACTTTTATATGGGTAAAACAACACGCCTCAGTAACCTGTTAATATAATAATTACAGATCGGTTGGCGATTAATCCGGCTGAATATTTGCCATTTTTCATTATCGGCATCGGCCGATGTCTGAGCTTATTTAGCCAATTATCAAGCAGGTGCATAAATGCTGCTAAGTGCACTAAAACTCTATTTTTTCATCCAAAAGTTAATTTTTTCATTTCCTGTTTCATGTATTCAATATTAACATTCTACATTATTTTCTGCAATGCAGACACAAAATGTAGATTGGAGAGACAGACCATAGGTGTTGTTCAATAATTACTGAAATTGTGAAATTTTGTGTTATTTGTTATGATTAAGCTGTTAGAATAATCAATTAATAGCGCAGCTGTGTATGTGTGCAATGGTTTAATGAATTTGTCTTGTCTTCTGTCTTTGCAAAACAGATCTTGATCTCATTGAGTTTTTCATCACAGTTTGCTTATTTGGACAAGAGATATTTGTAGATTCATGTAATCGTTTTATGATTTAGGGCTGACCTGAATGCTTTAAAGCTTCACCATGGTAGTTGTTAATAGGTATGTAATAATAAAGTGTAAATCCCAAAATAGTCCATGAAGTGATCCCTCAGCATTATTCATTATTCATATTCAATATGAATTATTATTAGTTATTCTCTGACAGAGATGGAGACTGACAGGCAGAAGAATATGTCAGCCTGCTGAACTGCGAAGCTTAAAGTGTCTGAATATTTCTCACCAAACTTCGAAGCCCAATAATGGTGTTCAGAGGATCCCTAATATGATACTGCTGAAAGTCTATCAATGATTATATTTAGTTATTGAGCAGCTGTAAGAAGAATATATGGTTTGATAATGCAGTATTGATGAGTCAAGCTCCTTTTAGGGATTATCCATCACTGCCAGACCACTAATTTCAGCTGCAATTCCACACTATTATTGCTGCATTTATTTTATTGACACTTTTAAATAAAGCCAACACATGAAGAGTGTATCCAAAATCAAATAAACCCACTCACCAGTTGAAAAACTAACATTCTTACAACCCTGCTGCTAAAATAAAAATAAAAATAAATATGATTTTGCAGTAGTGAATTTTTGAGCAATGGATATTGTGGAGGGCCCTAAACAGAATTTAAAAAAATGCTGTATTAGATGATTTTGAAAGCAACAGCAAACCTTTGAAATTTGAAATGCAAACACACAAAAAATGATCTTGTTTCTCGAGTCTTGATATATATCTCCTGCCCTGTGTTTGGCCCAGATTGATAGTTACACCGCCTCCCTCTCATAAGCCTCAGCACTACTATCCTGTTGCCTTGACTACTGGTGTGTCAGGGGACTTCATCCTGATCCACTGCATGATTTTCTCTGACTCTAGTTCAGAGAGACTGCCGTGAAGCAGCGCTGACAGCGAGAATAACTTGATAGTTAATTTTCTCTTTTTCTTCCTCTCACACTGGACCAACTCCTCACCCACCCGAAGCAGTCTTAGTTACCAGTAGTACACACAACTTCAGGCTGCAGTGCTGCCCGGCTCATCCACGGCACAGCAGGCTCCACGCACCACTAAAATGGTAACTCTGCTTTCTTTCTGTGCGCCGAGCCATACCAGTTTGTTTGATATAGGCTACATTCCTTTCAAAAAGAGGCACGACACAGAAAGCATGCACAACATTTACATACTGCAGAGCTGAGGATGGGAAATGTTCTATGAAATGTAGGGTCAGTCTGTTTGGGGGTGGGGGAAATGATCCAGCTGATTAACACTGTCTAGATAGATTAGATTAGGTAGATAGGTAGTGTAGCTAGATAGATAGATAGATAGATAGATAGATAGATAGATAGATAGATAGATAGATAGATAGATAGATAGGTAGATTAGATTATATTAGATTAGATTAGGTAGATAGGTAGTGTAGATAGATAGATAGATAGGTAGATAGATAGATAGATAGATAGGTAGATTAGATTATATTAGATTAGATTAGGTAGATAGGTAGTGTAGATAGATAGATAGATAGATAGATAGATAGATAGATAGATAGATAGATAGATAGATAGGTAGATTAGATTATATTAGATTAGATTAGGTAGATAGGTAGTGTAGATAGATAGATAGATAGGTAGATAGATAGATAGATAGATAGATAGATAGATAGATAGATAGATAGATTAGATTAGATTAGATTAGATTAGGTAGATTGGTGTAGATAGGTAGTGTAGATAGATAGATAGATAGATAGATAGATAGATAGATAGGCAGGTAGGTCGATAGGTAAGTTGATTATATTATATAAGGTAGATAGGTACTGTAGCTAGATAGGTAGGTAGGTAGGTAGATAGATAGATTATATTAGATTATTTATGTTAGATTGGTTGGTTGGGCTGGTAGATTGGGTAAGTAGGTGGATGGATGCATGGTATATAGATAGATTAGGTAGATAGATATTCACTGAAATTATTAAAATGATGATGGTACCAAACTAAGATATTTTCTTTAATCTGTAGTACTGGATGTGTAGGATAGGACATTAAAATGGTAGTTTGACACATATTCACCTTTAACAAATATATCGATTTCCCCCTCATCCTCAAGGTCGTTGAAGAAGGCAGGGACACAGGTGGATACGGGTCTTGGGGTACAACACACACAGTCATGCATTGCGATTGGCTCAGTTTCATGGAGTGCAGACCAGATTTTACTGCGCACATGTTGTACCCCAAAGATTGGCATTGCTCGTCTTGCTATTTGAAAATTGCAGTAGGCCATATCCCAATTTTGATAACATTTTGAGGGAGTTTTTTCCTTAGAAAATGACTTACATAATTAACTGATTTATCAAAAATAACTTAATTCTGTCCATTAACTACATCTTTCAATTTATTTTCCAAATGAATTTTTAACACCTGGATGTAAACATTGATACTAGTTGATGTTGTTTTTTATACTCGACCAACTGTTGTACTGTCAGAAGCAAAATGAGCTCCATCAGCTATGTGTCATGCTTTATGGATCGATGGACTATCCAAACACATACCTTTCATCTCTCCTCCTTTGGGATTTCTGTGCTGATACAAGAAGTAATGATAGTCTGGGAAAAGAATGGAGGCTTTCTTTGTTGTGACAAGCCATCATCCAGGAAATTAAGTCGGCCTAAAAGAACGGCAAACAGCAGTGAAAACGGCCCGATCAGAGAGGTTTACAGGATCTCCTCTGTAGCCTTGGGGAGGGGGATACTTGCTGCTTTGGAGCCTGTGTGTGAACCAGTCTCATTAGGCCGGGAACCCACTGGAAAAAGTGGACCATACAGAGCAGGAATGGCTATGGGGGTTGGGGACAAGAAGAGAGACTATTGCTGTGTAACTGAGGGGAACTGCAAACACTGAATCTGGAATGGCAATCTGTTGTGTATCAAACAACGCTCGCAGACAGTGTTCGGTGTTTGAAACTTATTCTGCATCTCCAGCAGTCGAGGCAGCGAGAGCGTGATTCTCTCTGCAAAGGAGGTCATGTAGATGTCAGCGCAATATCTAGCAGTTATTTCTGACCACATTTCTAAAACATTTTCCACTGCACCGAGTAGCAACTTGACTTACCCAGTTCCCAGCTGTGAAAACATTTAAAACATCCTGTGACGTCTCAAATGAAGGTCCTGTATGCGCTGCTTGCATTTTATAAGCACGAATGGAGCAACGATACAGCTAATTGCCCATCGTATTGAGGCAAACAACAGTCCCTGCTGCAGACATTGTCCTGCTTTCTTTCTTTTTTATTCTAAGAAGTAAAAGAATATGAAATAAGCCTCAGCTGCAACCCATATTTTATTTGTGGGAATACAGTTTTAGGCTTTAATGAGCATTTCAGAGGCCAGGAGAATCTGTAAAAAATGTTTTGTTAAAAGTGTGTTTATTTTAACTATCATTCTCTTTACCAGAGTACACACTGGTTTGCTGTTTTTCTCCACAAATTACAGCTATCTCCCCTTGAAAGCAAACTCTTAATTTAGCAGCAGACGTTCTTGAAATATCATGGCAGCACTTTTCATTCTCCCAGCCTGGAATCTTCTGGGTTTCATGTGGTTTTTGTGTGTTTGAGGGAATAAATAGCAACGCCCATATTTACGTCTGCTCCTGCTCGGGCTGCTCTCTGAGCTGTCCTGGAAAAGTCCATGTGACCCAGAGCTGAGGAGATGATGCCGCTTCCTCATCCTGTTGTGTGTTAGAGCGGAGGGACGACGGTCCGGCCTGCAGGGCAGTGTGTAATTTACACCATATAAAACACAGTCAGCAGACATGTTCTCAAAATGAGTATCACTTTTATTCCAGTTGGTCATGTCTGTACTGTAGTGTTCACAAGCTTGCTACTAAGTTGATTAAGGCACCACAACATCCTATGATTTGATAATGTGTAGTTACTATTTCAAAATGCAGTAGAAGGCTTTTGCTCTGTTTGAAATCAATATTTCCCTTATTTCAATTTCTACTCTATAGAGAAGCGTTTTGTACAGACTCGTTTTGTGAACAGTGCTCGCGTTTCGCTTAGCACCACTGTGTGTAAGTACACTCGTAAAGTCTCTCAAATCTTAAAACATTTCCAACAAAAAGTTAAACAGTCTGAAATTCATATTATGGCATTGGCATTTTCAAAATCACACCCACCACACTGACTATTTAGCATCACTCATGAAGAGTATGTTGTTTTTTTTATGTAACCTTTTATTGCTGTGCCCTTTGCCGAATCGCTGATTAGGGCTGAACGGTTTTGAAAAAATATCTAATTGCGCTTATTTTGACTGCTATTGCAATTATGATTTGTAATATTATTATGATTGTAATATATTAGAGGGAATGATAAATTCTACTACCTATGAGAACTACCTTTGCAGCCAATCAGAGCAGACTGGGCTTTTCTGCGAGACAGGCGCTAAAACTGAGGATTGACTGAGAATGAATACATAAGTACATTCAGACAAAAAGTATGAGAATAATCGAGGCTGTTTTCTTGTCTGTCTTGGATTATGGTGATGTTGTCTATAGACACACCTCTGCTCCACTCTCAAACCATTTATTTATATTTATTACTGGTGACATTATTCTATTCATCATTGCTTTTTGTATGAAAAGGTTGGGTGGGCGTCTCTAACAGTATTTTATTTATTTATAAAGCCCTTATTGGCAGCTTGCAGTCATGCATCACATCCTTAATTGGTCCTATTCACTATTTGACTTGTTCAAGTGTTCAAGTAAAACTTGAAGTCCTGAAATTTGGGGAAACTGCTTTTGGTGTTTATGCGGCAAAACTTGTAACTGTTTACAAAACTCATTAAGATTAAACACAGTTTTACCTATAAGTGATTTTAAATCCATGATTACAAACTACTCTGCTCTTGAATGGATCTGTTTTTAACATTGTTGTAAGATATTCCAAGATATTCCTTAAGATAAGATATTCCTTTATTAGTCCCACAGTGGGGAAATTTACAAAAATTTGTATGTTGTATGTCCTTGAGTCTATTTATTCTGTTTTATTGTACTCTTTCCTTTCCTTTCCTTTCCTCCAGATTTAAATAAATGTTGAATGAATGAGAAAAATAATATATTCTGAACATTAAAGCATGCAAACATGTTTCAGGACACACCTTTAACAATCCTGCGATTTGAAAATTGCTATAGGCCATATTGCAGTTTTGATAAAATTTTGAGTCATTGTGCAGCCCTGTTGCTAATTTTAAAATTTAATGTGCTAGAGTGAGAAAACTGGAGGTACACTGTATTAGTGTGTCGTGCATCTGGTTTCACTGATTTCTTTTCCATCCATAAGACAGAGTGACATTGTTAAAAGTTTATATCACTGGCTGCTCCTCAAACCTGCCTGCCTCTCGTGTTACTCTGTGACTTTTATTCATAAAATTGCAGGAAATTACACCCGTGTGACAATTATGAGAAATGAGGGCATGTAGAAAAGACCTCATCCAAATTCAAGCCGCTCTCATTTGTTCTTCGCCAGATAAAATCGTTCTGCTGCCAGTAACACAGGAGCAAAGGGGTTTCAATCATTGGAAGACAGCGAACATGGGGATAATGCATCGCTCTCTCACCCATAAATTCATTAGGCCTATATGTAACACAGAGGAGTGGAGGTGTTATTCAGAAGGATTATTATGTAATTGAACCGCTGGTATTAGCTAGAAATAGTTTTTCTTTCTATGTGTCATACTTTTTCCATTCTTCCTTCCTCCCTGCCCTCGCACATCTCTTTTTTCTGTCCCTCCCACACACACTTTACCAGATTCGTGTTGTAAAAGATTTGCTCAGGTTTTGGAAAATTTCTTCTTTTGATTTCCAAAAAAGGAGAAGCTGGCATGTGTTTTTAACAGCTATTTATATATATATATATATATATATATATTTTTTTTTTTTAATTCTGACCATGTTGAAATTTATCTCTTTCATTCAGTTTCTTTCTTTCATTCAGGAGCTGCTCTCAAACCTCTTATGAAGTACAAATTTTAGATGTTTGATACTGAAAATGAGAATAAACAGATGGATTTTATTTCCTTGTGCAAATTGGCCTTACATTTGTGTCTTTATACTGCCTTTTCCCTGCTGACAAAATATATGAAACTGATATTTTCTCCTCTTATTTGAGAAAAATTTGCTTACTAACACCCATATTTGCCCCTGCTTCATCGGTGGGCTGCATGCACAGAGTGTCCCATCTAATACTTATTATGCTGTTATGCATCCTCATATCCTCAATCATGAATACCCCTGAATACATGAATAAACAGATATAAAGCAGAACATAACCATGGAAACCGAATTTAGACAAACCACAGAGGTGAATAGGCCCAGGTGGTCGAATGCTTCAGCGTCCTTGTTTGCGTTGGTATTTTTTTTATCCATCATTTGTATTTCTCTCTTTAATCACTGTGAACTCCACCTGCTTAATAATCAGTTAGAATATAAATTTTCACATAAAGGTGGGGATTATTGTTGAGGTGAATGTCTGGCCTTCTCAGTAACAACAGTCAGTATCAGCCTGACCTTTTAGAAAGTGGATTTATTGAGAATTACAATGCCCCAGGACACTCCCTCCACCATGCAGTTAAGGGTCAATAAATTAACACCATGCCAGAGGATTAATAGTGTATCCACAGAAACACAGCCGCACCGCCACCATACACACATAGTGTAACCTCGTGACATCTGATTTTATCTCTGTTTCTCCAGTGCGTGGACATAGCCTAAACTGTCCAGATTTATCCCTCAGCTTGGCTGCCTGAAAAGCATCACCTGCACGTTGTTATGATAAAACACTGCTGCAAGCTGAGAGGAATTATTGAACCAGTGAATCATTTATGATATTCACACAAGGATATTAACGAGCGTTGTTGGTCTCCTGCAGGAGCAGAGGAAGCCGACGTGAAGAGTAAAAGCACAGGGCGAGCGGAGAAGTGAAAAGAGACGGTAAACACCAGCCCCAGCTATCTGCCCGCCTGAGAGTGCTGCGTCATGGGGAAACAGAACAGCAAGCTGCGGCCTGAGGTCCTGAACGACCTGAGAGAAAACACAGAGTTCACCGACCACGAGCTCCAGGAGTGGTACCGCGGCTTCCTCAAGGACTGTCCCACCGGCCACCTCACTGTGGAGGAGTTCAAGAAGATCTACGCCAACTTTTTCCCCTACGGTGACGCCTCAAAGTTTGCAGAGCATGTCTTCCGCACGTTTGACACCAACAGCGACGCCACCATCGACTTCAGGGAGTTCATAATTGCCCTGAGCGTGACGTCTCGTGGCGGGTTGGAGCAGAAGCTGCGCTGGGCCTTCAGCATGTACGACCTGGATGGGAATGGGTACATCAGCCGGGCAGAGATGCTGGAGATAGTTCAGGTGACGACATACTCTGTGAATGAATATATCCCTCTCTTGGATAGTTTCGGTCAGGTTCGGACTTATTCTGCGTTGCTTGAGGTGGTTCTAGCGGTGCATCTGTCTTTCGTACAGATCTTAAAAGGTAGCTGACATTATACATAATAATTATTCTAGTCGGAGGAGTGTAAATTTAAAACTTTTGACTTTTGCTTCATCAGAAAGAGTAAAAATCTGAGCCCAGAAAATGAATGGGTAAAGGAAGATAAAATTATTATATCTTATCAGATTCTTTGGGGCCAAATCTGTATCCATAACAGAATAACATATGTAATTTATTAAAAACTAAAGACGAAACAAAATTATTTAGGGCTACAACTAACGGTTATTTTCATTATTGATTAATCTGTCGATTACTTTCTTGATTAATCGATTAGTTGTTTGGTCTATAAAATGGTGAATATTGTCAATAGTGTTTCCCAAATCCAACATGACGTCCTCAAATGTCTTGTTTTGTTCACAACTCAAAGATATTCAGTTTTCTGTCATAGAGGAGTTAAGAAACCACAATATATTCACATTAAAAGTAAAATATAAAAAGAATTTTGTTTTATTTTTTCTAAAAAAAAAACTACCCAAACTCAGACTGATTAATTATCAAAATAGTTGCCGATTAATTTGATAGTTGACAAGTAATCGATTAATCGGCTCTAAAATTATTACTTAGTACAAATTTTAATGCCAAGTAGGGCTGCAGCTATTACTCTCCTCTATGAATCTGACTTTTATTGTGTAGATTAATTGATTAACTATGTGCGTCACAATTTCCTCAATCCTAAAGTGACGTCTTTAAATGTCATGTTTTGTCCAACAGTCCAAAACGTAAAAATATTCAGATTTTTATGAAATATGACCAAAAAACAGCAAATCTTTACATCTCAGCAGCTGGATGTGAGGACTTTATGATACTTTTGTTTGATAAATGGCTGAAACAATATCAATTATCAAAATAGTTTCCAATTTTTTGATTAATCCACTAATTGTTGCAGCCCTTTAGCTTTCTGTCAGTTACTGTTTTTCAGCTCAATATTCTGAATTCATACAATATTTTCACCTCACATCATTGATGCAGGCTGCCCTTTCTATTTTTCTTATCACTGTGGCTATATTTACTCTTCCAATATGGTGAGCTGAGCTGCCTGCAGGGCCATATCAATATTGGCTCAGTCCGTTGTGTTTGTGGATACAAATGAATGTGAAAAAAAAAAAAAAAAAAACACGCAAAAGCATCAGTGCTTTTGTATTGGTGAATGCTTTCTGTTTTTCAGCAAAACCTCTTTCCCTCACCACAGACCTGTGTGTAGTTGTAGAAAATAGATGCATCTGACACATGCTCAGAGTAGGCTTGAGCGATATAAGGATATTATCGTTAGACACAATATTGATTGGCCACATAATTATCCTCATGTGTCCACGATGACAGAATGATATTCAATTATGTTGAATACAGGGATTCTGCCAGTATATTGCAAGCCTGGTGGGCCTGAGATCACTCCCCGCCGTAGCAAAATTACGTACTTTTAAGATATTTTATAACTAAAATTAATAGTAATAACGTCATTCGTAGGTTGCGTATTTAACATTAGCAAGAGTTGTGTTTGCGGTCAAGAGAGAGACAGAGAGAGAGCAAGGGAGTATCTGTGTGTGACGGAAGTGGCTGTAAAACAGTGATAAACATTTAATTTCCTAGATGCTTCACAATAAAAGTCCCCCATTATTTTGTGATTTAAAAACAGCAAAGTCAGGCAATGCTGGGTTTTCATCAGCAGCAACTTAACATGACCCCTGTGCATGCTGCTATGCAGCTGCAAAAGAGAATATGAAAATAAAATATAGTGGATATTTGAAAGTCGAAGATTCACTTCGAAGCTACTAAAGCACTGAAAGCTGAGCACGTCTTACTCTCTGGTCTCCTGCACACTTTTTTGGGGGGGGGGGAAGTGGGGACTTGTTGGCAGTTCTTTGGTTTTAAACCAAACTAAAAAGGAGAGCCAGAGAATGTGACGAAGTGATTTGTAAGCTGAGCAATAAACAAGTCGGGACTAAAGATGGAAATGCTACAAATCTCTGCTCCCCTTTTTAAAACTCACCATCCAGAATATGCAAGCCCGACTCCACAAAGGGCAGCCGGACCAAAGCTCTGCCCACGATGAGCAATCAGCGCTCGATCAAAGGTAGCAACCTATAAATGGTGGTGAGACTGTACCAGGACAGTTATTAATTACCAGCTGATTGATCTGATTTATTGATCTCAGCATTTCACTGTGTAAAATAGCGCTAACTGTCTAAGTATTTCAATGTATGTGTCTCCAGCCCATGGATTTTTATATCTATGTGTCTCTCTTCAGCTTTTTTTGGATGATAATATTGTATCTTTTTTTTTCTTAAAGCAATGTCGTCAGTAGGGAAATTTCAATATCACACGACCCTACTTTACTGAGAGTGTAACAGCAGGATGAGCTTCATTTTCTAGAGCACCATCATTACCAAGTAGCAACAGAAAACAGGTCAAAGCATCCAGACAAAAGATGTGACAAATGTGTCAGGTGGGAACAGTAATTTTTCATCTTTACTGCCTAAAAGCTTCACACAGACGACCAACAAAACGAATATGCGCACAGCAGTAATTGTTCCCGCCCTCCTTTGTAGGCAATTTACAAGATGGTGTCATCAGTGATGAAGATGCCTGAGGATGAATCAACACCAGAGAAAAGGACAGACAAGATCTTCAGACAGATGGACATTGACAATGATGGTAAGACTGGCACTTTATTTTAATGTGCTTAAGCTTGGTGAGGCAATATCATAATCACCAGCTGCCACTATCAGTAGTGAGAGCAACAGTGAGTACTTAATAAAACTGTCTTCTCACCGGACATAGACAGGTATATAAGCTTTGATCGCTGGTGTAGTTGTAAGCAGAACGAACTAGAACTCCTCCTGTGGGCACCCATTCAACACATAATGAAAGACAACATACTGTAGGAAAACAGGTACATTAATATAAAGTATATTTCATCGGAGAAGTTAGTACTGACAAATTCTGGACATGAATAAAATATCTTCTGCATACAATTACATTATGGTGTTAAAGTAATTAATAAATGTTTATATACTACTGCCTATAAATGCTAAATAGGGGGCTTAAAGTAGAACACTCTAATAGCCCTAAAGGTCCTAAAAGTTGTAAAACGCTCTAATAGCCAAATCCAGAGTTATTTCCTTCCTGTGTTTATATCTATGGGGACCCAGACCATGATGTTGAGACCCTGTGACCTAGTCATGTGCTACTGAGCATATCAGACATGCACAGTAAGGCCCAATAAGACCTGTAAGACCCAGAAGATCTGGAAGCCATTTTGGCTTCATGTGTCACTGTGCAAAGTTAATAGGAATGAACGGGCCCCGCCTCCAACACTGTATGCAGTTCTCTCTATACAGCCATGGGTCATTTGGACAGCACCACAAAATGCAAACTCACCATATAGTCCTCCAGTAGTGAGTGATTTCAGACACAGCCAATGTGTCTCAAGGGTGCAGCTGCAAAGTCTGTTGTTCTTCCTGCATTCAGTGACGTGACATTGACGTTGTTAAAGACAAGGTAGAGCTACAGAGTACATCAGCTTTAGTAGCTGTGGGTCGCAATGGCATTGAAAACTTCATTGTTCTCTCCGCTTGTGTTATGTTTCCATCAGAATAATAGGCATTGGATGTCATGAAAGGGGATTTTTTACAGTGCAGATGTTACAGTGTTTTACTTGAATATTCAGCCATAATCGGCTGGAGAGAGGCTGCTCAATGCTGCTGCTGCAGTTTAGGGAAACGGCGTGTCCAGCCGACATATTTTCACATCTTGCTCTGTGAATGAAGGATTTATTTCGACCAAACCAGAGCTGCAGATTGTTGGAACAGTGGAAAGACTAACCAAGATGTGTTTGGTGAGTTTTATGTTGTTTCTGTCCAGTTCGAATGAAGTGTGTTTTACAATGAGTCAACAAGGCATTGAAGGCTGTCTTAGTTCGGTGTAAAAGATAAACTTGATTTCAGAAGGTGTACTGTTGTATTTTTCTGTTTAGGTGTAAGAATATTGTTAATTTATCAGACACAGTGAACTTGTGTAATGCATCCTGGTACATGTACGCAGAGCCGGTGTTATGTTTAAGTATGTTCCTGTGTTGAATAGTGTTCCCCTAAATGATAGCGCTGCCCTCGGTAGTTAGAGTTATGGATAAGGGTGGTTCAGGTTTAGGTTGAGGAAACGCATATTGACAGGAAACGGTACTCGTCACAACACCGCACGGCTCCACAGCAGGAGAAATCAGGTTTCTCGTTCAATATAGCACCCGCTGAGGAATTCATTTCTTCACCTTTACCATCAGCACTGATTTGACAGCCACATAAAAGATGGCTACGTCCCCCTTTAAAGTTAAGCATTACCAAATATAGACATATCATGAAACGTTAGTTATTTATTAGTCCTTGACATTAAGCAGTTACCACCACAGAGCAGTTTGGAGAGTAACAGGAAATAGGATGTCGTATAACAACATGACATAACATGGACATGACTCACTAGATAATTAACAGCCTTTTGCATCTCTTCCTGCTGAGCCACCTTGACGTCAGTGGTTTGACATTTAGTGCGAAAAGGTGATGCTACAGCGTGATGTCTACTCCCAAGTCTTTTGTTCTTATTGTTCTTGACATACCACATCCCAGTAAAATATTCAGAGCTATTCATACGACAGTGGGCAGCTCAGTTTGTTTTGAAGCAGACGGTTCAGAAAGTCTGGAGGTCAAACTGTGTGTCGCAAGTTTTATAACATCATCTGGCACCACAGCCCAGGCCTGCGGCTACAGCAGCAGTTAACCCTCCTTTCTAATGCAATTTATACAGATGGCGTGTGATGGAAAGTTGTGGCTATATTAAACAAATTCTGGTGTACTGTTGAATTTGATCTTTGTGGTAGAGTAGTCTAAACCTAAATGCATGTTTGCATATTGGTTGGTAAGACACACTGGGTAAAAATCGCAAGTAAGATGTGAAATATTAAAATAGTGCAAGGATGCATGTTAGAGATGGCTAAATATCATCATCATAATCAGTGTTATTACTGGAACATGGCATGACTCAAGTGCAGATCATTTGGTTTTAATAGCTATTAAAACAGTTCATCATTTTAAATACTTTTGTAGGTTTTCACAGATATAATAAAATTCACTTCCATCCATTCCACATTTAAATATTGCTGCTAAAGAATATGTACTTATCCCCCGTTTAGACAAGCATCCCAGAAACCCACATAATAGAAATATTTGCAAATAATAATTTACATAAAATACTTTATACAAAATACAATACAAAAAATAATCATCTTATTCTTTCCTACTTTTTGTTGAGTACACCTAAAGATTTCTTTTAAGAAAATGGTACCACTGCTGGTTGATTTGACATGACAGTTATGAGTGACTTAGTCATTCAGTCATAAAATATTAATGCAAATTCAGTGTAATTTATTTAACTTTGCCTGCACTGTGTTATCTGGGGCAGCAGTGATTATATTGTTAGCTCAAAAGGAACACCAGAAGCTTTCCTGTTTTCTGATCTTAGAGGGCGGCTACTGTATGATTCACCCCTCCATCACATGCTCAACTGCCGGTGACTGTGAATCTTTTTTTGGCCTCTGCTTCACAGGTAGATTGTCTTTGGAGGAGTTCATTAAAGGTGCCAAGAGCGACCCGTCCATTGTCAGACTGCTGCAGTCGGATCAGGGAGCCTCTCGTCAGTTCTGAGGACAGAGACAATAACAGACAAGCTCCCTGAAACACAATCACAAACCCACATCCATCGCTCGGCCTCTCATTTTAAAAGCACTCCTTGTCTTATTGTTTACATTAATGGATACTTCTTTTGTCAATGTGGCTCCTTCTCTGTGGACTATGATGTGCTTTCAGCTGAGGTATTCTGTGTAAAATTTGGTTTTCCAAAGCTCTCCTGCCTTGAAACCATTTTACCTGTTCTCCATAAGTGAAGTGCCATATCATATATTTATACTGACTGGATTATATGCTTGCAAGTATTATGAATCCCATTATGTTACACTTAAAGGAAACTAATTACATCACTTCTTATAATTTGATTCAACTTGACTGTGTTGAAAAGTGGCTTATTGTTGTTCAGGATATCAACTGTAGCTTTAACAAGCTGGTCTTCTGAACAGCCTCTGTATGCCTTTGGTATTGCATGCGCTCGGTGATATGAGTTTTCTGATATTGTAAGAGTTTACGTGAATAAGGAGGCAGTGATTGTTTTTATTCCTTTTTATTTTTGTAACAAAAATTTTTGTTTTCACACAATTGAAATAAAGTCGTGTAAGAAAAATCTACACAAGAAGTCCCACAGTATCCCCCTTGTCCTGGACAGACATGAAGCAAACCCACCAAGATTCTCACTTACTGGTTTAAAAAGAGAAAAAAAAAAAGAGTCACATTAGGTTGGACACTGATGTGTTACTTTGACAAGTCCAAATTTTAAAATAGGTGCTTGAGGGTGGCTTAAGAGGAGAACAATGTTTGAAAAAGACGTGAAGGAATACCACATTCAGAACCTCGTCCCTCCCCGTTGCAGCTGGAGACGGCCATTTAAATATGCTGCTTCTAACGTTCAGCAGGTATGTGAGGCAGAGTTCACTCCAGGGACACCACGCACGCCCCCCCTCCCTCCATCATCCCTCCCTCTGTCCGTCCATCCATCCTGTCCTCCCCTCCCCTCCCTTCCCCCCATCCCCTCCCTCCCTCCATCCCCATGTGACTGACAAAGATGATGTGAGAAACTGCAGGTGTCTCTCATGTGTCTTTTCTGGAATATTTCAGTAACTGGGCGACCGGGCCTCCCATTCGTCCACAGGAGAGGGGAGGCGGGTCACGCAGGACCAGACCAGACCAGATCTAACCAAGCCAGTCTGGATCTGATCCCGCCCCGTTTGGGCTCATAACTCGTCTTTCTCCAAGTCATCCAGGTCTACGTCGCTGAGGTCATAGTCCTCCTCCACAGGAAGCTGCAGTTGACAAGGAATATAAAATAAAAAGACAAACTGTTAGCAAAGAAGGAGAAGCATGAAAACTTTCACTATAACTCATTTATAGATTACAAATGCCAAATTTGTGAAGCTTAAAGGAGCAGTTTTGTCTAGCAGTGAGACTGAGATGAAAGGTGAATGGATCGCTCTCTAGAGCCCGTTGTATCATCTGTCACTTGTTGCAGAGCCATTGCATAGTGTGTGTATGTTAGAAATGAGTGGTGAAGCAGGAGAGAGCAGCGGCAACGGGAGCGAGAAACGTTCTCGACTTCGGCCCAAGCCGTCTGTGCTCATGTAATTATAGATGAACTTTTCACTCCGTTAGAAAAGAAACATTATCTGGATTTTTTTGGGAGCACTCAAACTGACATATTACATAACAGTGTCTTAATGTATTCTGCTGTGTGGATGACTGCAGTACAGAGGCAGCAACGACGAGGAGGTTTATTGTATTTTGGAATGGACAGACTATGGTCTGAATCTTCCCAGCCATCAGCAGATTCATATTTTGCTTTTTATTTTCTTGCTTTCCATTAATTGTACAATTTTTAACAAATGCTGACTTTCTTTTTTGTCAACATTGTTGAGGATGATGTTGTCTCCTCTGAATGAACTTCAGTTCTCCAGGCCCGGTCTTTTAAACACAGGCTGAGTTTTGGGTGTACAGAAAGGTAGAGTAAAATGTGCATGTGTGCGCTTTTAGTTAACTCAGTGTCTGCCCAGCTCTACACTGTTTTAACACCTCAAACTGATTTGTTCGCATTAGGGGTCTCCTGAATACTGATATTTGGGCTTCTGAAGCTTTGGTGAGAAATATTTAAAAGGCTATCAATATCCATCTGAGAATAATTGTTAGTGTACTGATTTGGAGGTTAACAGTAGTAAAATCTCTGACCATGAGACCACTGTTGTGCTCCCACTCACCTGTCCATCTTTGCCATCCCAGGGTTCAATAGTGTGAATCTTGGGCATGGCCCCACTTCCCAACGTTGAAGTTGATCCACGTCCGACAGAAAGCTCCCTGAGGAGAAGATAAACCACGTGAGTGCTATCATTCCCTCTGAAGCTTATTTTTACTTTGATTCTTGTAATGGTGAAAAACGACCCTACCTGAGGAACTCGTGAATGCCATTCTCGCTGAAGGAGCCCCTGAGCAGAGCAAATTTCATCTTGCGTGCATTGATAGCGGCCATGGCGGGGTAGCCAAATCCACCGATACCGAGAGAGGCCTCCAGCGCATTCTGAGCTCCAGCTTCAGTCCACAGCCAGCTGACAGTGAGAGCAGGCTGTTAGTCACTGTCTTAATTATTCATTTATATAATAAGCCGTGAGTGGTCTCTCATCCTTACCCCCACATCTTCTTCTTGTACTTCTCAGCCATCTTCATCATCACCTCCAAGTAGCTGTTTCTACCTGCGGCGCCTGTTGAGACACGAGGAGAGTGGATGAAGAAGAAGAAGAAGATAGTCCTTTATTAGTCCCACAATGGGGAAATTCAATTTTTTCACTCTGTTGTTAACTTATACACAGTACATGCAGACCCGAACACACACATGCACAAACATGCAACAATGGAGAGATGTCAGAGTGAGGGGGCTGCTCCTGACAAGCGCCCCGAGCAGTTGGGGGTTTGGTGCCTTGCTCAGGGGCACCTCGGCAGTGCCCAAGAGGTAAACTGGCACCTCTCCAGCTACCAGTTCACACTCAGTTCTTGGTCCATGTCGGGACTTGAACCGGTGACCCTCCGGTTCCCAAGCCAACTCCCTACAGACTGAGCTACTGCCGCCCCCGATGGTGAGTGATTCAAGAATTAAAAAGGATCTTATAATGCATGTCTTCTAGTTCTCAGCAGTTCTGCTGCATTTTTTAGCTATTGAATAATACAATACATCAATTCAAATAGTCTGAGTTTCTTAAAACTTCTAGTGAACTGTAATCATGTTAAAAATATCAGATAGGGCTGGGCAACATATCAATATTATATCCATACAGTGATATGACATATTGTCTTAGATTTTGGATGTCGTCGTATTTCTTGTCCTGGTTTTAAAAGGCAGCATTACAGTGAGGTGATGTAATATTATGAACCAACCACACTAGGGATGTTAATTAACCGTTATACAGATAGTCTCGTAGCATTTATTCACCGACAAATAAACTGTGCACACACTGTCTGCTACAGCTGCGTCCACAGCTATAATGCCACCAACAAACCCACCCACCCACCCACACCCATTATACTCATTATATCCACATTACTGATGATTATTTAGCAAAATATTTGATTTTATCCATATCGCCCAGCTCTAATATCCTTTTTTTTTTATTTCTTAACTACTGAACATGAGAGTCAAAGGTGTGTCCGGTCTCACCTGTGTCCAGGATGTGAGGCAGGACACCAATTACACACAGCTGACTGTCCTCACAGGTCTTCTTCAAGATGTTTTCATTGAGGATCTGAGAGACAAACATTTACAATACACACCCATTTAATGTTCACATAATACATAAACAAATATTGTTAAGGCTTGACAAGATCTGTGAGATGTTTTCCTCCCTTTTGGGTCTAATTTTGGTAACAAGCGTGTTTGTTGTGCAGAACTTCAGAGAGCACAATCTGTCTCGATTTAGTCAGACTTTCTTTTGTTTGTCTCATCTGACAGGGTAGCTGTCACTGCTCATACTACTGTTAGCAAACTGATGACAAGTTGAATCACTATCATCATAAGAAACACAGTAGCAAAATATACAACTTAAAAAGGCAATAATCTTGTGGTTTATGGCTTTATGATTACAAAGCTATTAACAATAGACTAAACTTTCATCCATGAATGTATGATGCATATACAGAAGTGTACTGACCTCCAGCAGCTCAGGAGGAGCAGCGTTGTCAGAGAACAGATCCATAGCCTTCTCAATGATGTCGCCACGGGAACGGCCTCCTTGGTAGTCTTCGGGCTCCTCGCCTTTGCGGAAAATCTTGATGGTAGGAAATCCACGAATCTACACACACAAGACACATATATTGTTCCAGTTCTGCGCATAACTGCCTTAGATTCAGTTGCACATTGACATTTAATTATGAATTCAGTACAGGAACGATATCTTTTAATTTTTCTATATAATAAGATATACAATGTCTGAGTGACATTCAGTGGCGCTGCTGTTAAATTGTTAGTTGATGTTGCAATGCCTGCTTAAACTGAGATGTGATCAGTAGCTGTAGCAGCATGACATGGAGCAAGAAATACACATTAGGAGAAACAACATAAATCAAGCTTTTCCATTTTGATGTTAGATTTCCTCAGGCCTGATTTAATTTGTATATTCTGACTTACTCCATTGCATGGTTATAATAGTAAATTAAGATGAAAATAGGAAGGGAAAAACATTTTCAGTAAACTGAAACTGAATACAATCTAAACCCATAAAACTAAAACTACATTACCTGGTTAACAACTAATAAAAATAAAATAAAAATGAACATAACTTCATTCCAGTTTTTTTTTTTTTTGAGTGTATAATATATCATTCTGGGGAAAAAAGGACTCAGCATGAATTTCAGTCAACTCTTGTGATATTGAACCACAGAAATTGAACAGACTTGACATAAAAGGGGATGGAACTATGCTTCCATTGCTTCACATTGTACACTAAAGTAAGGTATAGATTAAACATTATAGTCATTCCCACCCTACATATCTGGCCCTAACAAAAACAAAATAAATACTTAAAAACTAAACCTTTCTGAAAAACTGAAACTGCACTAAAACTACCAAATGCTAAAATGCTGCAGAGATATTCATTTATAACTAAGACTTTAAATATCTGAGACTTGAAATTTCAAAACTGAACAAGCAGGCATGTTTACAAGGTCAAAGCCACATATGCAAAGCAGATCTATCTTTCTTTTCTGTTTCAGCTTAGTGGCCAGATCATCGTGTTCACCAACTAATTTGCCTATTTAAATTTATTTAAACATGGTTAAAAATGCAGTAAATGGACTTGCATTTATATAGTGTTTTATACCACATGTCAGCATTCACACACTGATAGTTGCCAACTTTGCCCATCATCTAAATGTTCACACAAATACACACCAATGACTATGCCTTCGAGAGCAATTTGGTCAAGGACACATCAACATGTGATCAGAGCAGCCGGGGATCGAAACTCCGACCTCCTGATCGGTGGACGACCTGCTCTACCTACTATAGACAAGCTTGGCAGCTGTGGCTACATTCCCTGTATCCACTTGTGCAGTGAGCAGTGGAGATTCTCACTTTTGTTTTGCGTCTACTAGGACAGCAGTTTGTATCAAATTTGTACACCAATGCACATTAACTTATCGATTCTTACTCACCCCATAGCGGCTGGACACAGCTTGGTGCACGGTAGCATCCACAGCTCCGAGGCGGACTTTGCCCTTGGTCTGCTCCTTGACCGCTGAGGCTGCAGCTGCCCACTCAGGCTCCAGGCTGTTGACAACACAAGAAAGTGATAGTTAAAAACAAAAAAATGACTATGATAAACTTAAAGAATGAATTCCACAGTAGAGAATTCACAATGACATGTGGGTACTGAATGTCAAACAAATATCACTTCTGAAATACTGATTCAAATATAGAAAATGTTTGAAACTAGAACAGCTCAGGTCTCACTAAACAGTTTTAATAGGGATTACTGTGAATAATATTTCCAATGCAGTGTTTTCAGTGTGGTGTGTGGATTATCCGGATTTACTAGGACATCGTATCCGGAAAGACACACTGTTGTTTAGTCTTCCAAACAATGCTTTGAGCACCACAAACACAATTCAAAGAACCTCTGTTGTATCTGAAATGGATATCTGGCCTCTCTTGCATTAGTGAGGGGAAGGTTCACTGTTTCCTGCAGCTGGGGATGGACCAAACTCACTTTTTGCAGTGTCCACACCAGGGGGCGAAGAACTCCACCAGCCACACCTCATCACCCTCCAGCACCATCTTGTCAAAGTTGTCATCAGTGAGCTCAACCACATCCTGCTTACCGCCACTGCTGCCGCCACCGCCACTCTGCTGGAAGGCAGACGAGTGTCACAATGTTCACTCAAGTCCGATCTTTCTGATTTAAAATAACTGCAACAAAAAACTACTGCGTGGGTTCCCTGATGGATCTACCTGTTTGCTGTAGCCAGAGCCGCCAGACTTGCCGCTCAGCCTCTCTTTCACCAGAGCGCGCAAAGTGTTCATGGCTCCGTCCACGATGGCTTGGCTACTGCGTCCACCTGAAGGACGAAGGGGATACAGAGGTTTGTCACTGCAGCTAAAAACGTATTATAGCACCTGAAAGTCTTCCTCACTTTTCAGAACAGCTGTCCAGCTCGATCAGGTCAATGTAGAGGAATACTTCATATTCACAACATGTTCAACAATAGAAGCTGTTTCTTTGTCTGTACCTTGGTAATCCTCTGGTTTGTTCTTATTTGCTCCAAAGATCTTGATGGTGGGGAAACCTCTGACACCATACTGGCCACCCAGGGACTTGTGCTGGTCTGCATCTACGGCACCAACCTTGACAATACCCTGAAGGATTTCAGAAAAAAAACACAAACCGGTTGGAGTGTGTAGTCTCAACTTTTAATTACACTAAGCCTGGTATTCATTTTCTTCACAGAACATTTGTGTGCAACAATTAGTTATGTATGCAGGATTTGCCCACACACACACACACAATATTGTTTAGATAAGTAATATTAGAGGTGATAACTATGTGCAGAAAAGCACATTCCATGAAATAAACAATGAATAATATTAACTTTGTTCCAGATAAAAACAACTCACTAATGTTTGACTACAGTGCCATATCTGCCCACGTCTCACGCCTCTGTTTGCTGTTATTCTCGCCACTGAGTTAAAAACTTCTGAAACACTTGTAGGTGGAACAAAGCTGTGAGCTTTGTAATCGTGATATATCTTCAGTGTTTTGCCTTTGTTTTTCCTGAGTGAAATGAACAATGAATGCATCTAGTGTACCCGCTGTTTCTTGTGACAGCAAATATCTAGTAAAAGCACACTATCATAATCCAATTGTTATATTTAATATTCACTAAAAATATTCTGGTGTTTGACGTTGTCTTCATTTCCCCGATAGGACCACTAAATGTCAGTCTACAGCTCAACTGGTGGCGCTAATGGCGAGGAGACCAGAGGCGTTTTATTCACCTTGAGGGCTGTGGCTGCCTTCTTCCAATCAGGAGTTAGATGTTGACAGTGGCCACACCTGTGATGATGAAGAACAAGTAGAAGAGGAGGAAGGTGAATAAAAGATTTAATATGACAGGTAGTAACAAAAGATTAAAGTGTTTAATTTCTTGTAATCTAGTTTTACAAGACACAATTTGTTAGATAGAAATCTGTGCCAATGAGAAAGAAAGCAGAAAAACAGTAATCTAGTCCAGACACATTTTAAATCTATCATAAAGGAGACATTCCTACAGTCCAAACTCTAAATATTAATACATGTATGAATATTATAAGAATAACACCTTTCATTTCCTGTACATATACTGTAGGCTTAGACTTAAGACATGTACAATTCATGCTACTTACTAACACTAAGGAACTGACTTTACCCCTTTATACAAAACACTTGTATAAAGTGGTCTGGCCTCTGAATATGTTGACATGTTTCAAGTAGGGCCGACCTGAACGCTTCAAAGCTTCAACTGTTGCAATGGTATTTGACTTCTAAATCACCATTTGAATGTTTCTTTTTTACATATATATAAAATAATGTATATATCCCAAAATAGCCCATGAAATAACGATAATCCCACAGTGTTAGCCATTATTTATTCATTCTTTTTTTTTTTTTTTTTACTAGTTATTCACAGACAGATATTGCTGTTGTGTGTAGAGGTGTGTCTGTGTAAAATAGTGTGGCAGCAGCGTTGTCGCTGAAACTGAAACGGAGGAGACAGAAGCCTGTCGGGCTGCGAAATTTAGATTATTAAGCTTCAAAGCCCAAAAGATGGTGTTTGGGACAGCCCTGGCCAAGTTAACTGACCAGGCAGATTCCTCAACTCACATGACAGCAGTTTTCTCCAAACAGACCTTAATCACAGCAGGCATTTTGACATGTCATAGTAGGAAGTTAAAACTGATATAACTACTGCTGGTCCAGCTCCCAGTAAGCTATGAAAGTGAGCCATCATTTACATACCAGCTCCTCCCCTAAGAGGAATGTAGTCATCATTAATGTCATTAAATACACCTGTGTTTTTCCTGCTACGACAAGTTCAACATGTCTGCTGTGGAACAAAAAGGTCTATTCAATCAAAATCTGGTCACTTTTTAGAAGAAACTCATTTTCTGCTTAAGTAGCTGCCCATTTTTTGTGATAAGCGTGTGTATGCATGGTGTCTACATGTATCCACACTAAAAAGACATTTTATCCTACATCTTTACATCCTGCACTTACTCTTATATGCGACTGCGCTCTACAATGTGGTAGGAGGAACTACCAGCTTTGCATACAAGTGTCCACAGTCACATCATAAAGGTTAATGTTTCTGTGAGGAGGAGCACTGACACACACATGACTCAAACATCACTGAGTTGATGTCAGGCGCTTGTATTGAAACTGTTCCCTGTGTCACTGCTTGGTTGATCTGAGGACACTTGTTGCCACTGAATAATGGCCACCAAAGTTATGTGGACTCACCAGGGTGCGTAAAACTCAACCAGCCACAGACTGTCACTCTGGATCACCTCCTTGTTGAAGTTGGAGGGGGTGAGCACCACAACATCATCACTAGCTGAGTAAAAGGCTTGGACAGACAGCACCAGGGAGCAGCCCAGCACTCCTGAAGGAGAAGACACAAAAGGTTTAACCTCAACATGCTCAAATGTATGCTGTAAAATAGTCACAGCAACTAAAGTAAGCACTGAAATGACTTCGCAAACCTATTTATATACAGTTTACGTGCAGAATTACGTAACAGCAAGTGAAAGTGAGGTTTATTAATTCATTGATTCAACGATAACGGAGGCCTGGAACTGTTCTGTGCACCTTAACTTAGCTATTCAAGCTAACTACAGTAGCAGCGCTGTCAAATGCGCCTCACATTAACACGTACACACACAAAGAAGACATTTTTCTAAAAGTAGAGAGACTGTCTCTGTTGTCACTCACCAAGTAAAAGCGGTCTCATGGTTGTAGCTGCTCTGTGAACGGGCTCCTCTGTTAGCAACACGCAGACTGCTGCCGCTGCGCCTCTCAGGAAGAGTAGATCGGAAAAAGCTCACCGTGGCCCACGCTGATTGGCTGAGGCGCAGCGTCGCCGTCCGTGGACCAATCAGCGTGCGCCGTGTAGTGTAGCTGTAGAGAGAACCGGTACACCAAAGACAAGTGGAGAAAGGAGGCAACATGGAACCGCATCAAGTGGAGATGCAATAATTAAACACGTGGACAGGGATTAAAAGTAGGAAACACAGGCAGGAAGTATTAACAGTGAAATGTATGTGAAGTATCAAAAGTAAAATATACAGGAGAGTGGCCCTTGTCAAGTGTGGATTGAATTATTATTACTGATGCAATGATGTGTAATCATTATTTTAATGTTTTAGCTTGTTGAAGTAGAGTAAAATTATGGCTTTGTAGACTTTTGAATAGTTAAACCCTCTGAGACCCACAATAGGCCTGTTTTTTAGGGGGGTTACAGTGGATCTTCGGGGGGAGATTGCAGCTCAGCGCTACGTGTCAAGTTGTTGACTTGGGTCTTGATCACAAATACGTATGAAATAATTAATTTAAAGAAATTGTAAAAGTGTATAAGGGTTTAGAACATTATGATGATTATGATTATGTCTCATAAGTTGTTGCAGCAATTTTTGAGTTGATATTATTTAAATGATTCATTTAAATCCATTGATGAAAGCCTACATGATGTTAAACCATTACAGTATCCATCCATCCATCCATTTTCAACCACTTATCCCGTTAGGGGTCTGGAGGGGTGGGGGGACTGGAGCTGATACCAGCTGGCATTGGGTGAAGGCGGGGTTCACCCTGGACAGATCACCAGTCCATCTCAGGGCACATAGAGACAGACAACATATAGACAGACAACCATTCACGCACGCATTCACACCTACGGGCAATTTAGAGTCATCAATTAACCTAAACAGCATGTCTTTGGACTGTGGGAGGAAGCTGGAGAACCTGGAGAAAACCCACTCTAACACAGGGAGAACATGCAAACTCCACACAGAGGAGCCCCAAGTTGGATTCGCACCTATGACCCTCTTGCTGTGAGGCTCCATTATAGTATTGTAAGAAAAATGAAAACACTATTGTATTAAGGCATGTCAGGAACTCTGCACTTTATTATACTATACATTGATTTTTTTTTTTACATCACTTATTAATGGATTCCTATCCTCAATGGTTTGCACCATTGTTTGCAAGCAGGAAAATAAAAGCACTCAGGCTGCTGTAGTGTGACGGTTGTGTCACTAGGTGGAGACAAACAACAAGGTAAAGTACTGTAGAGATGCTCTGTGGTCTGTCTGCGACTCAATCAGTCGGCGGAGCTACTGCAGCTGAGTTCAAGTTCAATCTTATTCAGCAGATTTCTATTTGAAAGTAGCCTCAGAAAACCCAGTAAAGTCCTGAAATGGGCCCACTGATGGCACAACTAGGACCATCACCAGGCATCACCAAAGAGCCATATAACATAGATTTAATATTTATTCAGCCTATAGAAGTACTTATTAGTTGGCCTGCAGTCTTTTCGTCTGTATTGTTTGGTAATAGCCTATAATACATCTAAAGTGGATGATGAGAATGCACCTATAGGCATGAAGACAAGATTTTACAGGCTATTGTAATATATATATATATATATATATATATATATATATATATATATATATATATATATATATATATATGGTGATTTAGGTTTCTAGCGTGCTTAATCGATTACCTTTGTTGTTCCTCGAGCTGCCATGAAACCCCAGCAGGAGGGCGTCTTCCTGATTTCCCTGTTTGCTACTTCACAATTCATGACATGCAGCGGAGATTTATGATGCGCTGCTGCTGCGCCTGGCTGCACTGCGCTGCGTCAAAACAACTGCACAGAGACAGACCGAGGCCGGAAGATACAGAGAAAGCTTTAGAAATAAAAGCATGAGCTGTGCTGCATGATGTGGTTCATGAAAACATCTGGTTTACAGGGCCTTCAATGGTTTTCATTTGATTTTCTCCATTTGTTTAATCTTATATTTTCATCCTTTAGTAATTTTGACTGATGTGTCTTGATATTCGGGCAATATATGAATATTTTGCCAATATAATTGAATTAGTCTAGATAGATTTTACCCCTTTGATTTCATTTGTTTCACTGATAATCACTTATTATGATATTCAAATCATTATTTTGGTCATTTGAGTGATACATAGACCTATGCCAGCTGGGATCGGCTCCAGAACAAACAAAAAATGGACAGTGAGGATTTAATATGAAAGTTATCACCGGAAGTCTTGTGGTTTCATTGTGGTGGTCCTGACATTACGCGCACTTCAATACCAACTTTCTCAGAGCGCACAGGCGTACTGTTCATTGCCAAACACGACTGTGTTGAGCGGAGAAGACTTCCCGCTGCAGTCACCTCAGAGGAAACATTATTACCACAAATTAAACACACAGATTGGATGATTTGGCATTTTTACGCACAGCGCCAGGGCTTCTTGTGTTTACTTTGACAGAACAGTTGTGTGAAAATCTCGATAACTTGAGGTGTTTTGTGGCGGACTTGTTGACAGCATAATGTGGGGGATCCAGAGGACGCGGTATGCGGACTGCAACGGCTCTGAAGGCAGCGAAGAGACGGAGATAGTTGTTAACATCGGCGGAGTGAAACAGGTGTTGTATGGGGACGTGTTGAATCGCTACCCGGACACCCGGCTGGCAGAACTGGTGGACTGTTCACTCAAGTCTTCTGAGGAAATCTCCTCATTATGTGACGACTACGACCCTGATACAGGAGAATTTTATTTTGACAGAGACCCCGAAGCGTTTAAATGCATAATTGAGCTGTATTTTTATGGAGAGATTCACATGAAGCGAGGCATCTGTCCAATTTGTTTTATGAAGGAGATGGAGTTCTGGAAAATCGACTCTGGCTTTCTGGACGACTGCTGTAAATGCCACCTGAAGGAGGTGGAGGATGAACTCGCGGAGATCGCAGAGAAAGTGAAAACCATCCTGGTGGACCGAGAAGGAGATCCGTCCGCAGCTGGCTGGCAGCGCTTCCAGATGTGCCTCTGGAGGCTGATGGAGAAGCCGGAGTCCTCGCTGCCTGCACACGTAATCGCCATAGTTTCTTTCATTTTCATCCTCGTCTCCTCCGTGGTGATGTGTGTCGGGACCATCCCCGACCTGCAGGTGGAGGACTCGGAGGGTAACCTCACAGAGAACCCAACTCTCGAGGTCATCGAGACGGTGTGCATCGGCTGGTTCACTATCGAATACATCCTACGTCTGATCTCCTCCCCGAATAAAATCAAATTCGTCCTGGCTTTCATGAACATCATCGACTTCATGGCGATCATGCCCTTCTTCGTGGTGCTAATTCTGACCTCCTTCGGCACTGGAGTGATGGAGCTGGCCAACGTGCAGCAGGCGGTGCAGGCTTTACGCATAATGCGCATTGCGCGCATTTTCAAGCTGGCACGACATTCCTCCGGACTCCAGACCCTCACATCTGCCCTGAAGAGCAGCTTCAAAGAGCTCGGACTGCTCCTCATGTACATGGGCGTGGGGGTCTTCCTGTTCTCCGCATTAGGCTACACCATGGAGCAGAACCACCCGGAGACACTGTTCACCAGCATCCCACAGTCATTCTGGTGGGCTGTGATCACCATGACCACGGTGGGCTACGGGGACGTCTACCCCAAGACCACTTTAGGTCGGTGTAACGCGGCCATCAGCTTTCTGTGCGGAGTGATCGCCATCGCACTGCCCATACACCCCATCATCAACAATTTTGTTTTGTTCTACAACAAGCAACAGGTGCTGGAGACAGCTGCCAAGCATGAGATCGAGCTGATGGCGCTGCGCTCCGGCGATGGCGAGCTGGAGGCTGCACCCGGCGCGCATAAACATGTTTGCGGCGCAGGGGTCTGGGACAACTCCATGCGCTCCTGTCACAGCGACACACACATCCCTTTACTGAAGGATCCCAGGGGAGCTGCAGGGATCCAGACCCCCAGCGTGGACACGAGCTTTGAGAGCACAGCCGAGGCCACTGAATATTTCATCTCATAAACACTGAAGACATCTGAAAAGACAAACAACAAAACATTAAATGACTTATTCACACTTAACCATTCAGGGTTAAAGACTGGAGACATGATTGTAAATAGTCTCATAGAAATAATAGGACTGCTCCAAGGACCGTTAATGGATTGGAGGTATTGTGCCTATTGAAGGGACACATATGTGAGATATTGACTTGATGAGCTGTGCCATTGGCGCAGTGACTCCCTGTAGGGCTTCTGTTTGAACAGTCAGTAGGCTTCTTATATAACGACCCCATTCCCAATCTTCACACTCATACTGTAGACTGCACTGTAGCTTATTCCTCCTCTGTACAGATATATATCACTATGAATGTGTTTTTTAACAATAAAGATTGACAGCTTCTCCAGGAGAAAAGAGAAAAATAATCAGGTTTATGAAGGGTGTACAGGCATGAACACTAAAGGAAAGCTGTTCGTGTTTAATAGCGATGGAGACTTATACTGCCACAAATTTCAATTAGGTCACTGTAAAGACATTAAAGGTACACTAGAAACTAGGTGATGGGTATGGTAGAGAATATAAAAGCAAAATATCAGTTTATTTCTGTTTCTGCTGGCAACCTTCAGTGTAATTTCTGTATGATTGTGAGGTCATACATCATATAAAACCCATCTCCTGTGCAGGAATGGTAAAAGCAGTAGGGCTGCAGCTCCAGATAGGATCGTGTAATCAACACCGGGACTTCAGAAGCTTCCTTGGCTGCAGGACACGCTCCTGTAAAATGGGCTTAAATTTTGCAGCAGCCGTCACCACTCTGCTCCTCCCCGGAGGTCCAGCAGAATAACTTGACCACCAAGTATAGGGCAAGGGGAAGGAGCAGCAATCCCAATGGTTGAATTATTAAACTTCAGAATTCAGAGTGCAGCCCAGGTAACGTGAAAGTCTGAGTGGAAAAGAAGCGTTTCTGATGAAATATCAATAAAAAAATATCAATAATGGGGACTTTCTTTTCATGAATTCATCATGCATTACCAGGGCAGCACGTTATTGGGTATTAATAGGCAGCGTCTGCCTGTAAAATGTGTCTTAATGCATTTGCCGCTCTTATTTTGATGAAACTTCAAAGGATGATGGTTTCCACGCCGTGTCCCATGTTTTAAAAGTGCACTGTGAGTTGGCTTAATGGGCACAATATTTAAAGGTTTAAGCTTCACAGTTTGAAAGGTCTCAACTCCTACACCATTACTCAGAGTGACATGAAACCGGCTGCACAAATAGAACAATCCTTAGAAACTGTAATAGTTGGCACAGTAGGAGAGCTGTAATTATAATTGGACATATTAAAATATATCAGATGTCAGTGGTTTGATGCTGTTGCAGCCTTAAGGGATGATTTATGTCAAGACTGTGTTCCTATGGCCAGTCTTATTTTTGTGAAATCTTCTGAAAATAGTAAAATGTCATGCCTTGAGCATGCGGTTTATCCACCAAAAATCAGGCATATGAAGAAGAAGAAGACGATGTGGGCATTAATAGGTGCAGGCAGCCAGAGGCTTGGGTGGGTGATGGGTGGATATGTTTGCCCTCAACTCTTATGGTGTTCAACTTACAACCAAACATGTGCATCAAACTCACTGCAAGGTTTTCTTGCTGGCTGTGCAGTTATGTGTGTCAGTTAATATGTAAGTATGCTTTATATTTTGTGCTTTCATTGTACATGTAGGATTAATTCGTGTTTTAATGTGTGTGATTTGACATATGTTGTGTCTAACTTAACACCTTATCACAAACAAATACAGGTTGCTAATTTAATCTGTATTGTGTATTTTTATAAGAGTAGACTATTTTTTCGGTTTCTGTTTTGGTCAGGTTGGTGAAGTTTTCATTCGTACTACAACCACTTGGAGTGGTTTAGAAATGGCTGAACTAGTGTGTAAGATCTGGGGGCATCTAGTGGTGATGGTGCAGATTGCAACCAAATGAACTTCGGTATCCGATTTGAAAATGTGCAAATGCAAAAACGCAAATGTCCCTATCTAGATCCAGTGTTTGGTTTAGTTTCCGTTCTGAGCTACTGTAGAAACATAGTGGCCGGCTCCGTGAAGAGGACCTGCTCTCAAAGTAGACAGAAAAGGCTCGTTCTAAGGTCACAGGAACACAACAATTCTTATTTTCAGATGATTATACACTGAAGAAAACATAGTTTTTTATTTTTATATTCCATTTCTGCCAATTCCCCTAAATGTTACAGTGTTTTAAAGTGATTATTTTAGCTTGCAATTTTGCAAACAGCTTTTTATTAGTTTTAAGCTACAACTGTTGAGACTTCTTGCATGCAACCTAGTTTTCATGCACTCAACAGCGTTCAAGTTTTGATATGCAACCGTAAAAGAAGGCTACCTCCCAGGGGTAGAAGTACTCTTGTTTGGGAATCATTGCTGTAAAGTTTCAAACTTAAAGGTTCCCCTCTATACAATAATAAGAGCATTAATATAGCAGCAAACAGCTATTGTCTATGTAAAGATATGGGGGAGTCATGTCTATCTGAGCAGAGAATGAAGTCACCCTCCCCCTGTGTGTTTTGAAATCAGAGCTTCTCTGTGCTTTGTTGACATCGCCGGGCCGGATGCACGTGCCTTATAGTGCATGTTCGTGCATGTGAGCATGCACCACTGTCTAGCTCATCTCATATGGCAGTTAGAGCTGATAACAGCATCCTCACCAATGGTGCCATTGCAGAAGCATAGCAACTTCCCTCCAGATCCCTCCAGGTTAACACTGTTATTTTCACTGTTAGAGCTGTTAACACCGTAAGCTACAAGCCGCTGGCTCACTATGTTGAGAGCCTTGAGGAGGCAATAGAAATGCTCCTATTCTTGTAATTTAACACCTTTAACTGTAACCTTCATGCCAACCTCAAAAGAATACATTTTCAAAAGTCTTTTTGAAAAGAACAGGTTAAATGGCGAGTAGTTTGTCACATCATAATTGTAACACAGGGATGTAATCTTCACAGTATTTTATGTTAGACTTGAAAATGCAGATGCTATGTTGGTTTAGGTATGTTGGCCTGATTAATTTTGAAAGTCAAAGTCAAAAAAGTAAAATCTGAAGCACTGTACTGTGATTACCTGCATAAGCAGTCACATTTAACGGGATGAAGGAGAGTGATGCATCTTACTGCCACACTGACAGAGAACCATCAATCACTGGGACAAGATGTCAGTTTGTTTTATTAGTGAGAGGGCACTGATTCAATGTTAGATACCTCCTTTGTGGTGTTTTCCACTGAGCTCCAGTCTAAGTTTATGCAGCGTGAGAGAAAGATCACAGCGGAGGTCAGGAAGGACTCTGCAGGCTGTCCACCCACACATGTGTTATACAGGACTCCGCTATCTCTGCTGGCCAGCAGCAGATTCATGCATGTCAAAGCCTGGGAGAAAGGCCTTTGTGCACGCTGACAGGTGGAGCTGGAATGTCAAAGGCGTGCATTGTGTAACGGCACAATGTTCCTCCAGCAGATGCACATGCAAATACACATGTGACTTCAGGTTCAAATTTAGCTTTACAAGCACACACTGGCGTATACAAACATCCCTCCCTCCTCTCCACCGCCTACCCACAAGTGCACACAAATAATTGCACACACACACTTTCTTCACCCATATATACCCACAGCCATGTGTGATCTACTCTGCAGTGACCTGCTGTGATCCGCTGGCTAATCACCAATTTTACACCCACATCTGTGGCTTTCGGTGGGTGTTTAAGATGAGACATATTCCTCTAGCACTTACTCAAAATTGTGCTCATTATCCCTTCGACAGGGTTTTTGAGTGAAGATGGACATTTATTTTTTTAACAGTTCTTTAGATATGGTGTTGACACGCAGTCTCAGGGCAGTTTGTGAAACAGTCGCGAAATTGTTTGATTTATGTACGTAGACATGAATTTCCCTTTCTTTCCGTGATGCTCAGCATCACCTTCAACAATGTATTTTTTGCGCTTTTCCTACCAATGTCAGCAATGTGTTACACACATGCCAATTTCTGATCAAGTCTTATCAAGATAAAACTACTTAGTTAGGTTTTGGAGTAGATTGACTTGGTTAGGCAACAAACGACTGACTAAGATTGAGGAAAAGATTGAGGTTTGGGTTAAAATAACTCTGGAGGTGCCGTAACTTAAGTACAGAAGTTATGTGACAAATAAATGAACTTTGACTTGCGATAGTCATAGTTTTTTGACCCACCTGCCCACCCCAACCTACCCTACACGGCGTTCACTGCTCTGTATGCTTCCTGGTTCACAATAATGTGGATTACATACAAATTGACTTTGTGCTGACCATCATGACAAAAATGTGAAATTTATATCTATGTACACAAATCAATACATTATATTTTGTGACTATTTCACTGTGTGGCTGAATTATTATGATATAATTTATATAATATTTTTTACAAAAGGCTTCATGGTCCAACGAAAAACATTTTAATTTTTAAATTTATACTAATTCTTACATTACATTCTAATATAACAAATCCATAAAACTTACAATCTACAAATATTTTGTAATACAGTTCTAACATGTTTCCAATATATTTCTCTTGTATTGTTGTGTCACATAAAGAAGAATAAAAGTGTAAAAAGGGCTACATTATTGCAAGCCAGTGAATCTCAAATTACGATAAATAAGAAGTCAATAAAATAAAAATCAAATAAATTTAAATCATCATGATATATATACCTTCTTAAGCCAAATACGTATTTTTCATTTTAAATCTATACAGTGTAATAGTTCATATATTACATGCAACTCTAACAAATTTATAAGAATCCACATGTTTATTTATTTTTTTACACTTATAATATCTTTCTAATGCATTTCTCTTGTATAGCTCTTTCACATAACTAAGACACATGCTAGTAATAATACGAACACATACATGAGGGGGTATGCTCAGTATATTCTTATAGAGGTTCTCTTGTTAAGACCTTCTGCTGTTAACAAACTAAAAGGATCACAAGTGGTGTAGTTGTATATTTGAGGAAAGTTCTTCAGTTCTCTATTTTATTTCTAATGGCGTTATTATCTTGCTTTTATTCCACAACTCTGCCAAGATTCAGTGAAGGTGGAGATGAATAATTAACAAATCAAAGTCTATGTTTGTTTCAATATCACACTTGTTTTATTAAACCTAGTGTTAAATCTTGGATCGTGCTTGTAGGATGCTGTAAATAAACACAGTATGACATTCTGCCTGGACCCACAGACACCTTGTACAATATACATTATACAGTAAATGAACCACTGTTGGTCTACTCAGAAATATGAGTGCTATTAACTACCTTTAGGTTAATCAAAGTTATTCCTGAAGCTCACGTGTCCCACCCAGCTGACCCCGATTGCTTTCTGGTGACGTGTATTATCATAGCTGGTGTTGAGTTACATCTAGCCTTGTTGATGACAGCATGAACACAGAGACCCTGCTCGCCTCTCCCTGCTCCCCTCTCCATCGACCTTTTAGGACAGGGATCTTCTTCTACTCACGTCTAAAAATAGGGAAATTCCTGTAGGTACTGTAACAAATGGCACAGACAAATGGCAGCTCAATACAAACTCAAGCTAATTATGTTGTGCAAGCATATCCCTGTTGTTTAGCGAATGTTTTTGACTGTTAAAAAGTAGATGTAATAGTTAAAGGGATGCATTTAAAATCTGCACAGCGTCTGGGAGTTTCGAAATTTGGGATTAGTATTGAATAAATTTGCAGACGACATATCAGACATAGTGGAAAGGTTAAGACACCAGATTACAATTATGTTATATATAAGAGAAAAGAAAAGAACGACAGAGAGGAAACCAAAATGTATACCTGAGCCATTCCAACACATCACGGATAAGATATTGCTCTCAAGACCACACTAAAAGCAGATAATGTCTCCCCTCAAACGGTGCAAATGGGATCTAATGGATTTATATCCCGCAGAAGATGGTCAAACATTCATTTGAATAAGAATGTGTGTGCATAATGTCGAATTAACACTTCCATCTGAGAGATGTTCCCAGCTGCAGGAGAGGGAAAAGGTAATTTCCCCAATGTCAGATTCAGAAGAGGAGGAAAAACACATTTCAGGAGCAACTGAGTTTCATTTTTTTAAAAACAGGAATGTGTAAATCGCTGCGTAGGAGCACTTTGATTCAGCAAGAGAACGCTGTGAAATTGCAGGACAATAATTACATAGATTAAATATAACTTTCAACAAAAGAGCAGAACAGGATGGTGCGCTGCACTCAACACGTCTGCAAAGACAATTTTCATATCTTCTTTTTCTACTAACCTTAACGTTTCTTCCACTTCTTTTTCTATTTTGCAGTCGTCTCTTGCTAAATCATGTCTGCACTTGTTGGTTCAAGTGGGAAAATATACAGTTTCATTTGAAACGTCAACCTAAACGCTAACCGTAACAGTGCGGACTGTTGCTGCTCGCTGCTGACTCATAAAAATGAAAAGGAAAATGTAACTGCAAATGCAATAAGAGGAAAGTGATTTGTCTGTAAAACTGTTGAGCCAGTTTCTAATAGAGACGTGGTCTGATGGGAAGCTCTTGCCCTGCAGAAAGCAAACACAACGTTTCTGCTCGGAGACAGCTGCTGGAGACTGAGTGATAGTTATGGGTGTGCTGATACTTGTGTGTGTGTGTGTGTGTGTGTCTGTATTACTACATGTTGTGGGGACATGAATCTATTTACACAGTCACATTGTGTGGACTTGCCTTCCTTTTGGGGAAAAAAACGTACGTCCCCCTAACATAAAACATTATATTTTGGGGTGAGGATTTGGTTTAGGGTTAGGTTTTGGTTTAGGTTAAGGTAAGGGTTAGGATTAGGCAGGCAACAGTTACACTAGAGTTAGACATGTAGCAGTTACAGTTAGGGTTAGGGTAAGTCTCCAGGAAATTAATGTAAGTCACCTTTAATGTCCTCAAAAGTCATGGAAACATGACTGTGTGTGTGTGTGTGTGTGTGTGTGTGTGTGTGTGTGTTCTTGTACAACTGTCTTTGTGAGGACCAGTTTGAGTTTTAGACCGTCAGAGTGAGGACGTTTTTGGAAAGTGAGGACACTTTGGCCGGTCCTCTCCTTCGGACAGACCTTCAAAGGCCTTTTGAGAATTTAAACTTGGTTTTAAGGTCCAGGTTAGACTTAGGTTTAGGTTAGGGTTAGGGTTGGGGTCAGGCATTTAGTCATGATGGTTAAGGTTAGGGTAAGGGGTGAGAGAATGCATTATGTCAACGAGTGTCCTCAAAAAAATAGTACATGGCTGTGTGTGTTTGTATATATGTGTGTGAATCCACCATTAATTGGTTACAGTGGTACTTTATTTTGCTTTTCTTTGGATGAAAACAAAATAGTATGTGCAATATTGTGAAAGATGTTCCCAAAGTACAGTCTCAGCAGACATAATAACCCTCCATAATATATCTACTTGCAGAAATACCTTCACCTGAGAAGAAAAGAGGAGAAACAGAAAATTCAACGCTGCCTTTAGTCTCAGTGTGAGCTCAGCATCTTGAGATTTAGAAGGTAAGTTATAGCCTCATTTTTCAGGTTGTTATCTGAGGAAGTTTTTTTTTTTTTTTTTTTTTTATGGTGTACTTAGTGGCTCCGGGCCATCGCAGTTTTATGCTGAGCCTCAAGGAGGTGATGTGGTTTTAACTCACTAAAACATCTGTGGCGACGCCAACTTAATACGCTACCTGCCCTCTACCCGTCCTCTGCTGCTCGAAGTCAAGAAGTATCAGTGTGTAAAGGCTCAGGGGAAAGTTAGCCCACTTCAGATCCTCTCTTCTAGAAAATATGATTGTATATTATGTGTTGTACAGTAAAACCAATGTTTATGAACTCATATTAGTTCAATCTCATATTTTATTGGTTTTGTTAGTTATTGTTTCAGGGGCCTAATGTGGAGGCATTAGCTATTGATTCGTATGCATAGTGGGTGATAGTAATTGAATCAGTGGTGTTGTGACAGTGATCAACAGAAAAAGACCCTTTAAGGTGAAAACAGAGCATTCCTTTGTCTTCATGATGTAGATTTTGCTGCTCAACACAAGTCCAGATACTGATGTTTTTATACGTAGTTGTACATTTATTAGGTACACAGCTAAAACTACAATAGTTCTGCAATAAGTTCAGTTCAGTTTATATAGTGTCAAAACAATCTCTCGAGACGATTATAGCTGAATAAATAGACAAAAGGGTGTAATGGCCATGCTTATAACTTAATGTTTCACCTATTTAAATTATAGTGTCAGATACTGTCAGTCCATTGTGGAATAAGTAATCATGGACCATAAGCATGACCTGTGCAGCTATCATTTCAAATACCAACCCATTATCACGCTAAAGAGTGTTATGGACCAGACTGTCCAATGCAGGAGGATAGTGTGTCAGTGCCTTGCAGTGGTGAGAATATTGCATGCAAGTGTTATGGTGCAGTACCAGCAAGTAGTGACAAAACCACTCACTGAGGTTTAGGCAACAAAACCCCTTAGTTAAGTTTATGAGAAATGTAATGGTTGGTCTTAACATAAGTAAGTTCAAGATGTATGAAAACACCATAACATCAATACAGAAAACACATCACAAATGTAACTTAGAAAACAAAACAGTCTTGAACACTGGTGTCCCAGCTGAAAGTCCTGTAGCTCTGAGCATAGCATATTTACATGGATGCGTTTACACTGCAGTCAGTCAGACTACATGGTGTGCAAATGACACACCAAAAGCAAGAACGGCGTTGTAATTGCATGCTTTTTTTTTTGCACATTTTTGAGTCATTCATACATTTTTTCCATGCAACTGGACTAAAATCATGGGCATTTCTGAGTATTGAAGTTAAAATATCACAAATAGTCACCTCTCTCTGCCATTAAAGTAATAGTTTGACATTTTGCAAAATACGCTTTCTTGAGTTAGATAAGAAGATACATCACTCTCTGTATGTCTGTATGGTAAATACAATATCAAATCAGAGCCAGCAGGCAATTAGCTTAGCATATTGGCAATAGGGGAAACAGTTAGCCTGGCCCTGTCCAAAGTTACAGCTGACCTAGTAACACACTGTATTTGTTAATCCCATACACAGAAATGTAAAGATAACAATTTTGCTATTGGTTTCCCTTTGCTGCAGTCTTTATGCTAAGCTAGGCTAATCCCCTTATACTTGGTATAAGGAACATAGAGTTTTATCATCTTTTGTTTTAGCTCAAAGTTTTAAAATAATCCTTGAAAAATGAAAGTTAAATTAAAAAAAAAAAAAAACTGACTCAGCTAGTTGTGAATGTCACCGCCATTTCCCTCAAGCTTTGTTTGCACCAACTTCACTGAAGGCAAGAAAATAATGTGAAATCCCTTCTTTATATTCAACTTTTAGTCTTTCAGCCCTCCAGTGTAAACTGAAGACTCATTTGGCAAACATGAATATGTAAATTGAAAGTCAGAATCCTGTATTTATTCTTGTTGTTACCCTGTAATGTATTATGGTGTGTTTTGTGTGCTTTGTACTTTACTTCTGTGCTGACTGTTTTTATCCAGCATTGACTGTCTGAAATAGCACCCTTCACATTTCTGCCAAGGTCAGTGTCCACATGAACTTGGGCTTTGAAAGGTGCGTCCACCTACGACTTAAAATATACTTGTCCAAAGCCAAAGCTTGTTAACGCTGCCTCAGTTTATTTAACAACCAATCCATTGCTTGGCTTTTTTAGCAAATAAACTTAGTTAGAAGGTTATAAATAAAATAACAGGACATAAAAGAGATAAACAGCTCTCCTGTGTACCACTGCCTGCATAACAACTGGGTCTGCTTAATGTCTGGTGCAAGTTGTTATTTCTTTCGTCTCAGTCACTTAGATCATGCCCTTCGTTGATGGTCCCCACTTCAAAAATGGCTTACAAAGAGCCAATTTCACTGCATCAGCCATGTTGCAGTGGCCCTGAGTCGCTTCCTGAGATAAATGTCTGGACATCTAATTAAGGAAATTGGCCTAGAGAGACCAAAGCTGTAGAGATTGATCTGACCTGCTTGCCGATACACTTGCCACTGCTGATTATCTCATCCGGAGACAATGATGTTTTATGAAGTGGAACAGCCTCATCCTGCAGTGACTCGCTACGATGATTACAATTCATTTATGTCTGCAGGTCATAAAAATAATATTTAGCAAGGGTGCCATTAGAGTTACTTATCGCTCCTCTGGGACATAAGATTTATCTGACTCAAACATACATTTTCCATATGTCAGATTGTGACTGCTTTGCATTATGCAGCCTTGGGTCTCTGCCTCTGCCTAACATAACACTTCAAGTGACATTTCAGTCAAAAATGCAGCATCAGCTACACTCAGAAGATTGACTGTTCACTTGAAAGTAAAACTCACTTTTGATATCAGCTCTATATCAAGGCTTTTGCTTTGAAAACAGCAACATACGTAATTATGTCTGCTGGAACTGAAGTACAAGAAGCATTTCATAGCATTTTGACATTAAGCTAGTCATTTGGAAATACTGGAGAAATACCAGTTAAATATTGACACATGAACATTTGTAAAATTAGAGACATTTGAAGAATGCATGTCTTGTTTTTGGGGTAAAATTAATTATTTGTTTTCTTGAGTTAGACGAAAAGCACACCCTCATGTTTCTGCATTAAAACATATTTAAATAGCAGTTTAATATTTTTTTTCCATTTAGGGAAATAGGAAGAGAGTTAAATTAGAAGATCATGTGTCATGTGTCAGTTCAATATGAAGCTGTTACGACTGGAGAAACAGGCAGGCTTGGACTCCATTGCAACACACTGAAGGCGTCTTTAATCACAGCAAAGTTCAGTACACAGGAAATCAAAAAATGCAGGCAAATAAATCCAAATCAGCAGGCAAGGGCTGAATCAAAAAACCAGGCAGAGTTTCTAAGACACAAGAAGTCAAAAAACATGAGGAATTGCTGGCACACTTGGACACTAAGGAAGCACGACAAACTGGCACAGAAGGAAATACTAGTGAGGGGAGTGACTGACGAGAGACCAGGTGGACACAATCAGGACGGGCAGAAGACAATCAGACTCAGGTGAATGTGGCTGGAACTAGGTCACACAGTGTCAATCAGGTGAAGAGCGGGAAACACCAAGCAGGAAGTGAAGTGTTCTGAAACAAGAGGGAGGGTTAGGATCACCAAAATAAAACCAGAAGTGCACACAAAAGACGACAAACATAACAACCTAAGACCTGACATTTCTAACAGAAGCTCCAGCTAGCATTTTTACATTTCTGTTTTTGTACAACATGTTACTAAGTGAGCTCTAGCAGCCTTGTCTCCTAAAAAACCCATACATCTAAATTGTATCATTACCTTACCTTACCTTACCTTACCTACATAGGAAACGTATTTTGTCCTGGATTACTTTTGTCTATGTATCACAAATATCTTTGTATGTCTGCGAACAGCCGCAGTGAGTGACGTAATACAACGAAAGATGTGCAGAGCAGGTAACGTATATCAAATTACTGTGAATGAAAATACGTTAAAAAAAGCATGATTGAATAATATCGGATATAACAAGTGAGAAAATCCACTACTGGTGGGCGGGAACGCTGGACTTTCTCCCAGAAAACCAGTGTTTGTGTTTTTGTTTTGTTTTAAAGTAATTTTAAGCCAAACCATGATATTTTTTACTAAGCCCAGCCCAGTATTTTTGGTGCCTAAACCCAACCAAGTAATTCTGTTGCATTTTGATTTTGTTTTGTTTCAGTGTCGTAGTCATGTTTTTTTTTTTTTTTTCACCAAACCTAACCAAGTAATTTGTTGTTCTTTTGTTTGGTTTTGTTTTGTTTCTATTCACAACATTAATTACATGTTTAAAAGTGTTTAAAACTGCAACTGTAATCTGAGAGTTTACCTCAAAACATATTTTGGTTATGCAATTTAGTTGGATGTAATTTTGAGGGAGACAGGGATGGCCCAAGGGTTAGGGTTAGGTAACTCTAACCCTGGTAAAGGCATATTTTTGAACATTGGAAATAGACAGTTGCTATTTCTAACATAAAGACTACTTATAGTCTTTAGGCTAAGCTAGGCTAATTGGCTCTTGGCTCCAGCTATGTAATTAACGCATGGGCATTCCTGAATAATTGAAACCTTTGCAGAAGCTTGTCAAATGCATGAATCAATAAGTTATTAAACACAGACATTCATCTCAACCTGCCTCTCCAAACAGTCGGCCTGCCCTCCCCCCAGTCCTCACCAGTGACATATGATCTCAGTCAGTAGTAGCCATGACCTTGTTTTTACATGCTGTGAACAAGCTTCGATGGCTGCAGGCGACCACCCTGACAACAGGTGAAACGTCGGTTATAGGCACACTGCACAGAGCCCCTCAGGACAAATGGAGCCACATGATAATCCATATGAGATCAGTGTGAAAGGATATCAGTGAGGCTGACATGAAAACTTATTGCAAAGGATACAGGGAGTCATCGGGAGAGATTTAGACGTCAAACGGTGATGAAATGTCTTGTCCTTGTCTTTTGTGCTCGGAGGTAATTAAACTCCCTCGGCCCTTTTTGTCCCCAGCATAGGTCACTGTGGGTGATTACAAATGGACAGCAGCGTGAAGATCAATCTGCCATCCCTGGAAAGAAAAATTACAGAGTAAAACACAAAAGGAATAGAAAGATTTCTCCTCTCGCAGCAGCCTAAGATCAAAGCTGCAGGCATCGTACATAGTGTATCGCCGCAGTGGAATATTTACATAGTAATTAAGGAGCGAGGAGGTGTACAGTCAGGAACGTGTCGATGGGAGATCAGAGTTGTTGTTGTTCATGAGGGCGGGCTAATGAAGAAGCATAGACGGGTGTCCTGTCAATCTGAATGTAGAACTTCCACAAATAGCACAGTCTCCCTCTTACAAACAAAAAATTCAACTCATAAACAATAAAATGCCTAAATTGGTATGACTTGTGGTTTATAGTAGATAACGTTAGCAAACTTTAGATATCGTATCAAAAGCCTGACTTTATGAGTCTTTTGTATACTTGCTGTATAAATAATGTTACAAGTAAAAGTCCTGCAAGATTTTACTTAAGTAGAAGTATTAGCATCAAAACAGTGTGCTTAAAATATCAAAAGTAAAAGTGCTCATTATACAGAATGGCCCATTTCAAAATCATACATATATATATATACAGTATATATATAAAATATATTACTGGATCATAATTACTGATGCATTAATGTATTCATCACTTTAATGTTGCAGCTGGTAAATGTGTGACTTATTTTAGTTGCTGATACTGCTGGGTAGCTTGTGAATTTCCCCCTGGGATAAATAAAGTCCTATCTTAACCACTAATAATACATCATAATTTATTTTTTGATAATATTTTGTATTATAAATTTGTATCTGCAAAGTAGTAAAGAAAAAGAAGTAGAATATTTCCCACTAAAATGTGGAGTCGAAATATAAAGTAGCAGAAAGTGGAAATACTCAAGTAAAGTACAAAGTGCAAATACCTCAGTTGTACTTTTGTACAGTACTTGAGTTTCTTTCTTTATTTGTTCATTTCTTAGGTTAGGGTGACCAGTGCTCCCAGAAGGTGTCGCCCTAGGTGACCGCCTATATGGCCCACACCTTAAACCGGCCCTGAGTGTATACATTTTATAATTTGGATGAAACCCTTTCAACAAAAACTTGAAGCTTGTCCTTCCTCCTTACTAGTGGCTACTCATGCCTCTCATCAACAGTCTTAGCAGGTTTTTGTTTCCAGCTTTAAGCAAAAAAGAAAAACAAGCTGCATCTGTCTGAGAAAGCAGAGCAACTGATGCGTCATCTCTCTTAACATGCGTCATCACTGCTGCTTTGCGTCCTCCACTAACATTGTATTGTTGTCATCTTGATATTTTTGGCTGATACATCACATTTTCTCCCACCTCTGCCTGCATTTTCATCTGATTTGGGTGGATAAACAGCTGTTACATTTCTTCGAAGGTTAATGTGTCTCTGTCTGCATGTATGGGGATATTGAGGAAGCTTCCATCTAAACCTTTATTCCCGCTATGAAGCAGGCTCGATTTGTAGCAGGGTGTTAAACACGGCGTCCATCCAGGAAGAGCCTCCTAATAGCCCATTTCCCCAGAGAGCGTGGCCATTTACAACGACCAATCATACAGTAGGGAAAGTGGCCTCAGTTTTTGTCGCAAATAATGAGATAATGCACAAAGGCAACAGCACATTTCTTTCACCATGTTCATAATGTCAGGGAGAGCGATGATTTATGAGACGAACAGGATGAATAAAATGTGCGTAGGATTATGGTAAATGAAGATGCAGGTTAATGCACAGGATCGTGCACTCGCCACCTTCAACCACTTATGGTAAAATTGATTAAGCTTGCTGTAAGCCACAATGCATGCTGGTCCTGAACATGCACAGGTTTGAGGCATAAACAAACTACTGTCAATCCGGAGTAAAAAGCGTGAGGAGGCTGATAAAGTGTTCAGTGGGAGTGTTTTACTGTTGTTAAGTGCTTGCATGGTAATGGCCTCAGGCTTCTGAAGGCAGCCACAGTGTGACTCTTCTCACCCACCTTCAGGTACAGTTTTAATGAGTCTACCAACCTCTTTTCTTATTCCAGCTTGAGCTCAAACACACATAATGTAAGAAGGTGATCTGTGAGATATCAAGGTTGAAGGTGCACCGCTGCTGTGAACAAATGTGTCCATTAATGAATGTGTAGAGGAGAAACTTTGTCTTAGGATTTTCTTTCTTTGTGATTCATTTTCCTTCAGCTCACGATGTCTGCTTCAACCTTCTTGCACTGACACTGAAAACAGAGGCAGTTATGTTGGATGGATGACCAGTTTTTGGTAGTGGAAGATTGATTCAGATCCTTAAACCAAAGTAGCAAGACTACAATATGAAAACACAATCACGTAAATTTTACATTTAAAGCTGAAGTAGGCAAGTTGGAGCAAATATGATTTAATAAAATGGTCACTATATCCTGACAGTACTGCATGAGGCAGGTAATTTAAAAAAAAAAAAAAAAAAACATGCCTCTGTCCTCTGGATTTCAGACTGGAGGAAAACAACCAATCAGAGCCGAGCAGTCTGCCGTCTCTGAGCAGCTGTCAATCACTGTCAATCACTGATGTTTCTGAAAACATTTGGTGAGTAATAGACATCACAGTAGCAGAGTACTGCTTCATATTTGAGCAGCGCTGCCTAGTTTGACCGTTCCATCTGAGCTTACGAGTGATTGACAGCTGCCTCCACTGAATGGGCAGCCAATAGGAACACTCTCTCTGAAATGACCTGTGATTAGCCAAAGTCCCCCGTCCCAAACTAGATTTTTTAACCCTCATAATGTCCTGGGGTCAATCTGACCCCACATTTCATTTATTTTTTTAACTCAAAAAAGGGTATACTTTCATGTAAATAAAGTCTATTGGCCCTAAATTCCAAAATGAAGGGAAAAATGTGTGGTAATGGGTTGGACTGAAGTAAGACTAAAGGTGTAACACAAAAATGAATGAAATATTTATACTATATGCTTTAAATAACAGTCAAACCAAGTGGGGTCATTTTGACCCCAGAGGACAAAAGGTGTATGACAGACGGGAGGACGCTATGAGCCTGAAAACAACCATGAGGATGTGCACAAGTCTAGTTAGTCAGAGCACTTGAATTACAATATCCTGAAATGTTATTATGGATTTTGCCCAATGATGCCAAATATATCCTGCCTGCTGCAGGTTTAAATCTTAAGTTTGACATTTTGGGAAATACAATTATTCACGTTCTGGCTCGCTTTCATTTTTTCCTAATTTGTTTGGCTGAATGTCAACAGCTCCCCGAGTTGATTGGAGGTTATTCAGATCACCTGTCCCTCAGGTTGTAGGGACTGACTCCTGATTACGAACTGAGAGCAGCTTGGTACATTTCTTGGCCAATCAGGGTGAGACGACGCCTTTTCTTTAGGGCTTAAGAGAGGTGGAGAAATAAGCACTCAGGGCTCTCTGATCCTTCAGCAACATAATGCAGACCTCATTTTAGCAGCTATATGCCAGAAACTGACTCAGACTTCTTTGCTGTTTCACCTTTTCTGTGGGAATTGTTTTCTCCCTGATTACAGTCACAGCTTTAAACTGTTTTAAGCATGTGATTAATGCTGGAACAAGACAAAATGAAAATGCAACTGAACTACTTTTTAGTAAAAAACATCATGGGTTGGCTTAAAATGACTTGGAAACAAATGTTTCAAACGGGACATGAACAGTGGTCTCCAGGGGGAAAGTCTGTTTTTTGTTGGACATAAAAGATAATATAATAGAAAATATTAAAGACCACCTTTCCACTCGGTTACCCACATCAGGGCAAATCTTTGTGCTATTTGTGCAAGAGTATGTGCTTGCCCAACAATAACTTAATGCAGGCTTTATATTGTTGTTTTTTATTGTTTTGTTTTCCTTGAAACCCTCTTTATACACCTTATAATCAGAGACATGTTATTATAATTGAAAAGTTTTTTTTTTCACTGTGAAGGCACTTGAGAGATTTGTTTGTCCAAGTAAATATATGTGTTTGGGAGCTGGTTTTCAGAGTTCCTCCTGACTGGCTGAGATCAGTACCGCCACATAATTAGTAAACACGTCACACAAACCATAATCTTTCAAGTAAAGAGATTTAGTGTTGCGTCCCATATTTTAATGTCTGTTTAGCAAGTGTATTTGAGTGTGTATTCTTGAATTGTGTATCTGGATGCTATTTTATTCATCAGTCAATTCAACCTGCTTTACATAAAATATTAAAAGCATCAAAAAACATGTTATACAAGATGAAATAAAACTGAGATGAAATAGAATGCAGAATATAAGATTAAAATAAGTACATACTAGACACATCCACCTCTCCTCCTCCTTTCTCACTTTTTATTCAACATAGCTACGGATGCATTTACTTTGCAGTCAGTACAGACTACATGGTGTACAAATGGCACACCTAAAGCTAGAATGACATTGTCATTGCATGCAAAACGACAAATTGCTGTGTCACATGCCATTTGGTGAAATTGGACTGGCTCTCCTCAAAGCCACGAGACTCCATTGGGAAAAACAAATTTTACTTTCATTGTAAAGTACAGTTCTCATCTTGGTTAGTTTTCAACTCTGGTTTGTAATAAACCCATCATCATCTACATGCTGTTTTCCACCATTGAATCTCTGCCGTTGCTGGTCTCTTTGTGCTTATGCCGATGAACGTTACTGGGTTTGCTCGCAGAGCAAGTCAGTCGCTGAGCGATGAAACTTTTAAATTAGGTCTTGTAGCTCTAGTATGAGTGAAGATTCAGCAAACTTCTCACCTCAGATTTGTTCAGAAACAGATTTTGGCAGACTGCTGAGGTGAAATAATAGTTTGTGTATTTTCCTCGCTTCCAAATCAGAGGACAGGAAATGTATCCTGCAGATAGGATTGAAGGAATTTTAAGAGTGTGGATCATAAACACTTGGATCCTTGAAAACCCCCTGAACTAAGGACTCCATCACTGACATTGGTCCAGACCTTCAGTGGGATTCCATGATGCAGCATGCTTAAAAGATCCCATCGCGACTTTGAGAAACACCCAGGGTGTTGTGTTTTGGCTGTTTATTCATAGTATTCTTTGGTACTTTCTGTTGTTTCCCCCTGATTTGTTGGGCTGTTTGTCACAGTTCCTCTGAGCTGATTGGAGGTTATTCACATCACCTGTTGCTCAGGTTGTGGGGACTGACTCCTAATCAACAACTGAGAGCAGCTTGGTACATTTCCCCTCTTGGCCAGTCAAGGTGTGATGGCGTCCTTTCTTTAGGGCTTAATGCTGCGTTCCAGAAAACTTTGAACCTGAAAATTTCTGGTCTCCTACGAGTAAAATACAATGCATGCCTCTCAAAGTCAGAGTTCATTCTTGTTAAAACTCAATCTAAAAAAATCTAATCAATTTCCCCTGACTGCATTAAGAAGCATGAACTAAAGGACTTAGTATTTAATTCATAATATTAATAATACATGCTTTCAAAGTAAAACCTATTCTGCATGTAAACTGATGTCAAAATATGCCACTATGTTATTAGATAAATTATTAGGTTACGGTAAACAATCACTGAAAGTTATCTTAAATTATTTGGAAAGTTTGAAATTAAAAATGCCTAAAAACTGTGGAGGCTGTTGTGAGTGTGAACACCAAAGAAACAGTTTGTCCCGGTCAGCCATGGTTTTTGTTAACGTTTGGCGTTGTGCACCTGGAACACATGGAGGTCAGAAGTTGGATGTTTAAACTAGAAAAACTCTGAGTTGTCTGTAACGCAGCATAAGAGAGGTGGAAATTACACACAGTTTGTTTTGTTTTTTTTAATGCTTCCTGACATCATGCAGCAGATATTGACAGCCAGAAACTCTGGTCTTAAGGTCCTTTTGAGACATCTTTGCTGTTTTAACTTTAGGCCAGTGTTGAGCAGAATGAATATTAAAGAGCACCACCTGTCCTCTGGGTTACCGGCATCAGGGCAGATCATTCAAGCTAGAGTTTGTGCTTGCCAAACGCCGCGGTCGGCAACCTATTTGATATGAAATCCCATTTTAAAATTTTCATGAGCCATATTAACATTCACCAAGGTTATTATCGAAGAGCTTTGTTTATTGAGGAGATTTATTTATTATTAAAGAGGCAATTTTTTTCATTGCGAAGACACTGAGCCGCACTAGCTGTTTCACCCTGTTTTCAAGATAAGTCTTAGAGCTAACTGGCTGCCTGTCACCTTTTATTTAATGGACAGAAGTGAGAGAGGTATTGCTCAGCAAAATGTACTTATTTAATGCCCTTTTTGTGCATGTCATACATATTATGCTATATGATTATTGCATTATTAGAAGAGAAGAAGAAGAAGATAGTCCTTTATTAGTCCCACGAGGGGAAATTCAATTTTTTCACTCTGTTGTTAACTTATACATGGTACATGCAGACCCGAACACACACATGCACAAACATGCAACAATGGAGAGATGTCAGAGTGAGGGGGCTGCTCCTGACAAGCGCCCCGAGCAGTTGGGGGTTTGGTGCCTTGCTCAGGGGCACCTCGGCAGTGCCCAAGAGGTAAACCAGTAAACCAGCTACCAGTTCACACTCAGTTCTTGGTCCATGTCGGGACTTGAACCGGTGACCCTCCGGTTCCCAAGCCAACTCCCTACAGACTGAGCTACTGCCGCCCCTAAACTGAGCTACTGCCGCCCCTTAGTATTATAATTATTGAGGTGGAGACAACTATTTCATATACTGTATCATTATCCATCCATCCATTGTCAACCCCGTTAGGGGTCACGGGGGGGCTGGAGCCGATCCCAGCTGGCATTGAGCAAAGGCGGGGTACATAGAGACAGACAACCATTCATGCTCACATCCACACCTACGGGCAATTTAGAGTCATCAATTAACCTAAACAGCATGTCTTTGGACTGTGGGAGGAAGCCGGAGTATCCGGAGAAAACCCACGCTTACACAGGGAGAACATGCAAACTCCACACAGAAGAGTCCCTGCTGTGAGGCTAACCACTACACCACCGTGCAGCCCCACTGTATCATTATATATAAAAATATTGTATGTGCTCCTTTGAGTTTTTTAGTGTTTAAAATCTAGTACAAGTACAACATTTCCATATTGTTCAGGAAAAAATGTTAGGAGAGGGGCCTTCCCTCTTTTGGGTACCCCAGTTATATTTTCACATGGAAATCATGAGCTCCCCCTAACTCCAGCTGTGTTTCTCTTCCTCGGTACGGGTTGAAGGCCTCCGATGATCGGCCGGCCTGTTTTCTTTTCTCTTTTCTCTCCCACTTCCCAAGATTAAAGCATTTATGCCAGACACAATCTCAGCTGTTTCTGTCTCATTAATATCTGAGGAATGTGTACATTTGCTTTATCACTACCTGTGCACACTGAGCCAGGTTAAAAGTCCTGTGGCGTTTTCAGAATTGAATTGGCGACACACTTGTTGACTTGAGTTGCTGACTCGACTTGAAGACATAAAATAAACCTCTAGTCTAAGTCACTCTGGCTCTCCAGTCCACTTCTTCAGTCTCCAAACTCTAAATATTTTCCTGAACACATGAAATGAAGTGGAGCAGAAGTACCTGAGAATTGTACTAAATAGAGTAATTGTACTTTTTGACTTTCCACCTCAGCTCATTTTGCATTAAAATGTAAATTATAAATACATCAGTTTATTAATGAATGTATGGCAAAAATATTTTTGAAATTATCGGTGCAAAGCTAAAGTAAGAAATAAGGGAACACAATTAACAGAATAATAAATATGACAAACAAATCTAGTAAAAAGTAAAGACTACACAGAGTTTATCACCTGAAAATCCCGTTTTAGCCGATTATTGCACAAATGTCAAGTAATTAGTGCACTATTATGTGCTAATGAGTAGCATTCAAAGATGATCATGTCTCATTATTACAACACTAATTTATAAAGGCTACAGTTATTTTCAGGGGTGTGCCTGTGACCTTTTAGATTTCAGTGTCAGTCCGTCATCTAGCCGACCAGAGAGCGGGCTCCATTCCTCCATACTGATCGAGAGAGAGGGAAGCCTCATCTTCATTTATCCAGGGAACAACCTGCCCACCATTACGTACTATCAGAGCCTGGAGGATTCACAGGAGCAGGTGGAGATTAAATGACTCCTCCTGCAGAGCAGCAATAGTTCTTAAGGTAGAGGAGAGTGCTTTTGTTCACTTCCTCCAAAACAGATGTTCCCATCCAGAGGGAATCATCGTAAACCAGCACTTCCTCAACCTTTAACCTCCAGGATACAATTCAGAGAGGTAGGATGAAAGACATACATCAAACCCCTGAAGTTTCCGCTCCATTCTTGTTTAAAAAAACAAGGTTTAATTTTCATAAGTAACCGCCTCTAGAGGAGGCAATGTGTTATATTTTATAAGGGAAATAAATTACATTTGGGGTGCACTTACTGTGATCAAGGCTTGGGGACAGGGTTGTGTGGGCAGACTGTACAGAAGATATAAACGCACCATCAGAGAGAGAGAAACCCAAAGAAAGAGATATTTAAACACACCCAGAAGAGGTCAGCTGGAAGACTCAGCCAATGCACTGCCCACACACTCCCACATGCTCAACATCATTAAAAACAAAAGGGCACGACTGAAACAATGCTGCAATCTGTGATGCAACCAACACCAAGTGAGACAGATCTGTTGGAGTAAGAATTCACCGGAAGAATCTCAAAAAATAAAAATAAAATAGGGAGGGAAGAGTGCTTGGATATCTGGCGATTCCAAGCACTCTTTGCACTTTGCACTCTGGTGTCTGCGACACCACTGATGTTCATTTCTTGTCTTCATCACAGCTTGTTGGACTGTGAGAGTATGATTACAAATCTATAGTAGTTTGTCCATACTTTACATTATACTCATTTACTGTGTGCCTCGCAGATCAAAATCAATATCACCAGAATATATTAGCATCTCATTACAATTTGCTATGTCAGATTTTTGGCTGAGTCTGTTCAGCTCATTGCTATGAAAATGTATTGAGCGTCTTGTGCCACCCAGTGGGCTGGACAATATCCAAACAATGGAGCGATCATAACAAAGTACTTCAGGATAAAAGAATGAATCATACAGTTTTATTTCAGCCTTTGACAAGGTGAATAATTTAGCATTTGACATATGATTTTAGTGGAATTTAGAGACCAAACACATCTTTTTTTACCACCTCCTCATCACTCATGTTGGCCATTGTGAAGTCTGAGCTCACTGTTGGTTAAAGAGACCACTTGTCGATGTTCAAGAGCTTCAGGTCTTGCACATGTCACCTCCTCCAAAAAGATAACATTTTGAGAATGCGAAGCGAGCCACTTCGACAGATACTCCATCCTCTCATCGCACACCCAGGGGTTTCCTGTTAAGATCACCCGGAAAGAGGATGTCCTGTCATCCAGCAGCCCCGACGGGAAATACTGCAGCTGATTCTGATTCAGCAGCAGAAGTTCAAGATGTTGGAGACCCTGGAGGAGGACTGCTGGCAGCTCTTGGAGCTGATTCTGCTGCAAAAATAGTTGAGATAGTTTCAGATTGTTGGTAAAGATAGTAGGTTTCAGGGAGCTTAATTTGTTACCAGCGAGATTCAGCGTCTCCAGGCGGTGCAGGTTCTTCAGGGCGTCAGGTTGGAGGTCTTGCAGATTGTTGTCACTCAAGTCTAGATTCTGCAGATTGGGCAGCCTCTGAAGCAGAGCGGTGGGTACAACCGTCAAACGGTTTCCAGACAAGTCCAACCAAGTGACACTACTGTTGTCGGGAAACCACTCAGCATCAGCTTTTTCAATCAGATTGTTCTTCAGCAGTAAACTACGAAGTGAGGCATGGCTGAAGATATTTGGAGGAAGGTGAACCAGCTGGTTTCCTGTCAAATCCAACGTGTTCAAGTGAGGAACGTCTTTCAGTAGATCTGATGGAAGGCTCGTCAGGTTGTTGTGATACAGCTGGAGGTTGCTTAAAAGGGGCACGACACTCAAATGGCTGGCTGTGATATTGCTGAGGTTGGTGGATTGGATGGATAGTCGAGTGGTGTTGGAGGGTAAACCGTCTACTGGGAAATGTGTCAGGGAGCTTTGGCTGCACACCACCTCTGAAGGTGGAGAGGAACAGGAGCACAGATCTGGACAGGAGTGGGCGCATTCAGCCACAGCAGTGAAAGTCAGGAGAGTCCATAAGATCATCTTTACAGAACTACACAAAAGAAACACACAGTATAAGAGCCAGATATCAAGAAAATGTAATCTAAATACAGATATTTACAAGTAAGCTCACTGCACTGTGAAAATGTGATCATAAATGCACAATCCTACCTGAAAGGCACTGTGTAGTTCCCTCTGCTTTTGATCACTGGCATGGTTTTGTACAGCGCTGAGTGTATTTGATCCCAGCAATGAGTCAGTCAGGACAAAATGTTGCAAAAGGCAAATAAAACCAAGCAAACAAACCAGCTCATCAACCACTGAGTGGTTATTTTTTTCTGTTCTTTCCAAAAGTAAAGATGCTACCACACACAAATCAATGTTTTGTTTTTCTTCATTCCTGCAAAACACATTTTATGCAACCGTATAACACGTTATAAAACTGAATGAATGAGGTAATTGAATTTTGATGATCAAATTCTCGGTAGAGATGTCAGTCAGTTAAAATATTTAATTGGAAATCAATCATACATTTTTTTTTTTATCTGAGTATTTAATACTCATATTAACATGGGAGTGGGCAAATATACTGCTTTATGCAAATGTATGTATATGTATTTTTATTGGAAATTGATTAACAACACAAACAATGACAATTATTGTCCAGAAACCCTCACAGGTACTGTATTTAGCATTAAAATATGCTCAAATCATCACATGGTAAACTGCAGCCCAACAGGCAACAACGGCTGTCAATCTGTCAGTGTGCTGACTTGACTATAACTTGCCCCAAACTGCATGCGATTATCAAAAAGTGGGCATGTCTGTAAAGGGGAGACTCGTGGGTCCCCATAAAACCCATTTACATTCAAATATCTTGAGGTCAGAGGTCAAGGGACCCCTTTGAACATGGCCATGCCAGTTTTTTTTTTCTTTTGGAGTTTGGAGCGTTATTGAGCCTTCTTTGTGACAAGCTAGTATGACAGTATGATACCAGTATCTTCACGCTAGCTTTAAAACTGAGCCCACTACAACCTCTGAAACATTGATTGCATTAATGTATTAAAGAAATTAGTGCCATTAAAATGAATTTGACGGCCCTGATTCTCAGTGTTTGGATTTCTCATTTTAATACACATACAATCTGTTGAAGGAATAGTTCAACAGTTTGGGAAATTTGCTTATTCGCTTTCTTGTTTCTGTCCTAAAATCTGCCTACAATCACCTGCAAAGTTCATTTATTAATATTATACATATCATTTTTGTTTCATTTGTACAAAAGTATGAGTTTGAGGTCTTGCGCAGTGCCTGTAGGTGGATTTGTTACCTGTTGAACTGAGTAAGGCTAGTCGTTTCCCTGTGTTTCCAGTCTTTATGCTACGCTCTCTTGGCTGTAGTGTCATGTTTGGGGGAACACATTTCATATGAAATTAAAGAAAAAAAAGACAAATTCTTGAATGTCTTTACTTTTATCATTTAATTATACATTCACATTAACAAAGGAGAATGTTTCAGTGATTGGAAAAGTAAGACAACTGGGTACATCACCATGATGGACAATAACCAGTGTGAAGATGGAAATTAAGACTGAAGGTTGAGTTCACTTCCTGTCAGTGACATCACTGAGCGCCCAACCAGAGACTGCGGTCCGGCACATGTGATGGTCTCTGGCAGGAAGACCTTCTTCTCGTTCTTCTGCAGCCACCTCCAGAGGTACTCCACCTTCCCATCACACAGCCAGGGGTTGGCAGTCAGGTCCAGCCCCTCCTCATCCAGGGAGCTCAGAGGGTCCAGCAGGCCTGCAGGGATGTGGCTGAGCTGGTTGTCATCCAGACTCAGCAGTTTGAGATGAGTGAGCTCCTGGAAAAGGTTTTGGGGAAGTTTGTTGAGCTTATTCCGAGAGAGGAACAGATAGGTGAGGTTACGGCTGCTCTGGAATATAGATGCATCCAGGGTGTCCAGCTTGTTGTTTTGCAGGTTAATCCTCTCAAGTTTGGTCAGCGGGTCCAGAGAATTTGCAGAGATCTTCTCCAGATGGTTGTTGGCGAGGTCCAGATTCTCCAGGTGGGGCAGCTTCTGAAGCAGAGCAGTTGGCATCTTTGTTAATCTGTTCCCTGATATGTCCAACCAGGTGATGGTGCTATTATCAGGGAACCACTCAGCATCAGCTTTTTCAATCAGATTATTCTTCAGCACCAAGTTTCGGAGAGGGGCGTGGCTGAAGACATCTGCTGGCAGGTTGGACAGCTTGTTTCCTGTGAGATCCAAAGTGTCCAGGTGTGGGACGCCTCTGAGGAGATGAGAGGAAAGGCTCTGCAGGTGGTTGCTGTACAGGTGGAGTCCCTTGAGCAGGGGCGTGGCGTTCAGGTGCTGCTCGGAGATGGAGGTGATGTTCGTGAACTGGATGGTCAGCATGGTGGTGTTCTTTGGGAGGCCCTCGGAGGGGTACTCTGTCAGGGCAACCTCATTGCAGACCAGCTCAGCTCTTCTGTGGTAGCATTTGCAAAGTGGCGGGCAAGACAAAGTGCCAAGGCTGAAATATGCCAACCACAGGAAAGCAAGGGTACACCAGGACTTCATTACTAGAACAAGAGGAGACAGAGAATGAAAGACGAGGAGGAAAAGACACCAGAGAGGACTTAAATATCCCTCTGAAGTAATTCAACCATTGCAAAATATCACAAATCACTTCCTGTTCATGCACATGATGTTCAGTACCGCGAGTATCAAAATAAAACGCACATGATGTTCAGTAACACGAGTATCAAAATAAAATGTATGTTCATGCAAAAGATGTTCAGTACCACGAGTATCAAAATAAAATGCACATGATGTTCAGTAACACGAGTATCAAAATAAAATGTATGTTCATGCAAAAGATGTTCAGTACCACGAGTATCAAAATAAAACACACATGATGTTCAGTACCACGAGTATCAAAATAAAATGTACGTTCATGCAAAAGATGGTCAGCATCACGAGTATCAAAATAGAACATATGCATGATGTTCAGTACCACGAGTATCAAAATAAAACACACATGATGTTAAGTACCGTGAGTAACAAAATAAAATGTATGTTCATGCAAAAGATGTTCAGTACCACGAGTATCAAAATAAAACGCACATGATGTTCAGTAACACGAGTATCAAAATAAAATGTATGTTCATGCAAAAGATGTTCAGTACCACGAGTATCAAAATAAAACACACATGATGTTCAGTACCACGAGTATCAAAATAAAATGTACGTTCATGCAAAAGATGTTCAGTATCACGAGTATCAAAATAGAACATATGCATGATGTTCAGTACCACGAGTATCAAAATAAAACACACATGATGTTAAGTACCGTGAGTAACAAAATAAAATGTATGTTCATGCAAAAGATGTTCAGTACCACGAGTATCAAAATAAAACGCACATGATGTTCAGTACCACGAGTATCAAAATAAAATGCACATGATGTTCAGTATCACGAGTATCAAAATAGAACGTATGCATGATGTTAAGTACCATGAGTAACAAAATAAAACTGTTCATGCACATGATGTTGAGTACAATGAGTAACAAGATAAAACACATTTCTGCAAATAACATTCAGTATCATGAGAAACAAAATAAAACGTACATTCATGCACACGATCAGTACCATGAGTAACAAAACAAAACTTACTGTTGTTTTCTAGTTGGATGAGTAGCAGCCAGACTGCTCCTTTTTTATCAGATTCAACAGTGGCCACTTGTAAATCACTCATTCATTTGGGGAGCAGAATCCCCAATCTAATCATTACTTATTGAGTAAACAAGGACCCACTCACTGCACAGTCATTTGTCAAGGACAGGCAGTTGCAACAGACTGAACGATTCCAACTTGCGGGGAAAGTACAAAACCTGGAAACTTAGTTTATGTCAGTTTATTGAATAAAGTTTTATAGTTCTGCTAAAAACTGCTGATTCTGAAATATGATATGGAAGTCCATGGGTTCATGTGAGCATATTATATTTACCATTCTGATCTGTTTGCCACTGGGTGAAAAATTAAGTTAGATGTTTGCATTATTTTGTACTTTGGATTTTTTAGATATGGGGGAGGAGGAGGGAGGAAGAAACAGAAATGCACGATCATCAATTTCAAAAGGGGTGTACTTGATATATTTCTCAGAAAAATGAATTTATCTTCAGCAAAGCTACCTACAGTACTTGAGAAAATATACTGAACACAACTGCAAGAAAGACATCCTTTTTAGAATTGTAAATGAAAGACGAGAGATAAATGAATGTTGATTCATGATGAGGAGGAAGAAACAGGAGAAGACTGCATGCCAGCTGAGGTCGTGGAGGTCGGTACAGCAGCTTTCATGGTTATTTAACCAGAACTTACAGTCACACAGCTGATAGACAGAATGGATTAGACCTGCGGTATGAAATACGGTTTTAGCAGATGGGCAACATGATGAACCATTACATTATGTATGATGAGTGCCAGTTGGCTTTAGGCTGTTCTGAAAGATTTATTTCAGTCAAGCCCACTCACTCCACATGCACTTGCAAGATAGACAGACCTATTCTGGTATAGTTCAAATAGTCTCCTGAAATATACTGTAGTCAGATGTAACACCTCTGAAGCATCACTACAATATTCCTATAACACTTCTGTGTTTATAATGCCAAGGGCTCTACATTAGTCTACTTTAAGATAAGATAAGATATTCCTTTATTTAGTATTATCATACAGTGAAGGGGAGAGCGGGGTTGGTTGGGACACCAAATAACCTATTAATCACAGATTAATAGTTTTTTAGAGCCCAATTCAAACGTGCAAAGCACAATTTTGTGCATTTTCCCAAAATGTGGCCTCTCCGGGACAGTTGGGGCACCTTGGTCTGGGCTAAAACAATATCATTTAAAATTTAAAAAATGCAGGCTAAATGTGAGGACATATTTGCGCTGGCACATTTTTTTTTTTTTGGAGAAAAAGAAAACTTTTGTAAAATTGTTGTATTTTCCTAAGTTACTTTGCAAAATTTCAAATATTCAATTCGGAAAAGTCTTTTGTCTTGTTTTCAATCTGCTTTCTGTTGATTTGTAACAAGGTAGTAATTACAATTACCGAGTACTCTGGACTCCTGTGCTAGCTACCAACAAAACTTCAGACCGATAACACCATCAACTAATAGGCCAGAAAATAAGCATTCCAACAATGTTTTTTTTTTTTTTTTTTTTTGTAAATGGCAAAATTAAACAGTATGGTAAAAGAAGAAGAACTTAAGAGCCAAAAATAGATGAGCATGGTGAAAGGCATGACCCCGCTCTCCCCCACTACATTTAATTTGCTGTGATTTTTAATGTGTCACCTATATCTTCAGATAATTAAGATCTCACTGACAGCACACTAATAATTAATGCACAATGCAACAAATTAAACATGATATACTGTATATAACATGTTAGTGAGTTTAGGAGTGCTGGTAGGTAGACATCCAGTCTGTGCTAAGCTAACCGGATGCTGCTTCATATACTGTATAACAGTGGTAGCAATTTTCACCTACTTCTTGCCAAGAAAGCAAATACATGTTTCCCAACATGTCGAACAATGATTGAACTAAAACAGTGAGTTCCCACATACCACCCTTTATAGTACGTCTTGCAGTGCAACGTGAGAACATGTGGGTGGAGAAACGAAATGCAAACCCCAGTTTTCCCCTATTCCTCCTGTCAAACTATCAATTAGTTTTTACATTTCATTCATTGCCTATCTACTGCTTAATGCAACATCTATATTAAACTGGAGGTGTGAAATCCAGAGTAAAAGGTTACAAATGAGACTTTTTGTACAGAGACAAATCCTACGTGTTTAACTTCACACAATGAATGAAACGTGAATTATTCATTTTCAGGGTAACAGAATTTATTTGAATTTGTCATGAATGGCGAGAAGAAAACACTTTCTGTTTAATTCACATTATTGTCTCAAGTCGTAAAAGATCTACTTTGTGTAATGAAAACTGCATTCATTTACAAGACAAGCATATACTGTATAATGTGCTGGTAACCTATATCCATAAAAATAAAATAGTCATACTATGAGCTAAATGTTCTGTGTTACAATACACAGACCTCTTGATCCTATATACAAAATGTTCACACACACATGCCTCACACCTCACAAACACAAATCCATGAGTCCCTGCATCTGACAGAATAAAATGTCCACGTTTTTGTCAGGATGGTTAATAACAGTAATGCAGTTTTAATCAGGGTGAGGTTTTTTTTTTGTACTTTTGCATTAGATGAAGTCTCGCTCTAATATGAATGCTCATTTTCTTCTTGTTAAAATGACAAAGGCAGCTCCAGTTCTCATGACGACAGCCAGTTTCTGTCCATGATTAGTGTTTTTTTTTTTTTTTTTTTTCCCCAGTCTACTTCCCTGTAGAAATAACACATGTAGGCACTGCGTCCAGACGGTAGTCATTAATCCACAAAGATGAAAATACACATCTTTGATCAGCCAGGGTTAACTGTGAAAAGACAGCGAGAGAGAAAGAAAATGATGTGAAAACCTGGGATGCTACCAACAGAATGGCTGCACTTCAAAGGCACACCCACACAAAATCCACACACATTAAACAAGGACACTATCCAGTAGCCACACAATGGCTTGCACAAAAAGTAGACAGATATGGGAAAAATCTTAGTCTGCATGTTTGCAAGAAGTGAAATACTAAAGCACATTAGGCCTATATGCTTAATGTTTTTTTGCGAAGAGACTGATGAAAAATTCTTTGATTCCAGCTTCTTATGTGTGAATATTTTCTGGTTTCTTTAATCCTCTAGGACAGTAAACTGAATATCTTAGAGTTGTGGACACAACAAGACATTTGAGGACCTCATCTTTGGGCACCATTTTCTGACATTTTATAGACAAAACAACTAATCGATTAATCAAGGAAATAATCAACAGATTAATCAGCAATCCAAATTGTTAGTTGCAGCCCTGCTGTAATTGATACCACGCTCATGTTTATCAAAGATAAACAGCTAGCCTGGCTCTGCACAAAGCTATGCTGGATAATATTTTATATATTCATATAATGCTTTGAGTGATTTACAGATGTTCTGCTTGGTGGATTTTGTTACCTTTGGCAAAACCAGATAAGCTACCTGGCTGCAGCGTCATATTTAATGTACAGATATGCGAGTAGTATCGTCACATACAGTAACTCTCCGCAGGAAAACAAATGTGCATTTCCCAACAATTGCTAATATTTTACTTCTTGCAAACATGTAGACCAAGATTATCCCTAAATCTGTCTGCTCTCTGTGCAATAAGTATGTGCAGCAGGCATATTTCTCAAACCGTCAAACTGTTCTTGTAGCATCAGTGAAGTTCAAACACTGAGCTCACATTTTCCACTCAACTGTAAATTTAGAAATCAACAAAAACATGCCTCTGGCCACATTAAGGCCTCCTACTAACTGCAAACACACATGCAGAAGTCCAGTTACCCTCTATCCCCCCTCTGTCACTTCCTTCAGAAGAACATATCATCATCATCATCATTATCGACATCATCCAGCGGCCAACTCCAGTCTTTCAGGCCAAACTCAAGCAATCTGAAATGGTAATGAGGTTCATGGGGGCGTCAAAAGTCTTTGGTGCTTCATAAAGTGTTGGGGCAATACATGCCAGGTCAGGAGGGGGCAGCGTGGAGCTGTGAGTAGTTAACCGAGTGACCGCTGGTTATGATGAGGGGGAGTGTTAATGGACACGGCAGCACAGCGTTATGGAGGGCGGCACAGGCGCAACAAGCTCTGCTACTTACAGTCTCCCAGCATGAGAGACGTTAGAATGGTGGGGTCAGAGGTCAAAGGTCAGTGGAGGATGATACGGAGCATGGGGCCAGCGCTGAGGGATGAGAGCCAGTTAGGTTGTGGCTGAGAGAGCAAACTTTGACAACAGAGTGTCTTAATCAGTCACAGAAAACGAGACAGTTACAGTTAGTGCCTCCCATGATGGTTCCCTACTCAGTTAGGTGGCTGCTATTAACGCAGTGTGAGAAGCCGTGTAGGAGCAATAATGCTGCGTACAGCCTCATGAATATGATTCAGGGAGACATCCAGCCACAGCTTTAAGAGAATCATCAACGTAAAGCTAGTTGTTTTGGTTATGATTCAGTTTTTTAAACCACAATTTAGAGAAAAATACATAGATTTTTTTTTTTTTTTTTTGTCCCATTCACCAAAGTGCCATGTTTCCAACATGAAAGGTTTCATGTGACACTGACTGGAAATGAAGAGAAAAATTAAGCGTTAACACAAATGAGCTGCAGTAGCTGTACTCATTTTTCTTTTTCTGCAATCTTGTCAGTGTGCAGGTCGCTTTTTCATATTATTGCTTTTTCCTTTTTGCCAATTATGGGTGTAAGAAAATATTTAGTATTGCCATATTTTTTTGTGAAACCCTACTGATTTCTAATTAATAGTTTAAATGCAAAAATATTAACTCAGTCAATACTTTCTTTTGCAAAAAGTAGTACTATGATGTTTGATTTTACAGGGACTGTGATAAATGTAAATGCAGATCCCACTCTTTATTAAGATTTTATGCATATGGTGGTGTGTTCTTTATACAATGACATAAAAAAAATCACAATATATTGCCTTGCTTACAGTATCACAATTCAGTATCACAATATAATGAATCTTATCACCAGATTCTTGCCAATACACAACCCTAATAACAATACACTATTTTGTGTTTGTAATAAAAACTGAAACGATATAAGTTGTCAAAATTTTCATAATAATGTCGTATTGTGTGTAAATAGTCATTGCAGTCATGTAAGAAATACAACAGAAACAAATTGAGTTTTAATATGGGTGAAAGAGTCTAAATATTTTCTGTATGCAGTAAAATCTTCCCAGTCCTCACCTGGTTTTCCCTGACGGCTGCTGCTGTCTGTTGGGCTGGATCTTAATGGCTCCGCGATGGCTCGACATAAGAGGTGAACTCCTGGGTGAAGGTCGCGGGGAGAGCCGCGGAGAGGAGCGTGACGACGCTTCAGGAGGGTTGTGTTGTGCTGCAGAAGGAGGACTCATGGTCGGGTGTTTCCTTGGGATGCGTTTGAGGAGGTGGCTGACCCAGCGCTGCTGCTCCTCCTGGGAGTTAGTCAGCAGCAGCAGCTCTTTGGCAGTGGACATGTCATAGTTCACTGGAAAAGAGGGAGATTTAAAACCGATTAGAAACAGGAGTTCTGTGGTTATAACAGGCCTTTTCCCAAAGTAATCAAATCTAAGTAATATTAAAACACAGCCACATATCTACACAGGGGCCCTCTGAGCGTACTGACCCTTGCAGGGCACGATAACTTCCTCCTTTTTGTCCAAATGATCTTTGTGGCACTTGGTGTGGCAGCGGCGGCACTCGAGGGCCGGTGGGGGCTTGAAAACGTGCCACAGGGGCCGAGTGCAGGCCTCACAGCTGGAGGGGAAGTGGTACAGAGTGAGGATGAATTCGTGGCCCTTGTGGCTGATGTAGGAGGGACGATCACCGTACGACGAAGGCTCCACTACAACCTCCTGATCACGTTTGATCTCGCCCTCGTTGGCATACAGGATCTGAGGAAAGAAAAGAAAGGGATTTTATTGAGGCAGACAGCTGAATTGAGAACCTGATTTATTCTGACAGTGTGAACGGAGGGAGAGGGGAAAGAGAGGCAGCAACAGGAAGTGTCTTAGCTCATTACCTGGAATATCCTGGGAATTTCTTTGGCATCTGCACGGTACACATCAGTATGAGTGACGGGTCGGACATGAAACAGCTTACTGTAGGCGGGACAGAGATGGTAGACACAGGATAAGTGTACTTAATACGTACAAATGTGTAGCAGCAAATTTTAGTTAATTAATCCTCTTTGGTCCAGACAGATCCCCTGACTTTTCCTCTAACACCACCTTGAGATTCACGTTTTATTTTTGGAGGTGTACCTCTACCATTGAATGGACTGCAATGAAATTTGGTCCAAATCCCTCACCTATCAGCATGAACTGTAATAACTTTAGTGATCCCTTAAATTCTCATCTAGCGCCACCATCTGGTCAAAATTTTAACTTGACCAATAGTTGGTTTATGACCAAATATATATTATCACCAAAATAATAATATATAAAAATTAGCAAATGTTAGCATGCTAATGCATGTGGCCCAGGAAAGGGAAGTTTGGGGCCGCTGCTAGAGTTGTTGCAACCCAACTCCGGGTAAATAGTTGATGGTGAGTGAGTACCTTGTGATTGACAGGTCGCTACGTCTGAGTGTGTTTTCAGTTCATGAAAGTTAATTTTGACATTTTGGTTTACTAAAAGTGTCTTATTTGTTATTCGGTTATACTTAGCTCCACCCTCGTGTGATTTCTGGTTGCAAAAAAAAAAAAAAAAAATGGCGACAGCCAAAATGCCAAACTTGGTTTCAAAACGGCAGTCCACAAACTGAGGGGCGACGTCACTGTGACTATGTCCACTTCTTATAGTCTATGATATAAACAATGCAGGGCTTTGAAATACTTTAGAAATACTTGTTGTACAAAAAAGAACTACAATTCTAAATTGAATTTCAAAACAACCAAAAAATAATTTCATCATGGATAAATATGGTTAAGGACGATCCACCCTCCCGCGTCACTTCTGGTTGGAAAAAAGCAAGACGGCAACAGCCAAAACGCCAAACTCCACACTTCAAAACTACGGTCCACAAACCAATGGAAGATGTCACGGTGAATACGTCCACTTCTTATATACAGTCTGTGATAACAACTCAAATAACTACTGTTTAAAAAGCGCTCTATTCATAAATTCGACCCAAACCCTGCTTTAAATGACTCACTCAATGTCCAGGGTCATGAAAGGGTTGGCCTGCTCTCGGTCCACCTCGCTGTTGTAGAACAGGATCTTCTTACTGCTCACAACTATATACTTTGAAAGGAAAGGGAAACAAGGATCAGAGGGGGATATTTCCTAATGGTGATTACTAAGAAAACAAATCTGTAGACATGAGATATAGTGGTGCATTACTTTCTTGTCCCAGCCAAACCGCTTTGTGTTCTTGGTAGGAAGTGAAATCCAGCCCTCCAGCCTGGAGTCTAGTGTGCAGAGAAAAAAACAGGAAGATGTTAACACAAAGAGGAAAACTGCCTTTAATCATGTGAACCACTTAAAAAGAACACCTTGACATTTTGAAATGGCGGCATTTGGTGGCATTTTCTTTAAACAGAGCCTCATCACTTGGTGAGGAAATGATTTCTCGCTAAAACCAAAGGGCAAGTGGCACGAAGCTTTGCTACTTGGTTTTAAGAAAAGATTGCAGTATTCACTGGGAGCTGTAAGGATTATAAGGAGTCTCCAACACAAAATATGGCAAATGTCTGGTGAGGAAAATAAACTAAAATGGAAAGTTTTTTTATCTTAGGAAAAACTACATACCAACTTCACTCTTGGAAAAATCCCCACATCTTTTGCAGCGTAATAAATTTGACCAAAGCAGGCCAGCATCAAGCTGTGAGCATTCACATGTCCAGTGAACATTAAAAATGATTAAAGCACAGCAGAGACAGAGTCAACAGAGGAGAGGGATTAGCTGAAACTTTGCAGGGTTGAACCAGGGTCGAGGCTATTTCTTCTCAAAACTCCAATTTTAAAACACTGGAAATCTTTTGATGGATGCATGTTAGACACAATTGTTAGAGTTTTCATATGCATCCCCATCTCAGGTTTGAACCGCCATGCAGGGTCACCTGCAGGTTCAGCCTCAAGGGGCTGTTCGTAGGTGAGGGCCAGGGGCCGGTGGCCCTCCTCCACCCGCCCGTCAAACTCGTCGTCATCCTCGGAGTCAGAGTCGAAGATGGTGTGAGCAGACTGGAGGTTGGGCCGGGTGTCGATGCAGACAGATTTGTGTGTGCGCTGGTAGGTGAAGGACATTGATTCTGAGGTGTGAGAGTGAGTAATGCGCACTGGGTCGGACCATGAAGAGAAATTTGAAGTGAAATGAGGGGGAGAAAGGAAAGAGGAAAAGGTCAAAAACAGTCTGCCTTGAAGAGGCTCAAAGTGAAAACAAAGGAAACGACAAGAGAGACTGCAGGAAGAGGAATGCAGGAAATGCATGTGAAGTGTATTTGCGGACTGGCTTTGAGCATTTGAATGCACATGTTGGTGCCACAATCGAGGATGAGAGTGGGATGAAGTCTGCTTTGTCTACCTGGGTATCCGTCACCACCCATGTCCAGGTCGTTGCCGCTGCTGATGCTGGTGGAGTCCAGAGAGTGAACGCTGAGGGAAGTGATCTGGCAACGAAGTTGCTCGATGTCGCTGTCTTTGCTGTCCAACGCCATCTGAAGCTCTAGACGCACCTGGTTCTCTTCTGCTATCAGCTGAACATCACACACGAGAAGGCTTTTAATTGCAGTTCAGTGTATTTTCTATTGTCTGCCCACAACTTAATGTGTATATATTAGGGCTGTCAAAATGAATGTGATAACCACAAATTTCTTTAACGCATTAACACAATCAAAATTTTGAAGGGAGTAGCGGTCTCAATTTTAAAGCTAGAGTGAAGATACTGACAACACATAAAACTATAAAACTTAATAAACCCATTGATATCAACCATGTCATAATAACTTCCCCGCTTAATGAGCAGGGAAAAACTGCTATGCCCATTTTCAAAGGGGTCTCTTGACCTCTGACCTCAAGATATGTGAATGAAAATGGGTTCTCTGAGTACTCACGAGTCTCCCCTTTACAGACATGAGAACTTATGATAATCACATGCAGTTTGGGGCAAGTTATAGTCAAGTCAGCACAGTGACACACTGACAGCTGTTGTTGTCTGTTGGGCTGCTGTTTGCCATGTTATGATTTGAGGATATTTTTTAACTTAAATGTAGTGCCTGTGAGGGTTTCTGGACAATATTTGTCTTTGTTTTGTGTTAGTTGATGTCAATGAATATATACATACATTTGCATAAAGCAGCATATTTGCCCACTCCCATGTTGATAAGAGTATTAAATACTTGATAAATCTCCCTTTAAGCACTTGAACAGATAAAAAAATCTGTGATTCATTTGGGATTAATCATGGACAATCATGCGATTGATCATGATTAAACATTTTAATCGATTGACAGCCCTAGTATATATTTTTCCCAATTGTTGGCATGCAGTGTCGGCATACTGACCGCCTGCATATCCATCAGCTCTCTCTGGTACTTGATAATGGTGCTGTTGAGCTTCTCCTTCTCCGTCCTCAGCTCCAGCTGCAGCTTCCGGTTCTCCTTCTCCTTCCTGTGCACCTCGGTGTCGATGCTCCGGTGGCCTCCTCGCACAGTCTCCCTCCTGTTCATCACCTCGGCGAGCTTGTTGACAGCCTGGGAGCAAAAAACACAGCAATACGGCCTGTCAGAGATTTATCTGTGATTAATGTGAATTCAGTCCACACACAGGGAGGCCTGCAGGAATATCAATGTTGCTGCGCTGAAACTAGTTTCAGATCTCAGTGATTTTTGCCCAGAGTTCAACGTAAGCCTGCAGCTGAACATTATTCTTAACAATATATGATGTGACATAACAGTCGTAAAAAGCCAGACAGTAAAAAGTAAAGTATAGAAAATATGGCAGTCTTTCCAGACCTGTGTAGGCGCCCGGACACACACCTGAATTTTTAGCGTCCTTTCATTCTGCAGCAGCTTTTCAAAGGACAGTTTGAGCGAGTTCATCTGCTTCTCCTCCTCCTTGGCTTTCTGGAGCTCTGTATAAATAGCAGAGAAGAATATTAATTCAGCACTCATACTTTACCTACTTCACAAACGTTTTCGAGAAGCAATCCATAAATTAAAGCACAAGTTTGAAGACCAATATTCTGCTGTTCTACAGACACTTGGTTCCCAGATGAAGAGATTAATGACTGCTTTTCATGACATTTTAATAGCACCTCTCCCCATAAATCATCTGGATATGTAAGACAGCTTTTTTAACACATTTTCCAGGACTCAGGGAAATGTCATTCCTGTAGAAATATGCTTATTAACTCCTAATGACACTCACGTTGCTGCATGTCCTTCAGCTGGTTGTTGAGCTCCTCTTTCTCGCTGGCCAGGTTGGCCACATCCACCGTCAGAGTGCGATTGGACTCTTCCAGCTGTTGGGGAGGTCAGGGTAGCAAACAAGCAAGATAACCTTAAAACAATACATCAGTACTATTTATTTATACAGTTAATCATACAATTTAAGGCATCATATGGAGTTTCTAACTGCTAGTACCGCTATGGAGCAGGAGTTTTTGTAAGTGATTATTTGTATCTTTTCCCTTTCCTGCCGCCAGTTTCAGGCTGTTCCCCCAACTGACAGTTGGTTTAGCAAAAGTTTAGCCAACAAAAGGTAGGAAAGAAGAACGCTAGCTTGTGAATGTGGATGCAAACCAGGTGGTAACATCCAGTTCTGAGAAAAGTGGCATAAACTTGCATTCTTTCTACCAGCCAGCAGGGGGCGACTCCTCTGGTTGCAAAAAGAAATCTGATTGTATAGAAGTCTATGAGAAAATTAATTTATGGTCTCAATCGCTAGTTTCAAGTCTTCTTCAGTACAGCATGATGTTCATTTAGTAAATTATGGTCCCATTTAGAGTCAAACAGAGCATAAAGCAGGGTATGCTTCAGGGCGTAGCTACCTCGAGATTGGCAGGTCGCTACCGTGGCATAGTCAACTCTGTGAGCTGTCTGTGTTTTTGTCTCACAACTTTAACCCTTTCACAGTGTGTTTTCAGTTCCACACTTTCATGTCACTTCTGGTTGCAAAAACAAAAACAAAACAAGATGGCAAAGGCCAAAATGCCGAACTCGAGGCTTCAAAACAGCAGTCTGCAAACCAATGGGTAACGTAACGGTGACTATGTCTACTTCTTACATACAGTCTATGATGTGAACAGGTTTTCGAAATACTTTATAAATATAGGAAAGAACTAAATTTTAAATTGAATTTCCAAACAAACAAAAATGTTCTTCATTATGGCTAAATAGTTCCTACATTGGTATTTTCCATATACTCCATAATCAATTTAAAATCCCGCTCTGATCTCACCGAGCTGATGGTGGCCTCCTTGTCGCTGAGCTCCTGTTTGTGTCTCGCCATCATGTCTTTGATCTCCAGCTCCTTCATGATCTTCTCCTTCTCCAGATCCGAGTACTGCTCCTCAGCGATGGAGCGAGCCAGCTGCTCCGAGTCCGCCTTGGTCAGACTGGCTTCCAGCTGGGCTGTCAGGGAACCCCTGTGGAGAGAGGAGGAGGGAGAGGGACTATTATTACTATTTTATTAAATCGCTAGAACTGGATACAAAAATCCCTGCTGTTATCATGCCAGTCAGAAGTAGACTGCCTATAGCAGGGACAAACTTTCACGATTAATTCGTGATTTTCCAAGCGAGAGTTACACTGAATCATGGTTAATCTTTGTCTGCGGAGCATCTGAGGACGCTGCTAATCTGGTTCACTCATTCAGTTAAAGGTCAAGTCCTCCATTTGGGCTGTGAGATAAACTCACTGAGGAGAAATAACACTAATCTGGAAAGTCTGTTAGATTCTTTAAAAAACAAATAAATGTCATCTTTGTGGTGCTATCCAGTGGATGCTTCACTGACATTTATCTTTAAAATCTCAACATGAGTTTATAATATTTCTTTTTAGGCTGATGCTTTTAGCTCCCAGGTGTTAGCGGCCAACAACACTATTTTCACCTGATCCGGGCACACACTAAACTCTGTGTACGTATATGTACTGCATGTACATTTTTCCAGACCAAGTGGTTTTGGTGCTAAACCTTACCAAACTGCGACTGAAAATAATATTAAAAAACAGACAATAATAAGTCAACAAAGTGAAAAAATAGTTTTTTCACAGGACTCAAGCCCAGTTTCTGATGTGCAAGTCCTGAGTTTGACCCACCACAACCTACTCCTTCCATGTACTTTTACTATTACTACTACTATTACTGGGTCTAAATAGCCGAATAGCTGCCGTGTGACTATTCTCACCTGGATGTAAATATACACTTTGTACAGTTTGTCATGCTTCTATTCCACCTTGTTTGTGTAACATGCTTTATAATTTTGTATTTTATTACACAACTTTGTTGAACACTCGATTCTGATTGGTCAATCAAGGCATTTTACGGTCCGTTATTTCTTTATAAAAGCCCGTTGCTAGATATAACAGACCGTTGCTATGGGCGCAGTTCTGATGTCGGACTCTGGAGGACCGTTTTTGTGTCAAATTATTGATTTCTTAAGTAAGTAGCCATGTAATAAGTGGGATAATGTACAGCTAGCAAGCAATTATTGAAACTGAAACATACCTAGACAAGGCCATGATGTACATTATCCCTTATATCATTTTATATTTTTGTCTTATTTAGAATTAAATTTGTACTTTTTGGTTTGGTTTATACTTTTTTTTTGTTTTGTTGATATTTGGACTTATAGTGTATATACTGTATGTCATGTTAGTGCTGTAGTGTTTCTGGTTGTAGTGTTTGGACTGGTTACCTTTCCTCCTGATATTCTGCCAGTCGTAGCTGCGCCTCTTTGTACAGCTTATTCCTCTCATCGCACTCCTCCTTCAGCTCGCGGATCTGCGTCTTGTAAAGGGTCTTGGGAGGAAAACAGTCGGACATTCAGCTAATTTCATATCACAGATTTGTGATGGAGTTGGAAAATAAACTCTTTTTCTGCTCATATCATCCCATTCAAGCTCCATATTGTAGATCAATTTAGATTTTTTTTTTGCTAGACAAGAGGTACAAAAGAAGGAAGATTAATGGTTAGAATTACTGTGAAATACTGCTCAGCCTCCAGTTGGTCCTTCAGGTCCTTCAGCTGGCCGCCGGCCTCCTGCTTCTCCCTGGAAGAGGACCAACAGTCTGTCAGTCACTGCTGCTGGCCGACTAACCACCAGAGCCTCAAACCAGATACCATGACTGAGATTCTGCACGATGACAGCTTTACAGCTACGTTGTGTGTTTATGTTGCACTATGCTCATGATGTGTTTGTGTGCTGACCTGCGTAGCTCCTGGTTCTGTTTCTCCAGGACCTGCTTCATGTCCAGCAGGTGGTTGAGCTCCTGTTTGAGCTGTTTCTCTGAGGAGCGCAGCACCGACACCTGCTGGGTCTGCATCTTCAGGTCGCTCTGGCTCATGCTCCGCTTGTGGATCTCCTGCTCCAGACGCAAGTTCAAGCTCTTTACCTGCACAAAAACACACATGCATTTTTTCAGTGGTGGCACTAATAAACAGTTATGGGGAATAACTCAAGAACAAAAAGTTAGGGCTGCAAGTAATGATTATTTTCATTATGAATTACTATATCAAATTATTAGTTTATTAAAAGTCTCAAAATAAGGACAAATGTCCATCACAAGGTCTCAGAGCCTGAGGTGTTTCCTTATTGTTTATTTCATCTGAAAATCAGCTAAAACTTGAATGGACTCTGGCTGTGATAGAAGGAAAAGCTGCAAATATGGACAAAAACTTATTTCATAAGAATTATTTAAGACTATTATACAAAGTATAAAAATGTGCTGATTTTCTATCAGGGGTAAAAGTGATTAAGCATGAGACACACCTCTTCAGAGAGTTTCTCCTTCTGGGCCTGCAGCTCGCCAATTTTGTGCTGCGCCTGCTTGTAGTCGCAGTCCAGCATGGAGAGGTCCTTCTCTTGTTGCAGCAGCTTTCCCTCCACCTGCAGCTTCAAGCTGCGCTCCTCCTGCAGGGTGCTCTCCATCTCTGGACCAAACAAAACACCATCAGGACAGTAATCTACCCTGGCTGCACTCAGTACCACAGTATTGACAACACAAGTTCTGCCTTTGTGTGAACCTGCTTGGAGCACCAGATAAATGTACAATCAGACAGGAGAGTATTGTTATTTGAGGGCCTGTTATAGTATTTTTGTCAAGAAATGCAGTTTGTCCAAGGTCTATTCCACCTGCTTTCCTGAATAAATGAATTAATTTTTCCACTTTCAGAACTGATAACACTTGTGCTCTTTTTATATTTTTATTTTCAAGTTTTCTGAAAATGTGTTGAAATATGCAAATGACGCATGATCTTATATGGGGATATCTTATATAGGATATCTCTTTGTATCATTTCATAAGTCAGAAAATCCTGTCAACGGCCCAAAAAATCCATTTTTGGCAGGTTTTTGGGAATAAAATGTTCATGTTAAATCCAGCTATGATATATGAACAAACCCCTCTGTGAAATATAAATGTGAATATAAAGAGGAATGAAACAGGAAAGTTTGGTGGATGTTAGTGCTACTAAAGTGGAGATTTATGGCTGCATGAGGAAAAGACACAAGACACTACAGGTGAATAGATAGCACCATGAAACTTCCCCACCTGATTATTTACATTGATATATATATATATATATATATATGCAAACGAGGCATTATCTAATGTTAACTTTTGGTGAATTTAGGAGAAATCTACAGATGCAAATAGACAAAGTAGTAAAATAAACACCTAGATGTGTATTTAAGATGTTTTCTATCCACTAGTTTGAGGGAATAGAGAAGTTGTGGAAGCAAAATAGCCCCGAATCTCTTTGCCTGGGGTGTCTCCCCTTTAGTGAGCTAAGTAAAACACAATTTAAACTACTGACTGAGTGCTGATACATTTCAGCCATCCTACAATCCTCTTTCACTCGTTCTTCTTACCCCTTGCTCTCACCTTTTAAGGCCTCAGACTTTGCCTCCTCGATGGACTGGTAGATGTGGTTTTTATCTGCCAGCTTGGTTTTGGTGGCCTTGTGCTCAGCCTCCTCCTGCTCCAGACTCTGCTGGAGCGACTTCAGCTTGAACGTCAAGTCGATCTCTTGGTTGCTCTTCTCCTGTAGAATCAAAGGAGGATATTAGGTCGCACAGAGGTGTTTTATATTGAATTAAATTCATGCATGGGAACAGCCAATGGTAAAATTTCAAAATGCTGGAGAACAATGTCAACGTCATCAGGAAAATCTGAGGAATATCTCTTGGGTTAACCTAAATTCTCAAATAGGAAATTAGCGATTGGAAATGACAGCCAACCTTCTCGAGATCATTGAGCTTCTCGTGTAGCTGCTTCTTCTCAGTCCGGACTTTGGAGAGAGATGATTTCACCTCTTTCACCTCTTCTTCCAGGCCAGAGATGCGTCCTGAGGTGGAGTGTTGGGAAATGGAAATAATAAAGAAACTATACAAGGAATATAAGAGCAAAAACTACAAGAAAAGGCACCTGAGCTGTTCTGCTTCAAACAGATTCTAGGTGAGACATGACATAATGCTGCACACCTCCAATGTACGAAAAACACTTCATGTTTATTTTCCCTTTAACTAACTCCACCCACATGGAGAGGTTGGGAAAGCATGAAGCATCGCAGCAAACAGGCAACACTTTTGTTTCGCCGCGTCCCCTCCGACCTCAGCGACCGGCCTCTCTGTGCGGACTGAGCAAGTTTCCAAACAGCGTCTCACAAGAGGAGCTGGCTCTGGTCCGGCTTTGGCTTGCTTCACTGTCAGAGCCTTTTGAACAGATGTTTCCACCTATGATCTGATATTTCCCAAGGCCTGGTCCAAAACAACGATTCACATCTAATAACCGTGTCCAGCCTCCAGCTCCAAGTTGGGTAATGCCTTTTTCCTGCTACTGAGGAGATGTTTACTGAATGAGCCCTCGAAGATCGCAGTTTGATTACCTGCAGTTATGCTTCTACCTTTTTGACTGGTACATTCAATCCATATAACATTTTAATAGGCACCTTAAAGTTTGGAATATAAAGCCTTGTAAATACTGGTTGGCTGGTTGCTTAGGTGGTGATTAATCAAGAAAACAACCACATCTTAACAGTATTTTTCTTCTGCTTATTAGTCATTTCCAACCACTGTGTGCAAGCTATACTGTATGTATAAACACACTATTAAAGTGAGACCATCTATAGTTATAGCCACTGTAGCTACAACTATAGACTATATATAAGAAGTGGGCATAGTCTCTGTGACGTCACCCATTTGTTGGATTTTGAAGCCTTAAGTTCACTGTTTTTGCTGTCGCTATCTCATTTTTTTTTTTTGCAACCAGAAGTGACACAAGAGGGTTGAGCTATTGCTGCAATCCAATGTACTCAGAACTTGGAAAAAGATGACCTCAGACACGGAAAAGTACAATGGAACGGTCATCATTCCCAGTCGGAAACTCACAAGATTTATCTAGCCTGCGTTTGCTGACATAAACACATCTAATGTCTTAGCAACATGGCGGCAGACAGTGAACTACCTTTTCATCTTTTTTTTTTTTTTTTTTTTTTACTGTATGTAGTGTTTTATGTAGTGTTTGTGTTGTGAAACGTGCTGTGACAACACTGTAGCTGCTATTTCCATTCAGCTGATTTGTGCCTGATAGAAGTCTTTGTGAGCATGTGGTACTAGTCTACTCATCCCATCTCATAATACGGTTCCCACAGATCCGTAATGTCATAAATCCGATTTTCAGAAATACTGTGTATATCTCCACAGGATTCTCTAGCTGTTAATTTAAAGATGGTTACTTTATATGTGTTTCTCTTCATTAATGGCGCTGTAGTGATTGATGTAGGTGCTCTGTAGATGCTGGTGAAGCTCAGACACTTAGAGTACATACAGTGCATACAAACATCAGTGTGCTGCGAGCGTCCATGTTTTCCTGACCAGATGCACTGGGATGCATTTAGATTTAAAGTCAGAAATACCGACTTGGAACTATTGACTTGCGACTTGTTGGATTGCAGCATAAGTACAACCAAAGACATTTTCAGGTTACCATGAGGGTTTAACTTTTATGAACTGAAAACACACTGTGAAAGGGTTGAAAGACAATAACACAGACAACACCAAGACCGAACAATGCTGTGGTAGCAACCTGCCAATCACAAGGTGTTCCCAAGAAGACTTGAAACTAGTGATTGAGACTATAAACTCATGTTTACAATGTTTACTGATGTAATAACTCAAGTGAGAAGTAGGCTCATTTTCTCATAGACTTCTGTACAATCAGACTTTGTTTTGCTACCAGAGGAGTCGCCCCCTTCTGGATATTAGAAAGAATGCAAGTTTATAGCACTTCATCATTGGCTTCACATTTCAGACTCTGAGGTTGCCCGCTGGCTACAACTAACAGTTACAGTATAATGTTTAGCATTTCAACTAAAATGCTAAGCTTTTGTCACAGCAGCGCATTGGGAGACGAGTCCTAACATCAGCAAACTGACTCTGTTTATTGTTTTTTCTATAGCAAAAATTCTCAAAGGTTTGCTGCTATTAGCCACTAGAAACTACTGGTCTCTCAAATGAAGCAGAAGCAACAAAACCTCTGCAATGAACTGAACAGTGATTTTTTTTTTTTTGGCTTATTGAAAGTGTAATAGCCAGCGATGCCTCACCCTGCAGGTCAGTAATAGTTTCAGTCCTGAGGCTGTGGTCCCTCCTCTCCTCCTCCAGCTCGGCCTGCAGCCCCGTCAGCTGCTTCTCCAGCTCCATCTTGCTGTTCTCGAGCTGGCCGCACTTCTCCTGCACCTCCTTGAGGCTGACCTCCAGGCTCTGAGCCTGCTTCTGCACCTCCGCCTGACTCTTCTTCAGCCGCGCAGCCGCCTCCTGCTCGGCCTGCAGCACGCCGTTGGCCTCCTCGAGCTGCAGACGGGAAACAAGACAGGATGAAACCTTTCCCTGCAGGCTGAACTGGGTCAGCGCAGCAGCAGCATTGAAAGGGATTTAATAATGAGCAGAGGAATAATGAAAATAGCAGTCACAGTTGCTCGCTTGAATATGAATTATTCATTTGCATGTTTGATTCATATAAGAATGAATACATAATACAGTGAAGCATTATAAAAAAAATCAAGTTAAGTGAAGTTAAAGAGCTCCCCCTCACTTGTCTCTGCAGCTGGATGTTCTTCTCATTGGAGATCTGGGAATTCTGGTTCTTCTTCCTAAGATCCTCTAGCTGGTCCCTCAGATTGTTCACTTCAGATACAGACAAATAAAACAATTAATGCAGTATGTGATTACACATATTCAGTCAAATTCAACAATCCACCCACTGATATCCATCATAAACAACCATATAGAATATTAACAGAGGGATGCAGAGCTCCCACATATCCTTCTGGTTCATTACAGTGTTTTAATGAGTTAACAGTCAGACTGGTATGTTGGAACAATTTTGCAGGTAAAATATATGAAAAAGAAGTGAAGACCTACATAAATATACTGATTTCTCTTCGTACAATAAAATCACATGATATTTAAAGACACTTTTTAATCTTATTTGGGCATATCTAAGCCTAATGTTTAGACACTATCCCCTAGATGCTCACATTCGTTCTCCAGGCTGCGTTTCCTGTCAGTTTCAATTTCCACCTTGCGCAGGTTCTCGGCGCTCTGGTGCTGCAGCAGAGCTCGCTCTCTCTCCAGCTGCCTCAGTGAGGCCTCCACTTTCTGCCTGCTATTCATCTGATCAGGGAGAAAAATCACAAAGCGTGTGAGTGGAATGAAAGACCTGATTTATCACTTTATCAGGTGCATGGTTGAAGTGGCATCCATCCTCACCTCCTTGTCTAATTCTTTGACCAGCTTGTCTAAACGATTGGTGGCATTTCTGGAGGAAAAGAAGAGTTTTATTACAGACTTCCTCCCACAAATCATTGAATTAAGAGGCACCAGACACCAGATCATCAACCCATTGTTTACTTTATGTTTCTGTTCTTTTTAACATCTACCATCATCAGAAACACTAAAACTTTGTAGGGTGCTATTTCACTTCCTGTTGCGTATAACAATCAAACACATTTCCTGCCTACAAAAGGTACCATACAACATGACTTCCAATCAAGTAATTACACCAATGTCTCTAAATGAATGAACAACCTTGAAAATGTTGGATCAAAACTGGATGATTATTAACTGATTTCAAGACATTCTTGGCAAAAATTAGACCCAAAGTTCTGGCGATTTGTTCCTTGAATGGGATGGTTTAGCATGAAAGAAAAGTTTGCTGTAAATATGAACATATTTGTAATGTCAGAACCCATTAAAAAATCAGCTGCTTGTGTTATTTGTCCAGTCATACCTGCACTTGTGCTCCAGCTCATCTTTGGCCTGCATCTCATGGTTGACCTGCTCCTCCAGCTGATGGAGTTTTTTCTGCAGCTGCTCAGACAGACCACAAAAGAAAAATGGCATTATCTAATGCTCACCTCCGTCTTTTATTTGATGTCTTTCATCTCTCCTCTGTTAGCATAATATTAAGACGCACATGTACAAAGAACACCCACCTCTTTCTTACTGTCCTTATCCTCCGAGTTTTCCTTACTGTCCTCTGAATCCACCACAGACCGTTTATGTCCCTTCAGCAGTCTGATGGAGAAAGACTGAGTTTACCTGACAACATCCAACACTGTATCCACATTTCTAAGTAATGTCTCTTATCCTAACCAGCTCCATAAGGCCAACTGGGTGGTCAAGGGAAAGTTGAATGTTCACCAAAGCCATTCAGAAATATCTTATACTTAAGAAGACCCATAATAACCTCATGCAAGGAGCACAAATCTGTGGCGTCGTGGAAAAAAAGCTGAAGATGTTTCAAGCTTCTTCTTACATCTGGATGGGTTTACCTTTGGAGAAACCCAACGGATGTCTCCAACCCACACTGTTTGTCGCCAACATGGTGGTGGACTTAATGTAATGGTGGGCAACTATCTCTGGGAATCATTACAGCACTCTCCCACATGGCTGCATACAGTAATCACCAAGAAATATGAAGTAATTTTACAACCATTTTGAGACAATTTGTGTCCTTAAACTTAAACCCTTCTTGCATGGTGTTCATAATTTCAAGAATGGAAATGCACGCACACATACTAGGGCTGGGTGATATGCAAAAAAACAAATATCACAATATTTTTTACCAAATACCTTGATATTGTTATTGCAACAATATTGCAGTGTTGAGCACTGGTACTTTCATAAAATCTTTGCACATGAGATTTTTGATAATCATCAGTAATGTGGATATAATGACTATGAGGGTAAAGCAAACAATAGAACAAATAATTTCAGATTATATAGATATAGATTATAATACTTTTTATTATCTGCTCAATATTCATGTGTTATCAGGAATTTCTGCTATTTTCACCACAACCTGTATACTCTTGTGCACTGGATTGACAGCCATTCACTGACTTAAATGACATTTTTTTGTCAGATTAATGTAAAAGAGAAACTACTTAGACACAATTAGTTGAACCTTCATGAATATAATCGTAAAAAGTAAAAACACACCTTGATGTTTAATGAGTGAAGCACTAAAGGATCATAAATCTGACATGCTTTTTACTATTTCTACCAATCGAGACCAAGGTTGTAAAAACGTGACTCCATCGTGAGCAAAGAGGGCATTTAAAGGAGCTGTCAGAACAAGGCCGTAGTGTGGAGCTCGAACAGGCATACAGTGTCTGACCAGTGTGAGGCTGTATGGGTGTGAAGTTGTCTTTCTCTACCGCAGTCCTGTCCTTAAACAGGCTTCCTGAGTCTAGAGACCCTAAAAGTTGTGAAAGTTCCCACACATGAGAGCTACATGTGGTTCTAATCCTGGTATCCAGACAACGGCAGAGTAGAAGTGAAGTACTCAAAGAGGACGTCAGAATGAAACACTTACTGGTCCTCCTTGAAGTAAGTGAAGCCGATGAATGGTAGCTGGTTGCCCACAAAGGCTTTGGGTGGAGGGAAGGTCTCAGCATCTCCTTTATCTTCCTCTATGTCGTCAAAGTTACTGGTGTCTATGTCACCGTTCAGCTCGGGCACAACTGGAGCCACAGCTGGACGACAGAAACAGAAAGATTAAAACCCAGTGCTTTCAATTTAAAGTACATCTTCAACAAACTTTTAACATTTTCTCAGGTGTGTTTCTAAGTAAACTCTATGGCAACTTTGGCACTGCTTGTAGTCAGAGTAAGCTCTCTCTCTGTGCAGGTTGGCGTGAGGCTGACACCACTCCTTTTCCCGTACAGTGCTCGCTTTGTCTCCCACACACGGCGCCTTTCACAAATTGAAGCCTAAACGCCTGCTGCTGTGAGAGGAGAGCGGTCGGGCGTGCTTTAAAAGTCTGCACAACACAACAGGCAGACAAGAATGTGTCAAAGGGCCAATCAGATAAAACTCAGCTACTCCTTTAACCTATAAATAGTTCCTAATTGAGAGAGAAAAAAGCAGCCATTATGGATTGAGTTCCTCAGACAGACCAGTGCAGTTCTGGCTCTGAGCAAAGAGCTCATTACGGTTAGGTCGAGTCGCAACCCTCAGCGTGACAAACGTGACTCAAAGACGGTGGAGAAAATACAGGGAGAGACCCAAGAGCAGGAATGAAACAAATGAGGGGAAATAAAAAAGAAGAGGCAGAAAAAAAAGCCAAAATGTGGTCAGACAGAAAGAGACACAGGCCGCTCAACGGAGGCCCTTGTGGCACAACTTCCCAGAATGCTCTCTGATAGCGGGTGGCTAATGACAGGCAGCCGTGGCCACAGTGAGAGTGAGAGAGCGGGAGCAACCCTCCGAACTGGGGCGCCCCTCTCATTAGAGCAGGCCGCACAGCCGGCCCCGCCCGCCGCTACAGGGGGTGCTGCCTCCTAGCTCATCCATTCATCCATCCATCCATCCATCCATCCATCCGTAGTGCTGGCTTCTTTTCATCACCATCCCGATGCCTGATAAGCTTGATAAACATGAAGACAACTGGGAGAATCTTCAATAGAGTCCAAACTTGGAAAAATAACCATCTTGAGTCATCATGACTACAATCAGCCGGAAGTAAAGTCCTCCTTAAATACTACATGCAGCTCTGCAGGATGTTTGAGTCTGCGTTTGTATGCGAGACTGGACATTCATGTGCAAACGTGAAAAGAGCTGCGCAGCACAGCAATGGCACAGTAGTGGTTTTGTGTAGCAGACTACCAGGCAGTCTGAAGTTCAGTCAGGAGTTTTGTCTGTTGTCTTAATCAGAGCCAGGTGAAGCAGAGAGACGGAGAAGGGCCTGCATGTGATTACACACAGACACACTGAGCTCCTGTTCATATCCCTCACATATCCCTTTACGTTTGAGCTCAATAATGTAATATCATAACTGCTGCAGCTTATATATAAAAAGCTCAGAATCTTTTTCACCATTCAAGGTGATTTGTTTTTGATCAGTAAATGTGTTTTTATGTTATTTTTGCTATTTTTCTATCTTTCTTTGGTATTTTTAAATACATATATAAGAAATTCTTTCAAACAGGATATATGTGAACCCAAGATAATTGTTTAATATATATGATTATTGATTTTTGCATTAATGATTTGATGTTTTCCTCGTTTTCTTTGTTGTTTAAACAAATTGTAAATGGAAATGAAAACATTAAAAAAATGCTGTAATAAAGTATTTAGTTCTTGGATAATATAACACCGTCACATTCGTACATTAAATAGAAGTTATTGTTTCACTACTAACCGAGCGATAACATAATAATATAATGTACAGTATCAGCTATTACATGTGGGTTATTCTTTAAGTTATGTATTTAGCCAATAATACTAATTTATTGTTCGGCAGAAAAGCCAGTTAATGTAATACATATAATGTAAAACATAATAGCAGTTATTATCACATTTTGGACTCACTTAAATGGACATGTCATAATTTTAGAAAAGTTTTGCTGCCACACACCATTAAACACAACCTGCTCCTATTGGTGGAGCCTTTCATTAAAACACCCTTTCACTTTCATCAGCGTGTGTATTGCTAGTACTGGTACTATCTAGTATAAAATCTGCAGTGTTTGATATTTTCTCAATTCTCTCTAATCTACTCTTTTGGAACATAATGCAGTTGGTTATCCTGCAGGTTTTGTGCATCATGTGCTCTGCATAGCATCCAGTCATATAATGATAAGAGATACGCGCATATGGTGAGCATGTGTACCATAAATGCAGGCTTAATGGCTCAGGAGATGGAAATAAACTATGAACTAAGGCTGAAAAGAAGCAGATCTGCAGAGGAATGGGCTGGAGATGATAAGAAGTAGGCGTAGGAATGGCCATGAGAGGTAAAAAAAAAGACATTACCAGAGATGGAAAAAGGGAGAGCTGCACCTGCGCTGTGGGGATTTAAAAAAAAATACACAATATTCAAACACATGCACACACTTACTCTCTCGGATGTTGTCAAAGGTCCACTGGTCGTTCTTGAAGAAAGGGTGGCATTTGATCTCATCCACTTTGGTGCGGCCCAGACGAACCTTCCTGCGCACAGCAAGAGGACGGAGACTGTGAACAGAGCCTGAACACAACACGCCCCGCACGCCCCCTCCACCCCCACCATCACCACCAACATCTCATTCCAAACACACAGCCCAGCAGAGTGACCACTAGGCTCTGACCACACTGACCAGCATGGAGCACCGCATGACCACTGGTGGACACTGGAACCTCCTCTAAACCAGACAGATAATGTAGATCCAGGAGGAGAAAGATAGCAGGATCAGAGTACTGGAGCCAACATCAACAACTCTGACTGATTCAAACACGACTGCTAGAGCTGCTTTCTCTCTCTCTCTCTCTCTCTCTCTCTCTCTCTCTCTCTCTCAAACCCTACACACTTTCTTGTCCCCCCTTTCCTCCCTCCTCCACCACTGGGTACAGGGCCGGAGGGGTGCGGCAGTTTGGGCTTGCCACGTGTGGGACATTCCAGACTCAGCCAAGAGGAAGAGAGGGCAGGGGCGGGGAGGAAGAAAGGGAGAGTTTTTAAACCCCCGCAAAAAAAAATTAAAAAAACAAAAAAAAAATCTGACATGCAACCAAGCCTGGCTTTACAGCGGGCCGTGTCTCGCTGCCCAGAAAACTGCAGCACAGCAAAGGAGAAAGCTCCGCCAGAAAATGACAAGGATGGAGAAATGGAAAGTGGCACAGAGAAAAGGTAGAACATTACAAACGGGGAGTGATGAAAAACACATGGAAAATGAGGGAAGGAGGATAAATGGTGGTACGCGAATGATTCAGCAAGCCAAGGCGACAGTGACAGAGCATGTTGGTTAAGTGGTGAATGAATGTGTTTGAGTGTGTGTGTGTGTGTGTGTGTGTGTGTGTGTGTGTGTGTGTGTGTGTGTGTGTGTGTGTGTGTGTGTGTGTGTGTGTGTGTGTGTGTGTGTGGCTGGGCAGCTGTACACATGTGAGATTCCATCTTTGGTGAGAGAATAGTGAGCGAGAAGGTAAATAAACTGAGTGAGGAAAAATGAAAGGCTGCTCTGTATTGAAGCAAAAAGGGCCAGTGTTTGAGCCCCCTCGGGGGCGGGGCTACTAATGTAAACAGGAAGTGGTTTCTTCCAGGGAGGTGGGCCACGAACCGAGTGCATGACCCACACCCACACATTCATGTCATTTTTACCTTTAATACTAATAATATCAATCATTGTGTGTGTGTGTGTGTGTGTGTGTGTGTGTGTATGTATATGGCGCTCATTTTGAGACACTAGATGGTAGATGGGATCAGCACTACTGTCCTGTCCATGTTATTGCTTTAGTAAACTACTATGAGAGAATATTTGTTTTATTAAAAGATACAGTCTGGTAATATTCTATATTTTTGTTTTTTATCCCAAATATTTTAGTATTTCTTTTATTTCCCAGGCAGCAGCGTCTGGTTCTGAAAAATGAAGCCAATGCTGAAGTGCCTTAAAACTGCATTCTTTCTAACAGCCAGCAGGGGGCGACTCCTCTGGTTGGTCTCATTTGATTTATTACCTCAGTAAACACTGTAACCATGAGTTTATGGTCTCAATTGCTTGTTTCAAGTCTTCTTCAATACAGCATGATGTTAGTTAGATCTTAGTAAATTATAGTCGCATATAGAGTCAAATAGATCATAAAGCAGGGTATGCTTTAGGGTGTGGCTACCTTGTGATTGACAGGTTGCAGTGCATCGCAGTGTTGTCCAGTCTGGGAGTTGTCCATATTTTAGTCTTACAACTTTAACCTTTTCACAGTGTGTTTTCAGCTCATCAAAGTAATAATAACACTTTGGTTGCCTAAAAACGTCTTATTCAGAATTCGGTTGTACTTTGCTCCAACTTCTTGTGTCCACAATCCAATAGGTGATGTCACGGTGACTATATCCACCTCTTATATACAGTCTATGGTAACTCCCACATGCTGTAAATACTAGCTAATAGCACAACAAATGTGTATCAATGCACATGTGAAAACAGTCCCCAAGAAATGCACTTTTTTCTCCTGTTCGAAAATTGTTTAAGGATGTTGTTCATCCTTGTAATAAACTACATATTTATGACCTGTTTTTAAAGATTTACTTTGTCAGTAGTAACCAATACAATTGTAACAGAGAGCCACAGACAAGATAGGGAAGTTGTAAAGTATTGAGAGAAGCGCTAACACGTGTAGGACAAGGACAGAGCTATAGCAGCCTTGTCTTTGGATAACTTGTTTTTTTAATTAAAACAAAGTACACTTACTTAAAGAGGACCTATTATGCGTTTGTCCTTTTCCCTTTCCTTTAGTGTGTTTTATACTTTTTTGTACATGTAAAAGGTCCACACCAAAGGGAGTTAGTTTCTCCCACAGACACACTGCTCCTGAACTGCCTGAAACACCTGCTTTAAGTCCCGCCTCTTCTTCCATAGTGATGTCACCAAGTAACGCAATTAAATAAAACTTGCTTAGTGGCCAGAGTAGACCACCTGACCAGTCAGAGTAGACTGGACTTTTTAGAGGGGGTGGGGGGCTCAAACAGAGCGTTTCCAACAGAGGGTGAAAAGAGGTGCTGCAGCACAGCCGGTATGAAAAAGCATGTAAACGTGAAACTGAAAACACAACTATGCAACTGAAAGTAAGCGTAATAGGTCCCCTTCAATCTGTTGAACTGCAGATTTAGCTACCTTGCCTTTACCAGTTACATAAATAGTAGGGTAGACAAAGAAAATGTAAATGTTTTTGCATGACAGGCCTGAAATACTGAAATAGTGTTAGTTTATATGATTTAGAGTTTGTGCGAACCTGTCAGTAAGAAAGGCACAGATGAGGTTTTTGGCATCTTGAGACATCTCTACATCATCTGGGAAGATGAGTGAATTCTTGTGGTTCATGATCTTCCCATAAGTTCCCACCAGGGATTCAGCATAGAAGGGAGTTTCACCTGCAAAACATTTTTTTTTACAGTGACTGATTTTTTTAGGATGGAAATGTTTAGAGTTTTAACTGCCAGACTACAGAAAAATGGACGTGATTTACTTACCGACCAGCAACTCATAGATAAAGACTCCTACAGACCACCAGTCGCACTCCCGGCCGTAGTTACCGTCACCACCCTGAGACTGAAGCACCTCAGGGGAGATGTAGTCTGGTGTGCCTACAGCTGTGTCACAGTGCACCATGCCTGTCTGCAAACACAACAAATTCATAAGATTTACTGGAGAGAGGAGGCAAGAGTGAGACAGCAGTGAGAGTTAGAGGAGAAAGCAGAATAAATAAGACATATTTCCACATTGGCTACAAAGCAAATTTCTATTTTTATGGCCCCACAAGAATCTTTCCTTGTGTAAAATACCTCTGAACTTTTAACAATACTCCAGATATTCTGAGAAAACTGGTAGAAGTTTATATGACGCTTTCTGTCTATTGGTAGACTTCCAGAGAGCTCATTTAATGTGTGGAGCCACTTGCTGAACCAGCTATTTAGAAATTGCTGTGGTGAAAACAAAAAGGTGGAAAAACATTTCCTGACTCGCACCAGAGGCGGGACCTCTGCTCAACATCAGATTGGTTGTTTAGCACAATAACCTCTAGGGCCTTTTCAATAACCTGTATTTAGCTTCACTTTGTAACCTGAACACTTGGTGGTGCACTAGGGCACAAAAAAAGGCCACTAATGTTGAGACAGAAAAAGGCAATTCATTCCCTATTCAACTGTTTTCTTCAAAATTAATGGACTAAAATCCTCTAATGTAAAAGGTCTTTAACTTGATCCTTTGTCCAAGTCCAACGCAGCTGAAAACAACAACACGACTAGAAAATGAACATACCGAGTCCATCTTCATGCATGTGCCAAAATCTGCCAGTTTGAGGTGTCCGTGTTGGTCTAGCAGCATGTTGTCGGGTTTGACGTCCCGATGGATGAAGCCCATGGAGTGGATGGCGTCCAGCGCCAGCACCACTTCAGCTGTGTAGAAGCGAGCCCACTTCTCCGGTATGTCATAGTTCATGGTGAGCGTGACCAGGTCGCCTCCGGGCATGAACTCCATCACCATGTAGAGGTGGCGGTCGTCTTGGAAAGCACAGCACAGCTAGGAAACAACAAACTTAAGTCATTTAATGTCACTGAAAGCCCAACATGCCATTACTTTAATACAGATTTGAGGTGTGTCTGTGTTATCTCTGGATGGAGACAGTCACAGATTATTATCTCTAACTTGATGACAACAACATGATGCCAGGTTATTTCTCCAGTGCACACTACGTAGGGGAAAAAAAAAAATCAAAAACATATTGTGATATAGGATTTAATTATTGTGTGGGTTATCCTATATGCTTTGCTTATCATACGTATGTTAAATGTCTTTCCAGCTATTTAAGGAAGCTTTACAGTTAAATTTCTGAGCTAATTTGAGCAAATTATTTTGAAAGCATTTCCTACATTACGTTATCACACTTAACTTTAAATTATTGCATACTTGCTCGCTGTTTATACTGGACATAATCATAGTTACACTATTTACATATCAAAGCTGCATTCATTTATATCAGCGTTGTAGTCCTTAAGATCATTTTTGAAGTTCTCGTCTAGGAATCAACTGCGTATTTTCTCAGCCTCGTCTGTCTCGGACAAAGAGGACTTGACATTGTTTTCAAGACCACAACTGGGAGGATATCACTAAATTGTTATATACTGTATATACGGCATAAAAGAAGTGAATGAAGAGGAATTTTGAATTGTTTTTTTGTGGGTGTTTTTGTGGGAATGTGGATTTCTCAGACCAATTCGAGGGGTGCCTATTGTCTTCCACATTTCATCGTAAATGTGTCATGAAGCATGGGACTAGCACTGGTCCTGGTCCAAAGTTAGTCTCAGCACACTGGTCTTGGTCATAACTTGGTCCGGGTTTAGGTGGTCTTGACTACAACATGTACGGTGCACTATATGTCTTTTTCTTGTGTATATAACATTACTCTGCAAATTACTTTATCTTTAAAAATGTCTTTATGCACTATGCTGCTGTTTGTGCTCTGACTTAATTTAATCTACAGCTACGTTTTATGGTTTTTCATTGATATTAAGATTATTACTCAGCATATAGTATGAGTTTATCTAATTTCCATATAGATAGTTTATCTATAAACTATTTCTAAATTTACAATTTCTGATGTAAAATATGTTGCTATTGTGATATTGTGATGTTAATATTTAATTTGGTTTATTTCTAATATTTTCGTTAACCCTTGGATTTTTTTTTTTTAATCAAAGTAATTCAAGGAGATAGGAAGATCAGATCTAGCATTTGATTGTTTCTAAGAATATTTGGTATACTTAACATGATAAAAATGGTATTTTTGTATTTCTGGTGTGTTCAAGGGTCAGACATCTAGCAAAAACTGGTTGGGTCTGTAGTGGAAGAAGGCCAAGTCTGACATAAAACATGCTTCTTTCTTTCATGTTTAAATGTTCAATCCTTCCACAATGTTACACATCGTATATATTCAATAGAATAAAACCCATATATGTGCACACCTGGACGACCCAGGGGCTGTTGGAAAAGGCCATGATGTGCCTCTCCTCCCAGAAGAAGGCTGAGTCTGACCGCTTGATCATCTCAAACTTGTTGAGCTGCTTCATGGCGTAGACCTTCCTGGAGGCCTTGTGACGGACCTGCAGCAGAGGAGGGCAAGAGAGGAGACACTGACGCGTAAACAGTAGTGATAACGGCACAAGGACAATAAGAACAAGATAGTGAAAATGTCACAATGACTGAGATAACATGAGAAACAGACAGAGAGGGGAGCCCATAATTGTAGGCACACACCCATAGAAAGGCATGCTTACACAAGATTCCAAGCACAAACACAGTGAGCATCCCCTCCACACCCCCACACCAGACTTCACACTCCTCTCCCACACACACCGAGCCTGTCCAGACTCGTTTCTACCACAACATGATCAGCAGAGACCAGATTCAAGCTTCCACCAGCACAAGACACAGACATCTGGAAAAACCAGGAGTTTGAAAGAAATTGCTGCGTGCCCTAATCACTTTTTTTAACTTAAATTTGGCCACAATGAGGAGAAAGGTGCCAATTCTCAACACCAAAAACAAGCTGCAGATGTTGCACATTTTATATTTTGGTAGATTCACAGATTGTTGCTCCCTCTAGTGGTTCACATTTCTGGTATTCTGGTGCCTAAATTGCTGAATTCAGGATGATCTAGAGCGACTTTCCCTTCCCCATAATTCAAATAACACCTTTATTGATCAACTCTTTGCAGACGGAAACATCTCACCAGCTGCACTTCTCCATAGGCTCCTCTCCCAATCAGCTTCACTTTGTCGAAGTCTTCAAGCTTCACCTGCAGCTCTCGTAGCTGACTCGCCGCCTTCTCATCTGCGGGATGGACAAAGACGTTACCATCGCAACAAACACAGGGTCAAGCTCCAACCATTTAGGTTAAAAGGAACGGGTCAGTAGTTAACTGCTGGATCAGAGAGGTCAGTGAGAGAAAATGCATTGAACAGGGCCGGACATTTTTGTCAACTGGTTCAGAAGGGAGACAGATTAATGGTATGGTGGGTGGAGGACGTGCTGCTGCATTTTCTTTTACGTAAGACACATTTTAGCCACAGGTTGGCCCACGCTGTTAATGTCAGTCTTTGTACTTTGTGTGTACTTTGTTGGCAAGTCTAAACAAAGATAAAGAGCAAACGATTTCACAAAAATATTAATTACAAAAAGCAAAAGAGTCTACTCAAAAGTGACACATATCTAACATTTGCTGATATTTTGACTGCAAAATCTGTCAGGGCCAAACATCATTTGATTACAGAGGAGCTTATTCATAGATTTCTTATCGCTTTTGTGACCTTTAGCATAAACAGCTTCTGTCCACAGTACACGCTCTCTAGAAAACATTTGGCCTGTCGACGAAGGATTAAGATTTTCTTACAAGTCGTAAAAGTTCTACTGTAAATATACGGTAATTTGTGTGCAACGACAAACAAGTTACATGCTAACCTGTTCATGACCAGAGTGCTCTGGTTTCTATTTAGAGGACCTATTATGTTTATTTTCAAGTGCATACTTGTATTTTGGGTTTCTACTAGAACATGTTTACATGCTGTCATGTTTAAAAAACGCTTTACTTTTTTCATACCTGCTATGCTGCAGAACCTCTTCACACCCTCTCTCTGAAACGCTCTGTTTGAGCTCCTGCCCCGCCTCCCCAAAATTCAGTCTGCTCTGATTGGTCAGCTGGTCAACTCTGTTGTGATTGGTCAACAGAGCCACAGTCTTCAGACTCCAGTATAACTAGCTTTGTTTAAGGGCGTACCAAACTCGTTTTTATGCAAATGTGTTACTTGGTGACATCACCACGTTACAGAGGAAAAGGCGGGACTTCAATCAAGGCATTTCAGGCAGTTCAGGAGCAGTGTTTCTGTTTTCTTTGAGCTTTATAACTCTGCAGACCTTTTACATGCACAAAAAACTATATAACACACTAAAGAAAAGGGAAAAAGCAAAAAAGCATAATAGGTTCCCTTTAACAATTTTAAAGGTATTTTTCAAGCTTAACACCAGAACCTTGACCTTCTCCAACCAAACACACTGTAGCTCTTACATCGGCTCAGAAAGGACTCGATGTTTTTGTTTTTCCGCAGGGCAGGATAGTTCAAATCGTGAGCCAGCGCGTTCATGGAATCCTGAAAAGACACAGAAAAGAGAAAATATTCAATCAACCTTCTGAAAACAAATAAATGAACAGCAACAAAGCATGGATTTTCAAAAAATATCTAAACACAGGTTTCCTGGTTTTTTCCTGGTTAATCTGACAGGACGAGACTTGTAAGACAACCCTGACCTTCTGCTGGCTGATAGAAGATAAAACTAAATGAACTAAGGAAGGAAGGAAGGACAGAATTACATTCTTGTGAGCGGTGTGCACCTGAACGTCACATTAAGGGAAGAGAAAATGAGACTGCTAATGTGCAGCATAACAAAACAAAGACAAGAAGACAATGGAGGATGGATGTAAAGGCATAACAACAATGACGAGTCACATGATGGCGTTGGAGCCCCCTGCCCAAACACAGACCCACCAACACCCGCTCCATCCACGCAAACACAAAGCCCTCCCTATGGCTTAACACAGAGGGGCCTCGGTAGTCTCATCAAGCACTTAAATCAACGGTGTTGAGTTTCACGTAGAACCAAAATGTCTCCCAAACGCATGAGGCTGGCAGGGCAGCTGGGCAGGTGGGTAGGGGTGTAGCATGACCCTCTGTTCCCCAGAAACAAGGGTCAAGTGGAGTCACCCAGTGTATGTGTGTGTGGGTGGGGCAGAGCCACAGCGGTGTCTATCCGACTGTTTGTTCGGGGGTATGTGTGAGTGGGTGGGCAGGGGGGCATGTGGAACAATTCTGCACCTTTAAATAGCAGCAGTGCAGAGAGATCTCCCCCACCGCAGACGGGTGGAAATAGACCTGAAGGCTCAGGAGCTATTGTGGGACAAACAGCTTATGGGTCTGGATTCAGGCTGAGCGCTCCAGGATCTGTGATCATTTTACAGTGTGAGAGGTGTGTGTGTGTGTGTGTGTGTGTGTGTGTGTGTGTGTGTGTGTGTGTGTGTGTGTGTGTGTGTGTGTGTGTGTGTGTGTGTTGTAACAGCCATGGTTACTGCAGTAAAGAGGGAACTCAACAGTCTGTGAGAAACTCTATGTACATATGCAAATATAATCTAATTTTAGCAGATTCAAATGAAGCATTTGGAGTGTGTGTGTGTGTAGTCTGAGGGAATATGGGACTAAAATCAGGATGTTTTTGGGCTGTTGCATCCAGTCTCACATCCTTTTATCTGAAACCACGTTTTTTTTTTTTTTTTACATAAAGGCTGAATCTGTCTATTTTTAATGAGATCACTGGGAACAGAAGAGATGAAATCTTTCACTGGGGTTGGGGTTCAGGGTCCAGGAGTCAGGGGCGCTTATTGAATTCAAAACCTTTCGACTCCTTTGTCAAATCTGTAAATAAATTAATAATATAATACTATAATTAATAATATAATATCATTACATCTAAAACTCAAGTTTTGCCCGACTCTGAGGAGTTTTTTTTTTTTTTACCACTGGTAGCACTATAGAGCAATGTTTTATAAGTGGGTCACGGGGACATACAGTACATGCACACACAGGCAAGCACGAGGGCAACTAGACCGGTTTTTCGCTTTTGCTCTGATCAACATTTCCTGGCAGGTAATGCAACTTGTGGAGCTGTTGATACAAAATGATCTGCAGCTTGACAAAGTAAGACAAAAGGGTTGACTCTGAATTGTCGGAGTAGCCTCTTAGACCCAAGATGGTGCTTTGTGTTTCTAAGTAACGCATGGTTAGCGGCAATGAAACATTGCATTACAGACACAAAGAAGAGGCCTTTATTTTTTTATCATGATATCGTCATTATCCTACCACGATGCTGGTATTGTTTTAACCTTGCGAGTCTGTGTGTATGTCATCATGGCAAAATGTGCTCCTGGAGACACCTACACATCCAGATCCACATCCCACACAGCCACAATAGCCCGACTTCCAAGTATAAAATTACAGAGAGCTTTTAGCAAACCGTCTGGGTCAGTCCTTTCTTTTGGTGGCCATCAGGCTCCATAACCAAAATCTGACCCCCATGTGACTCTGATCATCTGCTCCATATTTTATTCCTGGATCAAATGTATATAATTACATATAATTATATAATTACATATATGCTATGCATATACAATACCCACCCACCTGCTGCACTTTACTTTACTTATTACTATTTTACTTATCTTATTTATTTTATTGCCATTTCCTTCATTGCACCTTCTCTTTTCCTTATATTGTAATTCATCTGTACTGTTGTTTCATCTGTACTGTTGTTGCTGCTGCTATGACACCCGAATTTCCCTCCGGGGGTTAATAAAGGTTCATCTTATCTTATCTTATCTTATCTTATCTTATCTTATCTATATATAGAGTATACATATCCGCTGAGTTACAGATGTCTCTTTCTCAATGTAAGTCTATGGGAAAATGTCTTTTTGGGCCCAATGGCATCACGTGACGGACACAGAGGTTTCAAATCAATGGGATTTGCTCCAAAGCTCGGCACAGTTCCTGAGCTCTTGGTAGGAAGTGGGAAAGGGTCCCTCACTTTATGCCCCTGGCTTAACTTGGTGTTGCAGCTGGTGTGATCCCATCACAAGATGGCCTCTAGTTGTGATAGTTTGTGATTTATCTAGTGATTCCCTCCACTATTTATGATGTACAGTCAGCACATATTCGCTTGTGGCGTGAAGGGTCAGCTCGTTGTCATTCCCAGGGTGTCAAACTCCGATGCTTTGCCATGGCTGTTAGCGTTCAATACCGCTGCACAAGGCACACTGTCACACTGGTACGTGACGCAACGGGCTTTCCATTAACTACAATGTAAACCCATCCGTGGCAACAGTAAACGCTCAGAGGAAGTGCTGCTGATGTAGTTTAAAGAGTGAAAGAGACACAAGCCGTGGTCAGTGGGTCCAACAAACATGAGGCTTTCATCCAGGAGACCGCTGTTTGTGTCCCGTGTGTTACGTTTCACTTTCACTTCACAATCAGCTGTTCGTTCGTGTCCCATGTTCAGAAAAATCAAGTCACATTTGCACTGTGCAAACAGTAATTCATCCAACCATGTTTTATTTCCTAAACCTAAACAAACTAAGTGATTTTGTTGCCTAAACTTCAACAAGTATTTTCGTTTAATTCACAACATTAAGAACACGTTTACTGTGACTGAAAAGTGACGCCGAGGGGTCAGTATGTGACTTCCGAGTTGAGATGAGAACATGCTGGGAGGGTTTAGTATTCAAATCTCCCACCTCCTGATTGAGCCTCAAACCAGCCGGAGCCGAAGAAAATGAGCTCAGACTGGTTTAATTTTCACTTCTGGAGTCTGGACATTGAACACGATCCTGTAGTTTAGGCCTGGGTGTGCGTGTCCTCACCTCGCCTCTGACAACACCTCCCACCTACTCCACCTTGAGCTACTACTGCCTGAGCCGTCAGCGAAAATGGAGGGACTCTCAGACTCAAAATGTGAATGGTGCCCTGCCTGTTCTGACCAAGAAGTCCCCACCAATACAAAGTAAAGGAATACAGAAGTCGCAAACCCTTTCTACTACAGATCAAAAACCATCTTTAGCGCAAACACAACAAAAATGATTGGGGACAAACAGGAAATAGTGATGTGAGGCCACAGCAGGTTTACTCCATCTCAATTCCAGGAAGTGGCTTCAGCTTCCTGTGCATTAGGCAGTACGGTGGCAGCGGCGGCCATAGTTGTGTCCACTACAGAGCTGCTGGGAACCAGACGCAGCTGACTGGAGAGATAATACCGAGAATGAGGACTGGGAGGTTTGGATGTCCAGTCGACGTGGGCTAAAATGGATTTATTCCACGTTGTCGCCCGATTATGTCACTGGATCACATGGTCTGCTCGAGCTTTACACTGGACTTGTGACTCATCAGGACTGAGAATAGTCACGGTTTCCTCCAGCAGGAAATACTGCAGATGGAAGGGATGTTACCATGTACATACAACATCAAATCTTCTTTAACCGTCTCTATTCATCAGGTTGACACACTGACCTTAATAACGATCCCTGAGCAGCTGAATAACTTAAAACAGTAAGACATTTTTCTGAACATATTTCCCCCATCAGATTATTTCACATGCTGAGCGAAAGCGTGGCCGCGTAGAAAAGCACGTTAATCCAGTCTTGCCATTTCCTCAGGTATCTCTGGATTGCCTAAAAGGCCTTAACACACTTAATTTTTTTTCCACAAGTGCAGTGCTGAAAAAAAAAAGGTTGTGCACTGCGTAAACCTGCAAAGTAAGGCGAGTTCTAGGCTGTAGCCTGGAGGGACATCCTGTCAAGACAGAGGTCCAGAACAAAAGCTATGCTCCACATCAGCTCAGAAAAAGTGTATTTGCTGTCAGAGGTTGAGGTCGGACACAAAGTGGGACGAGTACATTCTTAGGGCAGGTCAGAGAGGGGACGTGTCAATTACAGGTTAATCACAAACAGACAGTGATGGAGTGGCAAGAAAAGATGATTGAGTCAACAAGGGAGGGCACTGATTGGGTGTTTGATCCATATCCTTGAATGGCAAGGTTCACTTTAATGCCCCTTTTTTATTACAAACTCTATCTCTTATCACGTATTTCCATAATAACTGTAAAAACAGGGACTATTGAGCAGGAAAAGGTGGCAACACAGAGTTTAGGTGGAGTTTCCCTCTGCTTGCATCCCTGATTTAAACCAATGGTTATACTGATCGTTCACAGGCAGTCACTCACCCATACAATTACAATTAAAGTAATTAGTGGGCTTTTCTTTTAGATTGTCGAACTGGTTTTGTTCAGCTGTCCTCTGAGTTACAGGCATGTCTCCTCAGGTGATCATGACAGAATAACACCTCAGAGCACAGCTATGTGTGCGTCTCCTACTGTACCTGTATCAGACCCAGAGGGGGGACGTAAACTCACCAGCAGGGTTTCCAAGTTTAGAGCCGACTGTGGGTTCCTCATCAGGGACTCCAGCTTGTTCAGCCGGCTCTCCACTCTGCTCTCCGCACCGAGCATGATTACTGCGTCTCCAGCTCAAATAACACGAAATAGGAAAAGAAATAGCAGGACACCTGTAGTCCCGCCTGTCTTTACGTCTCGGGACAGAGGCGGGCGGCGGACGGGAGGCGCACTCCGCTGCTGCCTGGCTCAGCTCCTCATGTCAGCTCTGGACTTGATACAACCGCTTGAGTTGTCAGGTTAATTATTAATCCGCTGTCAAAGTTCGCCGTGTCGCTCCTTTTTCATTAATATCTCACAACAACGTGGGAACCGAGCGGAGGTTTCAGGGCCGGGTGAAGGTGAGCTCCACTTCCAGGTGTGCGCCCCGTCCGCTGCCAGGTAGAAACAACAAAATCTGATCCGACCACAACGTGTCCAACCTGCGGGACAGACCAACGTCAAGCTGGACGGCACCACTTCCGCCTACAACTATCAAACTAAAAGTCCCCTAAATAACCTTAAAACGATAACTAGGTCGGATAGCAAGGAGTCCTAAAAATAAATAATAGAAATAGGCTTGTCTTAGAAATATTGAGTCTGATATAGTGAGACATGTTAAATGAAGAAATTGCTGACTCATGTACAGTTTGTACATTTTGTAAATAAATGAAATAGTTAAACAAGAAAACTGTAAATAGTAAAAATATTCAAATATAGGCTAGTGTGTTATTATTTAATTAAAAATAATGATTAACATAATAAAATTTAGGCCTCCTAGCCTTTTGGACTTTGAGCTGAGAGTAAACTTTCAAGCACAAACTAATTATTTAGTTCGTTTATTGTTTCTGTTTTTAAATTATTTATTTCATTATTTATTTTTTGTTATTTCTTTCACTCTATTAGTATTTACTTTTTTTGTTATTTCATTATGTTATTATTTATTTTACATATTTTTTTCTTTTATTTTTGTATTATTTTTTCATTATCTAATTTGATTTTAATTTTTCTTTCAAAAATGTTTCTCTCTCCCACTCATATTGATAATGAAATCTAAAATAAAAAAAGTTAAAGATCAAACATAAAATAATAAATTAAGGACAAAACGCAATGCTGCCACAACACAGCATCTCATTGGTACGGTGAGATTCATTAGTGCTTTTATTTTGAAGGCAGAACTTTGCATCCTGATCTATGCTGCCTAAGGGTAGCCTGGGTGACTTGACAGCCATGAATCCAATATCTGCTGCCTTTTCCTGTTCAAAGTGTTGTGAGGACTCTGTCCAGCAGGTCTTTATCTTACCCAGGAAAGTGGCCCCAGGCCGGGACACCAGCTGCCCCCGACTCCCTCCATTCACTGCCCCCATCCAGCCCTCACCAGGCCGGAATTCCTGCTCTCTTATCTCATTCATCGGTTTACCGTCACAGCTCAGGGCCTCGACCAACTTTCAGTATTTTAGGAATGCTGATGCGCTGCCTCACAGACACGCTGGCACTAAATATAGAAGTTTACAGGGATCGCTGTGTGTTAGCAGAACTGCACCTCAAAACCTGGATAATTGTTTTATGTGTATAAATTAGAGGGCTAATTAGGCGAGAACAATATAAAACAAAATTAAAGAACTGTAGTACAAAAATAAAGTAAAAATGCTAAAAGAAAACTGTGAAAAACACATTTTCTTGCTCTTAGAATAACTTTTATTTATTTTACTTTACAAAGAGGTGTCCGCCGAAGCTCTGGGTTACTGGATCTATATTCAAATACAAACAATCTGTGAATAATCTATTCAGACAGTGGGCTAAATGTTGTGACTGGGGAGGTCAGAAAATACCAATGACTTTCAGACACAAAGGTATTGATTTTTTTTTTTTGTCCAACAAACATTGGATTAACACACATATGGTATTAGGTCAGAAATGGCAATGATTAAAATGTGCAACAATGGCAGTCTTTAATAACGTCTCTGGCGTCAGAGCAGAGGACCACTTGTTGACACCACAGCTATTTACGTGAGGTGATGTCATCACTGACAAAAGTCCCCCTGGCCAGCTGAGGATGACTCTAACGTAATGGCATGACCTCTGGTGAAGATGTAGACTGGAATGAGTGGGGAGACACACACACACAGACACACACACACACACACACACACATATACAAACTGATAGGCATGTCGTTTTGGAATGATGGCAGGGGTGGGTCACATCAGGAGTTATTCTAGGAGTAGGCCATGCTGGCTACTCATCCCAGGGGACTGTTCATTAAGGAGAGACTTTGAAGGGCAACCCTGGGTCTTCTTGACACTGCTGTAACGTGGACATTCGGATGTAAAGAGCAAATCATGGCAGCGAGATGTGGAGGAAAAGCTATCCATTTGGCATTGGATATCAGTCAGCTGGCACTGAGTGCGGTGTTATGTTCTGTGTAATCATATGGGTCTCAGCAGGCTGCGTATGGGCCTCCTGGTGCTTTCTTGTCAACTAAGGGCAGGTGCAAAGTTACACAGTCAAACACTGCTCTCTAGTGGGGATACAGTATACGAACATAAAGACGAGGGGCATTTAATAAGAGCTTTCAGCACTCACAAAATACAATCATCAAAGAAAAAACAAATGAAATAAAGCATTTTTGTGTGAAAATCTACAGATGCATCATCCATAAGTTAATATAACATCAAATAGTATCTGTGTAACAAGAAAAACTGAAATTTTACAATGGGACAAGTGTTGACAAAGTGATCTATGTGGATCAAATCTCATCAGGTATCCCCTATAGCGGGAACTGTAATACTGATCGCTGCACACTACAGCATTTGACGGTTGAGTATAATACCACATTTGGTAATATTACCAGCCTGATCAGAGCCAGTGACATGAAAAAAAAAATCAGTTAAACTGTCATGTGCCATGAATGTTGAGGGCTTTAAAGCAAACATGCACGGCACTTGGTGCTAAAAGTGATTCAAATTGGCATATCAGGTGAAAGGTGAGGGACCAGCGTCATCTTATGAGTTCACAGACCATCCCAGCTACTGTGTATCAGTAGGCGTCCACTCATTTAGTTTTACTTTGTTTTAGAGGAGGCCGAGGAAGCATCCTTTCTCCCCAGATTGTTATTCTTTCTGCATAGTGTATAAACTCTCTGATGATAAAGTCTTAATCTCCTCTCCTTCTTTGAAGGATGGGAGAAGAGTGGGGAATCACAGGCAATCAGTTGTGAGGAAATCGAGCCTCAGAACTAGTGTGTTACCGTGTACCGTATTTAGATTGGGTGAGTTGGAGGGGAGAAGGGCATACTATATTCCTGGCTGTTGGTCAAAAAAAAAAAAAAAAAGCTCCTGAAGTCTGAGTCCCCGTCGGCCAGGTAACCCAAAACCTGGAGTGGGGAGTCAGCGTGGGATATGGGGAGAGGAACAATGTGGCTCTTTGTGCAAGCCGGGCAGGGAAAACAAACCGTTTCCCCTGGAAAGAGATCGTGTTCAGGCTCCATCTGAGAAGACCACACAAGGCTGATCAGAGCCCTGTCTGCTGTGTGGAGCGAGGAGGAGGAGGAGGAGGAGGAGGAGGAGCGCATCTGGGCAGCCACACAAACACACAGAGAGACACTTTAGGGCAGACAAGGGGCAAGATCTGAGTTGCTCCGTATCAAACGCTCCCTGAACACAACATAACACCAGCAATACTCTTTGGTCCAAGACAAAATGTGTGACTGTGTTGTGTCCCCCCCCCCCCCCCCCCGACGTTGACTTGTGATAATATGGCCATCTGGACGGCTTCCTGGGTTGGCACCCTGCTGGTCTACAGGCAGAGCAACAATCTGGTGGGCTGAGGGACAGGCTGGAGGGTGTTAGCACTGGCGTCGTCCACAAGAGGGCGTGGCACTGAATCTGGCACTGCCATACAGTGTTAAACAGGGAGTCTGTTCATTAGGTGAAGAGAGAAAAAAGATACAGAGAAAAGGAGTGGTGAGATGTTATAGATTCTGGGAAGATTCTAATTGCCGTTTCTAGGATATCTTATATCAACCCCTCCTGCTCTGGACACTCACTCCTTTAATCCACCTACTCTACATGAATGCTGAGAATGAGGCTTTTAGTCGTGTCAACGCTGTCGCATGGGGCACAATCAAACCAAGAACATCTGGCCTCTTTCTCTCTCACACACTTACACAGACTTTCATTCAAACACACATTAAACGTAAACAGACGCGCACACACTCTCATGTAAGGGCCAAACCAGGGTTCTGTACTCCCTCTGTCCCATTGCGTTTTAGTTTCAAACGCTCAGCGAATACCCATGTGGTGGGATCAGATTCCACGGGGCTATAAAATATCCCAAATAAAGACAGGGAAAACTGAGACGAAAAAAAACGGGCTGTTTCCTGAGGTGAAATCCTTCACTTGGCTGCTGATTCTGTCAGTGTGGGATATTATTTTGAAAAGACTTTTAGCAGTGGAGACAATAGAACAGGACAGCAATGTTGGGCTCAGAGCACAGAGGTGGCGGGCTAAAGTCGTTCACATGCGGCAGCCAGCTCCCATTACACACAACGCAGGGTCATAAATCCGTCTGCACGACACCAGCAGCACGCTGTGATTTCATATGTATTGGTTACTAAGGGGACACATGGAACCACAACAAACGACAAAGAGTAAAGGTGGGAACTAATTTAATGACAGGGAATCTTGTAACTAGGACACAAAACATCTGGTGTGTAAGATAAAGGTGTTGTATTTTGCTTTCTCTATCAATTTTACCCTGACCCATAGAAAGGGAAATGGAAAGAAAAGCAGGCCAGGTGAAATCTTAACCACCTTTCTACAATCAGCAGATTAATCTCAGGGCATACAGTAAAACAGTAACATGATCTGGTTATGGCGAGGACGATGGGTGGTGTTACAGCCATTTGGACTACCAGTCAGGCAAATCAAGAGGCCCTTTGATTGGTCCAAAGTAAGGAGGATTTTCTGCTAACATCAACATCTGGTTGGCAGGGGACAGCGGTGGTGAGTGAAGAGGAGGAAAAGGACTGGAGGAGAGCGCTAAACCCATACGTGGGAGAGTGAGACGAGCCGAAGCCAGAACAGGGTGTCATTATGACATGTGCAATCAAAAACGCTCCGTCTCTGCCCCTCTGTTTTCTTGTGAAGCCCCAGTGCTCTATCGGAGCTGAGGGCTGGCTCTCATATTCGCAGCGCCTAATAGTCTGACTGACAATCACCTCTGTCTCTATGGTGACCTCCGAAACATGTCTGCGCCGCCTCACCGTTCATACTGCAATAGCAAACATTGGGGTCACACTTCACTTGATGTGTATCTCTGTCTGGGTGTCAGGTTGGACAAACCGCCCCAGAACCTCAAGGTCACGGTTTTGATTTAAGCAGCGGCCGTCTGTCCTTCACCTACTACCTTCTTGTACACTGCAAACTTCGCTGGATAAAAGCATCAGCTTAAATACATAAATCTATATATCCCTCTTAAAGAGATGCATACTCACTTGGCAAAACCAAGCCTACAAAACTGAGGCTGCCATTCAAACAAAGCATTGTGACTGTCAGGTTGTGGTGAAGCGATCGCCTTTCAAAGTGACTCTCACTGCCTGTGCCCTCCACCTCCTTCCCCTGTTGTAACCTTAGAGCCCAGAGGAGTGCCAGGTTACTGGGATTCTCTCTCTTTGGCGCCACGCTGTTTAGTGACCATGAGCATGCTGCGAGACCTGTGATTAAGCTCACCCAGTGTATGTGCGAATGTGTGTATGTATGCATGCATTTTCCAATCCCTAGTCGAATGGCGTTTAAAAATAATTGCTGGTTTTTAATTTAACCACCACAGAGTACCACGTGGGTGGAGGTTTGCCTCACAGAACAATGCAATGGGATTTAGGAAGCTTAACTTGGTATACTCTTAAATGTACCTGACAATCTCTGACATGCAGTAAATCCCACCCATGGGCTACTTGATATTACTCAGTAATATCAAATGGAACTGCTAGTGAAAGCAATGCTATGTATACTTTCCTTGTAATAGAATCTCTCACCTCCAACCTCTACTTATTTTGATCTCGGATTCGTAGGCATCGCCTCTTCAGTGCTGGCTCCATGTCTCCAGCACTGGGCATGTTAGCAGGGCTCCGTAGGCTACCCTTGTCCCTGAGTTTGGGCAAGAGCAGCGGGGTGGTGGTCCCACCTGTCTTTGGTGCTGTGGGCAGAGCATAGGCATGGTCCTCATCAGGAACATGGGGGTCCTCTCCCACCTCCCCCACTACCGCTAAGGGCTCTTCCGACTGACTGACTGGGCCCTCAATCCGCGCTGGGCCAACGACAGAGCACTTGTTCTCTTTGATGGCTTCCAGCTCGCTGAGCGCCGGGTCGGGGGGCAGTACTGCTGGTACTCTCTGGGGTAAAGAGGAGTCCGGACTGGCGGGTGTGGATGAGGAGGACGTCCCATTTGGACTCAGGGCAGATGATGCACCGTCGTACGGATGGCTGCTCCCTGTGGGGCTGTGTGACGGTGGAGTGTGGGAGTCCTGGTGGTGGTAGACAGTGTCATGTGAAGGGGACTGTGGTAGAGGAGGGGTGGGTCTGATGATGTTGTGGAGCCCTGATCTGGTACCCTGCCCAGTTCCTGACTCTCCCAGCCCTGATAGGTCCACCACTCCATTGGCACTGGGCTTCACTTGGGTTCTTTGGAGAACCCTTTGGATGACTTGTCGCTCTGACTGCTGCTGCTTATAGTCTGTCAGCCCCTCTGACCCTGAGGCTGGGCGGGGGGATTCGTTGTACTGTGCTCTGGGGGAGGATGCTCCACTGTGGGGGGTGGATGTTGGAGATGGAAATGGCTTTTCTGATTTAACCCAATCTGTGTTTGGTGAAGGGAGACCTTGAGATCCAACCAGTTTGTTGGCTACCAATCTGCTGTCCCCTTCAGTGATTCCCGGAGATGGCGGCTTCGTAGTAGCCCTGGACCTACCCCGGTCTACCCCCTCTGGCACCGGCTGGATAACACCACTATGACTTGGAGTTTCTAGGGTTGCCTTAGAAGGGACTGGAATGGGGATAGGAATGGGTATGGGGACCGGTAGGGGAACAATAATAGGATAAGGCACCAGAACTGTAGGGTGGGGCAGAAGAGGGCTAAAGGAAGGAATACCATAGTTCATCATGGGGGGCATTGGGACAGGACCTCTTGGCATCATGTTCAGAGGAGGGGAGTGTAAGCCAGGGAAGTAGGCTCCTGGGAAGGGATGCATCAGTCCAGGGGGGTTCATGGAAGAGGTCGGGGGCTGCAGGTGAGGAGAGTGAGGAGGTCTGTGGATAGGGCTTGAAGGAGGGCCTGGATGTCTAGGAGGGTTGGCAAGGGGGCTTTTCAAGCCCTGAGCATGAAGAGGAGGTCTGATAAAGGGCATGGGGATTTGAGGTACTGGCTGATGTTCCAAAGGGGGGCGAGGGTGAGGGGGAGGATGAAGGGGAGCAGGGTGGGGTGACACCTCCACAGTAGGGGGAGGAGGCTGGATGGGTCTCTCCAGGGTCCTCAGCCCAGAAACAGGGATCTTGGAATTAGAAGAGGATGCCTCTGAGGGGGACACAGAGGTGGATTCTGCTGATACATGGATTGGCGTAGGCCCTCTTGGGGAAAGATTTCTATGACGGGCTTCTCCCACACTGCTGCTGCTGCTCCAAGACTCGGGAGTGAGTAGCTTTTGGCCGGCCACGATGGCGTCCGCCCTTCCCTCCTGGCTGGTTCTGCTTGGGCTGGAGCTGGTGAGAGCTGCACGGGCCTCTCGGTAGAAAACATCCATCTTGTACTGATTCAGACACTTGGTGCTGCAGAACTGGAGTCGCTCCTCGCCAGATCCGAAGTCCAGGTATTCTTTAGTGTGACGGACATGTTTGCACCAATCACATACCTGTGGTACAGGGGAGAGAGACTGTGGAGGGTCATTGAAGTGGAGTGATCCTGACTGAAAACTTTGTACAAATATACTGTTTTCTCTTGTAATTTTAGAACATATTCTTAGTAACACTTTACATTGGAAAACAAAAGATAAACTGATAGTGTCCTCTTACTCTGACATTACTGTTTATCTTTAACACCAGTCTGGGCGAGTCCTCCGTATGGGGGTGCTGAGGGGATCTCTCACCGTGGAGGTCTTCATCTCTGGCCTGACAGGGGAAAACCACAGTGTGACATGAACCACTGTGAAGCAGTTTGTCAGACCTGAGTTCACCCTACTTTTGATGGATTCACTCTCTAACTCATGGTGACGTAGCTGCGGTTGCTACACTGGAATCATTCTGCGGTCATTAAATCAAATTTGAGCTTCTTACATAACGAGTGCAGAAAATAGCTTCAAATGAATCGCCGTGTCATCGAGATTAGAAGCAGTTTGAACTTCGTACATGGCACCAAACCCTAAAGGTCACCACAACAAAGGAAAATCACTGTGTTGTGAAACAGATACGATTCTACAACCAAGTACGGGGATAATGCAGGTGATGTATTGTCATATTATTAATGGCCTTGCCAGTATTAATATAGGAAAGTCCTGTTAATTCATGTAAGCTGATCTGCAGCCGATCTGAGTGCTCCCCCATCTCTGTAACCCACTGAGTCGTGTTGAGTTACGAAACATGAGGCAGCTGAAGGTAAGGTATGCACTGAAAGTGGACACCTCGCTCCAGGCCTCCTGGCCTTCCTCTCAGACAAGCAGCAACAAGCCAACGGCAACGCTTTCCCTCCCAGCCTCTGAAAAACTAGAGGGCTTGTAGCGCGAAGAGTCTGTCCGGCCCTCCTATTTGTCTCTGTCGTGTGAATGAGCCGATCACAGTATAAACAACAGTTAAGGTGAAAGGCGATACAGCTGCTTGTCACACCGCACCTCTAAAGAGGGTATATCCGTGTCGTAATGGAAGGTGAAAAATCACACCAATGTGCATCAGAGCGGTTCTCCATAGTTGTCGCTTTCCTGTCCTCCGGACCAGAGCCACTTAATGGCCGGCCCCTCCTCCATTAACATGAAACTGATACTAAGAGTCCTCTACAAACTTTGACCTCCCTCCTTCCATTCCTATACTGGGTCCTCCATAATAACTAGAAAGTGTGTTCTCAGAAATCCTCCCTTTTTACAAACCTTGTAAATTAATCCGTCAGTTATGACCTCACAAGATCAGGAGTATCTGTTTCTGAAGGTCTGTTTACCTGCCAGATGCCTGGGTCTCCTGTGTATGGAGAGACACATAAACTCTGTCCATATAACATGCATGTATGTGTGAGTGCATCTGGTGAACTCAAATCTACAGATCACTCATCACCATATAGATATCAGGATTTCCAACATCTCACCATGGTACAACAAGCCCCAACTAAATGTTTATGACCATCAACAGTGATGCTGATATGTATTGTGCAAATTTTACCACTAACCTTATTGCGTTTGAAGTAGGCCCTTCTGCAGGCGGCAAAACACTTCTCACTACAGAAGCTCTTGAGCTCTGAGCCCATACATAGAGAGTAGCGTTTCACCCCTTCCTTCTGGCACCAAACACACACTATCTGCACATTCTGTACATCTTCTACTGCAGGGGAAAAGCAGAAACAAATGTCTAAAGTCACTTAATGAGTTAGCTTTAGCTTTGCTGAAACAGCTCAGTTCCAGAGAGATATGTGCGGCTGTTGGGTTTAGAAGCAGGGCTACAATTAATGATTATTTCCCTTATCAATTAATTTGGTGATTTTTTTTCTTGATTAATCGATTAGTTGTTTGGTCCTTAAAATGTCAGAAAATGGTGAAAAATGTTGATCAGTGTTTCCCAAAGCCCAAAATGACGTCCTCAAATGTCTTGTTTTGTCCACAACTCAAAGATATTCAGTTTACTGTCATAGAGGAGTAAAGAAACCAGAAAATATTCAAACTCAGGAAGATGTGATCAAACCATTTCAACTTTTTTCTCAAACCAATTATCAAAATAGTTGGTGATTAATAGTAGACAACTCATCGATTAATCGTTGCAGCTCTATTTAGAAGATCTTTTAACGGTGAAACTATTGTTGAGTATTTCAACAATCATATTAGAAGTCTTTACATCTCAATATCTGTAACAGTAATTATTTAATCTCACCAGAACTCAAGAGACATGAGTCAGGTGTGCTCTTTTTTTTTTTGCCCAGGAACTGATCTTTCAGCCAATTATCTGATCAAGTACATGTTTGAATGCTGTCAGTATGTTAGAGGATCTTGGCCCAGTTAATTTAAGAAGTCCCGGGGGCATCATCTTTCAGGGAGGCCAGAGAACCTGCTGCACCCCTGTTATTTCTTATGATGTGAACCAATGATTTGTGCAGTCAGTAGGTATATGGACCTTTGAATGCTTTTGACTCTGAACTCTACTAAAAAGAAACAATGGCTGAGTTTCAAGAGTTGACTTTCATTTTATGTTTGGAGGTTTTTTCTTTCATCAACATTGATTGTATAGTGTAAGAACTGTAGCCCTTTTTATACTGTACACAGCAATTCACCCTAAACGCTCTCAAAATAAAGTGTCTATTTTAATCATTCTTTCATTTTACACCCAATATTCTGGAGTACACAGAAAATGTGTTTTTTAAATAAAGCACTAATAAATCTAATAAATCCACAAAAAGCAACAGATAACTTAAGGTATAACTGTTTCTAAACGTTTTATATACAGTATTTTGCTATTATTTTGTATATTACTACTGTAGGTAACAGTATGGATCTCTACAAGGACATCAAATAAAACAATGATTATCACTTTAACTGTTTACAGGGCTTCTATGAATGTTCAGGAGCCACGTAGAAATTGCTGAAATTTGCCCCATCCACACTGCTGCTGACCCTGCTCTCTGACTTCTCACATATAAACATTCAACCAGTCATGTATCATGTGTGCATGTGTGAATCTGAATAAAATAAAAATGCTACTGCTTAATTGTGTAGTCTGGGAGCCCACTACCTGCTGATGGCTTTATAAGAGGGACAATGACAGGGGCACTCTTGTGCTCCTTGGAGGTGGTCAGGGATGAACTGGTAGAGGAAGAGGAGGGTGAAGAGGAGGGGACACCGGAGGACTCTCTCTCCCCGCTCTTCATGGCGAGGACCGAGTGGCTGACTTTGCCATCCAGGCTCTTGGGTTTTGGCAATGAATTCTCTGAAGGACATACATAATATCACTTCATGTAATACAATAGCCTAAACCCACAGTATGGCTGACATGATACTGTAACAACTTTAGTGCCCATAACAATGCCCTACACTGATTCTTAGCACAGTGAAACAATAGATGTATCTGAATGAATGAAATTGAGAACTACACGAGATCATGTCGAGCAAATTTGAACAGTGACTCAATGTCTGCACTGAAACCTGCAGAACCTGTTAATGTGAACTGATGGTAGACTGTTCTAACAGTGAACTGTCGACACCTGCCCTCACCTTTTAGCACAGACACATGTTGACGCCTCTCTCTGTAGTTCCTGATCTCGTTGGCCTCCGAGTCTCTGAGGTCCACCTTGTCGTAGCCGTACCACCCCAGCAGCTCGTTCATGGTGCTTTCTGCAAACGTCTGCATGCGAAAAAAAAAAAAGCAGAAGAAATCACTGATTAACGCTCCATGTAAAGGGATAGGGTAACTGAGCCATAGCCCGCCTGCGAATGGGAAATTGTGAGCGTACATCTTAGGGTTGTTAGTGGAACTTTTTATCCTACGTTAAACATAATCAGACCTTCCTACTCTGAATAAATGCGAGGGATTCTTTCTCAGCCCCGGCCCAGTTGGGGGAAACGAATACGGGCACAGTGGAGTACAGTATGACGCTTTTTTCCATGATGTATTCGAGTTGTTTACTCTTGCTAAATCGGAGACGGAAAGGTTTAAAACCTAACACCAGTGTGAAATCTATGAATCATCCTTTTGTTTATCTCCTTTAATTGGAAAAAAGAGGGAGAAAAGAAAACTGTTCCCCGCAGATGGGATGTGTGGTCCCACTTTTTTTTTTATTACGACCAGATGAAAAAAAAAACAAAAAAAAAAAACACAAAGGTCTCTCTCTTTATCCACCCACCTCTCTCTGTGGCTTTTGGGAGAACCGGATTGGAGGAGAAACCTGATCCGGAACGGGCAGAAATCAGAGTGGGACACCCTACACCGCAGCGAGGTCCCACGGTTCTCGGAAATGCCCCACTCCCCTCTCCCCTCTTCTCTCTCCAGTGTCCGCCACTCTCTCTCTTTTCCCCAGCTTGCCCTGTCCCTCCCCTCGCCTCTCTTTCTCTCTCCCATCTTCACCATCCTCCCCTCCGCCCCAGCACCTTCCAGCCCTGACACCCGACACAGCGCTGCCTCTCAGGTTTCACCCTTTTCCAGCACAGCCAGTCTGCTGTGGTGGTGTTGTAGTGCTGTAGTACTGACTGCACATTCTTTCCCCTGCTTTCCTCACTCCGACCTCTGCTCTGCTCTAGGGCCTCAGAGAAATGGATCTCTCCCTCGCTTGCTCACTTTCTGCTGCGTGTGTGCGTCTGGGAGAGTGTGTGGGTTGAGTGCAAGCAGTGGTATCATATCCAGCTAAATATGCCTAACGATGATTAAAGTTAAGTATCCGGTGTCTGGTGCTGCGCACAGGTCTGACGTGGAGGGAGTAGGTCCGAATGTGGTGTTGAAACAGATGTATTACAGAGACAACACTACAGGCTGGACCTCAGCTGAGCTGGAAATCAGTTTGCCTGCTTTCCTGTCTGTCTTTTTTTCTTTCTTACCCTCTCCTTTGCCCTTTTTGACTCATTTTAAAGGTGCACATCTCTATGATTTTATGTTCACAAACTTGGATATCCTCTCCTATATGCACACAGCTCTGTCATTTCCTCTTTCTGTTTTCTTGCTAATGAAAGATGGGCAATTTTTCTTTTTTTTTTTTCAGCCACCCCTCCACTTCCCACAATGTTGTTTTTGTTTCTTTTTGGCAGTTCAGACAAACATCTGCTTTGTGAGAGTGACAAGCCATATCCCAAACCGCAGAGAGGGTTGCAGCCAAAGGCAACAAACCGGGGCCGACCCTGAGATTCAGCCCAGGCAGGCTCGCATCAAGCGGCGGATAGCGTTTCACATGTTTTGATTAAAATTAGTTAAGTTGTAACTCTACACCTCCCCTGGATATCAAACGCTACAATCCAAACCACTTACACAAAAAGAGCACATTTCCCCTCTCTCACGAAAGGCCAGAAGGATCTCCTCCCCTGCGAAAAAAAAACTCTTGTCTTTTTAGATTTCTGAGCTCCTACTTGAAGGAGCTTCAGATATCCCTTACCAGCACAGTCAACACTCTCAAATAGCCAGAGTCCAAACCCAAACAAAGCAGACTATCCATGGATTAGTTTCCATGCAGTAATAGGCTCTGGGAGGGAGTCATGTCTGTTACTGTGATTTAACTGTGACTGTCCTTTAAAACAGACTGTCCTTTCAAACAAACAACAGAGGAGCTTCTTAAAGAACATTATCTCTCAATAGGAACTTTTTCATTCAAATTGTCTTGACTTTAGTGTTTTTTCCCCAGTGTTGGGCTGAGGTAATCTATTTAAAGGAAATAAATGCCCTCTCTCTTTTGATAGGCATGAGGGCAAGCCTCTGTGGTACAGCAAGTGTGAGAGAGCGGGGAAGAAGTGACGCACATCTGGATCTCCGCTGGACATTACGGTGTGCGCGTCCGGCCACAACTGGCCTGACATGGCGTCCTTAGCAGGCAAAGGCCAACCTAGACTTATTATTCACTGCGAACATCTATAATTAAAACGACCCGTGTCTCTGTGTGCAGAGTGCTGCGAGTTTATATTTATAAGACATGTTTATTAGGATTCCTCCAAGGCGTGCAAACTTTGAAGATCCCAGTGATTTTTCTTCTACATCTGCACTAAAACTATCTTCATGACGCATGATTGTTTGCGTAAAAGACACAAGGAAAGCATTCACAGAAAACCAGTGTGTGTGTGATTATTACCAGCATTGATCTGTGCGCAGTTCTCTATGTCCTGCGTAGAGCAGAAGACGTTGTGTGCGTACAGAAGTTATCGCTCGGTCAATAACACGTCTCACTTGATAAAAAAAAGTGGCACCCAAACTCTCACCTTCATCTCCTGGTTGATCTCCCTCTTTACGGGGTGCGCAGGTTTCCTGCTGCGTTTATTTTCCGGTGGTCTCCCTTTCTCCATCTCTGGCATAGTCCTGGTCTTGGCTGGATCCGATCCGGATCAGTGTTGGGTGTCAGCTGGAGGGGTTTTCAGTGGAGTAGCTCAGAGTGAAAGCTGTCACTCCCGGTGACAGCGGCTGTCATTCCCGGACGTCCGAGTCCCTCATCTGGGGCTTCGCACCATTCGAGTCCACTGAACATGCGTGCGCTCCGGGTTGGAGGCTCCGCCGCCGAACAATCCGCACTCTCTCTTCTGCACTGTGAAGTACCTGCAGGTAACAAAGACACCGCTTCCGGTTAGGACTGTCACAGTAAAATATTAATTACAACCTAAAGTTACCTGTTTCAAGAATGCAAATTAAGGACAACCAAGATTAATAATTAACAACTTCATTATGGAACTTTGATATTAGTATGAACTAAAACAAAATACTTCAACTTTCATTCATTCACTTTTATATTGTTAGGATTAGTGTCACAATATACCAGTATCGATGATAACTGTGATATTTGAAAATCAAAACTGACATTGATAGTGCTACAGATACACACACACACACACACACACGTATAGTGTAAATAATCAAGCATCTCTTAAATAATTTATATTTTATGTATGTATACAGTTATGGTTGCAGACTCTCTCCACCTGCCTATACTCAATGCCCAATAAACAAAGTTAAGATGAATTTACCACAAGCAAATACACACAAAAATTGATATCATGCTAATAATACTCATGATAACATTGTGTAAATAATCCAGTGCCTCTTTTATATACTGTATATATTCATGGTTACAGACTCTGCCTCCACATCCCTGCAACTGTATTCTGAGTGTAATTAATTTGCTAAAAAAGAGACAAAATGCACAATAAACAAAGTTAAAGATGAATCTGACTTATGGTATTTTTTTTGTTTGTTATTGTAAATTCTTTAGGCCACAATAATAGTGTAGTGAAAATCTGATATCATGACAGCTGTAATTTGAATGTTGCAGCATTTGTAATAATACTCAAACAAAAACACCAACTAAAATCAAACTCAACATATTTGAGAAAATACCATAAATGATAACAACATGTACTTTAAGGCTCATTGGCTCTGTTCAAACACTTCTGAAAGAATAAAAGCTGGAGCATTTCTTTTGTGTTTGAGAGAAACAAAGCTATCACATTGCCAAAAACTAAGTTCATATTGTAAGCTACACAAGAAAATGCTATTCATCTTCTAAAGTAAAAGGGGTTTAGCTCTATTATTGCCTAAATTAAGTTTGCTGCTCTTTTGAAGCAATATATTTTTATTATGAAAACAAAGTCACTGAGCTTCCTGTCTGGTTCATGCTCTCTCTGTGGAACTTGCCACTGCCCTCTCGCCCTCTCCGGATAGGGGAAGGGAGGGCCCTGTGATTTGATGTAACCCAACACCTGGCGCCCACCCCTCCCAAATCTCAACAGATACATTTCATAAGGAATGCAAAGACTGTGTTTTATCTGAGGGGACACAGTACAAACACTGTCTGTATACTCTTGTCTTAAAATAAAGAGATGAAAAGAACGCCGTGAGTTAAATGATACCATGGCAGAATGTATGGGGCTTTCTCAAATGGCATCTGTTTGATCAGTGGCTGTGTGTGTGTGGGAGAGAGAGACATATTGTGTGAGCACTGCATTAAAAAAAAGCACCTGAAATGTCTACATTTGTCCCCTGAGCCACCTTTGCCTTAGGAAAAGTACCTCATGTCTGAGGGTAGGATTTATGCATTCATGCGTGCATAAACATTTGTCCCATGGTTATTCTTAATGGTAAAGGCCAGAAACAATATCATGTTTCTAAGCTAGTGATGAAAACATGATGGGGGTCAAGTTGCATTCAGCAACATAAACAAACATCAGTTATTTCAGATGACTTTAGCACGAGGTTGGTCATGTCATTACCAAATATGTGGCCTTAGATGCTCTCCTGCATCCTTAAATGTCCCTCTCTTGTAAGAACTTTCACTTAGTCACTAAACCCCATGCAGAGAGACAGACAGGTAGACAGACAGCCGGGACGTCAGCGTTGTTCCAGCGCCTCTCTCCTCCCTGTCTCCAGCCGTCCTCGGTCTGCTCTTGTTGGAGGAATCCAGGGACCACGGCTCGTGTAAATAGAAACCCGATCCAGTGCACAGGGCTTGGGTTTCGCCCCCTCGTACACCCGCTGATGATACCTGATCCGGCCCGGCTTTGGGAACAGGGCTTATCTGATGCCTCACAAAAGGCCCCTCTCTCCGGCTCTCCATAACAGCGCACATCTGGTGCCTCTGCAGGGAGCGCTGTCCCTTTAGGTTCCTCTGGGGGGGTGAAGGCGGGGATAAGACCGTCTCACTATTCCCCCAGAAATCCACTTACACAAATGATAGAGGAATAGACAGGTCTTAAGTTACAATTCCCAACATCTGGACCAAATCATAAAAATGACCACTTTGTGTATCATTACTTTTGTACATGGATACAAGATTACTGTGAAAATATCCTGTCAATTTGGAAGATCATTGATGTTGTAGTCTGGTGCTAACAGTACAGTGTGATATTGTGATCTACTGTGGTTTATAGTAAAGTCTTTTCACCATTAGGGGGCGATGTCTACCTAATGGTTTTGCATATTCGTGCCAGTGATAATAGCCCATGGTGTTTTCCCTGCATCAAATTACATGCAAATACAGTCATGATGAGAACATTTGTGTTTCTGGCTCAGTGACCAAATAAACTGACTTGTAGCACATCAAACTATTTTAACTGCAATTTGTTTTTCACATCTGACTAACACTTTCTCAATAGTAGGCCTACACAGTAACTAAATTAAATTCTGCTTAGGCATAATCATACAGTATGTTACTGAACTGCAATTCTTCCTAGTTTTGCGTTGCTGCAATTTATTAGTTACTTAGTTTACTATAGTGCACTTAGGTTTTTTTTTTTTTTTTTTGTAGGTTTGTTTGTAGAGACTAGGGACTCAAAATAAAAGGTTGACCATATGACAAATGGATAAGCCTCAACACACAAACTTGGCTACTTATTACGAGAAGATTATTTGTTAAATATTTCTATCCACTTGCTGCCAGCTAACGCTAACTGTCGTGTAGCTAACTTGAACCAACTGACAAAACTACCATTAATGTTAGCTCGCTAATATATGAATTGTTTACGATGACGTATTAACCTAGGTACGTTATTGGCATTACCTGAAACATGATAAATGCTGCTTCATAATGTAAATCTTTAACCTTTCACAAAAAACAACACAACATACCTCAAATCACGACACTTTAGCTAATAATAGCTGACTTAATGGCTAAACAACATCAGTTAAATTAGCGTAAATAGGATATATCCATTCCAAACTCATTCCAAACTGTATTAATACTACTCACCCTGGAACACTCATATTTCTCCAGACAACCACAACTGGGTAATACAATCATTTACAAAGATATAACGTTATCATCGGAGCCTCAAAAACTGCCATTTTTGTACGTTATGCTAGCTTGTGCCGCTACAGTCAGCGACTTCCTGTTTACATAATTGGCTGCTCTTGATTGGTCAGTCTACAGACGTCTCCTAGCAACCGCTTTGCACTTTCCAAGTCTTTATAAAATATTTTTTTAATATTTTAATTTCAATATTTTATTAAACTAGTACTTTAAAACTTGCTAGTATTTAATAAAAACTTAGGGAGGACTATCAAACTTAATGGATTTAAAAATAACTGGTGCAATATCTGAACACTAGGTGTCACTGTTGCTACACTTATAGCCTGGCCATGAGTGCTTGTTCAACAGGTTGTCAGCTAGTAACTTTTCTATTAAGTTTGCCATTTTCTACTTTTTAGTCGATTTATGTCACTTTCCTGTCAATACAAGTCTAGGGGAAGTGACAGTCTCTGAATTTCATCAGCTGAAATTAAGTATTGATATCTTAATAATCGTAAACCCAGTGGTCGCCTGGACCAAGTAGCCTGTGAATCATTATCACCATGGTAACATAACGGTGGGAGCAGCCTGCAGGTGTATATTATGATACCCAGTTCCATTAAGTGATTATGTGGGGTTTTTTTTAACAGGGAGCCATGCCATTGAGCAAGGCGTTTAAAGTACTTATAAGACTCCCTTGGAGCATGCGCACTCAGCTGACTAAAACGTTTTAATATAGCCTACCAGTGAATGCAATCAAGTGTGGCATCGTTTCCGCAGCTCGAGTCCCTGTGGTCAACCACTTGCCATTATTATGTTACATTTCTGTGTAAGTCTTATTCCCACCATGTCCGGGACTGTCAGGATCCTATAGGCTACGTCACAGACCTGTAGCTGGTATAAAAAGCTGCGTCTGCTGCTGCGTCCACATTAGAGAGAAGCAGCGTCTGTGGGCAGCCTCCTCCACCTTACTGCAAAACATAAAAAAAAAAAAAAAGAAAATTGGAAAAGAAAATGTCCAAAATGACGATCGTTCAGCTTGGAGTGATTGTGTTCGCCATATGTTTATCAACACAGGTATGTTATAGCTGTGAAATTGATTTTACTCATTGGGTAGTGGTTGGAATTTATTGTGTACAGGCAAGGGTGCTATCTGTATTTATTACGCGTGGAAATTAATTGTGCTGATCATTAATGATGTTTCTAGACGGGGCTTAATAATCGGTTGGTGCGATGGACTAGCAGGCTATACTTGAAGCTCTCTTGGGAAATTAACATGATACTGAATTCAAGTCAGTCGATTTCTAATTGATGTGTGTCTTTAATTATTCCCAGTCATCGTATTTTTCACATTTATCTTTACCTCGTGATTAGCACACACTCCAGTGAATTAATGATTTATGTCTACCTGTGCAAAGGCGGGGAGGGAATCTAAAGTTTCTTTTCGGTGTGTGCTAAAGAAACCTGATACGCAGGCGCAGAAACTTATAGTAGGTCCCCCTTGTCTTTTTTGGGTTTTTTTTTCTATGTTCTTAGAAATAAGGTAGTAGTAAGAAATGAGAAATAACTGTGGAAATAATGCAGAACTTGGTAAAGACTGACATTTTAATTGATTTCAAGTGTTTTGTTTATGATTTCTGTGCTTTTAGTTCAGCTACTCCCATGAAATGTATCAGGTCTATGTAAAGCATCAGATATTTATCATCAGTGTATTTCCTCATGTGATGTCTAAAAGTTCAGGTCTGAAGCCTTTATTTCAGAGTAGATTGACAAGCCTCCTCATCCCTCCATCCTCCTCCTCCTCCCCCAACAGGTGGTCTCCCAGAACAGCACAAACCCCACAGCAGGGGGCAACTCCACCTCCAACCCCAATGCCACCACCATGGCCACAGACACCCACAGCAGTTCGGCCAACACCACCAGCCCTGCCGGAGCAGGCGTCTCGCTGCACGCAGGCGCCGTCTCCTTCCTGCTCCCCGTCGCCATGGCAGCCTCTCTCCTGCAGCGCTACTGTTGAAGCCCTGGACACCCCTCCTCTCTGCCTCAACATCCCATCATCCTCACCCACTCCAACCCTTCTCCTCTTCACCGCACTGCACAGAGACCACAACATGGATGGACCCCCACAGCCTCCTTTGTCCTCCTTAAGTAAATGATAAAAATATGTAAAATTCAAGACATTTCTTTCAATAAAAGGGGAGTTAACTTTCACCTGGAGACCACCAAGACCCCCTCAGCCCCTTGCATGGAATCAAAAGGAACTGTGGCTCACCCTGCTTCCCTTTTGGCTTTGCGTTTCCATAGTCACGTCATCACATTTTGGAGATGCTCAGGGCTGCGGTTGTCATGTCACACCATGTCTTGATTGAAATGTGGACCACTTGAGTGTACAGAGGTTCTTTTTGTGGCTTTAAATCCACCTGGCAATGAATATCCGATTGTCTGTTAAGTGAAGTTTGGCACATACATTAGGGGATTAAAAAAAAAAAATAGTATGAGCCAGATGACATTTTTTAGTTGGGTTCTTTCATAATTTGGCTCTTCAGTCTTTTTATTATTAAGAGATGTATGTAGCAGATTAAGTTGCCACGAGACTTGTGTCAGTTTTGCCTTGTGACGTGTAAAGAGTTGTGGTCTTTTACAATGAGGGTTTGATTGACACCTTCCCCCCCTTCCTCCATGGGTTAGACCCAGAAAATGACTGTATGTGTCACCATATGGGAAGGGTTGATGTTAGATTTATATTTCCCCCCTTATAGTTTATATTTTGTATAAATGCAAATGTTGTACTGTTTATTAGTTTGGGTATAAGATAATGGCCGAAATGTACAATAAATTATGAAAAATGAATTGTTTCTTTGATTCTGTTTTGTTTTGCTAAAATGTTTATCTTTCCTGTGAAACCACTACTTTACTAATGGTATTAATTTAATTTAAAGGGTATGGTGATGTTGTGTTCATCATTTCTGCGCTGCCAGGCAGTCTAGACGGGCGACTGCTGAGCTGCAGGCCAAAGATGGACTCAGCATTCCCTAATGCCCCCACTGATCTCCTCTGGATTAGTGCCATAGCAGCGCTGACTGGATATGAAACAGTACCATGTAGCCTCTGTGGTATTCTAGTGATGTACAACGTCTAAGCGAGCCTGCATTTGTGCAACAATTTAGATTACCATTCTTCATTTTGCCTCCATCAGCAAACAGGAGAGAAGCCATGTAAAAGCATGCAGAAACCTGTCATTTGAATACCTTTATTTATATCTTCCAATTACCAGAGAAGACAAAGATGACTTTATAGCGCCCCTCAGGGAATGCAGTGTCATATTTGATTAGGTGTTTAAACAAGTTTGGCTTTTCGCTGTTACTCAACACTGTCAAGTCCTGTCAGTGTCTCTGTTCTGAATTCTCCAACAGCTGCAGAAGCATATCAGTATAGACAAACAATTAAGTTTAATATGGATTTCTAATCAAATTGTGTCTTTGAAATATACATAATGAGACAAGAGTGTATATTCAAGAATTTGCATGACTGGGGAACAGTTCACTGTAATTTGCCAGTATGAAAGTACAATATGTAATACAAAAATCCAGAAATGACAAGTTTATGATCTTTATGTTTATTTATTTGCACACACATAAAACTTCATAAAATCCAGATAAACATAATAACACATGTGACAGGAGAGGGCAATAATCCACAAGCTTATACAACTCCTCTCAATGTAATGAGAAAAACAAAAACAAGAAAATTAAGCTGACATAATTATGAAAAATACACAGAGAAAGACAACAAAAGCACATAAAATAAGCAGGAAAATAAATCAGTAGACAACAATCCAAAACAAATAACTACATGAAAACAGAGCATGTCTCTTCCAATTTAAACCTTCATTTATCTGATTTCTTCCTGTAGTTTTTAAACATTACTTTGTGTTCTTTAGCACTGGTGAGGAAAGCAGACAAATATATACATTAAAACTGATCAACAGAACTACCAAAACTACCCAAACACTATTTTATGAGTGTTTCGGTGTGATCTCTGTGATGGCAGAGTGAGTGAGTAGCGTGCAGCTCGGAAATGCCTCAGTACCAGTAAAGCCGGCCTCATGACTCATTAGCCCAGCCTATTGTCTCTCAATCCTCTCTGCACTATTAACCTCTCCCCACACAACACCGTCTCCCCTCCATCTCCCCTCCCTTTTAACATCCGGATCCATCCATTTACTGTCCTCCACCAGTCTGGTCTGCAGGGACTGTATAGATGTGGGTTCTCAAAAATGATTTTTCCTAAACGCTGTTGAAAAGGAGTGTTGTTACAAAGGAAATATTTCACTCCTACTGTAAGGGAGGAGTTGGTTAAATTAATACCCTAATACTCACCAACGATCAGGGCCTTCTGAGAAAGAAAGAGGAGACACACTTATACTACTGAAAAGTTTCTACAATCACCTAATTCAAAATAATGAATCACAACTAGGGCTGTCAATCAATTAAAATTTAATCATGACTAATCACATGATTGTCCATAGTTAATTGCGATTGAACTTCTTTTTTTATCTGTTAAAAATGTACTATAAAGGGTGATTTGAAATTTAATGGTCTTACCAATATGAGGGTTGGAGAATAGAAAAAGAAGACATACTTTATTGATCCCCTGAGGGGAAATTCAATTTTTTCACTGTTTTTTATACAGTACACCCAGGCCTGAAATACATACATGCACAAATAGGACCTATATACTGTGCATGCATTAATGGAGAGAGCGAGGGAACTGCCTCTGACACACACTCCAAGCAACTGGGGAGTTAACTTTCACCTGGAGACCACCAAGACCCCCTCAGCCCCTTGCATGGAATCAAAAGGAAACTGTGGCTCACCCTGCTTCCCTTTTGGCTTTGAGTTTCCATAGTCACGTCATCACATTACTGGTGATTAATCAACAACACAAAACAATGACAGATATTATCCAGAAACCCTCACAGGTACTGCACTTAGTGTAAAAATATGCTCAAAACATAACATGGCAAACTGCAGCCCAACAGGCAACAACAGCTGTCAGTGTGTCAGTGTGTTGACTAGACTATGACTTGATCCAAACTGCATGTGATTATCATAAAGTGGGCATGTCTGTAAAGGGGAGACTGGTGGGTACCCACAGAACCCATTTACATTCACATATCTTGAGGTCAGAGGTCAAGAGACCCCTTTGAAAATGGCCATGACAGTTTTTCCTCACCAAAATTTAGTGTAACTTTGGAGCGTTATTTAACCTCATTTGTGACAAGCTAGTATGACATGGTTGGTACCAACGGATTCATTAGGTTTTGTAGTTTTATATAATACCAGGTGCCATGGTGCTAGCTTTAAAACTGAGCCGCTAAAACCTATCAAATCACAAGTTGCTTTAATGCGTTAGAGAAATTAGTGTCATTAAAACAAATTTGCGTTAACGTGTTATCATCGTGTCAACCTTGACAGCCCTAATTACAACATTATGCAATGGCAGTGCTTCGGGTTATGATGCCATTTACTCCAGGTATATAGAGCACAAAATCTAAAAGCAGTCTTTCCTGCAGCACTGCCGACCTGATGAATCTGGAGCACCAGTCAGTGCTGGGAAACCTCTGTTAATCTTTTAATCTATTCAAAAAGAAGCTAAAATCTAAATTTTCTTTAATGAATTAATTAACTTCTTATTTCACTAAAAATTTCTTTAAATTTTCTTTAAACTTTCTTTAAATTACACATAGATGGACAGATGCACTAGGTGTTTCTGGTAATTCTCTCCAAACAGATGACATGACATCTAAGGGCTTAAGTGTGTAGGTGGTACACCAGCTCGGCCAGAGGGAAAGGCTTCTTTGTTCAGACCTTAGTGTACAGAATGCACTAGGGTTATTTAATTGCGTTTAAATGGATCTGCAAATGGGTAAATACGGCATGTTTGCTCAGAGATTCTCTTGCTGCGAGATGACATTTAGAGAGGTAACCTGAGTCCTTTCAATTTAAACAGGAGATGGCAATATATCATCTGTACGCTGTATTACATGTTCAGACTGTATCAGAGGGTTCTTGATTGGTCTGTGCTGCACTGTAGGGGAGAGCGGGGTCGGTTGGAACACTTTAGTATCGACACCAAACAACCTCCCATTACTCAAAGACTCATTTGAAATGAAATGAATTTAATCTTTGAATAGATATTGGTGTCTGCTAAAAAATTTGACAAGTTTTTTTAGAGCCCAAACCCCTCCACCCTGTAATTGATCTACAGAAGCAAAACATGTCTCATAAAACTTTTCTTCACAACATTCTTGGTGTATTAGCTATGACCACAGATGGCTGAAACATTCATGTAAAGCACTTTCCATTAGTCCTGTTGATGAAGGTCTCTGTCTGTTTATCCATTGTGTCTAGTCCCATCTGATTATTCTGAATAAGCCGGAGTTGTGCTTCCAGTAAGCATTATTTCCCATGTGCCTGTGTGTTTTTTTGTTTTTTTTTTCCTGGAAAAACCCATTAGAGATGGCAATTGCATAAGCTTTCATGATGTATTATGTTTCATCAACAGGCAATAAAAGTCCTAAAATGGAACAAGTATTCCAAACAATAAGTGGGATATTTTATACATTTTTAAAGCCACATTCTGTGATCAATAATTGAAGTTGTAAGAAAAAAACCTTCAGTTAAATCTTATCATATTTCCCTGTAGGTTTTACTCCTTTCCCGTCTACTATAGCCTATCTTGACAGTCAGTTTAACTCAACATCCACACTACTGTATCTCCATAACCCTGACTGTCATACAGTGACCTCTCTTCTGGTGTGAGGTGTGACACCCAACAGACCTTTAATCATTGATTGGCTTTATGAATTATTCAGACGGCCGCCAGTGTTGCAGGGACAGTGTCACTCACACACATATAATGCTTTTCTCCCACCCCTCTCTTCAGGCCCTTTCATACATTTCTTTGTGTAAAAGCAAGCGGTGCGATCACATGGTTATTATTCATTGTGTTGAGAAATCGGAGAGGTGTGTCTGTGTATTCCCCATTGCTCTGGTAAAAGTGTATATTTTGGTTTTTGTGTGGTAATAACGTGACTGATATTAGACACAGTAGTCACCTTTCTGTCAGTATGGGCCCCCCTGACTTGTGTCAAGTTTCAGGACTCTAGAAAGACGACTCACTGCAGGGTTGCTTTGGAACAATAAAAAACATTTTTAGGTAACAAATCTGTCACATATGTGCTCTAAAATCCACTTATTTAACTTTGTGTACCTCGACACCAGCTGTATGGGAGCATTTATACATTTCACTCTAGGAATTGTTTTGGGCTCATGAATAATCCTGTTCACACCTCGGACCTCGGACGTGAGGCTCAGTGTCACACCTGTCCGACCCCTGTGCTTGTTGCCTGGTGCCCCAAAAACCCTCCACTCTCCACCGGCTGATTCATAGATGACTGAGGTGAAACACTGTTTGACTTCTCAAATGGTCAAATCAGCATCTGAAACTAGCAGCGGCTGCTCACATGCTGCTCTCTCAGTACGTTCTGTTCAGCTCCTGGTTTTCCAGAGAAAAACAACTTTGCTTTGGAACAGAGAAAAAAAAGTCAACAGGTGGCAGCTGCAGTCAATACAATCTGTTATTGGGGATATATTAACTGAAAATAGGAGCTATAGTGTCTGTAGAGTAGACATCAGAGTACATAAGGCAATAACGTTAACACTTTCTCATTTGTCATCTATTATGGAGCGTTTATAAGTTTTTACAATTATTTTGTATAAATTGATCATTTATAATTTACTAATGTTTTAAAGAAAATTTATAAGCCTTGACAAGAACAATGTTTGGGTTGCCAGGTTGTGAAAATAGCTTATGGATCCATTTTGGTTCATAAGATATCTTACACAAAGTTATTCCTAATTTTTTTTCTTTAGCAACACATGACGCATGTAGTATGTGTATATATGAGAACAGCCTGAGCCATCAGCTTTTCATGTTAATACATTGTTGTTGTTTTTCCAGAAGGTATAGTGGTCCACTAGTGGGCCTAGAAAAGACAAGCTGGAGGAGAGTCATTGAAGCACAATTTCACCTACTTCCAATGTGCATGGAGAAGGGATAATCATCCACCAGAGGACTTTGTGATAATTTTCTTTAAAAATGCTCAACCAACCAGTTTAATTGTACTGAAGAACCGTACAAGCTGAAAACTTCCACACAAGAAGAACTCAAAGAGGCAAAATGCCCTCAAAGCCTCAACTGCTGTTTTTTCAAAGCCATTCAAATCACTCAGTCCCGATGCTGAAGAACCAAATTTGTTCCCAGCCAACAAACCTGTCACATGCACAAGACAGGACCTTCTGTAGATGTTTACTCGAGGACCAAGACGATTTACACAAATTTACATTCTTGCAAACCTTCTCTGTCAGATTTGCAAGCTTCCCATTCCATGAACATGTACTTTAATAACTCAAAGTTCACATTTTACTGTCAAACAAACTTAAAAGTACATGGGAATTCTAACAGTATTTTCCTCATCAGCAACTATGCACTTTTCTGTAAAGTGCACAAAAGTAAGTGCATTCTAGTTATTATGATGATAGAAAACAAAGCTGCATATTGAAATGATTGTTAAATTATGTATCACTCTAACACATTTCAATAGCGTTCTGTGAAAGCTGGAAATAATTTAACTTAAATATTAGACACTAAAATGCCTATCCACATTACACATACTGTCCAACAATCAATCATTGATTTGATCTGAAAAGCTTTTAATATAAATATTCTGTGGTTTCCAGGGCTGTAATTGTAATTTATTTAGTAGTGAGTATCCTGAACCTCTCTCAGTTTATCACTCTTCTACCCTGTTTATGCAAATCATCTGTTCCTGTCTGCATTTGACTTTTGCGACAGCAGCAAGCTGTTGTTGTGCTGTCTGTGAGGACGTTTTCCTCATCTGTCTACAGACAGTTTCATCCAGCAAGAGCTATATTTACAGCAAGTGAGACCAAAGACATTACATGATTTTGATTTACTGTCCTTACTAATAAAATATTACAACAAGTAGGGGAGAGCAGGGTCATTTGGGACAGGGGGACAGTATAGGGAAAAAGCCTTTCTTTTACTTTTTTTTTTTGAGCAAGTTAGAAAGCAGTGCTATTCACCAAGGTCATACTCAGCTACACCCTCTTCACTTTCAGCCTCAAAGTGGAGACCTCTGAAATGTTTCATTCACAGTTTTGAAACATACAGCATGTAAATAAATTTTCGATCTTTTGTTTTTTTTATCTTCTATCATACTGTTTTTAGTTATACTACAAACAAAAACATATTGTTGGAAAGCTTATTTTCTGGGCTGTATGTTGAAGGTAGTGTTAGCTGTCTGAAGTTTTGTCCAAAGGTTTTGTCCAAAAACTACTTAAGGAATCCAAAGATCTCAGGGACGGTTGGAACAGTGTTGTTTATACAGCCAATTAGACTGTTGTCAGGCTATTAAATAGGCATTGTCAGTCACTGTAGGTCCCATAGATGTGGGTCAATAGGTGCCTACTACACCCACCAGTAGGTATTATCATCAACCAAACACAGGACTTTCACTCAGGAGACTGGAGTTCGCATTTTGTGTGGAACCAACAATGTGTATTTGTGTTTGTGTTTGTAGATATTTTAACCCAAAACAAGACGTTTTTCTCTAAATCTAAAGAAGTTGTAGTTTTCTTGCCTAAACCTAAAGAAATGTAGATTTCTTGCCTAAACCTAAAGAAGTCTTTTTGTTTGTGTTCAAAACATGAAGTGAAGGGCTTCTATTGTGAAGCTACTATTATTTTAGTAGGCCCCCACTATCCCACAAACATGAGAAAGATGTGTGTTGATAACACCTATTCAATAGCCTGATAACAGTCAGACCGGGTGGATTATTACTCCTACCTTGTTACAACAAAAAACAGGCGAAAACAAGACAAAGCTTTATAATTGAATAAGACCCACTGTGAAGTCACTGAGTGAACGTCTACTTAAGTGGAAGCCAGTCAGATATCCTTTTTTAATGAAAATACCATAACTTCATAAATATTTTCTTTTTCTCAAAAAAATAGTGTACTTCAAAGGTCTTCAAATTTTGATTTTTTTTTCCAGTTGAAATTATTTTTCTTATTTTTATTTTTTATCCCAGAATAACCGTCCGAGGGACACTCAATTTTAGGGAAATTCATTCATTGTGCATTTAACAAAAGTGTGCCTTTCATATTTGGGTTTGATTTGTGATAAATTGTTCGCAGACACCTTTATCTGTTCTTAAATTTAAAAAAATAGTAATAAACTTAGATTTGTCATATACATACAGGCACATACATGAAATTTCACCTCTGCATTTAACCCATCATCAGGAGCGGTGGGCTGCTGCAAAGCATCCTGGGAGCATTTTGGGGTTCAGTTTCTCACTCAAGGACACTTCGACATGCAGACACTAGGAGCCAGGGATCCAACCGCCAACCTTGTGGTTAAAGGAGATCATCACTGAGCTACAGCTGTCCTACAGGGATCAAGTTATTTTCATTACCGTTCCAGTAATCTGTGAATAATGGGAGGTTATTTGGCATTGATGCAAAAGTGTTCCAACCAAGCCCGCTCTCCCCTACTGATTCGTTTATTGGGTTTTCCCTGTTCAAATGACTAGATGAGGCCGACTAAACTGCAACCAAACCATATTTAGTGAGATTTTCTCACTGTATATTTAATAAGTTTGAACTGTAGGATTTTCCTCTATTTTCAGAGAGGCTTAAAAACACATATAGTTGATAGAGATATAGAAGGACAGAGGTGATCAATCTATGACACAAAAAGCAAGGAGCTCTTTAGTAAGTTACATAATAAACCCCAATAATAAAGACATTATTAAGCAAAAACAATCTAATACGGATATGGACCAACACTAGTTGTTGGACCAGACAAGCTTTAATAGCTCAACAGAGAGGAATAGGAGTCATCTCATCACTGCAAAACACATAACTTGTGCTGAGACATAAATGAGATTTTAATTGCATTTATTGTGGCACCAAGAAAACATTGGTCAGACTCATCCCTGACCAGGGATGACATAAACTGCTGCTTCCTTCTGTCAAAGGTTTTTTTTTGATTGAGCCACCAAACAGGAGGGACTAAATGAAATATAAGAAATAACTGTGATAACTAATAATAGTTTACACAGAGTCGCAATTTTCTTACCTTCCTTTGAAAAGGTTTGAATATTGACAAATGAAAATCTGTTGCTTCATGTTGCCCTGTTTTTGTGTTGACTGACTGATGCCTGGAGGTTATTTATTTGATTAAAGCTGATTAAAGTGTACCTGGAAACCGCACTGTGTAGCTACACAACATAGAAATGTCCAAAAGTAAACTACAGAAAACCTATTTTTTTCTGTGATATGTGAAATGAAATCAATTGTAAGTGAATCTTAAAAAGGGCTACAGGAACATTTCAGTAACATTATGCCCTTAATGAGTTGAATAGAGGAAGGAAAAGGGAAAAGGCTGTAAATCAGCTGAAAGGTCCTTCCTGCCAGATGGTCAGCTGTATGTTTGTTTCTGCCCTGTTAGGACGCTTGTTGCTTTTTAGACTGTCTCTCCTTTGCTCTATCAACAGACAGCTAAAGTGGATCAATTAGCATAGATGGAGGCAGACCTCTATAAAGCTGTTTGGTTTCTCTCATTTTCACTAATCACATGTAGCTTGTCAATTAGGAGCATAAATGGATCCTCTGATCCTGTCTGTGGTCTCAGTGATTCAAGTCCAGAGGCTGCAGTCGCTATGGAAACCAAACATTAGAAAGATGTTTGACACCAATCCTGGAAAATGCGCCCTTGTTTCATCAGACCCAGAAGAAGAGTATTTTTCTTTGCTTTATCGACACTCTCTGTGTGGTCAGACAGGTGAATGCACATCATATTAAATCTGATAATATAAATTAATATTCCCTCTGCTGTGATGCAAAGTCTCATCATCTTGTGGGCCATGTGTGACCTGTTTAACATGGCATGAGTGAGCTAACCTGATTTCATAAGCAAATCAGGCTGTATCCCAGATTCACAGCGCCATACTGTCCCTGCTGTCGGTGGCTACCAAACTCAGACTGTCCTCCGAGAGTGGAGGTGATCTAACTAACTGCATATCTAGGACAAACCAGCCTCCCCTTTCCATCTAACCTTTTGGAAGGACACCTGATGCCACATGATGGCACCTGTTTGCTGGGAATAGCTCCCACCCACTCGGTGTCGAAAGAAGCCCGAGACAGAAACCTACAACGTACATGCACTAATCCTGCGCACAATGACTGCTGAATACATTGATGCGTGAGAGTCTCAGTACCATCTGGTCTGCGAGGCGACAGAGGATCAATGCTTTTTCTTCAAGCTGCGCTCGCCTGTCAGAAACATCTGACAAACTGAAAGCTTAAAACTGGTTTTCCTGCCAGGAGTCTTTGAGGGGATTTTATTTAGTGACTGAAAATCACTCAATGCAATATTGTCAATATTTGTCAAATTTGGTTAAAAAAAAGACTGAACTGAATTGATTAAATTTCAACTGTGTAGCTGAGAAAAAAAAACACATTTTTGAAAAACAGTTCCACCAGCTTTTGTATTATTAAATTTTGATTCTGCATTTTATGAGAATCACCACAGATGATTTATTTATGGCAAAGTGGCTTACAAGATCCTGTGACAGATATTCTGTTATTTCTGATATATTCTATATGCACATGCACAGAGTACCGTTCATCCTCTTTGCTTTAGTTATTATCACCTTCACTCAGTGCAGCTGTGAGAGATATCCCTTGTAGGAAACAAAAGGAATCTATTCCACAACAAGCAGAGGCCAGCTGGAAACTCTGGCAAAAGAGCTGCTGACTCTGCTGCTGTCAGATGAAGTGATGATTTTCACTTCCCACAAACCTTGTTTATTGGATATTAAACACAACTCTTCCATATAATTTTTTTAAAAACCAGATCAGCCACAGATCTGCTCTGAAAATCTTTAGAAAAAAAAATCTTCAAATGGACTCCAGTTCATTTTAAATCTCAATGTCTCAATGCAGGATGCATCCTGCATTTGGTGTGCCTGGGACTGTATACTTCAGCAGGCTGTTCTTGTACACCGTCCATAGCTATACCTACGAAAAGTAATGTAATTCATGTATTTCCCAAAAATTTCATTTGTGTGTAATTCACGTAACCAGGTCAGGGTGGATGGGTGGGTCTGAAAATAGAGGACTTTTTCCCAGGAGACTGGCGTTTGTGAAACCAGAAGTCAATATTGATGTGTTTGTCACGTAACTTACGTAATTAAGTAACGTTACATCCTGAGTTATTTGAAGCAAAATCATGATCTTTTCCTAAACTTAAATAAGTAGTTTTGTTAGCTAATCCTAATCGAGTCGATCTTTTCCTAAACTCAGCTAAGTCGCTTTGTTGCCTAATTCTAACCAAGTCAGTCTTTTCCCAAAGCTAACTAAGTAATTTTGTTGGCTAGTCTTGACTAAGTCATTTAGTTGCCTAATTCTAACAGAGTCAGTCTTTTCCTAAACCTGACTGAGAATTTTGTCACCTAAACCTAATTAAGAATTTCTGTTGGCTACTGCTAAACAAGGCAATCTTTTCCCAAACCCAACTAAGTCATTTTGTTGTCTAATCCTAACAAAGTTGATGTTTTTCTGAACCTAACAACGTAACGCTCTTACCTAAATCGGCTGCGATGGCCGAGTAGTTAAGGTGTTGGACTTGAAATCCGATGGGATCTTCCCGCGCAGGTTGGAACCCTGCTCGCAGCGTTGTTTTTCATAATTTCCCTCCGGGGATTAATAAAGGTTCATCTTATCTTATCTTATCTTATCTTAAACCAAAATGAATTGTTTCCTGTGAAGAAGGAAGTTTATTTTTAAAAGACTACACATGTAACAAGCAAAAGAGGTGGAATGCATTGTCCGAAATTCAATCGGGGAACCCAACAGCTATCGTCTGATGATGACTTGACTTTGTACTTAAATTTGTACTTTAAATTGAGCTTGTAAACTGGCGACTTGTGAAACAATCTGATTTCACACGTCATCTCTCAACTCCAGTCTCGCATCTCAAGTTACTAATCAGAGTGTAAACAATGAGCAGTGTACGGAAAAGGAAATACTGGCTGGCTTATCTGTCATCAGACATATTATACATTATACTGTATATTGTTTGTTTAGTAGTCTTGTTGTAACCTTTGTCACTGCGCCAGTTCAAGGAATAGTCCCGCACATAGGTGCTGGTAGATTTTGTTACCTTTGGACAGAGACAGCTGTTCGCCCTGTTTACAGTCTTTATCCTAACCTACAGTAAACTAACCTGCTGCTGGTTGCAGTCTTATTTAGCGGACAGATAGAGTGGCATCCACTCTCTCATAAAACTCTTAGCAAGAATGTATATTTGCAAAATATTGAACTGCTCCTCAGAAGAGGATCCAGTAGTCTACACAAGGGTTATAGCGCATGAGCTCAATGTTTACCATCTGCTGTTGCTCAGTTTGTCTGTATTTACTTTGTTTGTCTATCCTTAGGCAACAAAAGCACAGTGTGATATGCGGCTAATGTGTTGTGCTTTTAGCAAATGTTTTTCCACTCAGTTTACATGTTTGAGCTACCAATCATATTTACATAGAACTATTCTCTGCTGTGTTTTTAGCCAATGGTACATGCTGTTACGTTGAAAGCATTTAGTCCCAGTGATCTATTCTTTTCTTACAATAACAAAAAAAAAAAAAAAATCAATTTAAAGTGTTTATCTGATAAGACCTTACTTTCTGTTTCCATCAACATACTGCTGACTGTAAACAGCAGATGTGATGAGTGAATTTGAATTGCAAAAGCGATGTCAGACAAAGAAAAATATTTTTGTTTTTGTGGACTTAAAAATGAAATAAAGGATAGAGGTTGAGCATATGAGAACCTGGCGAAGACATGTAGTGATGGTGATGGAAATAGCTTACGGTTACAAAAAAACTACAAGATGACAACCCAGTTCCATAGTGTGCCTCATTATATCATACACCCAAATACTATGTTAGAAATTGTGGCTCTTAAATGGACTAAGGAGCCTTTCTCCTTGATGATATCTCATTAGCAGCCTGTCAACTCAACTGCCAGCCCCACCACTCCTCCTCACAGCCCTCTCTTCTTCCCACACTCCACCAGCGGGCACTGACATTTGTATAATGAATGTGGTTCATTTATCAGACGGCTGCCCAATTAGGTGTGAGACACAGAGGACTGTGGAAAAAGTTGAGCTGTATTTGTGTAAGTGCAATGTTGTCTGGGAAGAGAGCTGTTTGGATTACATTTAATTCCTGCAGGTGTAAAGTATATCGGAAAGATAATTAATTTGTGAACCACACTGAATAAATGTATATGTTATCTCTCAACAATTCAGGTATAAAGCTAGATACAGTACTGTGTTATGCAAACAGGAGCAGGTTTATGCTCTATAGCTATCTGTAGATATTTGCCATCCATGTGCATTCATAAAGCATAAAACACACAGTTTTACTGTAGATGCTTCTTCTCATCTACACTACCTGAATTTTGATGTAAAAATGTTTTATACAGTGAGAATGAGGACAATTGGTTTGCCCTCGCTTGTGCGTACATACACATGCAAATAAAATCTTAAACTGTAATAGAATATGTTTAAATGCACTCACATAGATACAATGCATAGTGTTAATCTGGTCACATACTACTAATTGTTGACTGTGCAACAGTTAACAGTTAACTGTCTGTGAAGGTTCTCATTCATCCAGGTCATATTCATTCTGGCAAAAAGTTGAATCGAAGGCAACTGGACTTAGATTTGTCCCTGAAGACGTTTCACCCCTTATCCAAGTGGCTTCATCAGTTCGAACGCTGCAGTCTGACTAGTCCCCACTAGTCTGACAAACAGTGGAGTAATACCCAGGTTTTTAACCTCTGCGGAAGTGTCCGCCCCTTATTCTCCTAAGACAATAGTTCGTTAGTGGAGTTTCAGTGTGAGTCCCACTACTGAACGACAGTCGTTAAGGATTCAATGGGGCCAACGACAACAGTCGTTAGGCATCATGTGTGTTGCCAGTGGACGACAGTCGTTGTGTTCGTTAGAGACACTTGAAGTTAGTTTCGGACTGTCCTTGATGTTGAATTTTCTTGGTACCGCTGAAAGTGCAGCATTGTAGATGGGGGATAGGTGGTGTCTGAGACCCCCTCCTCTGTTTAAAGATGGTTTTTCCAATTTAACATAGATGGCTTCCTTTACTCGTCTTTCAAACCATCTGTCCTCTCTGTCCAAGATTTTAACATTGCTGTCCTCAAAGGAGTGAGCCTTTTCCTTAAGATGTAAATAGACAGCTGAATCTGGACCTGAGGAGTTGGCCCTTCTATGCTGGGCCATGCGCTTGTTTAAGGTTTGTTTGGTTTCACCAATGTAGAGGTCCTGGCATTCCTCGCTGCATTGGACAGCATAAACCAGGTTGCTTTTTTGTGAGTGTGGTAGCCTGTCTTTGGGGTGGACCACTTTCTGCCTGAGGGTGTTGCCGGGTTTGAAACACACTGGGACTAGTCAGACTGCAGCGTTCGAACTGATGAAGCCACTTGGATAAGGGGCGAAACGTCTTCAGGGACAAATCTAAGTCCAGTTGCCTTCGATTCAACTTTTTGCCAGAATTAACAGTTAACATAATTTCCATTCTCAGAAACTATAGTTTTAAGGCATTTTTGGCAGGTGTTTCTCAAGGATAAATGCAGCTGACATTAAAGTAATGCCAAATTGTATTTGCAACCATAAGAAGCATTAAGGTTAACATTATGCAAAAGGTGTTGGCACATTTAAAGAACATGTTTTTAAGTACAACTAATACAGCTTTATTGTAAATATTTAATTTAGCTCATGTTCCTCCTGCAATTTTTTCAAGTTGTTAATCTTCTTTTGTGTGTATGTGTGAGCTAAACTTTTAAAATTGACGTCAGCATATACAGTATAGTTCCTCCTAATCCCCGGGATAAACAGAGACTGGACAGTGCATTATATTTCCACTGTTGTCCTTGCAGTGTGGAGGAAGCCTGGAGATAAGATGCTATCTGTGAGATGAACAGCAGAGCACTTTTTGTTTCCTGTGTCACCGCTATGGACTGTGTGTGTGTGTGTGTGTGTGTGTGTGTGTGTGTGTGTGTGTGTGTGTGTGTGTGTGTGTGGTGTGTGTGTGCGCGCATGGACACCATACAACAGGACATAGTCATATGTTGCATCATAGGTTTTTACATTTGAAAGCTAATGACTCGATAATACAGGCCCCCCATGTGTTCATGAAATATGCAATCACATGAATAAAATGTGAATTTTTTTTTGCAATGTATTTTTATTGAGTTATTTATTTATTTATTTAATATTCAGCTCTTTGGCATTCTATATTGGTAAACATCAATCAAGACTCCATTCATGTTGATATGCACCTTGTAGTTGTACTGTCATTGTAAGATGCAAGTGTGCCTTTATTCATCCCTTAATTTTTTTGCCATTCTTTCATTTTCTTTTCATCAGCATCAATTTTCTGTCATTATTTTAAAAGTAGGGACATTATGAATATGCCCATAGCATACATGCAGTTCGTCTATCAATCTAGAATTATGGGTGTTTTGATCATGTGTTTTTAAATAAAGGTCATGTGCAAACAAGCATAGCAGATTTCATTTGCATTTATTAAAATGTAAGTAAATAAATGTGCAGATTATCATGTTCTGAGGCTCTTTTTTTGTATTTGCATGAGACTTTCCTTCCAGTATCTTCAAACCCTGTCAGTCAAGTGACTGAGCACTTCAGCTCAATAAAACATTTGACATGAACGTTAACAACTAGTTTTGTCTGAGAGTACATTTTAAAATATGAGGTCATAAACCTATACAATAAAACTAGAAAAGTGCAAGCAGATCTCTGCCAGGTGTGTCTGCAACAACCACTAGCCCACTGTAATATTTGACTGAACGAATACAAACCACAATTGCCCCCTGTCTAGACTGCAAGTATATCAGACATGTTTTTCACTTGCATGCAACAGATATACTCTCATTTGTATCTATGCAGCTGTCTACACAGCTCTGCAAATTCAGCACTCAGTTCAGTTTGTCATTTAGCGATAGTTATATACATGTGCAGTACATATGGCATGCACACAGTCGATGATGATATAAAATAGTCAGTAAAATATGTTTTCACTGCAACCATGACAGATCTTTGAGGATGCAGTCATAAATAAGCAAAACAGATATTAGGCTGATGGTTCCAGCAGTATGCAAGATTAGCTGTCGACAGACACACAAGACAGAGATGCTCAAACACGGCAGAAAACATAATCTCCTGGCAGAGATAATAAATCTTATTAACTTACAAATTCATATGATAAATTATGTAGGCCTATGAGAACACTTAAACTTGCAGAAGTGTATTCATTCATTCAATTCATTCATTCACTGCAGAGTGATAAGGAGCCTGTATGCTCCAGGTGTGTTGGTCCTGACCCTGCTGTGAATGCATGTTTAATGATGCGTCTCAGAGGGACGCACCAACAACCACATCTAGTTATACTGCACATTGTATGGCCACTATAATAAGCATAAAAAATAATATTATTCATGGATCCCCTGTGTGACCAGCAGGTCTAGCTCATTAAACACATTCATATTTTTTAAAATCTGACATCTTTTAGATCAAGTTAAAACCAAGTTATGACATATACAGTATAAAGAAGCATAAAGGCGCCTTACAGTTCTCTGCACCACAGTCAGTATCCACTGCAGTTGGGTCTGACCTATTCAAGAAGAAATGGGGTAGTTACCAGGGAGAGAAACCAATCGTTCATTCTAAAAATATAATCTCAGAGCCCAGCGAGTGAAAGACACACAGTCCTCCTCTCTATCTCTCTGCAAAACCTGTATATATAATAAACATGGCTTGTGTGATCATTATCCAAGCAATGAGTGGCCATTCATACCCAAACCTCACCGCAGGCTCACTGTTCAAGCATGGTGTGCCAAGCATCAGGAGATTAGTCTGCTAATTGGTTTGTTTGATGCTGGGAGGAACTTAAAAGAAAAGGGACGAAAGAACAATGAATGCATGGAACAACAAGTGAGAAAAATCACTGTTATGATATAGATAGGTGGCCTGAGGGGGGCTGAAGTCGCCTTAATCAGATATCGACGACCCTCTCTACAAGACCGCTGAATAAAATCAGATCAAAGCTGTGTTTTTTTAGAGCAGCCATGTGATTTGGGCCACAGGTCCCAAGATGGAAGGGAGGCCTAGAAAAAAGAATGGGAAAGAGTGAACCTCCTAAAAAACACCAGTTTAAAACAGGTGCTGCTCTCACAGTCTGACCTATTCTTGTCTAGCATAGCTGGTCATCAAGGCATTTTCAATTAGTGGTTATTTTAGTCAGGATGCTGCCCTAAAGATGACAACTTCCACTCTCAGTAACATAGAATTGAAGTTTCTGGAGCAAGAGCTAAGGGTATAATTCATTAGACAGACCCACTGTAATGAGCCAGCATGGACAAAGCATCCAATTTCCAGTGTGCCCTCTTTCCCCTGTGAGTTGTGAACATAATGACAGCGCTGTTTGTTGCCTGGTTTCATGCTGAATCACGATCACACAGCCCCCGTTCTCTTTCTTTTCTCACCTCTCTCCCTTCTTGGGAGAGTGGTGAGAGAGAAGAGAACGTCAGTTCTGTTCACAGACTGTCATTTGCATGAGACAAGTGTGATTTGCTTTATTTATTTATTTCACCGTAACATGAATTGACTGAGCTGCTTCTACGAGTACTTTTCATGCTTCATCATGAGAACTCCTGATAGGAAGTCATGTATCTTTTAACCAGCTTGCAGTCTAAACTCTCAGTTTAAGAATTAAAAGGCCAACAGATATACGTTGTGTGTCAGTCTGTGGTTGAGCTTCTTATCTGTGACCACATTCCCCAGATGAATCTTTAAGACACGATACGCTAATGCCATGTCATAACTGTAAAACATCATGTAAACATTAACAAACCCCATGCAACCCCCTGTGTATTGCTCAGATATAAACAGACAATGTTTTCTGTTCATTTGCTTTTGGTTTTCTTCACTGATCTGTGCTCCGTCCATTAGTCTTTGCTACACTGGCATGTATTCCACCCATTTGCCTCCAGCCAACAGAGCACTCAGCAGTCACTTTACTGTTGAGTGGATCTCTCAAGCTCATTGGGTTATAATTTTTTCATGTACACTGGCATTTTTATGGTAATAGACTATTATTGCTATCTAATGGCTTTCTGTTTTTGAGTCATAATGGAGCCAATGCAATTCAATTCATTCTCCTCTCTTAGGGTTAGGTTTGTTGATGCTTCTGGCTTGTTACTGCACAACATTTCATTTTAAAAACCTTTATTTAAGTTATTATATTATGTTATATTACATTATATTATACTGTATATGAAATGTATCATATTATAATCATTTTCAATGCTATTTTTTAACAAAAAAAACATAACAGGTACTATAATTATTAAATTATACACACCATTCCACCAGAGGTGATTGTAAAGCCCAAATAATTTACATTATTTAGGCTTTACAATCAGAAAGTATATAGGGTTTCCAAGCAAGAAAAATCATCAAAATATGTTAAATAAACAGTTATGTCCTTTTAATTTCAATATACTGTATATCCCCACTGTGGGACTAATAAAGGAATATCTTATCTTATCTTATCTTATCTTATCATATATATTGTATTTGAGATTTGAGGTCCAGATATACCATATAATTCCAAATAAATTATAAATAAAAGTGTCAATAGTTTTAGTTACTTTTTGCATATGATCAAAAAAATGCCATTAAATGTAATTTTAGTAATTCTTCTTCTTCTTCTTCTTCTTCTTCTTCTTCCCACTACACGTCAGAGTCATTCTCTTACCCTATTGGCCAGAATATTAAGATAAAGAATTCTGATTGGCTGTCGTTGTGCGCGTTCAAAGGTCAGTCTGTTACGTATCATCTAACCCGGAGAGTGTTGTTATCTGCTGAGTTTTACTGTACAAACAGTGGCTTTAATTTCAGCCTCATGTGACACTCGATAGTACACTTAACGCGCTCAAAGGCGTTGCCGCTTATTTATTTTACCCGTTAACGTTATGTACATTTGTGCGTATGCTTTGAGTGCAGAAGACGCGGTGATGCTAATATTAGCTGAGTAGCTACCTAGCTAGCCGGCTAGCTAGCTTAGTGACAAGTGTCCTTCCAAGTGACTTGTATGAAAAGCTGAGTTTGTAGGCACTGTCAGGTGAAGGACGGTTTAAATGAGTTGTGTCCGCGCTATGGCATCAACCAGGCTCGTGTGTTTGTTCAACGGGAGAGCAGTGGACGCGACCAAAACATTAGCCAGGGCAGGCTTGGGTGCGTGCTCCAGGAGAAATGTCTGCGTTTCACCTCCAAGACGGCACAGCTGCATGTCCGCCTGGGTCATTGATCAGTATGGTAGTAATGGGGTTTTGAAGTACACAGAGGAAATCCCCGTCCCCACTGTGAACTCTCCTAGTGAGGTGATGATTAAAGTCCATGCGGCTAGTCTTAACCCTCTGGATATATCTATGAGGGGTAAGTGTTGATCTAATATTAATCTGAGGCATTGTGAACAACATGCGTACATAATCAGTGACCTGTAGTTAAAATTGTTTGAAAATACCTGCTCACTTTCTCTATTTTCAGGTGGTTATGGAGCTAAATTGCTTAAATTAAGAAAGGATCCAATGTCAGTGATGGACAATGAAAGTGAGTTTCCTCTGATCCTGGGTCGTGATGTGTCTGGTGTAGTGGTGGACTGTGGGTCTGAGGTCACCCATGTAGTTCCAGGAGATGAGGTAGGAGCTGCGCTGCACACGTTTCTTTTAGAAGATATAATGCTTTCTGTTGTAATGTAGTACATCATGTTGAAAACTAGTTGAGAAACTATGTATTGATAAGGAACTGAAGCAAATTGAATCCACAAGAAGTCAATGTTCTTCATCACATGGATGCAAAAGTCAAATAAAATCCAATATTACCATAAAACTGTTATCTCATTGATTTGCATCTCTGCCCACAATGGCCCACTAACACAGTTGTTTCTATCCTGGGGCAGTTGTTTCACTAATATTTTATTTTTCTGAAAAACAATAAAAAATGTCTACCTGGTCATAAACTATTGATTTCATATAACCAGTGATGAGAGGAAAGGTCTGAAATTAATATTTTATTTTCCTCACCTGCCACTGAGGCAGATCACCGGACATTTCATTTCTCTTTTTTTTTGTGTGCCACTTCTGAAATCTATGTAGAACGCTTTAGAACTGTAAACATGAATCAGTGGTACCAGACATTTGAAATATGGAATAAATCATAAAACTTTAATCCCTGGCTATGTTTAATTTAGGAATTGCTTTTTAAAAATAATATTCTTAATTTAAGGAAAACTTATCTACCACAGTGGCAAGTGATGTGAATTTTTTACCTTTCACAACCAACACTTACCATGTAATGTGAAGGCAGTTGCTAATTTCGTTCCCCTATGAGAGGTCATAAGTAACAATATCTTAATTTTAAGGGCTCACAAGCTGAAAAGGTTGGGTAACACTGATCAAACATACCCAAAAATCTTTATAATGAAATAAATAACAACAATAGTATACATCTTAAGGAAAAATTGATGAAGTTGAACAAATTCATATTGTCCTCATATAGCCCACTCCTAATGCCCAGAACTTCGTAGTCAAGTTATCCACAGACATTTTCTTGGAAGAAAAATCAAACTCTTTCTGCTTGGTCATCACATGAATAATAATCTGAGACATCTACTGTGCTGCCTCCCACGTACCCACATTACTGTCTTCCTGCAGATACAAATGTGATTATGCAAATTCAACTTAAAGTGACTGTAATTAAATAATAGAACATCAGATAATATATTCCACATACAGTACTGTAGTAATCTTATACCATCAGTTTAAAATTATCTTTGGAAAACAAATGATAAGAATGGGAACCGCTGACTGAGAGCTTAATAGCCGATTAATCCGATTCAGAGGATGAGAGAAGGCACTTTAGATTGAGTTGTGTTCAGCGTGTTAAATGTCATGTTTGTGTTCCAGGTATGGGCTGCTGTTCCCCCATGGAAACAAGGCAGTCTGGCTGAATTTGTGACTCTAACAGAGTATGAGGTGAGCCACAGAGCCAATCGAGTTATTGATTTTCATCATCAGTTGACTGATAAAATTGACTTTCTTGTCACTTTCAAACAAATGCAAACATTTGATTCGGGGTATGAACTGTAAAAGATGTTGAACACAAGATTGTAAGAAGGGCACCCTATTATGTAATCCTGCAGTGTAAGAAGTAATTAAGTTGGTTTGGTTGCAGGAGCCACTGTGGCACTGACTACAGTGAGACCCAAATTGCCTTTTTCTTCTTCTTTTATATTATTCAGCAGCTACACAGCAGCTCTGATGACTAGACTGAGCTTCTAAATTGATAATTGAAAAGATTCTTGTTACATTTACTCTTGTCATTGGCTGTTTTTTGCAGGTTTCCCATAAGCCAAAATTATTGAATCACACAGAGGCAGCGTCCATCCCCTATGTAGCCAGCACTGCTCTGTCCGCGCTTGTCAATGCAGGTGGTCTTTGCAGAGACAGCTCTTCAAATAAAAGGCAAGCACCAGCCTGATCCTGGATTAGCTTGTATTGAATCCCTCTACCCCTTCACAACTCATAGACAGAATATAAGAAGTGGAAATAAGTAAGAAGCCCCTCAGTATTTTTATAAAAGGCCATCAAACGTTGAATTTATTCTTTAGAGTTGTTGGACTTTCTAAATGTGCTCTTTGTTAAAATCAGTCCAGTCACGCAGGCCTTTACTTTGGTAAGATGCCTTTTTCATCACATTCATCTCAGTGGTGAAACTGGTCTTCTGTTTCATTCTAATTGGCATCAGAATGGTTTTAAAATCCTAGACTTTAAAAATCTAACCTGATGTGTAATCTAATAGAACTTTCACTCCCCTTTTGGATATAATAGCTTCCAGTCCTGCAAATCCCCTTTCCCCCAGAGGCTTCCACTTCTTGAAGTAGCTTCGCTTAAATGAGTCACACAGTAATTGAATGACCCTCTGGTTGCTGGGTTTTTTTCTTTCCTCCTAGAGTTTTGATCACTGGAGGATCGGGAGGTATTGGAACATTTTCTATTCAGGTAAAGCAAAAATGTGCTCCACTAGCTGCACCGATGTATGTTTGACTCTTTTAAACTCTGCATGGATGTGAGGCCACTTGCTGTGTCTGTATTTATATTTCTGTTTTCTTCCTCTGTATGTGCGGCCAGTTACTGAAGGCCTGGGGCGCCCACGTAACTGTTACCTGTTCTCAGAATGCCGAAGGCCTTGTTAGAGGGCTGGGGGCCGATGAGGTGGTGGACTACACAGCAGGAGACGCGCCTGAACAGCTAGAGATGATGGAGAAGTACGTGTTGTTGCTGTGAAAAAAAATTTTTTTTTCAAGTAACCAGGTAATCAAATCATATAGCACATTGTGTGTAAAGTGGACATTGTATTGTTTGTAAGCAGATCAGAGCAGAATGTTCTTTACTAGCCCCGGGCCCAGATGTATCATTAGAGTCTGTGCCAGTTCAATATAGGTGCTAATGAAAAGGAATCATCCAGGACTGCGAGAATTGTGTGTACTTCTCCCTTTTAAATGCCCCCTAAATGTGGTAAACATCTTCCTGTCAACATGGCACAACTGCTCACTGACTGGCTTTCTAGTTTCCACGGAAACCAGGGCTCAAGGCTTGAGTGGATAGTGGTTCACCCCACTCCCCGCCCCTGAAAATAAACTGGTAAATCCCGGCTTTAGCTTGAAGACTAAACAGTTTTCCAAGGTATTTAAATCAGTGCTGTATCAGATGATAAAACATGCAGAGCTCTTATAACCACTACAAGTGTGCATATGTTTTCAGCATTTTAAGCCTTTCTTTACTCTTAAGTGTGACAGTCTGTGTTTGCACTCTCAGATTTGACGTGATTTTGGACGGCGTGGGCGGGGAGAGTGAGCAGTGGGCGATGGGCCTGCTGAAGCCCTGGTCCGGGGCAAAGTATGTCACGCTGATAACACCTTTACTCCTCAACACCGACTCCATGGGCCTGCTGGACGGCATGTTTCATGCTGGATTCTCCCTGCACTGCAAGGCCACACAGGTAAGATAAGAAAAACTTTCAATTTCACCCACAGGCTGTATATAAGAAGTGGACATAGTCACCGTGACATAACCCGTTGGTTTGTGAACTGCCGTTTTGAAGGCTTTAGTTCAGTACTTTGGCTGTCGATATCTTAGACTTTTGTTTACATCCATTCTTATTCTTCCCTGGCTTTGCTGGAGCATCAGACAAATAAGACATAAAATGCTGATTTATTAGCGTTAGAGGTGCTGGAAGGCAGGTTGTTAATTTTGAACAGAGCTCGGCCAGCCGTTTCCATCTGTTTCTAGTCTTTATGCTAAGATAAGCTAGTGGTGGTGGCTTTAGCTTTATATTTATGTGACAGATACATAGACTGTATGTAACAAGTGGACTGAGTCACCCATTGGTTTGTGGCCTACAGTTTTAAAGCCTCAAGTTTGTAACATTGGCCATCACCATCTTGGTTTTTGCAACCAGAGGTGACACGAGAGGGTGGCGTTAAGTACAACCGAACACTGACTAAGACATTTTCAGGTGACCAAAAATGTAAAAATTAACTTTCATAAACTGAAAACGCACAGTGAAAGGATTAAAGTTTTAAGACGAAAGCACCCATACCTGACAATGCTGTGGTAGCGACCGGTCAATCACAAGGTAGCCACGCCCTAAAGCATACCGTGCTTTATGGTCTATTTGACTCTAAATGGAACCTTAATTTACTAAATGATCATAATGTATTGAAGAAGACTTGAAATTAGTGATTGAGACCATAAACTCGTGTTTAGAATGTTTACTGACGTAATAACTTAAGGGAGAACTAGGCTGATTTCCTCACAGACTTCTATCCAATCAGACCTCTTTTTGCAACTAGAGGATGCAAGTTGGAAAGCTCTTCAGCTTGGCTTCCCTTGTCAGACCTGGAGGTTACCCACTGATTTCATCTCCAATTAACAGAGCAGATGCTAAAGATTTATGGTCTGACATTCACCTCTACTCGCCTTGCAAACAACCCTGAACAGTTTATTTTTTATTAAATGCTGGTGTTTCTCATGCAGCCATTAGCATGGGTGTGGAACAGAAGTGCTCCCAACTGAAATGCATCATCTTCAGTGGCGTGGAAAGACAAGACAATATTGTGTAATGGGTGTACACCTGTTCTAGCCTGTAGAAGTCTTTGTTGTTGAACTTCCATTCAGTTGGTCAGATGAATCAAAGTTAGTTGGGGAAGAAAAAAATCATGTTATAACTTGACTTGGCTTCATAGCATATTCTCTCTTTGCAAATGTTTATGCTTGAGCTGCATGTTGTTGTAAATCTGACTGTGTGCACGTTCTTCCGGCATGCGTGTAAGCCTGGTGTTATTGCATGTATATCCTTTCCCTCCAGCTGCTCTTTTAGTGTAGTGCATGTGTAATGAGGGTAGTGGGTGAACAGGAGAGGACAGGCTGGAGTTGCTCAAGGGACTGAGTCAAGTTGTCCTGGGCACTGGTGGTGACAGCACGGCTGCCAGTGTTGGAGTCGGGGTATTTGTGGGATGGGACTGTGTGTGTGTGGGCGTTGGTTTCGATGCGATGTGTGTGTGCATGTGTTTGCTGCTGAAGCAGCAGTATTTGGTGTTTGTGCAGATTGTAGCCGGCTATCTCCCTCCCAGCAAATACCAGTGTTTGTGTGTTTCTTGCCAAGCCTCCGGGCCCCTTTTGTCCCCGGTCGCAGCCAGCTGGTCAGTTTGGCGGGGCTCAGCCTACAGCAGTCACACCCTGCACTGCCCTGCTCTGGACGGCATGTCCTGTTTCATCTGGGAGATCACAGCACAACTGAGCCCTCTAGTGTTCACCTCTTGATCAGGAAGAGTCTGCTGGGCTGTTTTTAAGCAAGCAAGGATTTATGTACCAGAGGCTAAATAGAGGTGGCAAAGTCATGTCTCATACATTTTTATTATGATCAAATATTAAGTGTTGAATTTCAAGATTAGCACATGGCAGTTCCTTCTTTTTACATCGTGTTTTAGATGCTTCCTGGTGCACCTTTATTGGGATTTTCCTTTTTACATAATTAAACTGGCAAAACAAACAGTTGCATGTCTAGGAATAACAAAACAGTTACCATAAAATTGTTTAGGAATCTTTGTATATGAAATCTCTTTATAGACCGTTTTAGTAGCTACTATCAGTAGCTCGTGTACCAGCAAATTTGTAATGATCAGTATTTCTTCCATGTAATCCATGCTGTTACTTCTCACTCTTACTATGGTGTCTCCAGCATACATTATATGTGTTCTGGCTTTTGTTATATCTTGGTTAGTTCTAGGAAGGGGTGCAACAATCCAACTTTTCAGTCCCGATACCGATAGCGGTACCTGGGATCCAGTGTTTAATTAATAATCTGTATGCCTCACTGTGTGGAAGTGATTGGGATAATTCTCTTATGTGCAACATATCAGATTTATACAATGCTTTCTTGACATTGTAAAACAAATTGTAACAAATAAATAGATATAGATTTAATTATTCATTATTAAAATAATAAATCATACACCAATAACTTGGTAAAAAAAGATCTTTGAAATGAACAGGAATTACATGTTAAATGTAAACTTTTTAATTGCAGCAACAAATTGGTCAAAACTTAAATAGGAATTAAAATTCCAGTATGTATATGTGTATATGTATGTATGCACATATGTATGTGTGTATATTTTACAAACATAGAATTTAATTGAATAGATTGGCCCCATTGGCTCCAATACCTGATCCAGCTATTTGTTAGTATTGGACCAATGCCGATCTGGTATCAGTGCAGTCCTAGTTTAAAAGCTGCAACTGCTGATTATTTTCATTGTTGATTAATCTGCCGATTATTTTCTTGATTAACTGATTAGATGTTCGGTTTATAAAATGTCAGAAAATGGTGGAAAATGTCTATCAGTGTTTCCCAAAGCCCAAGATGACGTCCTCAAATTTCTTGTTTTGTCCACAACTCAAAGATATTCAGTTTACTGTCATAGTAGAGAAACCAGAAAATATTCACAATTAAGAACAATCAGAGAATTTAGACTTTTTTTCCTTAAAAAATTGCTCAAATGGAGTAATCTAGCATCAAAAATGTTGGCTATTCATTTAAGCTGACAAATAAATCAATTAATTGTTGCTGTTCCAATTGATTTTTGTAACTCAAAGTTTTCTTATCCTGACTTTCAACAAATTTCCCACTTTGAATCGTGAGTTCATGGTATTTTTTATTGTTCTGTTTAAACTCAACAGAGATCAAATAGGACTCCTGGACTTTTGTATGTAGACTTTGTAATGTTTTCATACCCAGAATTAACCACTGTGTGTTTGCTTTTATTCCCAGTGATGTGTGTACCTGCCTGACTGCTAATTGTTTCCTCCTCTCTGTTTGTCTCTCAGAACATAATATCAAGTGGAGTTTTCTACCGGTGGGGATTTTATGCGCCAGATGGGCCCGCCCTGGATGAGGTCAGCAGGCTGGTGGATGCAGGGAAGGTACTGAACCACCTCATTACTGGTATTGTCCGTGCTGGCATACTTGTCATTCAGAACCACTTATGCTGACAGCATGGGGAGATGGAAATCCTCTCATTTGCACACCAATCACAGGCCTGACATTCATGCAGGGATGGAGATCATATAGCAAATTAAAAATGCTGGAGATTCCATACATGCCTGTATTCAAGGCTCCCCTGGGCTTTGTTAAGGAGCAAGCATCGCATTCCCCGCTGTGTGCACGCTTGGCTTCTGGGCGATTGAGTCAGGCGCCAGGAGACGGTGAATGGATTTTTAAACAGTGCTGAGCAGCCATTCGCAAAAGCGTGTGGGACCTCTGTCCTTTTGTCCTGGGGGCTTACAGCGAGCGGCACACTCAGACCAGTGGCGGGAAGCTACGCACAAAACACACACATGCACACTCTCTCTAACTCTGCGTGTCCTATTCTCAGTCAGAAGTGTGGATGGTTTCCAGTGTGACGCCACCGCGCTCCCCATTCATTGTTAACGGCAAGAGATGCTGACCAGAATAACAAGCCTGGCTGCTGGTGTTGTGGGACTAGCACAGGATTGTTCAGCCTCATCACATTCTGAACCCCTCCCACACCTTTTTCACATTCACAGCTATGAAAGCAGAGATGATTTAGCACTAGGAGCCTGCGGACATTTGCTTGTCTAAATTGATTAAAAATCATGACTATAACTTCCCAGTGGTGTGCACTGGGAACAAAAACAGTCTATCCACCTTAGATGTGAGTCCAGTAGCACTGTGAGGGATGAGAACCAGAGGGGCGTAACTGATATTTGACCAACTTTACAGGAGAGCCAAAAGAAAAAAATCACCATACTTGGTCTTGACTTTGTGTACAATTTTATCTTTAATATTAAAATTTCATAAACATGTGATTGACAATATACTTAACCCCTGAGACCCGCAATCCTGGCCGACTTTAATGTCTTTCACAGGCTGTAGAAGGTCCAGTTTTAGAGCTAAGCTAAGCTACCATTGATATCAACTATGTTATGTTGGCTTGTCGGGAAGAAGGATGAATAACGCTCCACAGTTCCTCGCAATTATGGCGAGGAAAAACTGGCATGACCATTTTCAAAAGGGTCCCTTGACCTCTGACGTCAAGATATGTGAATGAAAATGGGTTCTGTGGGGACCCATGAGTCTCCCTATCCAGAAATTCCCACTTTATGATAATGATATGCAGTTTGGAGTAAAAAAAACAAAACAAAACAAAACAAAACATTTTTTGAATGCAGTATAAATGTGGTATTTTTTTTACATATTCTAAAATGACATATTTGAATATTTCTGCATACTGGGGTCCCTAAACAGTCTTGGAACTACATAAATTGGATTTCACTGTCAGAGGGTTAATTGGCAATATTTTGACATTAAATAAAACATTTTTCTTTTTGTTCAAGTGCACTTACACTCTTTTGGCCACAATCAATAGTCAATGGTAGATATTTTGCTTTTTGATTGATAACTTTGGATTGGTTTAGACTCCACATATGGTCTTTTGGCAGTAGACCTCATCATTAATATATAGAACAAATTTTCGCCTCAAAGTACACCCTGTAGTTCTCATCCCTCAACTGGAGATTGCTAGCTATTCATTTTGTCTGGTTCAGAGCACTTAATAATGTGTGGAGTTTATCCCATCAGCACATTAGAAAGCACAAGTTGTCACTGAAACATGTAATTGATGTAATCATCAAATTGTCAACTCTGTAATTCCACTGTCAAATAAAGCAGTCCACTTGTCCATTTCCCCAACCCATTAAAGCCAAAGCCAAAGACGAGCACTATTCATCTAGTGTCTGATGTGCTGAAGGTTTAAATATGATCTCTTAATTGTTTCCTGACTTTACCTCCTGATTGATTTAGCGCTTATATTCATTATGTTTTTTCTGCTGGTTCACTGCAGATCCTGCCGGTAGTGGAGGCCCAGTTTCCATTTACCCAGGTGCCCCAGGCCTTTCAGAAGTTGGAGCAGGGCCACGCCAGAGGGAAGACGGTCATCAGGGTGGCTGAAGAGGACGACAGGCAGGCTGAAGAGTTGGTGCAGAGCAGCTGCACAGAGGCCGTTGAGTTCGAGCAAGAAGTGCAAGAAACAGCCAAGCAAAACTAGAGACACGAAGCAGAGAGCGTGAACTGAGCTTCTGAGATTCTACTCACTTATAATGGGAGCGTGCCAAAGGCTGCTGCTCTTGTTAGAGCTCACAAAGTTTTCACAAGAGTTATGCTGCATTCCTGTCATGGTGAAGTTACTGTAAAGTTACTGAAATTACTGTAATTACCAGATGTGGACTAATAAATAGATACCAATCAGGTCAGCATCCAGCTGGTACAAACAGGCTTCAAGTTTAATTGTTTTTTCCTTGGTGCATGCTTCACCATTCCACCAAGTTCATGAAAATTGGGCCGGTAGTTTTTCCGTAATCATGCTGACAAACAGACCAACATAACCTCTTTGGTGGAAAAAAAAAACAAAAATTTATAGCTGAAAATGTTCACCAGCAGATGTTTATCCTCCACTACCAGGTGAGGCAGAATCATTATGATAACACATTTGCATTTCGTTGCATTTGTCCATGTTGCACATCCATAGGAACCTTTCCTAATGTCATGTTGGATCTCATGTTACTGTATGTGTGTGCAGCCTACAGTATGTGAGCTGACCACAAATTAGCCATTAAACATATGGGCAAAAACAAATAATGGAACTTTAAATCTGAAGCACTTAGTCTCTACATAAATGTTAACCAAGTCCAGCTCAATGTGCTGTACAGTGTATTAAAGAAATTTCTTGACAAAATACTCTTTTATTAAATTGAAAACAAGAGTTTTGTGCTGTGTAATTTGGATTAAACAAAGACAAAAAAGACAAGAGAAACAATTTTTTTTGTTTTCTCATGTTGCATGCAGCTGGAAAATAATATATATATATATATATATATATATATATATATATATATATATATATATATATATATATATATATATATATATATATATATATATATCTCATCATGACATTGCATAAAAATATAGAAAAGTGTTAACACTGTTTAAGTTAATTAACATCTGGCCAACAGATTAATTCAAAGAAAAGACAAAAAAAATAAGCCTTTGAATATATTACTGATGGTTAAGTGTAAAATATGATGTATTTAAAGTTCAGACTCCGTTCTGGGTAGTAGTACATTCTTACAGATTTATTCATGTTGACTCCTCATCGGATCTTTTCGTAGTCCTCCTGCAGCAGCAGAGGTTGAGCATCTCCAATGACGTTCTTGTCTTGCAGCTGCATATCAGAGCCTCCTCTGATGATAATTATATTAGGGATCCAGTCCAGCAGCTCATATGTTTTCATATAATCTCCACATCCCACCTTTTGTTGCAGTCTATTGGGATCGAGTGGCTTTAGAATCACATGGTTTTTGTCGTAGTGAAGACCCCCTGAAACACAGACATGTTTTCTCATTAATTATGAACTTTAGTTCTGTATAGTGAAGTTATTTTTAGTGGGTTTTTATTCTCTGCAGCTGGGATGAGCTCATGGTCCATAAGAGTATATATACTCTATATTATTAAAGGTAAATGACACTCATATGTGCTCACTTGGATAAAGAGGCATTTGTCTAGGGTCTGATTATATAGTAATAGTTAGATTTTTTCATATTTTATTTAAAATATAATCAAGATAATATTGAGAATACTATGCGTCTTAGTGCAGAGGACGATAGTTTGTACACTAACATGATTTAGTCCACAAGGTGTCAGTAATTGACAGTGATGTAAACCAAGTCCCCAGACACCCAGTTTTCAGTTTAAGTGAAGCTCCCACAAACAGAAAGCTAAGCTCAACAACTGTCCCTTCAGTGCTATTAGAAACACTGCTGTGGTTTGAACAAAAGTTAACTAATGCACTGAAGTTGCATCCTAAGTAACGGTAGCAGTGTAACAAGGGATGCAGCTTGCATTAAAAAAAGACCGAGGACAGAAAATAATGTAATAATTTTCTTTAGCCTGAACAGAAATAATCATATAACCTTGAAATATTGTATGTCACTGATCATGAAACCGTTTGGACATTTGGATCCTTAGTGGTGGACTTATCTCAGCTGCTGCTGCTAGTCGTAATAACTATCAAAGCTCTCCTATGTAATTCATTAACACTATGTGTTTTGTAATATCGAAGAATGACTGTTTTCTTTAAAGTGTGTGTGTCATACCACATATGGACGACTGACCTTTGATGTCCAGGACCAGATCAGCGATGGGGGTGTAGCGGATGAAGCCCTCAGGAGTGATGCTCCAGAGGTGGATGTGGCTGTCTGGCTCGGGGTTGAGACCCACACGGCTTCCTGCCATCGTCATGGTGCCGCTGGGACTCAGGTAGCACTCCTCCAGCAGCTGGAGACATGGGAGACGAGGTCAGTGACACTTACCGCTTCTCATGAGTATAGATACCGGATCAATAGACCAGTGTCTAGAATTATACAGGAGGTTTTGTTTGAACGTCAGCAATAGAAGATCTGTGGTACTAAATTCCAGTTTCAGTCTCTAATCTTGTCCTTTGCTTTGTACCTGTTCTTGATTCTAATTATGATGATGATTAAAATGGTCTCGGCTGCAGCACTGCTTGTACCTGTTTATCACCTCTGCTTTATACAAAGCTTGCTCATGACTCATTCATAGCGCTCTTGACACGTCAAGCTTTGTAGTAGAATAATCATGACGGTACCAGTACCTTGCAGTGAAGATGCCCATTCTGGTAGAACCAGATCTGCTCGAATCCGTCGGTCTCCTCTGTCTCTTGGAGCCGCAGTAATTTGATATCATCCAAATCGCCGGTCACGGACATCATGAGCCTTGTTTGTCTGTTCCTTACACGGAAGTGCACTCGCTTCTGCTCATGAAAGCACACACACATAGGATCAGTAAAAACAGGGTGTATAGCGAGATAAATGTTAAAGATGACCTATTATGCTCACTGTCGGGTGCATATTTGTATTTGGGGTTTCTACCAGAATATGTTTACAAGCTTTAATGTTCAAGAAACGCTTTTATTTTTCTCATATCGGCTGTTCTGATTGGTCAGCTGGCTCACTCTGTTGTGATTGGTCAACTGAACCCAAGTCTGTGAACTCCGCTCCAGCTCTGCTCTAACTAGCTTTGTTAAGCGTGGACCTAAGGCTTTGTAACTTTGCAGACCTTTTACATGCACAAAAACCTATATAACACGCTAAAGTAAAGGGAAAAAGCACAAAAGCATGATGAGGTTCTCTTTAACGTACTAAATATGTCTGTGGCATTTTCTAAACAACGTCTGCGCTTTACAAAATGAAACCCAAGTTATAAGGCAATTAAATTCTGCTCCACACAAACCAATCTGACAACATGTGACGTCAAGGTGAGTCATTTTGAAAGTAAGAAATTATGTACAATTACATTTGGATGCCTCAATAATTATAGCTGCTGCATAGGTCTTAACCGTAACAATGATAAAATTAGCTACAATAAGTAGGCTGTTGAGGCTTTCAGTCATCCACCAAGCAGCTGCTTTTTAATGAATACTGTTTAAAAAGGAAATGAATGGCAATTGTTTTGTTTTCCAGTCAAGTCAACCTAACACAGCTGTTGACTGTTAGACTGTAGACAAAACTGAAACGCTTGGGCCTGTAGCTAGAGTGAGGATTTACCTGTATAAGAGGGCGAAGGGATCCAATATTGTGCCAGCTGCTAAACTTTCTCCAGTCAGGCACCTCGCCAGGTTTCAGCAAAATCTGAGGACCCCGATAGTTGATTCCCTCGTATAAAACCCACCTGGAGACAAAAGCACAGTCAAGTTTTACATGTTCAACAGGAACAATGAAACCAACATCACTTCCTAATCAGCTTTTCTCAGTTCAGTCAAAGATAAACACACTGGTGTTTCTTGTATAGACATTTTGGGCTATTGTTCATTTCAACAGTCTGAATGATCGAGAAGATGCTGATTCATGATTTCTTTCATATGTTTGTTTCTTTCTTTCATTCTTCTGCCTTCGGTCAATGTTGGTTCCTCTAACATTATGCTGCATTTTAGCAGTCAGATTTCAGCTTTACAGAACATCCCGGTTAAATAAAGGTCAAATTAAAAAGACAATCTAAATTTAAATTGCTCTGATGTTATAAACCCAGGATATCTAACTTGTAGGGCTGTCAAAGATAACATGCAAACGCATTAACGCAAATTCTTTTCAATGCCACAAATTTTAGCAGGTTCAGTTTTAAAGCTAGAGTGGAGATCCTGGCATCATATGAAACTATAAAACCTAATGAATCTTTTGGTACCAACCATACTAACATGTCGCAAAGGAATTTAAATAACGCTCCAAATCTATGCTAAATTTTGGCAAGAAAAAACTGGCATGGCCATTTTCAAAGGGGTCCCTTGATCTCTGACACCAAGATACGTGAATGAAGATGGGTTCTATGGGTACCCACGAGTCTCCCCTTTACAGACATGCCCACTTTATGATAATCACATGCAGTTTGGATCAAATCATAGTCAAGTCAGCACACTGACACACTGACAGCTGTTGTTGCCTGTTGGACTTCAGTTTGCCATGTTATGATCCAAGCATATTTTGTATACTAAATACAGTACCTGTGAGGGTTTCTGGGCAACATTTGTCATTGTTTTGTGTTATTAATTGATTTATTTTGTTCATTAATAAATATGTACATATGTTGCAGCATATTTGTCCACTCCCATGTTGATAAGAGTGTTAAATACTTCACAAATCACCCTTTAAGGTACATTTTGATCAGATTAAAAGTGTGTGATTAATTTGTGATTAATCATGATTAACTATGGACAGTCATGCGATTAATCACGATTAAATATTCTAATCGACTGACAACCATAATAATTTGTAATGCGTGTAAGAACAGTCTTCTTTGACTTGTAGCTGTGCTATTTTTTTAGTCCTCTCTTCCGTGCAGCACTGTACCAAAGGTAATCTTCTAAAATGTGCCAAGCTTCACGGCTGTCCAATTTGTCTGTGACACTAAATGTTGCTTTTAACTCGGATCTCAGTGGCCCTGTTGTTTGGCTGATTGCCCGTCTCTCCTGCACTAGGAATGTGCCACTCCGGAGACAGCTCTGGATCACTGGGAGCCCTGTATTTCCTCAGCACTGGTTCACACCTGTAACCTGAATCTCGCATATCAGCACCATCATCGCATCCATCTGTCAGTGCTGTCACACAGAAGATGTGCTGACGCTGCACTCTGCTTCCAATTAATCTATGAAACATTATGGTTGCTGCCTATGCAATCTTAAACCAAAATAACTCCAGGAAGCCATCTTTACTACAGTAAATACTGTTCCTGCAAATATAAAGGTAACCACTGGCCATTTAAAAGAACGTCAAGACACTTATTTAGACAGGCAGCCTTGATGTTGCCTCATTTATTATCTCTAAATCCTTCATCTTTACATCTCTTTCAACACCTAGGTCGATGTCTTTGTTAAAGTAATGGCACACTACATGGGTGTGGTTTGCCACAAGCAAATATTTGACACATCAACTTGGCGGTTGATAACTGTTGAATTCCACAGACATTACAAAGAGATTAAAAAGAATCAGCAGGGGCCACTGATGGACGCATGAGTGAAAAATGAAAGATATTATTCTGTTTCATGTGTTCGTAGCAGTGAAAATTGCTTTGACAGCTGAGTGGGTTCACTGCCCAGTAGAAACACACACACAGGCTGTTAAGCATGAACCTGTCAAACTCACACTAAGAGGAGAACTTGGCTGAATAGCTGCTTTACATTCCTACAGAGCCAGTTACCACGCAGCAGATGTAATGTACTCACATGCCTCCCTCCACAAGCACAGACTGGACTCTGCTGCAGCCTCCAGCCAGCTGAAGGTTGACCGATCCGTCTGTCAGGACCACCCTCTTCCCCCACAGACCGCTCCGCTCAAACAGAGTGATGGACGGCAGTGAAAACTCCTGTCCAGCGAGAGGGGAGGAGAGAGTACATTAAGGAACGGAGTGGGCAGAGAACTGTAGGCTGAAATTAAAGAGATTCTTGAGGTTACCCTGGAAACAGACCACACTCGCATTTTTTGTCCTTGGTGACTTCTAACAGATGGGTGTTCTCTAAATAGACACTCATGTAGATCAGCAGTGACTCATTTAACATTTACAGCTTATCATTAGCCTTCGCATTGTCAAGGGTACCTGGCTGGATAAAGGTGTGGCTACTTGCATAATAAATCAATAATTTAAAAAAATAACACAAAAACAGTCCGCCAGAGTCCGACATCAAAACTGTGCCCATAGCAACGGTCTATTATACATAGCAACGGTCTGCTATAAAGAAATAACAGACCGTAGAACGCTGTGATTGACCAATCAGAACTAAGAACTAACAAAGCTGTTACCGATACATTAGACTTTTAGACATTTATCACCCAAAAATGTGTTTTTCAGCCATTCAGTCAAGAATGGTGTAGCATGAAAAGTACTGCTGAAAGTGTGCTGCATTGTGGGTAATGTAGGCACCATTTTTTTTTGTTTTTTTTACTTTTTATTTATGGTCTCATTTAGACCGTATGTGTACTCTGTACTCCATGATACAGAATCCTTTCATCAGACAATATCAATAATTAAGCCAGAGCCAATAGCCCAAACATGGCATAACATAATCAGTAATCCAAAAGCAATATTTTTATGTGAGGGGAAAGTAAAATAAGCAAAATACATAAAAATAAATGAATAACATAAAAGAAAGGGGAAACAGACAAACAAACAGACAAATAATAATAATAATGTAAGTAATTGGGGGGGAAAATAATTGAAATGTGTTAAAATAATCATAATCATAAAAAGGAAATGCACAGAATTATAATAAAATAAATACTAACACCTCAATAGGTGGATAAAAGCTGATTGCTAGACAGTACTAGCAGGAGGGGCAGGCGCCAGATTTTGACAAACAAGAAGAATGTATTGAACAAAAAAGAAATTTCTGTTTCTGCTCCATCGATTTTGATTGTATTTTAAATACTGTCCATTAGTCCAACAAGGTTATAGAAGTGCAATGCAAATAATCGTGTTTCTCTATCGTTAACATTGCAATAAATCCTTGACACCTTAATGTCCAAATTCAAGAGTCTAATGACCACAAATTGCAGTGGACCACCCCCGAAAGGGAGTGGATGTTATAATAATAATAATAATAGAAAATAAACTTACAAAGCCAACAGTCTGTAGCGACTGAATGGAGGAGCTGGCACTGACACAGCCCATTGCTCTCAGGTCTGGGTAGCTCCCCACTTCCAACACGTACATCCTGCCAGTGAAGTCCGGGCCCTCAAATGCCAGCCAGCTGAACAACACAGATATGCACACATGAGAGGAGGCACAAAATGAGACTCATGGTCTGGACTGATGAAGAAGTATGATCAATATTTAAAACTACTTGCATAATGAAGGTGTCAAATATTTAATAAGCGCATATAATTGCATGCTAGCACACAGTGGCTAGGTTATTCATGCTTTAAGGATGAACTGCAATACACATATACACAGGACATAGCAATATATCAAATGAATATGGATACTGCAGCATAAAGAATGTAAAATATACAGTATATGACAAGCTGCTGCCATATTTTAAAGTAAGTGGAGCAGTGGCAGCCTGCAGCACATCTGGAGTCACACAGATACTTTTGTAATATGAGCAATATGCAGCTACAGTTGTATCACATCACCTTTGGGAAATCTAAAAGGGCCTATTCCTAAAATCTGCTTTTGCAGGATGGTGCAGTCTTTCAAGCACCTACGATTAAATTCACGATAACCGCAGTATTATTCACCTTCCAGCCAGAACCTTGCATGAGGCCACAGAGACGCCGTCCTGCAGGGAGGCCACGCTGTCCTCCAGAGGGACAACAGAGCCTTGAAACCCTGGATCAGAGAAAAGCTGCACCTGGGGCGCGCACAATGAGACAATAAGGCTTAGTCATCCACTCACAATCTTCATCAGATAAGATGGATGCTATCTCAGTGAGATTAAATGTGTTATTTCATCCTCTTCAGTCGCCTACCTTAAACTTGGCTGCATTCTCAAAATCATCCTGAAATGAAACAAAAGACTCATTAAAATGCACTGAACCACATCCAAGAGAAAGTCATCAGAAATGGGTTTATGTTCATATTTCTAATATAAGTAAACTGTGGCAAAGATAATGAACACTATTTCTTTGCTTTGTAATTCAAGCTAAATTATGAAGTGTATTATTGGTCTTTTAAGGAAGGATTTAATTTTACTGCCACTTAAAGTTGCAGTGGGCAGAACTGTTTTTGGCATCACTGGGAAAAAAAAATCCATAATAACCTTTTCAGCATATTGTAAAAGTGCTCTGAGAGAAAACTAGACTTCTGCACCTCCTCATGGCTCAGGCTTTAAAAAAAATCTAGCCCATGAGTTTCTATTGAGCGTTCCTATTGGCTGCGCTCCAACTGATGGGCGGTGCCTGGTATTTCCTCAACTGATCTCAACATGGCGGCTGGGTCACAAACTTGAGGCAAGAAATAAAGAAAGAAACTCCAGCTCGGCTCTGATTGGTTGTTTTCTTTCTGTCTGTGAAATCTTGCAGATGCTATTAGGAGCACCGGACACAGAGGCACATGAATTTTTCCGATTACCTGTCTCATGCACTACCGTCCGGATATAGTGGCTGTTTTATAAAAATAACCGCTCCATTTCTACCCACTGCAGCGTTAACTTCAGCTGTAACACAGCAGTAGACTGCATGAAATCTGTGTTTGTCCTCATCTGGTTTGAAATCGAAGCAGCTTCGCGATGACTCACGTTTGTGATTTAAGATGTTTTCAGTTATAAGTCTTGTGACAAGTATTTTCCTCTCTGCAAAGCTCAATTTACCCTTGCTCTGCATGTGACTCATGCTCCCAAAGATAATCTAACGAATAAAGCTTTATGTGTCCTCCAAAAAAAAATCTGCTCTCCATCTCAAATTTTGATTCGGTCACAAGCATGAACATTGTAGCTGGTCACATGAACTGACAGCACTTGGTTAGCCAAACTGGGACCACCAGGGGAAGTGAGAATAAATATTGCAAAATTATGAATCACAGAATGCTAAAATTACAGCTGCTGTGATTAGATAGAACTAGTTGTCAAGCGAACATGCTGGCTGCTGCAGTAATTGGACATACAGTTCCAGGATAATCCGTCTAATAACTGGAGCAGAACAGGAAGATTTCATAACGCAGACCGTCTGAGTCATCGCTCTCACCAGAACAACAGGCATCGCTGAGGCCACTCTGGGTTGCAGCGCCCCCCAGTCCTCTGGGTTTCCATACAGGCCTTTCTCCAGGATGTAGCCCTCACCACTAAATCCCGGCTCCTCAAACACAACCCAGCTGAGAGAGAAAACGGAAGGAGAAAGACATTTCAGAACTGTTCCTGTTTTATAATAATGAGTAGAGAACCAGTCTGTGATGGGCACGTACTTGCTAACAAAGAAAACCACATGAATTCACAGTGCGACACAGTCTACAGTGTTGTTCATTTATCACAAATGTCAACAAATCTTGGTCAGAGTCCAGGCTGATAATGGCCTCCCACATGATAGCATCGCTGCAGTTATGTACTGTATGTGCTCTCTTGGCAAATGCCTTGGGTGTTGTTGTGGATGGCCTGTTGTGTCTGCCGCCATACTACAAACAAGCGTCTCTCAGCAAAGCTAGAACAACATGCTGAGCCAATCAGAGGCTCCGAAGCACGGCAGCACGACATGGGCGAGGCTGTGCAATCTAATAACAGGCTGTAGCAGCACAGCAAGAATAACCCTTCAATGATGTCCTGCCTCCTCAAGAAAGGACGGACATTATTCACAGTTTTGTTTGCCTTTCCCTTGGTAGTAGCAACGATAAACATGTTCTGTATTTCATTGTCCTGATTTGTGAATTTCTCCACTGTGGGACTAATAAAGGAATATCTTATCTTATCTTATCTTATCTTATTTGAGTGATGATTCTTTCTGATTTACATCTGCATTTTGTTTTTCAGCTGATCATGGCATAAAGAAATAGAAACAAACTACTTCTACTTTCCATACGGTATGAACTCCCTTATCAAATAGAAGTTTATTCGAGTGTGCTATTAGTATACTTATTTTAACTTAATAAGAGAGTATCAGTTTACTTTTTATACTTAGCTTATACTGACAAGTATACAGTAAAGTCTACGTATATTTGGCTTATACTTGTACTTAATCTTTTGACTGAGATATGATTAAAAAAAGTATAATTAAAAATTCTTTCCTTACAGGCCTACAGAAAGGTATACTTCTTTTCGATAGAGTAGCCTACTCAAGTGTGAGAGTTTGTAACTATGTTTTAATATGAATTTCCTTCAATTCAATTCATTTCTACATTTTCGGATACACCATTCACCGTGGGGGCATGTGAGAATTTTTTTTATTTATCTTTTTTATTTATATATTTTTTTATCATCACAATGTCAGATAACAAAAGGAGCGAGTCTCTTTATGTGATGCATAAATATATATATTATATGAAGTACTATAAGTTATAGAAGTTACACAAAGTGTACTTTCATGAACTAAAAGTGGGCTGCAAGTATATAAAATACATTAGCAGTATAAAAACTATTAAATTGAGTACTTTAAAGTGTACTTTCATCAATTAAAAAGTGAGCTACAAGTATATAACTATTATTAAACAGTATACCCAGTCACATGTAGTACAGTATAGTTCATAGTATAGTGGCAGCAAAAAAACAACTTAGATGTAAACTAGTTGTCTACTCAAAGTTTACTGTTCTTACACTTACATGTTCTTACATTTAAAAATATACTTTTATAAACTAAAATGTGGGCCAATTTAGTCCAAAGAAGTACTGAATTAGAACACAACTAGTATACTACCAGTGCATTGGTATTAGTATACTTACTAAATAAAGTATACTTCATGGAAATATACTTGAACTTTACTTGAATATACTTCATAAAGTAAATTTGAAGTATACTACTTTTTCATATGAACTGTAATAGCACTGATGATGTGACAAAACACCATCCAAACATAAGTGACATTCCTTATTAATAAAAGCAACTCCGCCTCCACACCCTGCACTAACTTCACATTTAGTCTCACAGTGAAAGGGTGTGAGGCAACATGTTCTTAATTACTCTGACAGGTAGTGAGGCATGGCAGACTACAGACTAGTGAATTAGGTAATCTGTCTCAACCTGTCAACATGGGTGTGGCAGCTTTACCGCTACGCACCTGAGCTGCAAAGCAACAGCACAAGACCTCAGTGGGACTGTCGCTTGAAGTAATTGTCAGGCTGACGCACAGGAATGCATCTTAAAGCATGCGCTGGAGAAACATCCTTGCAGAGGAAAGACAGCTCAGGAATTCCAATAGTCAGAGACAGATTTAATCCAGTTGACTTTTAGCAGTGTTCCTGTGAGCTTTGCAGCCTCCCAGTACTGCTCACACAGCAGCACTGAAGGCTACAGAAAGAAGTAGAATACTTATCACTTACACGCCACCAATGACGTCCACTGACTGCGTCTTCATGCCGTAACCTGTATCATCCATGTTAATGACCGGCACCGTGAGGTCAATGTTGACTCCCCGCTCGCCGAAGTGCCTGTCGCTGAACATTTTGAGGTGTGGAGACATGAAGTCCTGTGGACAGATGGAAAGCATCACAGATGAGCATAGTCAAAGTCAACATACTGTACGGTTCTGTTGTTTTTTCTGTTATGGCCCCCTTTGGAAGCAGAAATAGTGTCATGCCCAATTTCATTTTTTTATCAACTATTAACAATGCAGAGGAAATTACAACCAAAATAATATGATCTCAGATACAAATCTACCATACTAACCGTAGTAAACCTGTAGCAACTACTACCAATCAAAAGCTGTCAAGAGGCTGAGAAGGCTCTTTACTGTGTTCTCCTTCAAAGAAATCCATACATCCAGATATGTTTATGATGGGGCTGTCCTGAATACCATTTTTAGGGCTTTGAAGCTTCAGTGAAAAATATTCAAACCTATTCCAAGGTTTGTGGCACATCAGGCTGACATGTTCACTGTCTCCATCTCACTGCACCATTTCAGTGCCGCTGCTGCACTACTGTACACGCACCTCTACACACAACAAACAGTGATATCTGTCTGAGAATAACTATTAATAATTAATGTTGAATACAATATGAATAATGAATAATGCTGTGGGAGTATTCCTCTCCTGATGGGCTATTTTGGATTTATACATTATTATTACATACTTGTACACATAAAATTAAAAACAAAAGCATTTGAATACTGATTTGGAGATTGGTTGCCATGGCAACAGTCGAAGGTTCGAAGCATTCGCGTCAGCCCTATTATGATATATATTAAATTGAAAGAATAACAAACAAGAACTCAACTGGAATAACTTAAGTAGATGATGGTTAACAGAAACCCTCGTCCAACACATTTTGGCTCTGACAGAACCCTTGGGCAAGACAGACTTCGACGTCATATTTTCTTGACTTTAGTTCTGACTAATATATTTACTTAAAGAGCACAATTTGTCCAAATCTGTTCATTTTACATGTTGTTTGGCTGGCTGAATAAATCTTAATAACCTGGATCTTGACAATGTGAAATAACTTCTTTGTCTTGCCCATGTGAATCAGATTAATTTAAATCAATTAATTAATTAAACTTAATTTCACATTTTCCTACTTACACATGCAGTGGCGCTGTGCTGTCTGGGAGTCTGAGAACCACAACCCTAGAGTTTGACTAGTAAATTAGTTTAGCAAAAAAAAAAAAAAAAAAAAAAAAAAGTAGCTGATATTGATTGATTCTAACAGTCAGCAGTGCCCACTGCTAATAATGGGAAGTTAATTCCCTTACCACAGCTTCATAAGAACAAAACTTCACTGCCTTCCATTTTATTTACTTTTGTTCAATGCTGTTTTTTATGAATCAATTCTCCTATAAAAACCTTTTCTCTGGAGTTTTCTCTGGTATTTAATAGAGATCTCCCTGCCTGTTAACCCTATATGTACAGTACACCTTCAGTAGTGTGAGTTTATGTGGAAAGTTTTTCATCTGAATGCGTTTTTGTGGATTTTCCATTCTGACAAGAATAAACGTTGGTGCAGGGAATACGACTCCTTTCCACTTCTGACCTTCACAGACCCACGGAGGTCGAACCACAATCTAACATTACAAACATTACGCTGGAGCTATTTTTCACCACACACTGGTCTATTATCAGCTAACTTTGGTCACACAGAGGTGTATAATATGATACTCACACCCTGTATTGGTCGTAGTGACAGGAGCTGCTCTGAGCCTCCCCAGTCGCTGCAGTCCAGGTACTCTCCTTCCTCCAGGATGTGCTGCTGGCCCTCAAACCCAGGCTCGCTGTAGCCCACCCAGCTGGGAGGAGAAAAGTGCAGCCATTGTTGCTGTTAGAGCTGGATTTGTAAACTGTGTCTGCATTACATTACGTAACCTCAAAATCACCATCTTGCAGCAAGGTTAGTCCTAAGAAAACTTTGCTTCAAGTCACTTAAAGGGGACATATCATGTACATTTTTCAGATTCACACTTTTATTACATATTTTGTTTCTATTACAAAATGTTTACGTGCTTTAATGTTCAAAACATACATTATTTTTCTCATACTGTCTGTCTGAATATACTTAAATTTACTCTTTGTCTGAAACGCTCCGTTTTAGTGCATTTCAATGGAATGGCAACGAAACTGCGCTGCTAGGCAACAGCTTGGGTCCATGTTTATATCTTTTCTGCTGATGCCATTCACATACACAGGAAATAAGCTGGAACACATATAAAACGTTTAACACTGTGAAATGGCCTACATACTGTCTATTTGTGACATCACAAATGGACAGAAATCCTGACAGCTTGTTTCAAATACACAGTTTCTGAATATGGGCTGTGTGTATTTCTCTTTCTTGATACTTCCACAGTATATACAGTATATGGCACTTTATAATATAAAAGACATGAACTCTCACTTTTTACAATAAGTGACCTTTAACGTTCTAAAAACACTTTAACACATTTTTCTTATACTATCTGTCTGAATATACCTGTATTCACCCTGTCTGAAACGCTCTGTTTTAGTGCTCTCTTGAAGAGCCCCTCCTGAAAAAGCCCAGTCTGCTCTAATTGGCTTGCGAGAAACATATTGTGCACCTTTGCAAAGGTAGTTTTCAAGCTGTGGGCGATATATTCTAATGAGCCTCCATGTGACATAGGAAGGGGAGCCAGATCTGAATATAGGACTGAAAAAGTGAGTTTTTCCACATTATGTCCCCTTAAACTGGACCCTGTTTAAGCACAAAGAATGAACTGTACGCAGTATATGACTCACAGTCCTCCGATGATCTTTAAAGAACCCACAGACTTCAGTTTCGTCGAGTCAGAGTTCGCTCCATCTGTAGCAAAGTCTCCATCACATTCACAAAAGTTAAAAACGTCGCTGTCGATTTCCAAACTGGAACCCTCATGGCCAGGCTTCTCAAACACTACAGCCTGAAATAGAAAAAAAGACAAGCTTTTATATCAAACACGAGTAGACAAACTGCTATTAAATCCAGCTCTTTTCTATTGTTTTATTTGTTTTTATAAAAAGATAATACTTCTTTCCAAATTTACGCGGTAAGTTTAAGTAATGCTCTATTTCTTGATGAATAGCTTGCTGAGGTTCGGCCCCAGCGTGACTGGCAAATGAGATGAATAACATATCTTTGGATACTTTGTCTGTTAAACATTTCTGAGCACAATATACACTAAGTGTGTGTGCTTCAGTGATTTTCACTTTCTACATTTATTGAATGACATTGAGTCTAAAAATCATCTTTCATTCTGAGGTCTGAAAATGCCAGCTGCTGTCAAGGCACATTCCTTGACATGGACTGACAATATCTTCTTGAAATAAGATGAAAACAAGATTTCACAGAAAAATAATACAAAGATGCAATGCAGAATACCAACAGGCCTTTTATAAAACACATTTTCCTATAATGCAATGTGGCTATATTTGTCATACTAGCTCATCAGGAAGGACGCTACATAAAGCTCTAAACTTACACAAAATTTTCACGAGGAAAACCTGGCATGATAAGTGAATGAAAATGGGTTCTATGGGTCCCCACGAGTCGCCCTTTTACAGACATGCCCACTTTATGATAATAACATGCAGTTTGGAGCAAGTCATTGTCAAGTCAGCACACTGATACACTGACAGCTGTTGGGCTTCGGTTTACCATGTTATGATTTGAGCATTTTTTTTTATGCTAAATGCAGTTCCTGTGAGGGTTTCTGGACATTGTCATTATGTTGATAATTATTTTTCCAATAATAAATACTAATATACATACACTTACATAAAACAGCATATTTGTCCACCCACATGTTGATAAGAGTATTAAATACTTGACAAATTCTGAAGAGATAAAAATGTGTGATTGATTTGTGATTACTCGCAATGACAATAACAATGGACAGTTATGTGATTTACATAGACTGACAGAACCTAATATTAACATCATAATGTAACAGTTTGTTTTTGTGTGATCAGTTATCTAGAGGTCTTGTTTTCTGGGTTTTCTGTTTGATGCGTTTTTCATTGACTTTAAGTTATTCATTCATTTTTAGTCTGTTTTATTTTGTAGGTTCAATCCTTGTGTGTCATGTGTTGTTTTACTTCCTGTTTTTACCACACCAGTTTTTCATTAGTTGTTTAGCTCCTTGTGCATTTAGTCTGTTTGTTCCCCTTGTTTCAGATGACTATTTGTTGCCTCTCCTTCCTTGTGTGAAGTCTGGTCTGTTTAATAGAGTTAGCTCCCTGTGTTTTTACCGTTCCTGGTTTGGATTTACCACCGTTGCCTGCCTGCATGTGGACTATATCCTGTAAGTTTATTTTTCATCATTAAATCACTGAACACCACATGTTGCCTCCCACTGTGACAGCTAAGCCCATTTAATATGCAAATGAAGTAAAATGTAGAATATGGTATCCTACCTTGACTTCATTGGGATTCTCCACTTTGAAACCACCCTAGAACAGAGACACAATTTTGAGCAACCTTTTTTCTCTCTAATTAAATGTACATTGTAAAAAAAAAAAGTAATTACTGTATGCAAATGGTTCAATTTCAGTTGAAATTCTGCCAATTCTGTTTAACAGTGACAGGAAGAAAAGACAATGAATGCACAAAACATGCTGACCTGAACTTGTGTTCCTGTGTGGTCAACTCATTAATCATAATTATCACATTGACTGCCTTTGAACGAAGAGAGGCTATTCACATAAGGGACGCTGCCAATAGTAAATTACTGAAGTAGGAAAAGTGTGCTCATGAAAGCTAATTGTACATTAGTTGTCTTTGCAAGCTCAAAGTAACTGCTAAAATATGGAAAAGGAATAGAAACAGTGAGAGTCTAAAGCCATGGTAGCTCTTTGAGGCTAACTTTAACTACTAATTTTAGCATGCTCACAATACCTACTAAACATTAATTATGTTTAAGCTGTTCTCCATCTTAGTTTTACGGGTTAGCAAGCCAACATGTGTTAATGAGTACTAAACACAAAGTATAGCTGAGGCTGATGGGCTGATGGGAATGTTAGTAGTTCTGCAGGTATTTGGTCATAAACCAAATTACTGGACAAATTAAAATAATGATATGATGATGGCACAGGATGAAAAGTGAGGGAAGCTCCAAAGTCATTACAAGTCATCCTGTGTATCAACCAGTGCAATAGCTGTCGAGACAGAACCTCACGGTGGTGCGAGAGGAAAAAGTCAGAATATTGAGATTCATCCTCTGGACACCATGGATGCCTGTACCAAATCTCTCAACCTGTCAACTAAATGCTGAGCTATTTCCCAGGATATGTGAATATTTTGGCCTTCTGGTGCAGCTTGTTCTCATTTTCAGGGCATCAAATACCGTCACAGTTAATGGAAAGCCCTGGGTGCTTCATACCGGTGCTAAAGGGCGCCTTGTGTGTCTGTATCAAACACCCTGGGCTTTCTATTAACTACAAGGTAAACCCATCCACGGCAACAGTAAATGTTCAGAGCAAGTGCGCTGGGAGTGTGGTGATGTAGTTTAAAGGAGCAAAAAAGACACTGGGCGGGGGCGACGGGTGGTGGATGGGTCCAACAAACACTTTCACATTATAATCAGCTGTTCGTTAGTGTTCACAACATCCAGTTTCATTTTCACTTAACAAACGTGGTAATTTTAAGCCCAAACATAGTTTTTCCTAAACCTAAGAACATGTTGGCTGGTGTTAGTATATGGAAAATCAGAGGACCACCAAAGTCATTAGCATTCATTCTCTGGGAACCATGAATGTTTGTACAAATTTCATGGCAATCCATCTAAGATTTGTTGAGATATTTCAGTCTGGACCAAAGTAGTGGGTCAACCGACAATGTCAGAGAACCACACCAACTATCTTCTGCAGTATTAGATGTTGCACTGACATACAAACCATTTTTAGTGGTCTAAGAGATCCAACAAAGGGTGATGGGAAGCCCCAGCTCTCAGGAATAGGGTACTCTCCTGTCTCCAGCACAGCTACCATGCCCTGGAAGCCTGGGTCACTGAACACCAGCCATCTGAAGGAAAGACAGACACGCACACTGCATGATAATAAAGCATCGAGCCAAAAGGTCCCTCCATATTATTCCTGACCATGCCTCTTGGAAGCTTTAAAAACAGCGAGTCATCACCTTGCATGTCTTGTTGCTTTTATAAAACACATAATTGTCATGAAAAAGAACAAACTCTGTGACATTTGTTTATTCTCATGGAAATCAGCAGGTACAGCTACGAGTTGTAGTTTTTTGTAGTTTGCTCTGTACATTAAATATCATGAGGTCAAGACAATGTTTCAATTAGTTTTTTTATATTTAAGCCACATATGAATCATCCAACAAACAACAGAGAATAAAAGCTATTTTCTTTTATAATAAAACATCATGGGAATGGCATGCTTCAGTTCAAAGCATTGTGTTTTACAATTCACTTTTAGGGTGGACAGCCTTTGTTGGAGCAATGCCCCCACCTCTGGCATTTTGATCCTTTATATAGCACAACACAATGCCTCATACCAATCACCACATGTGAGCTTCTGGCAGAAAAGCTTATTGAGTCAGTGTTGAGGAAGTGATACCAAGAACTGGTGCCAACCGAATGGCGCTGAAAGATGTAAAATAACAGGAGCCAGTGAGTCGACTTGGTCAGTGAACTCAACTGAGCTAGGCACAGTAAGTTTGCTGGACACAAAACTACATCTGCTGAACAGTTGCTCCACTTGTTGCAGAACAAACACAGTAGGTGGAGCTGCTGCTGGAGCATAATTATTTGTAGCTGAGCAAAGAAGAGCTGGCATCTGACATCAACCACTTAAGAAATGCTGAAACAATCGCCACAAAGTCAGGTCTCTACCAAAGGTTGCGTGGAAAAACACTCTAACTGTCATTACCCTGGGCACAAAATGTCCTGAATGCAGACACCTCTCACGTGGGAAAACACTCTCCCCTTTGCCAAATTCTCTCCACACCTTTTGTGTAGCTTCTTCTCCATCTAGTCTCCACCTTTCCACTTTCCAAGTGCCCCCACACCCACTCTCTATAACATGCAACAGCAGGACAGACATTCCTGAAGAGGCAAGCTAGTGAGAGTCACACCAAAGACAAAGATAAACACTGAGGAATGCTGTAATGGTTATTATCCCTCAGCTATTTGTCAGAGCCAAACACTGGAAACATCCCATTAAAATAAAAGCTTTACTTTGAGCAAAGCAGGCAAGATTTCTGCTACTGCTCTTCTGCTGTCCAATAGCAATAGAAACATCATTGCAGATCACTGGGGTTTCTCATTAACTGCACTTTAGGCTTTGCTGCTATAAAGCAATGACACTCGTTCTTTAGCACCTAAATGTATTGTATTTCAAATCAAATCTACCACCCATCTACCACTGTGATCAATCACAATAAGTAGACCATATGTCCTGCTAACGCTTTCTTCTGTTGGCCTGTTCATTACTGTTTATACGCTCTACCAGAGGTCAATCACAAATGATTGTTTTGCTAAATTAGCCACACTTACACCCCAGAGTGCACTTGGATGGAAGCGGTGCTCAGTGGAATGCCAAACGAGCCCGTCTCTATTGTGTCATCGTGATAAGGTGTTACTCTGCCGCAGCCCTCCGGTTCAGTAAACAGATCAATATGGGGCAGGCTGTAATCCTACAGAGAGGGGGAAACAAACACAGTAATTATCAGCAGTAGCACCATAGTCCTTAAATTATTCCATTGCAGTGTAACCGATTTTAGCTATCTTTCAGGGGTCCGTGTGAGTTGATAGTGACGTAGATACTGAAATACCAAGGGCAAAGTGAGGTGGAAGTATTTATACGGTACACTCACCCTAACAGCAAGTTGAATGGAGCCGATCACCATCGGTGCGTTGTTCTGCGGTTCTGTCTCAGGCCCAGGCTCTGCCCACATGTTTGCTAATTCTATGCCTCCCTCCTCCAAGGCGATGGTGCGTCCCTGGAAGTCAGGCTTCTCGTAGAGCAACCAGCTGTAGCGAAAACAAACATGTGTAATCATACGTCCAGAAACAAGAACCAGGATAAATATACCGTATGTTGTATGAATAAGAAGTATAAAGCATTACTTTAAAGGATTACTTCTTGCCAAAAGTTACATGAGAAGATCAACACTGCTCTATCTCTCCGGTGGGTAACCTCCAGGTCTGAAAAGTGAAGCCAATGCTGAAGTGCCTAAAATTTGCATTTTTTCTAGCAGCCAGTAGGGGGCAACTCATCTGGGTGTAAGAGGATGTTGGATTGTGTAGAAGTCTATGACAAAATGAGCCTACTTCTCACTTGATTTATTACCTCAGTAAACATGAGTTTATGGTCTCAATCACTAGTTTCAAGTGCTCTTCAATACAGCATGATGTTCATTTAGTAAATAATGGTATTCATCAATTAGAGTCAAATAGACCATAAAGCAGGGTATGCTTTAGGTGACTGTGATTGACAGGTTGCTACCACGGCATTGTCAAGTCTGGAGTTGTTTGTGTTTTTGTCTTACAACTTTAATCCTTTAACAGTGTGTTTTCAGTTCATGAAAGTTAATATTAACATTTTGGTTGACTCAAAGTGTCTTATTCAGTGTTTGGTTGTGCTTAGCTCCACCCTCTCATGTCACTTCTGGTTGCAAAAAACCAAGATGTCGCCAGCCAAATTGACAAACTCAAGGTTACGACAGTCCGCAAACCAGTGGGTGACGTCACGATGACTATATCCACTTCTTATATACAGTGTACGCATCTGTCCCATAAATATGAAGCTACAGCCTCCAACACTAGCTTAGCTTAGCATAAAGACTGGAAAAAAGGTAGCCTGGCTCTCTTCAAATGCAGCAAAATGTGCCTACCACCTACTCTAAAACTAACAAATTAACACTGTTTATATCTCATTTGTTTGATGCTCCAACAAAACCAGGGAAGAAAATGATGGATGTAAATATGGCAGGTTTCAAGATTAAAAGCATTATGTTTTACAAGGAAGCACGCAGGCCTCAAGGACACACAATTTGTTTGGGCGAATAACACTGACTGTAAACAGAAGCTTTTTTCTTGTTTACAAGTAAACACCTCAGGCCCCTTTAATGTAAAAAGTGTGAGAGTAGATGTATAATTACAGCTGGAACTCTCAGTGCTGATATTTCATTAAATTAATGACACATCCAGGAGCCTCATCAGGCAGCGCTGCCATACCAAAACCACTCAACACTGATTAGAGCCACACTTCAGTGCACATTTTCTTTTCACTGTCTGCAAGTTCCAGTTGGGTGTTACTACTTACCACCCTCTGACAACTTTCACAGATATGAGAGGTGAGAGCTGCAGAGAAGTAGCATCTGCTACATCCCTGTAAATTTCATGCGCCTGGCCGCTGAACTGAGCCTTCTCAAACAGCACCATCTGTGGAGAGACATCAAGGCTGAATTATTGCCATTGTACAACACATAGGTTGCACAGCGAAATGCTGCTGTGGTCCTGTTTTGCTACATAAGAAAAAAAAAAATCAACACAAAGAAAAAATAATAAATGGCATTGCATGTTTGTTCCATCACATGAAACCATGATTCACAGCACTGAGAAAGACCTAATAGCGCAGCACTTTCATTCGTTTCTCTTTTATGCTACACTAAAAGCATATTTATGTTTATCTGCACCAAAAAGCACTAACAGGTGCACTACAGTATTACTTCAACCACCAGAGCTTACTGTTAATGTAATGCATCGCCTTAACATAAAAATTACATTTTAGTTCACAGGCCAGCAGAATACTGACGTTTGTAAATAATGAACTATAAAAGCTGTCTGCTCTGGGGATGATGTAGTCAATAACACTGTTCTGCTCTAAAATCTATAATCTTTTCATGCAGTATGTTTGTATTATTATTACCAGTCATGACAGAGGATCTCAGCACAGCTAAAGCAGGAGGTAGACTGAATTAAAGCAACGTGTGGGTAAAAGACTGGAAATGCTGAGCACCAGGGGAATATCGCTCTTTTTTTACTAACGTTCTACAATAGTACAGAACGTCTGTGTTGGCAGCACTGAATCCATGATTGTAATCACATCCAGCTGAGCATTTGCAGTAGGACTGTTTTTTTTAAATACTTTGTTTACCCCCAAGAACACCATATGAAAAGCAGATGTTTTCACAGAACAGAGAGTTGTCTGTCCAGATTCCTCTCCATCTTGTTTCTATTGTATGTGGGCAAAGCTGTGCCTACTGTACCTTTCCAGGGCGCTTGTGAAATCCCTTGCCGGTTCTTATCTGGAATGCAAAAACACAGAGTTTTCATTGCGACAAAACACTACAGATCAAGGCAAACGTTTATAAAATGCTAAAAAAGCTAATCTGCATTTGTTTGTGCAGCAGCTCTGTGCCTGTTAATGTCCTGACCTTTCAGTTTACTTCCAGGGACACAGTGGGTCCATGGAGACGGGACAGTGCTGAATTTGTATTCAAGCACCACACTGGTAAGCATAGCCTTTAGCCAGCAGGAAGAAGTGTTAATTAAGCTAGGTCTGGTAATCTTCTTCTTCGATAACATTTTATGTTTGCTGAAATTCTATTCACATCCGGAGAGCAATCAATAAATCAAATGCTCTGACAAAGAAATAGAAAAAAATCTAGTACCTGTGGCTGTCTGTAAAAAACTCATCCTGTTGTTAGCGTTCATAATGATAATTTAGGGGGACTGGCTTTGGAGGGAGGCCAGAGGACGGGTTGTCAGTGTTGCTGACTTTCTCTCTAGATTTAGGGACTTTTGGAGCTTCTGCTGCTAGCTACTTTCATTGGAAACCAGTTGTCCACACTGGGCCCGGTTTTTGCGTTGGATAATTTTCAAAATCTAGTGTACGCTTGCTAGTTTCTCAACATTACCAACCCCAGCTTTAATACAGCATGCTTGCAATCTAGGCAACTTGTGAGTCTGGCAGCTACAAATGGCAGCAAAAGAATATTGAAAAACTACAACAACTAGTAAGTTTGCAACACCCAGTCGGTAACAATTATTCAATTATTTACGATAAAATGCCAAACATTCCCTTTAAAAATGTGAATATGTGCTTGTTTTCTTTGTCTTCTTTGCAAGTAACCTGAATAACTTTGGGTTTCGGATGGTTAATTAGACAAAACAAGCAATTTAAATAGGTTGATAAAAATCTCAAGCTTGAATGTCACTTCTGTGAGTCCTGTTACAGGTTCAGGTTACTTTATTTGTACCCATATTTAAAATTGGTTTGCAGTAAAAAGACAACATATTCATTGCGTATACACATTTTACAAACAGACAATAGATAAACATTGTAAAAAAATAATCAAGGCTCCACTGACGACTAAAACCACTAAAATACAATGAATAAATGAATAAATAAGCAAGCATTGCTTCTATAGCCTCTGTACAGTGTTGCTACAACTTCTTCATCTGAGTGACGGCCACTGGAACAAAGCTATTTCTTTACACCTTGAGACACTAAACCTCCGTCCAGGAGAGAGAAGCTGAAATTCACTGTGCAAAGAGTGGAAGTCCTAATTTAACATGCTGCTGCTGTAACTGTGTGGTGTACAGGGATCCTGAGTTAAGCTGTGACTCACCAATCAGCCTACTAGACCATTTCACAATCTGTGTCAGAGAGTTTCTCCCACCAGGAGTGCCTTAAGAAATTCACCTGTCAGCACACATGGGAGGAGTTTAGAGTAGGGGAGGCTGTATAACGGCTGGGTGTGTTCAGTCCTTTATGTCGGAGACCATGCTGCCACACCAATAAGTCATTTTGTAATGATTCTACCATTGTGTTTTGGATGACTTATTGCTCATATCCTTTAACTTACGCATATCCTAATCTAAGTGTGTGTATCTAACTTCCTAACAGACCATGATATATTGTTTTGGAGCTGCTTGATAAAGGTTATTTAACTGTAGAGAGTGGTTTTATATTTTGTAATTCATTATTTATGTTTGGTATAATTAAGATCCTGATGAAGAGACTTAAAGGATCCTTTTGTTAAGAAGTGGCTGCATTAATAATAACTTATATGGTATGCATGTAATGTATTGATTTATGTTTGTTTATTGTCCAGAAACAATCCTCCATTTATCCATTCCCCCTCATTCAAAAAATGGATAAATGGCTCTTGGATCCTCGTGTTTAATGTGCATACCAGCTAGAACCTCTATGGTCGAGTCAACCTTATTCTCCCTAATCAGGCAATAATCTAATTTGCATCACATGTCGAGTTCAGGTTAGATAAGCATTTTTTTTTTCATATGTCAACTTATGACTGATGACAATTCATTCTTTTCTGACTCTTTAGTGGCCAAACAGTTAATTGATTAATTGGCAAATTCATCAGTAAAATTAAGGAACAGTAACGCTTTATTTCACAGATTTGTAACTTTTAAACTGTTATTTTGTATTAATAAGAGGGAAAATCGAGACATGTTCAATTGGTAAACTTCCAGTTAAAATATTCTAACTAATAATTTTACTATAGTTTTTGCAGCTAAACATCTAAAAAGGCAAATATCTAAAAAGGCAAATACAATTCAACATATATGGAGAACAAAAATGTACAATCATAAATTACTACTGATTGAATATTTACTTGGGTTTAACTACATATATTTCCCATAATTAGCACAAAATTACATGGGAAGTTACTTGGAAATGATCACAAAATGTCAAAATGTGAATTTCCCCACTGTGGGACCAATAAAGGAATATCTTATCTTAAATAAAGCACTACCAAAATAATCACTAGTTGCAGCTCTAAATCATTTTTGGGACTTGCAAGACAAAAGATCCACTGTCGTGTGGATTGAGAAGCTGCCGTACTAATGATGATACCAGAATGTAAATATGGATTTTTCCATAAAAACTGTAGAGCAGCTCAAAGGGAAGTGAAGGCTATAAATAGTTTCGAGCTCACCTCCCAGTGATGCCAGCAGTTTACGCTCACGTACACATGCACTTCAAAGAGATGTGCAGCTTTAATGTGTAATACGGATCCATAAATAGTACCGTATGTATGCCGCACACTTACCTTATTACTGAGTCTTCTCTGTGGCTGAGCTGGAAGCTGTTTAAGGTCAGGGAGTGTAGGCCGTGTGATTGTAGGACTCTGAGGAGAAAGAGGCCCGGGATCAGGGATCACTGGACCTGGTTTCACAGTCAGGTCGGCTTCACATCCAGAGGCTGGAGGAGTTGTCATCTTCTCAGTAACCTGATATATAAACCAAAAACCATCAGTTATGCATGAATGTTATTCCTTGTGCTTCTCTACTTATAAAAAATGTTTTTTTTTTTTTTTTTTTATTTCCTGTGTTCTCTAGGCTTGTCTAAGCACAAACGTGAAGAAATTTTCAATTTAGTCTTTGGGTGCATAATGGGAAAACATTTTTTTTTATATATATTCCATTATATTTTAGGAAAAAGCAGCATTCCCATGTTCCTAAAGACTAACCAAACTAATCACAGAAACTACAAAGAGTGCAATCAAATATCTAGTATCTATGAGCTAATAACAAGTTGAATATCAAAGATATGCACACATCATATGGAAAACGTAATAAACACAATATCAGCACAATGTTTTTTCAAAAATCCACATTTGGACTATTAATAAAAGTGTGATTTTTCAAGTGGTCTAAAAATTTCAAAGTATTTTTCCAAAGTATGTCCGTACCAAAATACAAGACTTTTGACCAATTGACCAATTGTTTTTCCATATCATACTAAATGTCGTCTTGATTGATTGTAGTCTTGAGTGCTGATGTTCTAACTTTGCTTACTTCAACTTGTGCTTGCAAGATTTACGTTGTCTGTGTGATCTCTGTGTCATGAGGACAGCTTCTTTAACATTCGTTTCTAGTTGGTGGAAATAAACAGAAAAACCGACCTTAGAACTGACTGGCTCCTGTCCTTGTATGCTGTGAACTGGTTTCGATGGTTCTCGGGGGAGGTACTTCTCCAAATAGTCTGGCAGCTTGATGTCGTTAAAGGAGGGAAGTGGAGGGCCTGAGTCACTGACCACAGCCTGGGCTTCCTCTCTGTTGCTCAGGGCCGGAGCTGTGGCGGTTGGGCCTGGTGGGGGTGGCTGGGATAAAGGTGGAGGGCTCAGCTGGTGGGCTTCGCTAGGTGACACCTCCCCAGAGCTGGTGCCCTCGGCCTGCGTCTGAACTCCATTCTTCTTCCCTCTTAAGATGGAGGCGGTGAGGCTGCTGAGAACGCAGCTCCCCTCCAAGCGAGACTTCACCTTGATCTGCTCATCCTTCTCTTCCTTGTCATCCTCCTCATCTTTTTCCCTGAGGCGAGAGTGAGTGTCCAGGATACTGAGCAGCATGCTCCTGTCTGCCAAACTCGCCCTGGCAGGCTTCAGGCCAGAATTTGTCTCCTTGTCCTGGAACTTAGAGGCCAAGAGGCTCGGCGTCGTGTCTATGGAGAACTGATTCTTCTTCCTCAAGCCAAACTTAAACTCCTCGGGGTCAAACGTCTTCTCGAAGCGGTCCTCCCTGATTGCGGGCATGGCGAATGGCGGCTGAGGTGGCCGGAGTAGGTTGTGTTTGCGCGGCGGGAGGGAGAATGGGGCGCAAAGCTTCTTGATTTTCTCGACGAAATCGTCGTCATCTAGTTCGCCGGGAGCATCCAGGAGATTGCTCTCGCTTCCAGAAGAGCTCAGTTTGGGCACCTGGAGTTTGAGCTTCTGTTTGGGGAAGTCCACATCCAGCCAGCTTGATGGGGCATCATGTTGAGTTGCAGAATCATCTTTACTTAGTCCCCATGGCTTATGAAGCTTCTTCGTGGCTGAACGCTGACTTGAGTCTGGGATCGGCTTTTTATCCTGCGGGGAAGTGGGCACTTTTGGTGTTTGACTTGGTTTGTTTTGGACTGCGAGGAGTTGTGGATGTGGGGAGATGTCACCATTAGCAACAGGTGAAAGTTCATTCGTTGCTGACAGGAATGTTTTGTCAGCTGTCTTCTCCGCCACATTACAAACAGCACTATTAGAGGGACTAGTTTGTGCTATTTTCTTTTTGCCCTTGAGTGAAGTGATGTCAGTTGTGCTCTCTGTATTTTTTGATTCCTCCCAGAGTCTAGGAGCTTGATTCATTAGATCTCCTGAGACTTCTGAAGGCACTGATTTGAAAGTATTTTCCCCATCGTCCTGCTGTGCTCCCTCGCTGCTCGCAGATGTACAGAAAGAAATACACTCTTTAACAGATGATTCTGTGTCCGACATATTACCAGTCTGTGCTGTTATCAGAGCTGGAGGTCCATCAGCTTTTACTGCCACTTTCTCATCTGCTGTAGCTGCTTTGGTAATAGACTTTGAGCTAAGCAAGAGCCGAACATCATTAGCTCCATGTGCACATGAGTCATCTGGTGAATTCTCTGTTTTTTCCACAGATTCAGAACAAGGCTGTGGTTCTGCTGCTGGCTCTCTCTCTGATTCGGGGCTTTCTGTGGACTCTGTTTGTAACTCAGAGGGCACGGCTCTCGGCCCTTTCTCACTCATGGTCACGCTCACAACCTCATTAGTCTGGGTGTCGGCACAAACAGCAGCCTTTTCTGGATATTTGACACGCTGTTTTGGTCTAGGAAGGTCTGATGACATAGCGGTCCTTTCTGAGGACTTAGACGCTGGTTCTGGTTTTGTTATGACTTTAACCGGCTGTGTCTCATCATTTCTCTCATCGGCCCTCGCAGCGCTCTCCTCTGTCCCAGAGAATCCTTGCCTGCTGTCTGAAACCTCGGCCTTTGTGGTATTTTTATCAGAGCGCAGGAGCTGCTGCGGTTTGTTTTTCTTTTCAGTCTGATTTGTTTTCACGCCCTCCACATTTTCTAATTTCCCTACATCTTTCCTCTCAGTCTGATGTATTCGCTTTACATCCTTGTTTGGGGGTTGCCGTGTGTCTGTTTTATTTGGTTCCCTTGCTTTCCCTTTACCTTTCAATTCAGATTGCATTGACAAATCTTTATCTAATTTGGGATGTTCTACAGGTGGCTCTTGCTCCATCGAACGAGTCTTCTCAATAGGTGGTTCGACAGCAGATAAGGGGGAGGAGGCTGGAGTTTCTCTGCTGTCCTTGGAAGCTTTTTCTCTCTTGCCTCCCTCCTTTTGGGGTAAAATAATGGGATCCTTCTCAATGGGTGTCTTTGTTCCACCACTACGAGCAGCAGTATCGGGTTCATCTTTGTTGACAGGTGGTTCAGACAATCTCTCCTGTCTGTTGACCAGTTTGTCAGTAACCTCCTTTGTAAATGAAGAGTCTACTTGTTTCTTCTGTGTGTCTAGCCCCTCCAAATCCTTCTTAAATAATGTCTGTCTGGTATCTGGTCCTTGGGCATTATCAAATGGTAATGAGATTTTCTCTGTGAGCTGTTTGGGGGCAGAAGCAGCCTCCTTTACATCATCCACCTGTTGCTGTTTTCTAGCAGTAAGTTTACTCATAGAGCAGTCTGGTTTGGTTTCACTGTTTGGGCTAACGGGACTGGTTGCCTCCCTACTTTTTCTTCTTTTAGAGCGGGAGCCTGTTCTGCTAGGGCCTTTAGGGCTAATGCTATTGGTCCGTTCTGCAGAATCACCCGGTGCTTTAGCTGGAACATCTGTCTCAACACTAATATTCTTCGTACCCTGATCTTCTGTTTTTGAGGCCGCTGTGTTGTTTGTTTTGGAGTCTGTTGGTTGTTCTTTAGGAATGGGAATCTTTATCTCTACGGCGGTGGTATCTTGTCCATCAGGTTTTATTGTTATCTCTGTCTTTCCTTTCTGTATTTGCTCTTTAGCTTCCAGTTTACCCTGACTGTCCAGTTCTGGTGACTTAAATTCAGCAGCGGCAACAGACGAGGAGGCTTTTTGAGAAATTCCTGTCATAGCTGCCTTTTGAGGCAGCAGCAGTCTGTCCTCTGTTTTAGATGCCGTGGTGAAGTTCTTCGCTCGCTCCTTGATCGTCATCGGCTTCTCCGTGGCGAGTGACGCAGAGCTGGACGTGGGCACGTCGTAACGCTCGGCTGATCTTGACCTCTTTTCTGACAGAAAATCTGACTTCAGCCTCTCTGTGGTTTTCCTGACTGGAGAGACGTCGACGCTCCTCGGGGTCTGGAAGGTCAGCTTGTTAGCCCCCGATGCCGGCTGTTCAAAGAGGCTGATTTTATCTGCAATGCGGCCAACAGCTGGCTTAGGCTCCTCATCAATCTTCTTCAGTTCATGTAGTCTGCGTATGGTAAGAGGTTAAAGTTTGAATTCAAGCATACATTTTATATCTTGCAAAATTTTAAAAAGCTGATTTTGACTTATGCCTTAAACTTGTGCAACTGCCTCAATATGCACCCTGTTAATTCAGTCTGATTATTTTGTCTGGTCTGTACTTTACAGTGACTATCTTGAAGCACAGGGCTGTACTTTGTGTTATGACTCACACCATTGTTTCATTGTGGATACACCTGTGTTATTCCACCCATAGCAGGTAACGTACATTCTTTTGACATTAATGTTATGTAGGGTAAAAGCTTGACAGGTAGGTTAAAAATGTTTGGAGGGACATTAGCTTTAAAATAAACATTTATTCCTAACAAATAGTGTATTTTACATGAATATATTATTGGAAGATTTCTACATGCATTGCAGTTTAATGAATCATTGTTGCAGTCATTCAAATTGCTCTCTGTCTGTACTTACCTTGCATCAATCTCTGTTCTGGGCTTGTCTTTTGCTTCGTCTTTGTTATTCTTTAACGCCGCCTTAAATTCCTGGGTGTCTGCCGCTGGACTTTGCTTTGGATTCAAAGGCACATTTTTTGTAAAAAGCTTCACCTCACTTCGAGAAACCTTAATACTCCTGCGTTTGGACTCCGGTGTCTCTGTCTTCCTTTCCACTTTGTAAAGACTGTGGTCGTCCTCCATGTCTGTGTCCCCATCAACCACACATGTGGCTGCGACAAACGAGTTTGAGTCCTGGAATTTGTCCAACTGCTTGACTGTGTCGGGGCAGGAAGTCTTCCACTCCCCTCCTTCAGGTGAAGCCTGAGAGGTGGGGTTGTGCTTTGAAGAGGAGGAGTTGACAGATGACTCTCCCATGTCAGTCTTTGGACTTTTGCCCTGAGGACTGACCACTGGGCTATCTGATGGAGGGATACCCTCTGGGACGGGTTGGGCGTTAGGAGGCATTTTCCCCTGGGGGCTGTTCCCGTCATCTCCCTGAGAGTTCTTCCTAAATTTCCTTCTAGCTGCGTTTTTGCGCCCCATGCTGTCAGCCTCTGCTTGTCCTTCAGCTTCTGTCTGTGGGTCTTTGTGTGATTTCAGCGACACTCCTGCTAGGGCACTGTAATAACTCTGTGCCCCAGCAGCGGGCCTGACATTTGTCCTTTTGTTCTCTGCACTTGTTGAACCTGAGCTCAGTTCAAAACTTTTTGACGACTTTGCTTTGGGGACGACCGTTAGGTCCTTTTTTGTGATTTGGACCACTTCCTGTCCAGCACAGGTGTCTTTGCCACAGTGAGTCACGCTGGTTTCCTCCAGGTACACATGGAGCCTCCGGCCTGTTTGGGCCTGGGCTTGTCTCCGGGCCTGGCGCTGGGTGTGGGCCCGGTCAGAGTCCCACTCCACACCCTGCTCAGATGAGGAAGAGAGATGTGTCAGATGACTGGCATTCTTCTCAGGATTCCCGCCCGCTGAGGTACCGTTGCCGGTCTCCTCCCTCTCCTCGCCCTGCCCAGCTCTCTTCTTCCTGCTCTCCACAAACTCCTCCTCTTTTGGACCTCCCTGTGCTGCCTCAGTGCTGCTCGCAACAGAGCCGTCTCTGTGGGCAGACTGCGTGGCGTCCCCCTCTTCACAGGGGAAAACGTCTCTGGAGAGACGGAGCGGACTTGGATTGGAGCTCTGTTGCTTCTCCTTCTCCTCCCACTCTTGATTTCTAGCCTGGAGCCTCACAGACTCCTCTCTCTCCTCTTCTTCTTCTAACTTAGGAGCCTGATCGCTAGTTGGGGAGGCATTTTCAGTAGGACTCTTTGGACTCTTTCCCCTCCATGGAGAGAGCCAGCTGCCAATTCGACCCAAGACCCCGGTGCTCTGCTGCTCCTCAGGACTCTCGGACTAAAGCAAAGCAGATAATAACACATAAATGTCTGCAAACACATGCAGTGGCAGTTAATAAGCATGCATATTTCCAGTGAATATGTGCAAACTTTAGATGAGCTGACAGTAGTTACACGTGGTAGTGCAAATACAACAATGAACAAAGGAAGGGAAGGCAGGCTTGGGATCAAAACTAAATATAAGTTTGTTCACAGACATTTTTTAGTATGGCCATGCATCTCTCAGCATAGCAAATACATGCAAGAGTGCATATAACCTGTAAGCTTACCGTAGAAAATACCATATCATTCAGATTCTTTATGTAGGTTGTGAACATGATTTTGCTTTAGAACAAAAACTCCTAAAGAGCAAAAAACAAAATCATTCCACCAGGATAAACAATAAGAGCGTGTAAAAAGCAGAAAATAATCACCAAAACAAAAAAAAGTCATTCTGCCTTAGCAAAGTGATAGATCCATCCTTAACTCTAGCTGACTTTGAGCAATTCCTTTTGGCAGAACAGTTACAAATTCAACTCACCCTTAATTAGACACAGAAGAAAACTTTTCGGGCACCCTCCAAAATATGAACCGTTGTCAGTCTGTACAGAGTAGGATCCACGCTAAGATGCATGTCTAACTGGTGAACATGGTGTATTTAGTCCTGCTGGTATTCACAACTGTGCAGACTGGCAGATCTGAGCTCTGTGGAAGTTCTGCCCCTAAAGCAGCACAGGCAGGCTGGTGGTAAAACGATGCCTTCACATGCTCCTCGTAAACCTCTGATAGCACTGTCAAATGTGCTAGTCTGGCTAAACAGGTTTCATTGTATGCCAAGGTAATGATTGTGAAAATTTTACCCTCTGAGTTAAACTACAAACTACACCTATAGCCTACTTCAATACAGTGATGAAATATAACTTTTAGCCTACTTAAAAAGTAGATTTACAGTAGCCTACTGCACACTGCACACATTCAAAGTACTTGTACTTTACTTGAGTATTTCCATTTTATGCGGCTTTGTACTTCTACTCCACTATATCTCTGAGGCAAATGTACTTTTATCTGACAGCTTTCATAGTTTATTTTCAGGTTCTACTTTTTTTCATACCCCTCCTGTCCCGTTATCATGTGTCTCCAAATTTGGTGATTTTGAATTTGAACTGGAGGATTAAGTGTTTTCTGAGCCGCAGCAGTAGTTAAAATTAGCACAGCCATAAACAGCATACACATTGATGCAACAGTAATATTAATCCAAAAACATCATATATAATTGTAAAACACTGATTTTTACTTTTGATACTTGTACCAGCCTGTGTTTTTTTTTTTTTACTGCTAATACCTTACTTTATTAATAATTTTTACCTCAGTAAGAATGCAGTCTGTCACTGTCACTCTGCCCGGTGTAGTCAGATTATGAAAAATAATTAATTAAATTATACCAGGGCTGTCCCAAATACATTTTTTTGGGCATCAAAGCTTTGCGATCCAAACAATTATTAATGTTTAATATGAATAATGAATATTGTTGTGAGAGTATTCCTTACTTCATGAGCAATTTTGGGATTATAATTACGTATTTACTGTGTGTGTATACATATATACATATATATATATGTGTGTGTGTATATATATATACATATACATACAATATATATATATATATATATATATATATATATATATATATATATATATATATATATATATATATACTGCATTTGGCAACCACTTTGGACAGGCCTGATTTAAAATAATAAGAGTTGAAATATTTCTAATTATTTCCACTAAATGCTAAACAGCGATGTGCAGCGAAACAAACATGTTGACACATCTCAGCTTTGCATCTCAAGTATCAAAGTCTCACTTGGCTGTCAAATATGTGACACACTTGCATGCTAGACCTCCAGCTAAGAGAGTCCAAACTTGACCGATACAGAAATTTGGATGTCGTGATGTAGTCAACAAAAGCAGCAAGAGAGCTCTCAAAATGTATCCAAACAGACCCACTGTGTCTAATATTAATTATACATAAACATACTGGAACATTTCAGTTTGACATCAAATGCAGTGACTCTGTTTAGTAGCCTAAAGTGACATTGCGGTATTGTGGGTTTCGCTGAAGCACGCGTCCAGGTCGATGCTGTGCGTGGAGCTTAAAATTCCCACATTTCTTGCAGCACCTCAACGCACCAAGACGCCGTGTCCAAACAAAGTTTTCCAGGGGAAATGACGCAGTGACTGTGTGGCTTTCAGAGCCAGCCTGTTAAATTCAGATGCTGGTTTTCCAAACCTGCGTGCGCTTGTTTCACTTGGCGGGCAGCTCAAGTCAGTAATTCCATGCCGCCGCAAAAGTCGAGGAATTTAACCCTTTAGCTCCTTTCTGTCTGGGCAACTTACTCCAACTTCTCCTTTTTAAATCAAATAAAGGATTCGTCACAAAATTTATAATTAAAGCCTACTTTTCTTTCACTTTTTAATGCGTCACAAGGTGCCTTTAGGTGTAGGCGCAGGTAATTAAAAAATCATAAACCTTACCTTTACATTTAACGGTCCAGTTTAGCCTATTATTATGGGTTATTAATGTTTTCATAACACCTATACACAGTACACCCTGAAGTGTTGAGACATGAAATAAAACTTTTACAGGTTACTCCGCTCATTTATCTAATATGAAGAGCTTTGACTGCCCACGCAGTCGTGTTGGAGGTCGAACAGGTTTCTAGCTCCTTGAAACCACAACAAACAGTGGCCCTAGAATAGTCTGTCAGCCGAAAAACCTAGTTTACTTCTTTAAAAACAAGTCAGCAGACACAGAGAGCGACACCTTACCATGTTTTCTGCTGCTTTCTCGGTTGTCTGGGGAATAAACCGGTCACACGCAGCCTGCTGTGACAGCTCTCATAGAGACTCGGTGCGCCGCCGCCGCTTCGCCTCCTCACACCGAACAACAGGGGAGTTTGCACCGCACGACCTGATTAATATTTAGCACGCTTAAAAACGAGAAAATATCAAGGTTTACTCTTGACGTAGCCTAAGCCACATAGATGCAACTGTGAATGCAGTTTTAGAAGTGTTATTTTCTTTTGTTTTCCCATGGTAATGAGGGCAGGAGGAATCTGCCCGGTCCAGGTAACACACCCCGAGCCCTTGAGCACTGTGACACAGCAGGCACCTAGGGCGGGTACAACTGTGTCAAGGCTATAAACAGAGACGACTGATATTCCCACACTATGGACCCACTTTTATTGTTGTAAGTAAAGAATCAACAGTGGCTATTTTGTATGTAATTATACTGTATATATAATCATGGATATGCATCCTGCCTCAGCTGGTTTTATACGAGGGTGAGTTACATTCATGTGGGATGCTCCCTAATGTGGGTTCCAGTCAATGTGGGTCAAATTAAGGCCAACAAAACTACTGGTTAACAGGAGATGTGATGTCAAGTGATCAAAATCATAACTTGAATGAAACATGAAGCACCCCGTGTGAAGACCACCCAAAGGTCAATGACGTATATTAATTAATGTTAAGTGTGCAAACAATTTTATCAGGATACGTTTGTTAGAATGTTCAGTGTCCCACATTTGGGGCATGGCTGTCCCACATTGGTACCAAGAGTACTAATGTATCTATAATTTCTTTATGAGTGTGATATCTGCTATTTATTTATTTATTTATTTGTTTGATTAGGACACATCCTGAGGATATCAGAGTCGTACTGGGTGTGGATTTAGCCTTGGCGTCATAGTGCAATATATGCCAGAAGTCTGAAATGCAAAAAAAATGTCCCACATTAGGCTAATTCACCCCATATTATCATCATTTTAGGCCTCTAAAGCATCACCTGCATGAGCATTATGTGGCCCAATACCCCACTTGTAAAACCTTTTATTCAAGCTGAACACACCTGCATCACATTCACATGTAAATGCATTGTCTCTGTGGGCCTCCCTCTCTCTATCTTTCCCATGACTTATTAATGTGCTACAGAAGCTGAAACCCGCCTCATTATCTGCCCTATGAAACATTTACACACAGTTTTCTTTTCTCATAGCAAGCCAAATCGGGGTGGAACTAAATGATGATAATCCATTGGTATCTGTTTTTATTTTTTATTTTATGAAGCAGCATGTGAAAATGATGCCAATTATCACAATTATCAAAGGAGTGGAAGTCTAGTTTTTCTGGTTTGGAAAAATATAGACATGTTGTAAAACACCACTAGGAGGGGGAAAAAAAAGCTCTATTCAGTATCAATTCACCTCTTTTGACTCCAGTAATTGACCTTGTTAAGCTCTAGAGCTGGTTAAACACTGAGAATGCAAATGCGTGTGGGCTGCCTGAGTCACACCTACTTTACTGAGCAACTTTTGTTGAATCCAGTTACAATATGCACTGTGATAGGAGGTTATATAGTTGTTTTGAGGCACTGGTTCATTCAGGGTTGAGTTTTACAGTATGTGCCAAGAATGGTTTCGCATTCATACAGCTACAGACATGCTCACCTGGCAGCTGTTCACTGCAAGCGGTCTCCTTTTGTTATACAGAGCAGCGTCACTGTGACTAAACAGCTGCTTTGAAAGACTTACTCATTCTCTGTGTCCACCCAGCTCGGAGAGAGACTTGAATCAGCAGGCTGCTGGGCCCAAAGCCATCTGAAGTTAGAGTAAAAACGTTTTAGGATTTATGGTGCTACAGGAAGGCTGTTAGGTGCAGTTTTTCAGCATTTTTTTAAGTTATGTCTCAGAGCAATCTTTCTTTAGACTATACGAAAAGTATTATAACTGTGATGTCAGGTTTTGTTCTTTATAGCAGCCAAATTTAGAATAAATTATGCTTAGGATGGCTACATACTAATCAAGCGTGACCACTGATTACTCCTTCTTTTAATCACACATACTGTATATACATCATATATAGGCCTATGGTATAAAATAGTGACATGCCAAGTTTAACATTGCGTTTTGGATTGGCTTCACACAGAAAATGCTCTTCAGTGCAACAATTTAAAGGCACATGGATGGCTATCTTAAAGACACAGTGTGTAGCTTTTAGGGAGCTCTTTTGGCAGAAATGGAAAATAGTATTGATAACTGTTTTTTTTTTTTTAGCGTATAATCACCTGAAGATAAGAATCGTTGTGTTTTGTTACCGTTCATATCTACATCGGGAGCAGGTCCTCTTCACAAAGCCATCCGCCATGTTTCTGCAGTAGCCCAGAACGGACAAACCAAACACTTTTCCTGCTTGGGTAGGAGTTGATAATGTTGCTCGCTGCCTTCGCCACTGCACTCTCTCTTGCTTCACCACTCACTTTCCACGTACTCACACACTCTAAGCACTGACTCTGCTCCAATGACTTTAGAGAGGGACATTCACGTTTTCATGTCGGCCACCATAGATCTCCTACATGCTTGGCACGCAGGAGAGGCTTCAGTTAGTTGTAATCTCCTCACCTCATGTCTAGATACCTCCAGATCCTACACAGTGGACCTTAAATGAGACATATACTATATACAGTACATCCTAGATAGGCCTAATGTAAAAAATAGTGACATGCCAAGATTAACATTACATTTTGGATTGGTTTGATACAGAAAATGTTTTTCAGTGCAACAATTTAAAGACACATGGATGGCTGTCTTAAAGGAACAGTGTGTAACATTTAGTGAGCTTTATTGGCAGAAATGTAACATAATATTAATAAGTATGTTTTCTTTATTGTATAATCACCTGATAATAAGAGTTGCCGTTTTCGTTACCTTAGAATGAGCTGTTTATATGGGAAGTGGGTCCTCTTTATGGAGTCTGCCATGTTCCACTGCCATGATTCAACAGTAGCCCAGGATACAGTTCATGTGCGGCTCTAAAAGAGATGTGCCGATCTATGAATGCATTCGGGCAAAGCATAGAGATGTTACATGATAAGGGGCAGAATAGGAATATATGGAGACAATAAAGTTGCTCTCTGCCGTCATTGCCGCTCTCTCTCTCTTGCTTCACCACTCATTTCCCATGTACACAAACACTCTACATACTGGCTCTCTTGCAACAACTGGCTCTAGAGAGGGCCATTTGCATTTCACATTAGCCACTGTAGTTCTTCTACACGCTTGGCACATGAGAGAAGTTTCAGTCAGTTGCAGTCTGCAATATCATGGCTAGGTGCCACCAAATCCTACATACTGCACCTTTAAGGGAAACTTAAATATGACTGTATAGAGGTTGCAGTATAAATAGAAACTAATGCACTGTTAACAACACTAAAAAACATGAGTAGCCTATGATGTTTAAAACAAAAGCTGTATGCATCATCTATTTGTTTGCTGATTTGTGTAAGGTCAAACAGCAGGTGCGCCCATCACAGGATCCCTTTAGGTTTTTTTATTGGAATAAATGGCCCATTTCCCTTCCCTATATAACACTCTGCTGCAGAAATAGAGCAAGATAAAGAGACTTTGAGCCTTGACTACTGTATATGTGGGTTCATGCAGTGAGTCAACATTAGTACCATTCAGAGTGTATTTATGTTGAATTTATGTTGTGCTATGTCTGCCCTTTCACCACCACTGATGAGAGGAAGGATGCTCTGATTCTCAGACAACACGCAACCAGCAGTCACAGTTGTTTAGGTACTCTAACCTGCTTTAACAGGTACACTTAAAAATATTTATTGACACTGAATGAACTTTATCAAAAGCTTGATTTTCCTGAATTATACACTTCACATTTGAGTGGATAGTAAAGAGCTAATGAGCATCAGAGCTTAGTGATACTTCAGTGAGATAATAGCAGAGGCTATTTAGGCATTCATCTTCAGTGCATTTCCACTTCACTGCTTATCTTTGAAGGAGGGGTTAATGTTCTCTCACAACATTGCCCTTGTACATATCATGACAGTATGAATGACACAGAAATATGTTGTGTGTCTTGTTTTCATGCAGCCAAATATATAATTACCATTAGATTGACATTGTGTTTTGAACACCCACCACATCCCCCAGAATTTTCTGCGTCAACAAAATGTTTTCCCTTCTCCCTCCTCCGCCTCTCGCTCTCCGACGCTCCATTGCAGCTCACCAACTGTCAACCGCAATGCCAGCAGAGACCGCCTTGGGGTATTTAGGAGAAAGAGCAAATGGGATTGATATAACTCCATTGCCCCCTCCCTTGGCTGTTGATGCTCACTACACCGTTGGAGGTCCTTTATCATTTAATACCATGTGAGTTTAAGAACTGACCTCCAGCCCTGTTCCCCAGGACTGCTGCCATGACATTTCATTGGTGAGAAAATAATGATATGCAGCTTATTTAAAAACGTGATGACACTGACCAAACTGTGAGAGCCTTCCCCCCCCAAACGGTTCACATTTCAGCCCACCTGCCTGCCTTTTAATGGACGTGAGATATGTCAGAGGAGTGCTTGGGCATTTACTTTCTCTGGCACGTCCTGAACAATATTAATGGCTGTTTGTCTAAAGACTGATTTGGTGGAGTCAGTGTCGCGTTAAAATTAATAGACTCTCTTGCATTCCCAGCACATCCTTCCATCAGTTAAATAGGCTATATGTAGCAAATGACGACAAACGACAATAATATCTAGCAATGACCCATAATGCGTAATGATCCCCAGTAAAGGTTCAAGGTAATTGAAGTTGTTTTGTCTGCTGCAAAGGAGATTTCCATATGATATAAGACCCAGGCAGCACCGCTCAGTACACGTTCTACACGTGTTTGTCTGTCTTATGACTCCTTTCTTATGTCAAATCTCCCCAAACATTGAAAATATTACAATTAACACAATTTAAAGACATTTCCGAGCTCTCCTTATAGCTCCACCAACTCCTGAGGGAAATATGTGGCTGTTTAGCGTGGATCTATATTAAAACTGGATACTAGCTGGAGACGGCGCCTATTCAGTCCAATGAGAACTGCTTGTCTGGCTCATATGCCAAAAATGTTTTCTAGCTTCTGGGTTTACTTACAGGGTTTGTAGTAGTGTTTCTCCCACTGGCCCCACCCCATAGACTGTATATTGGAAGTGGACATAGTCACTGAGATGACTGGATAACACTGGATAACACCATTATAGTGACCTGTCAATCACAAGATAGCCAAATCTTAAAGCATAACTTGCTTTATGGTCTATTTGACTCTAAATGGGACCAGAATTTACTAAATGAACATCATGCTGTGTTGAAGAAGACTTGAAACTAGCAATTGAAAACAAACTCATGTTTCTAATGTTTACTGAGGTAATAACTCAAGAGAGAAGTAGGCTCATTTTCTCATAGACTTCTATACAATCAGACATCTTTTTGCAACCAGAGGAGTCGCCCCCTGCTGGCTGGCTGTTAGAAAGAATGACTTCACTATTCAGACCTGGAGGTTACCCACTGCCCATAGACTTTACACTGAAATGCTTTCACAGATGTTTAACTTGCTTTTTTTGGCTTGTGGGAAGTTTTACAAACTTCAAACCTTGATGGATCAAATATTCATAATAGAGAGTCATAATCTACAGTGTTTGCAGTTTGAGGTGGCCCGTCAACAGTTTTACAGACATCGCTTCTAGGAGGGGGATTTTTTTCATTGCAATACAGTGAGTGGCCACTGGAACAACCAGGAGTGAGGCTAAGCAGCGGCAGCGTATCCAGGTCTTATTAAACATCTGCGCTTTAGTTGCTAAATCCTCCTCTATGTTGACCAGCTGATTGTTAATTTCTGTGTGCCACTTGGTGCTTGGCAGCTAGAGTACAGAGAGTTTATTATATTTGTTTCCTGCTGGAAACAGCTACCTGTTTCAGTTGGCAATGGTGTTAATGAGACTGTGAGAGTGAACCAAACCAGTCACTTTATGGGCCATAAAGCCAAGACGAAAAACTACAAGGTGCTAAAATGCATTGTAAAAGTTGATACGAGCACCTTCAAATTCTCGTTTATTGTTACCTCTTACAAAGCATTATATCATAGTGAATCTGAGTGTGATTTATTAATAATATATAATGACTGTATAGAGGTTGCAGTATAAATAGAAACTAATGCACTGTTAACAACACTAAACATGAGTAGCCTATGATGTTTAAAACAAAAGCTGTATGCATCATTATTTGTTTGCTGATTTGTGTAAGGTCAAACAGCAGGTGCGCCCATCACAGGATCCTTTAGGTTTTTATTGGAATAAATGGCCCATTTCCCTTCCCTATATAACACTCTGCTGCAGAAATAGGTTACCCACTGCCCATAGACTTTACACTGAAATGCTTTCACAGATGTTTAACTTGCTTTTTTGGCTTGTGGGAAGTTTTACAAACTATGTTGACCAGCTGATTGTTAATTTCTGTGTGCCACTTGGTGCTTGGCAGCTAGAGTACAGAGAGTTTATTATATTTGTTTCCTGCTGGAAACAGCTACCTGTTTCAGTTGGCAATGGTGTTAATGAGACTGTGAGAGTGAACCAAACCAGTCACTTTATGGGCCATAAAGCCAAGACGAAAAACTACAAGGTGCTAAAATGCATTGTAAAAGTTGATACGAGCACCTTCAAATTCTCGTTTATTGTTACCTCTTACAAAGCATTATATCATAGTGAATCTGAGCGTGATCTTATTACATAATATATAATGTTAAGAAATGTTACACAGCACAAGTTGTTGAGTTGAATGACCATTTAACCATTGAGGCTTTATTTGGACACTCCAAAATCATTTCTGATTCAAGACATCTGTTTACAAAAGTCTCATTTCATAATTGTCATCCAAGGTCTCAGGTTACCTACCCTGTAATAGAACAATGATATGTTTGATTTTGTGCTACTAATCACATGGTTAAAGTACACTTAAGCTTTTTTTAATGGAGGGCACTTCATTTTAGAACAAAAAATCAATTCCATGCTAATCTTGTGTTGTAATCTGGCATTTGTGTCCTGTCCAGAATGCCAGATGCTTATTTGTCAGTTAATTTTGCCTTCTGTATGATCAATAATGTGCTATAATGTACAATAATTTGACCATTTTGTGACTCATACTGCAATTAATAGTTGGTTTTAGTCCATGCTGTCTCATTTTAAAGAGGGTGGTCAACCAAACCAAACTCTTTGGACTTCGCTCCAGCTCTGCTCTAACTAGTTTTGTTTGAGGGTGTGTAAAACTAGCTGTTAAGCAAATGTGTTACTTGCTGATGTCACCACATTACGGAAGAAAAGGCAGGACTGGGGGGGTAACTCTCTTTGGCGTGGACTTTGAACTTTACTGACCTTTAACATCACAAAAAATTACATAACACACTAATGGAAGGGGGGAAAAACACCAAAAAACCCATAATAGGTCCCCTTTAATTCTTTTCTGGATGGATCCGACATCTTTGTTTACACAGCTCTTCTCCTGACCTCCACCCAATCACACCTGGGTGTCGGCTATGATGTTGACTCACAAGCATGGCTGTCATTCTCTCTCCCTCCTGTCTTGTACTGTAATTTTATATATAAAAAAATAGGCTATTATTGCTGCTGCTATATGGACTTATACCCCATTCTATGCATCAGCTTGCTTTAAAAGAAAAAAAAACAAGGTGCGTAGATTGGTGGGCGTGTCAAAAAGTCTTTTAAATGTGTTTTTTTAAATGATACATTAATGTCTTTTTGTTCATGTGGTGACTCGTGTGCGATCATTTTCCTCAAAATACGATAATGCTAAGCCTCTGGTACAATAATTTATTATTTCCCATCTGGCAACGCTGGGCCTGTTAGAGAGATAATTGTCAAAAATTGCACAAGAAAGCTAGACAGCAATAACAGCAGAATGAATTTTACAAAGCGTCTCTGCCTTGTGAGCCTCTGTTCTCTCTTTTTTCCTGTGTGGAAGGACATGCAGTCCAGACACAATACCGCATCCTCATACCAAAAGGTACCCTATGTGAGGTAATTTTATCTTCAAGAAATGTTATCGTATAACTGTGAGTTGCACTTCATATGAAATTAGGGGCCATCTTTTGTGCCTTCTTGCTTGTTGAGCTGAATGTGTTCTTGTTGAAAAGGCTAAAACTCCCCAAACAGAGACACATTTTTAGGAAAATAGTAGCTGTGTGGCGGATGTGTGTTTTTCCCTCTGTCAGATCACAAATCACTATGTGTAAAGAAAGCAAATATTACAAATATTACAATAACATTATGTCCACACGTGATATCTTTGTAGATGCAGACTTAACGGATGTCACAGTGGGCATCCTGAGAGCGAGACTGATGCTCCAGTATGGTGGACGGCTCATACAGTAGATCATCCTCTCCAAGCGTTGAACTGTGCTCCAAGTTCACAAAGTTGGGGATGTTGAAGTGGGAAAAGAAGGCACATTCTCTGTCTGTCTGACTCTCCTCTAGCAGTCCATTGAGAGGTTGGTGTCCCCCAGCTTCCTCAGCATCCTCTTCCATCTCGTCCATCCCTGAGGAGCTAATGCCTCTGGTTCCCTTCTGGGCTTGGGCCCCACTGTGCTTTCCAACTCTCTCCTCTGCTGGTTTTTGCTTCCCATGACCCTGATCCTCCTCGTTGATGTAGAAATGAAAATACGAGCGGGACTCTTTTAGCAAAGGACGAGAGAAGGCTTTGTCATTGTCATCCTGTGGGCCGCTGATGTCTACCAAACAGCTGCCTGGTCGATGGCGCTTTTCAGCAGAGTCTGGGTTTCTGTAAAGAAAGAAAGATCACAGCAGCAATGTGAGACTGAAGCAGAAAAATGCTTTGAAAATACCTGGGTCTTTTGTTGTTTTAGTCCTGAATGAACCTCTAGCTGAAATGTTAAAGGATGAAGTTAAGGGTCATTTTCAACATGGACCCTATTGTCCCATGGTTTTGTGTCTAAAAGTCTAATGTGGACAACCATTTTGAAATTGGTCCAGTATTGAGGGATAAAGAGCTGTGAGGGCAAGTGAGCAGATAACATAGTTAGGTCCAATTTTAGGCTCACTACCCTTTTTCAATCTGAACCCTAATTCCCAATGTTTTTGTAAGTGACTAATGGGACAACAGTTTTTTAAAATGTGAGCAACGTCACTGTAATGATACCGTCACTAAAAGTGCTTATTTTTTAACATTTACAGCTTCAGATTGTTATTATAAGTGTAACACTGTGGAAAGGACCCTACAGACAAATAAAAATGGTAAAATTGTGCCAGCTTGCCCCAGTGGGATTACACTGCAGCCCTGGAGCAGCTGCCGTGTACAGCACTCTCCCTCAATACTGGACCTAGTATTGTCAAAAGTATCAAATCATCAGTAATGAATATTTGAAACAGTTTCACTAATCATTTTCAGCAGTATTGATATGGAGGTTCCAGCTGTACTTTCTGCTCAGTCTTCTCTCCGACAGTGAGTTGACGCATACACTGCTATTTATCTTTTAATAATAATCTAAAATTGAATGCCCTCAATGTTGTGCCAATTATTCTCTGTAGTATTGGTTGGACCAGTTTCAGAACTTGTTGTCCCTTTAATCAGTTAGACACAAAACATGGAGAATAGAGTCCAGGTTGAAAAATACAAAAGTTGTCCTTTGAACATTACTTGTCTTGTTTTCCTCTTTTTCCACAATTTTTGTGTCTGTGTCTGGAAATTAATACTAAATCCTCCCAGCACCCAGCAATCCTTTTGTCATCTTGGCTCAGCCTCAGTGCCATATCATTCTGACCTTTATATACTGGAAGTGTTATCTCTCTATCTCCCACTGCTGATTTTCACCTGAGATGGCAATGTGCCTTTGGCCATACAGAGCTCAACTCCAGGTCAAATGACACCTTTCCACAAAACCACAATCATGCCTATGAGAACAACCACTGGCTACCCAAATTAAAATGCCTTACAATTTAATCTGTTAGAATAGCAAATACACCCCAGTAGCTCATTACATTCCTGTCTCTCTCTGCCTTTAAACACATCATGAGTTCAGCCTCAGACACGAGAAGCCACCCCGGCTCTGAGATGAGACTGTGAGAGCTGAATTGCTTGAGCTCTCCGTGGTGCTGAAACTATCCCCGTGGGGCCAGATGTGAGTGAATGGAAACGTGGGCTGTAGCCCTGCTAATATACTCACTCTTGGTGTGGCGCTCCTGTCTTTGTGAGCAGTGTGAGGACAAAGAACATGAAAATGACAAACACAGCAAGTCCAACCCAGAAGCCAATGACGATGGAGTCTGAAATGTCAGAGAAGACAGAATCTTATTATTGTACATATTTTAATGATTAAACCCATCTGCTCCTATCTCTCAGTGGCACTCAAATTCCTTGGTTGCTTAGATAAATGGTAACTTAGATATTTTTCAACCTGGACTCTCATGTTTATGAGGCTGACTGACTGATGGGGACAACAGTTTTTGAAACTGGTCCAGTATTGAGGGAGAGTGCTGAATGGTGCTCTAAGGGCAAGCTGAAACCATTGTGTATGTCCACTAAAAGTGCTTGTTTTTGTCATGACAGGCTCTGATTGTTATTATAAGTGTGTGGAAAGAGTCTTGCTCAAGGAGAAATCTGGCGAGGTGACATGTTGCCAAAAGACAACAATGGAATAATGGGATACATCCATGGTGGAAACGCCAGTGCCGGCCAGGTGGAGTTTGTTGTGTTGGACTACAGAGGCTTAGTTTAGAGTGATGATGTGGATGAGGTCTCTGAATTTGATGGCTTTTTGAGCCACAGTATAGGGATATTCAGATTTCACAACATTTTCTCCTTGAGCGGGACTTGGATCAAGCCAAAGGTAATTAGGTTATGAATTAGGTTAGGTTATTTTCTGTAGGATCTTTTCCATAATGTTATGACACATTTATAACAACAGTATGAGCCTGAGCACTTAAGGTAACATTTCTCACTTGCCCTTGCAGCTCCTTTCGCAGCTGGGGTTTGCAGCACTCTGACTTAATAATGGACCATTAAAAAAAAACAAAAAAAAAAACTGTTGGCCCCATAAATCACTTACAAAAACATGGGAAGTTATGATTCAGGTTGAAAAACGATAGCCTACTTTCACCTCAGCATGTTGTCAAATTGTATGCTGATGGCCATTTCTTTGTCTGACTGGCCTCTGATAATTTCCATTAGAGTATAAAACGCCAGTCCAGGTTGATGCCTGAAATATTGCTGCCTGATAATGTGTTTACTGAGAGGCGGGTTGCGCGTGTCACCATCCAGCTGAGGCAATAAAGATAGCAAGTAGTGAAATGTGCAGGGAGTAATGAATCATTACTAATTAACAGCCTTAAGGGTGAGTAACCCTGTTTGCTGACACACACACATCCCACAAACACTCGCACTGAAAAGCACGCGTACACATTAAGTAAAAGCAGTAAAAGCAATGAAAGATTGTCTCAGTGATGTAGGCTGCTATTTATCTTACATCTATGCGCTTTGAGTCCCTCAAAAGACACGGGCTCCTCGTCGTCATAATATTCATACTGCCACACGTAGTCACTGCGACGTGCGCTGGTTTGGCTCCGGTTGTGGAGGTCCGACATTTCGAACCGATTTTACGCACCTTAACAGCAGAAAACAAATGATATCAACCCGCTATAAAAATGCATAATGTTGCTATAAAGCCATAAAGTTTACAAACCACAATCTGCGGATATGAAGCCTCTCCGTGTTGTTGAAAACTGCAGCCTGTGAATTCTGGGACCCCTTAGATGTTATGTCCGTCCTCCGGAATTTAACAACGCGCCAAAAATGTGATGAGGAGCAAGGAAATCCATCGCTTTACCGTTACGCATAAACTCTGTCCATCCCCATGTAAATCCTGTAAGCGAAGCAGCAGCAGCAGCCTTTGGTGCGCATCACTATCATCCAGCATCCTATATACCGCTGGTAGGACTCACTCACTGAGATAGACTACTGAGATTACACTACAAAAAAAAAAAAAAAAAAAAAAAAATGAGTGTGGTGATGGCGACAGAGATACTGGTTTTCTACAATATGTGTTTCCAATGCAGTTGATTCTTTTATATATACATTCCTGAGGAAGGTATATTTTCATTGAAACCATGTGCTAACTTAATGGTGTTATAGTATTTTTATTTAGACAATATTTAATAAAACAAACATCTACAGAGCTTATTGATAGGTGCCATTTAAAAGCATGACTTTTTCAAAAAATTATTATAAATAAAAAAAAATAAATATTATTATTATTACTGTGAATTAATCATTTTAAAAAAAATCTGACGGACAAAATAAATGTTTTATTTACCTCTGTGAAAAATATCTAGTGTTTGGTTCCCACTTCTAATGTGTTGTCAGTACACACGCATGCACATGCGCGCGCACACACACGCACCATTAATGCAGGCATATGTTGGAAAAAGACCCCATTACCATAAAATATTCATCACTCCATTTGACCATAAAATATAGAGGTTGTACATCAAACAGGCAACCACTTATTGTGAAGTGACTGCAACAGGGGCGGGAGAATGCCCCATCTAGTGGTTGAACGTTATCTGTGTTACCAATTGCACCTTTAATCTGTAGACTACATACTATAGTTGATAAGCAGGGATATTTGCGTACAAGAGTCTGAAGAATGAACATTTTGAAAAGGTAAACTAGTCACACCTTTTCCCAGTCTAGTTTCTTATAAAAATATGATCAATATCTTAAAACGTAACATAAGCGGATTCAAGTATCTAAGATTTTCCTTTATTAGTCTCACAGTGGAGAAATTCACACTTATCTTATCTTATTTTATCTTAACTTATCTGTGATAAATAATGTTGAAATGCAGGGAATAGACATATGTGCTTACATCCAACCTGCCAATTAAAGCCAGTCAGTCTACTCTCAAATCCATATGGAATAATCATACTGCACATTATACCTGATTGCACTTTACAGTAGGATGACGCTCTGGCTTTATTTGATTAGACCAAATCTGTGTGTATATAATAAATAGCTTCGAATAGGATCGATTTATTCGTGTTGAGTGTGCAGACTCAGACTTCTAGGAACCAATGAGACACAGCTAATATCAAGCAGCGTGAGGTACAATTAATTTCCATAAATTACAGTCTTTGACTAAGGGTTATTTTGGAACACCTTGTTAACTATTTTCCTCATTCCTTGGTAACTACTACCCTGGTGACTACATAATTGCCAGGTGTTACTATGCACACTATGTGAAAATATGGACAGTACATTATTAAGTTATCACACAATAATTCAATGTACCTTATTGTCGTGTCTAACCAGGAAACAACACAAGACATACACCAATGGACACAAATAAAACTCCCCAAAGGTAGCAGGCTCATAGACTGCATATAAGACGTGGACACAGTCCCCATGATGTCAGCCATTGGTTTGTGGACTGAAGTCTTGAGTTCTGCATTTTGGCTGTCGCCATCTTGGTTTTTTGCAACCAGAAGTGACACGAGCGGGTGGAGCTAGGTACAACTGAATGCTGAATAGGACATTAGTTGTGAGACAAAAACATTGACCAGACTGGTTAGACCTTGGTAACGACCTGTCAATCACTAGGTAGCCCCGCCCTAAAGCATACCTTGCTTGATGATCTATTTGACTGTAAATGGGACCATAATTTACTAAATGAACATCATGCTGTATTGAAGAAGACTTGAAGCTAACAATTGAGACCATAAACTCATGTTTACAGTGTTTACTTAAGTAATAATTCAAGTGAGAAATAGGCACATTTTCTCATAGACTTTTATACAATCAGACTTCTTTATGCAACCAGAGGATTCTCCCCCTGCTGGCTATTAGAAAGAATGCAGGTTTATAGCACTTCATCATTGGCTTCACTTTTCTGAACCGAAGGTTGGTCACTGAGCAGCACACATAAATCTATAATTAAAACATTCCACTTATTTAATGTATTTCCCCGGCTATGCTAGTGTCATCACACAAATGACACCAACACCACATTTACAAATAAAGCCCTATTATTGTAACGTTATCACAGCTCAGTTGAGTTTCATAAAATCTTTCTAGATTAAATTAAATTAAAGAGTTGGGGATGAAAAATTGGAAAATCAGCTGTTGAATTTTTCATTAAGTATTCAAATAACATTTTGTTGAACTGCTGCTGAGGGGCAATCCAAATCTGATTTGAGCAATCAATGGCGTCTCAGTTGTTCCTTCAGGATTTAGTGGTAAGTTCTGTGAAAGCCCCAAATGTAGTTTTATAATTTGCCACATACCAAGTTTCACGAGGAAGCGCATCTCTAAATGGCCTGACCTTTAGTGGAGCAAGGGATTGTTGAAATGGTGTAAACAAAGCAGCCGTGACTAATGGTTTTAAACTTACTTCCACTGAGGAGAATTTAAAAAATGGGTCTGCTTGAGGCACGGGTTATTAAAATGCCACATCATTAAATGCACTCTTTTCATCCTTTGATAAATCATTCAAGCAACCGGCTTCATTAGTAGTCATGCAGTACTTATAATTATTCTAATCTTTGAAGTACGTCTTAAGTAGAGTCATATTGGGCTTCCATTCATTCACGGATGTGCCACCAAAATAAATTTTCAGGAAATGTCAAAAAAATAATCATAATGGTCACAAGTGCATATTACATTAAAATCCTTCTAGACCAAGACCTAGAGTGTTAATAGTGTGTTTTTAATTTTGTAAATTTGCTGGCACTGCATTAGTATTCCATGTCAAAACCACACAAACGCGTCTGGACGCTTCATTTTTGGCAGAACTGGTACTGTTTTTGGCTTTCACCACAGAATGCTGATCAAGCCAAGTTTGGCACCATCTACGTCGTTTTAGACACAGTCCTGTTGCAGACCCTTTAAAGGTGCTCGGTATGAAATTCAGTCCACATCTACTGCCTCCACGTGGCTCTCAACATGGTGACGACTGAGCTGGCAGCTAGCAGCTAACAGTGCTGTTGGTCGGGACGACGTTATCGGCTATAACTGCCGTCTTATATGAGAGCGGAGCAGAATGGTGGCCGTTAGACTCATATGTACTAACATGCACTAAAAGGCACGCACGGCCAACCTCGCAATGTCAACAAAGCACGCAGAGGGAGGACAAATTCATTCTCTTACTCCTTTATATCTTTACACAGAAAATTGTTGTAGTTTGTTGTTATATGAATGCTCTGGGTATCATATAGAGAACCTTTAATAGCCACTGTATAAGGATTTGAAGTTTTCTCATTTTGGCTCCATCTGGTGGTAGGCTAGTATCAAGAACAGCACTGTGGCAGAGCTTTTGTCAGATGTGTCTGCACCTTTTTATGTCAACAGTTTCAGAATGATTTCTAAACTATCTACACGTGGTAACTAGAGTATAAGTTAAGGTTAGGGTAAGTTTGCTATGCAAATAAAGTATGGTTAAGGTTTGTCAACTATAACACTTGGTTAAGATTGCAGACAGATTGTGGTTATGCTTCCAAAAAGTAGAGATGCACCAATACTGGATCGATATTGAGTCGATAATGACTCAGATAGCTGGATGGAGTATCAGTGACAATGGGGCAAATTTATTCAATTCAATTTTATGTTTCTATACAATAAACATTATATACTGATCCTAATTCCTGTTTAAGTTTTGACCAGTTTGTTGCAGCATTAAAAAAGGTTTACACTCATTTTTACTTGCTGGTGTATGATTTTTGTTTTTTATTTTAATAATAAAGAACAATTAAATACATTTGTGTCTATGTATTTATTGGTCACATTTTATTTGACAAAGTTAGGAAAGTGATGTGTAAGTCAAGTCTGATGTTGCCCTACTTATAAAAGAATGAGCCCAGTCTCTTCCACAGTGGTGAGGCATACAGCTTGGTGGCTGTCCACCACCTGGATCTCTGTCAGATCCCACCTGCAGAGTAAATGGACTAACAACAACCCATATACTTTTGACTGGGATTGTTTTTGCAAGTAAAATCCATCAGAATAACTTGAAAGATGTGTGTAATGTATGAAGCATGCACACTTCAAGTAAACATAAAAGCAAGAGCCAACTTCACTTGGAGCACTGCGGCTTGAAATTATGTGATGTGGTGATATTCTCTGATATTCTGAGGATCGATGAGTATCAGAGCCAAACAATTTGTTTCAGAATGAGTTAGACAGTGTACCTTCTGAAAAACCTCTGTAAAATCGATGAGTGCTTTTGTCAAGTCCTACTTTTTGTCTCAAGATGGCTCATCTCTTTCTCTCTGCTGCTAAAGGACATTTGCTCACATTAAGCCGTACAAGAGAAATAACAAAGGCTTTTGTAGTGAACTCAACTCAGCGGATATTTCCCCTTGAGGCCCAGACTTTCACAAAAGAAAGAAAGAAATGTGTGCTATCAGATGATGAATCACAAATTCATGCAGTGATCATATAAAAGCACCAGATATTATTACTAGATTAATTTAATTAAAAGCTAGAAGAGGAGGAAAGGCTGCGTCAAAGCTTGCTGTCTACAGTTTCAGGTCTCGTATTCATCTTCAGATCAATGATGGATATTTCAATGAAAGCCAGTTTTACTGGGTTTGCTTTGGTCTATTATTCTCTGGGATGCTGCCTTGTTCTTCTTAAGCCATCATGGTGGTGGTCATGGTGAGATGACACGCTGTGCTGTTTTCACAGTCGATGCTTTGATCTATTAAAAAAATGTGTCCTGTAGTAACTGGCAGCTACATGGTCAGAGTTATGTATGTGTCACCAACTGAATACAATATTAAATACCAGCTGTAAAGACAACCCCTCCTCCATATGATACTGTTTCCTCTATGCCCCTAGCCTTCTGAATTTAATAACTAAGCTCCAGCTCTTCATGTACAGTACAATGGGTCTCCAGCCTCTTATAAGGTTAGGTTTGTGTTGCTTTGCTTTCATAATGGTGGCTATGCTCCAATATTTTTGCTGTATGTTTAGTTTACAGCAAGGTTATATTATTATATTCATTTAACTTCAAAACAGGCTGTTAGAGTTGTGAAAGTAATTTATATAATGATTTGAATGATAATCTCAAGAGCAGGTTACAGTGTGGATTTCTGACACGTGCCAATACACATTTAGAAGTTGAACAAGTCTTTGAGTTAAACCCCACTGTGATGGTCATACCCTATCATCATGATGTTCAGCATAATCTACTGCTGCCCCAGACTGATGAAAGGTCAGACTCTAACCTCCTTGTTTGTAAGTGACTGACAGCTGCCTCTTTTGAATGAACAGCCAATAGGAACGCTCTCCCTCTGAAATGACCTGGGATTGGCCAAAGTCTCCCGTCACGGGCTAGATTATTTAAAGTCAGACAGAGAAACAGAGCCATGAGGAGGTGCAGAAGTCTAGTTTTCTATCCGAACACTTGAATTACAATATGCTGAAAGGTTATAATGGATTTTTTGCCTAGTGATGCCAAAATAATTCTGCCAGCCCACACTTTAAACCAGACAATTGAGGTTGCATTTTTGAAAGTAGTTTCTGCATTCCATCACTGTGCTTCACACTTATTCATCAGTACACTTTGTATGCACATATGTACACACAGTACACTGTGTGTTGCTTCTTATTCAGTAAATATACAGGTGGTTAGAATGACCTGCTGGGCATTACTGCTTGTCACATTTCCTCCGGTGCCTACAAGGCCAGCTGCAGCCAAGAAACACCATTCCTTGAGGTTTCACTCTTTTAATCCTGGAATGTCTCCTGGTGGCGGAGTAGTGACAGGGAATGCCACCCCCTGCAGCTGGCTTCTGGGTTGATGTTCTCTCCCCACCATTTGTCTTTCCTCCTCAGCCACAGCCAAAAGCTGCCCTTCTCCGCCTCCTCCGCCACTTCTTTTCTTACCTACTTCAGCTTTCTTCCTATCACTGCTGCATCCCTTAGCAGCTGGATGGTTGACAGCCCCATGAAGCCATGACAATCAACCTCCACTGGGTAGATGGTGGTCGTCCAGCCAGCCTCCTTGCACTCAGCAGGCAGTTCTGAGTACTTGGTGGTAATCTCACTGCGAAAATGGAGCTGCCTGACAGGACTGACTCGTTTTCCTCTCCTGATTGGTGGGGAAGAGCCTCTGTGTTTCTCTGGGCCTGGCGTTTCTTCCTTTTTAGCCTGCATTGACAAAAGGGGTGTGGTCCTTGTCCAGCCTCCTTGTTGGCCCTGCGGCCTTGATCTTGTAGTGGTCTTCCTCCATCCTTGTCACCCTTGCTACCATCATCTTCTTTCTCTTTTTCGTGTTGGCATTGGACCTGCCCTCCCTACCTGGACCCTGACAATGAGTTCTTGGCGCATAATGAGCTTGGGCTTTCCATTTCCAGCCAGTAATGATCGTAGCGTTTGCGTTCCGTGCCGACTAATCGATGGACTCTCTTAACTTGAGAACCAGCCTGCTCTTTTCCTGCTTGTAGCCCAATTTCTTCATATACTCAATTGCATTCTGGTCACAAATCTACTCTGTAGCTTTAAAGCTACTACCGCCCACCCACCCAGTCAGCTCTGAATCTGTCTATCTGCGAATTGGGGAATAAAAACATTCAAGACTTCATAAGAAATATTCATAGGTTCTGCATCAGCAGTGTTGTTACGTGCAGTGCATACATAATTCTGATGTTGAGATAAAGTCAGTGAAGTCTCAGCCTTGACTGCTCAAGATAACAGCTCTCTATATTTGTCTCTTGTCCCAGCTTGTCTTTTAATTTCTTTCTGTCTTTTTCCCAAAGAGAAAATAAACATTCACTCTCTAATTAATTGGATCCTAATTCCCCTATCAGTCTCCTCTGCACCTCTGCAGAACAACAGCCTTTATAAGCTTCAGTTCATTAATACTGGGGCTTCCCTATTGCACATCCACTTTCATACAGCACTTGAGCACACACTTAAACCTGCACTATTTCCTTTCTCTCGCTCTGCAGCATCAGACGTAAAGACTCTCTCTTTCCTCTTTGTCATTTGAACTGACTCCCACAAGTCGTATTTTTCAGTGCATCAGCTCTTGATGGATGAGCCTTCCAAATCTGTTTTTGTCAGCGTAAACCCACAACCGTGCTGCACATTGAGCAGTCGCTGAGGTTAATCCCTGTGCAGAACAGAAAGGACAAGACATTGGCACTGTCATCTTGACCCTTGTTTGGGGATTTAAGTCTTTGCTCTCTGTTGTGGAGGGTCAGTGAGTAAGAAAGAAACACGTTATTATGGCATCATAGTGTTGTTGCTCTTTAGTTAAAGCTGTAAAAGCAAAGCTGTATGAAATAGTCACCCTCACTCTTTGACTATGGTACAGCTTTTTGTTTTCAGAGTGATTGATTTATCGTTTCATGCTTTTATGGTTTGCAATGAAATTTACAGTATTTGTTCCTGTTTTTCTCATATTTTGTCTGCGTCTACTTGCTACTGCGCACTTTCATCTCGTCAGATCGTTTCCAAGGGAACTCAGGACTTCAATTAAACTAGAATCCGGATCAGCCTGACCTTGTGTATAGCCTTTTCTCAGAACTCAAAGCTCACCGAAAACCATGTAAACACACATAAACATGCCCTGTGTTATCTGTGGTAAATCTATCGAATTGCAGCAGCTTGAGGTTGAAAGTTTTGAATACCAGATTATTTAAGCTTCAATGGACAACTGATGGATGGACAATGCGCTGTTCCTTCTGCTGCTCAGTTGTTATTAACTACCTCCAGGCCCAGTTCCTTGGTGGTCACTGATCATTTAGTATTCTAGAGGGATCATTCACACAAGAAATGCCGTCTCTGAATACAAAGACTAAAATACAGGTAGGCAGTGTCTCGCAATCAGTACTACGTGTTTACAATCTACATCTCAATGGAAGCTAACGTGTGAATAAAATGAGCTCTTGTGAGTCCATGTGAGGAAATCATTATGACGTTGTTTGGCAAATTTACTTGCAGTATGAATCACATGAAAATTGATTATGAAATTGATTAGATGGACATACACCTTTAAAAAAAAGAAAAAAAGTGCTGCTTGCAGTGACAAAGCCTTTCCCCTTAAACAGAACCCACACACAATAAACTAGAAGCGGGAAGGTGGCCAGCGTGAAACAGCAGCATTTCCTCTTTAATAAATGAACCAGGACTCGCTTCTCTCCCTCCCCTCCCTCCTGTTGTCACATAATGTTTTCCTTGTTAAGCCAGGAGTCACCCTGAGCCCCGGCAATGCTCACAACAGTAACGAGAGCAAAGTTCAATTCCCTGGAAAACATTTAACAAATAGTTTTGCATGACTGCAATATTTATTTGTGCATTCTTTGTTTTCAACACTGCACAGCTCTTTTTATCCTAAAAACAGATACACTTTATTGGAAATTTCTATTTTATATATATGATTCTTGACTTTTGCGGTACGTTTCTTTTACTATATTTACTTGGACTGCTATGCACCAAGATACTGAAGCAAATTTCACCTACACAGTAGTAAACCTGATTTTGATTACTGTATAACACATAGGGTATGTTTGAGCTTATTGTACCATTGGAAGTCCATGGAGAATCTGAACATAGACCTAACTTATAGGTGTTGATAAGGTGAGCTTGACAATCATAATCATACCCTAGAGGGCTCCACATGTAGGGCACCCTCGAAAATATTGCATGATGTTTTCTCCACCGGAGGAGCACCCTAGAGGGCACTTCCTCATGTTTTCTCCACTGGAAGGGCACCACAGAGGGCACCCTTGATAACATTTTGACATGTTTCATGTACCACAGGGGCATCCAAGAGGACACTTTTGCTGTGGTTTGCATTGATGTCTCTTGGGCCTTTACTACTTATTTGTATTAATGTTAGGAAACTGTTGGAGTGTGAATGCAGGCCAGGGAGGAGGAGAGCACCAACATCTCAACATGTTCTCCCTTTATTAAAGATGAATCTTGTGGATAACTTCCCATTTTCAGGAAAACAACAGGAATCTTTCAGAACACAGTATATGTTTTTTTACCAATAGCCCAGTGTGAAACAACTTAAAACCTGAAGTCCAAGGAAAATATCAAAATAAGCAAACCTTAAAAGTACTGCTAGCACTCTTGTATGACATAAGAACATGTTTTCCATTTAGTGTCACAGAGTACAACACTGAGGTGATCGCTTCAAATAAACCTCTCGACTAAAACACAAAAATAAATTCAAAACAGGAGCCCAGCACAAAAATAATGGCTGAAATCACTTGCACACACTGGAAGCTGGACCATGGGAACCATGGGAACCATGAGGGTATCATTATTACACGTTTTATGTCTAGGGTTTGTGATAAACTTGATTTTTAGCGGGTGGAGAAAGAAGGAGCTCCTGAAATTTTTACGGAAAACACTTAAATCTGTGACTGTGCGATAAGCAAAGGTAAAAAGAGGCTTTACAGAATAGAGATAGACAACTAGAAAATTATGTTATTAGTGTTTGACTGTTGCCATGGAGAGGGTTTTTTTTTTTGGTGAGAAATATTGAGTCTTTGTAAGTGTTAAATGACTTGAGCAAAAAAGGTGGAATATAACCTATTATAATAGACCACAGAAAACGGAAAAAGTGAAAGCGAGACAGAAGAGGCACAATAGAAAGTGTTGGCGGTTATATGAAGAGAAGCTATATAAAGAAAGGGTCATGGTAAATGGTGAACTTTTCAGTTGTGCAGGTCTGGTCTCTTGGTTAATTTCAGCAGGAAAAAACACCATATGTCTGAAACATTCAGACATCTCCCTTATGTTGAGCTGTAGCTTCTTCTTTGTACAATCCAACTATTTAAAACCTGCCATCTGCATCTCTTTATCTCCATCTCATTCTCTTTTATTGATTTATTTAATCAGGGCTGTCAAAGTCAATGCAATAATAACACATCAGCGCAAATTCGTTTTAATGCCACACATTTATTTAAAGCATTAACATGATTGATTTTTCAGAGGTTTAAGTGAGCTCAGTTTTAAAGCTAGATGATGAGTGATAATACTGGTACATACATAAAGAATCCAACCATGTCATTCTGACTTATTGTGAATGAGGTCAAATAGCGCTAAATTTTAGCAAGTAAAAACTGCCATGGCCATTTCCAAAAGGATCCCTTGACCTCTGACCTCAACATATGTGAATGTAAATGGGTTCTATGGGTATTAACGAGTCTCCCCTTTACAGACATGCCCACTTTATGATAATCACATGCAGTTTGGTGCAAGTCTATGATCTGAACATAATTTTCATGCTAAATAGAGTACCTGTGAGGGTTTCTGGACAATATTTTCCATTTTGTGTTGTTAATTAATTTCCAATAATAAATAAATACGCACAGTTGCATAAATCAAGCATATTGCCCACTCCCATGTTGATAAGAGTATTAAATACTTGACAAATCTCCCTTCATGGTACAGTTTGAACAGATAAAAAGATATGATTGAGATATGATTAACTATGGACAGTCGTGATTTATTGCAATTGAATATTTGACGATTAATATTTGACTACTAATATTCGATTGACAGCCCTAATTTTAATCAGTTAGCGATATTTTTTTCTCCATGATGAGTGTCCGTAGTATTTTGTCCTTTCTCGCATGCGTGTTTGTGCGTGGCAGTGTGGGCTCTACTTTCCGAAGGTATTGGCAGGGACTTTCAATTTTGCTTCATTCAGAGCTGACAGACACCTCACATCTACTCTTCCTGTTTCTTTTGTATGTTTTCTTTTATTCACTGTGTGACATACTTTGCCGTTTTCTGTCAAAATGCACCCTATGTGTTTTGAAGAGCTGTCATTACAATGTTCAAAACATGCGAGATGCATCTTTTTGATGAAGAAAACACAGGAAAACACTCTGAACATGCTGACCTAGATTTACTATTATATATGGTAAACATCTTTTCATGAGTATTGCATTAATGTGCCCATTTTGTCAACATGAAGGCAAAGGTCACATTTGCGCACATGGATTTGAACAGAAAGAGTAATGTGTCCATATATGTTTTTTTGCCATTATAGTACAAAGTATAGCAGAGGAATGAATAACACAAAAGAAGCCCAGAGCAGAAAAGAGGTCTATATGTGGACCTCAGTGGTGCCTCAGCTCTGACTGTTTGCTCCTTGGAGAGCCAGAGTGTTGTAATGTGGATGGAGCTTAAAGAAATTCAATGCTGGTCACGCACAGTTCACTTTTCAGATGTAGACTTTTTCCTCTCCGGCCTTCTACAGTATAAGTTTTAATAAATGCTACTTGTCTGACCGAAGCCAGATGAAAAAACACATACTGTATACTTGTGCCTACCTACTGTGCTCTCAGGAAGCTACTTGCATCATATTTTTGGGCAGATATTTGCAATAAGAGATCAGCAGTAGATGTCACATAGAAGTGGTGTACATCATCTGAAAACGTGCTGATTAATTTGACATGCAGCTTAGCACTATGTGTCAAGATCTTGTCGTGAATCAAAAACAAACATGAAGTAATTAATTAAAATACATTTTAAAAGTGTATAAGGGTTTAGAACACTATGACAGGAGTATGAGTATGCTCTATTATGTCTCGTAAGTTGTTTCAGCAATTCCCGGATCGATCTCATTTGCTACACGGATTTTCTGATAAATTTAACTATTTTTTACCACTCGAGAATTGATCAAAAATCTCTCCAAAATACCATGTTAAGACACTAAGACCTTGAAGAACACTGTAGAAAAAGCCATGCTGTGATTTGGTATCAAAAAACTTTTGACATTTTGAGATTTCTGCAAGAATAAAAATACCCAATTTATGCAGACAAGACTGTTTGGGGACCCCAGTATGCAGAAATATTCAAACACACCATTTTTAGAATAGGCAAAAATAACACATTTATACTGCATGCAAACATCAGCATAGTTTTCCACAAACTGCACATGATTATCATAAAGTGAGTATGTCTGTAAAGGGCAGACTCGTGGGTACCCATAGAACCCATTTTCATTCACATATCTTGAGCTCAGATGTCAAGAGGCCCTTGAGAAAATGGCCATGCCAGTTTTTCCCTGCCCAAATTTAGCCATGACATTGTTGGTACCTGGTTTTCTAGTTTAATATGACATCAGTATCTTCACTCTAGCTCTTAAACTGAGCCACTCACAGCCTCTGAAAGACAGAGGGTACATTTTGATGCTAATAATTGTACTTATGTATTGAATCCAGTGCTTGAAGTGGAGTATTTTCACAGTGTGGTATTAAACTTTGACTCAAGTGAAGGATCTGAATTGTTCTTCTATCACTGGATATTTCTCAACACTAATGTGTCAAATATTTCACTGTCCCCATTATCATTTCATCCCAACATGCAGCCTCACACTGCCCCCCACTGGTGCAATGACAGGAAACACTTGTCGAAAGAAAGAACTGAGTCAATGGACTACAGAAGGTCTTCCTCACAAAGGGCTGAGAAATGGAGCTCTTATATATAGAAGTTGTATAACATAGTATTATATTAGGTTTTCCATATGGGAGTGTGATGCGTTCAGGCTTTGTATCTGCTGAGGTGCAGCAGCTATCTATCAGTGCCCCCTTGCTGCTGTGTATACAAAAGGCTGACGCGTGTCAGCTCCCCCTCACTGCGCACGAGCCTTTCTCCATCATCCCACTCAGCGGACATTGACAGCAGGGCACGTGTTTCTTCACACCTCACACACACAAATGGCTGCACAGACGGAGACACTGAAAGGTGAAGGGGTTAAGAGTCTGAAGCAAGTTTTTATCGATAAGAAGCTAAGGAACCAAACTGAACTATTATTGGATTCTGAAGAGAAAACAAACAAACCTTATTGACATCATACCATTATTATTTAGTCCTGCTGGACTAAAACGGTACTTCTACGTTATGCTCCTCACTTAGCGGGATACAAAGTAGATGAGGACACAACATCTAAAGTAATCAAATACACAATTCCCCATGGAAATATATGCCAAATAGGCCAATCTCTCACAAGAACTGTGTTTTTATTCTACAGCCCATACTAAGAAAGAAAGTGACCATATGGCTGGAGTTTGGTTGGAGTTTGCTGAAGTGTGACTTCGCACCTGAACACCGTGGCGCATGGAGACACTTGGGGGCGCGTCAAAGTACAATTTGGCACCGGCTGCAGGGCGCTGATAAATAGGAGGTTCCTGCCCTCAGTCGCTCACATTCTCTGAGGACTTTACGCAGGACTAACCACTACAAGGAACCATGGAGGCTCTTAATAGCAACGGTGGATTAACTTCTGCTTTTTCTGGAGGCGATGTTTCTCAGCAGTCCGGTCCCATGTGGAGACCATGGACTGGAGCAGAGGACAGAACTGGGGCACACCGGGTGAGTTTGAATGACTCGATTTTTTTTTAGGTTCAAACATGCGTTTTTAGTAGGCTCGTTTAACAGGGTCGCTTTGTTTTAACTTTCAGGCTCACGGAGAACTTTCTGCTGCGCAACAGCCCAAAACTCACCAGGTCGTCCACCCAGTGAAGTAAGTAGATTTGATGAATTTAATGATCTTTAATTCTTATGTAAATTATTTCTTTTTATTAATTTTGTTCTCTTTTTAAAGGTTGTACTGGCCCAAATCGAGATGTTTCGATTATCTGTACCAGGATGCAGAGATGCTGCTGCGCAACTATCCGGTCCAGGCGACTATTTGCCCGTACGAGGACTCCAGCAGCGATGAAGACAGCGATGATGAAGAGGAGGAGATGGAGAAGGAGCTGAACTGAAATGTGGCCCTGTCAAGCCTCTGAACGAACTGCTGCATAATGTTATAATATATTTCTTTTAAGTTATTATTGTAAATAAATGTAAATAGCCATTTTTTCACTTCTATACCAAAAAAGAATGTGAATACTTAAGTTATTCCTCAATCATGTCTACCTCTTTTGTACTTTGCTGAGAATTGCAATAAAATGCATGAAATGATGTCGTTGTCTGGGGCTTCATTATTAATTTGAGTTGGGTTTTTTTTCCTGTGGTGAGTGAGTTATTACATACCTGAATAGTGAGTTGAGTTTTTGAGAAAAATATTTACTTTGCATAATCAAATATATTTTTGTCATATTATTTATTGGAGCTTACAGACTCATTTTAGTTACTTTATGTACTATGGGGGTTATTATAGGGCATTACAAGGTTGTTATAGGTTGTTATATCTGACGCACCGCCTGCTTGTGGCTGAACAGCTCTTTTCCCATCGATAAGTGCAAATGTGCTAAATGCGCCATTTCCTGCGCAGTGTCGCCTGAAGAAGTGCGGAAACTGCGTGACACGTGGAAGGTGTCAACCAACCGTGTCAGGAGAGCAGAAAGATCTCGGGGTGAGATAGTCAAAGGGAAAACATTTGTAGTGTAGTAGACTTCCACTGAACCTATACCAGCTTAGACAAAAATCACTGACACAGTCAGAATATTTAAGTTCAGAGTGTTTGATAAGTTTGTCTAATTAGTATTCTCTTCCTCTACATCAGGACGTACCCTTTAGAGATGTGGGTTTGCCACCAAAAGATTTATGCCATACAATAAAGAGATTTTTCTTTCCTCCACTCACAGTATGGAACATGAAAGAATGAATATCAGAAATACTTTATTGATCCCCAGTTACAGTTGATCTTATGTATAAGCATGAAGAAATACAAGAAAACAAACAATAACAAACCAAGACAGAACAGTCAGGGTGGATGATGTGCACATTAATTAGGCAGAAAGATGGTGCTGGGCCTCTATTGACCCTATACATGCTGTGCATTATGTATTGAAAAAAATTAAGTTTCTGGAGGAGAATCCCGTGATAAGGTACTGATGCAGGACTTCATCATGTATTTCCCACCCTACATACTGTATATACACAAATATACATACAAAGATATATGTGCATGTAGGTTTATCTGCATATACTTACCTTGTGTTTAGTGGTAGAAGTTACACGTTGCTGAAAAGAAGAAAATGATAGAGTCACAACTCAGCTGTACCAGGCACAGAATGTGTTTTTGAATGAGAGTGAAGTAAGATAAGATAAGATATTCCTTAGTCCCACTGTGGGGAAATTTACAGTGTACAGCAGCATAGTGGATAGTGCAAAAACAGAAGCTAAACAAAGGTAGATAGACATCAAATATGACAATTTTAATAGAAGGGAATTAAATAAAATGGGAACAATATAAACAAGGTGAAATATTATAAATAGGAACAACATAAACACTATTGACAGTAAACAGACTATTGCGCAAGTGGAAAATAGCTACTGCATGGTTACTGTGATGAAGTTTCATCTGACAGTATTGCACAGTATGAGCTGAGATTTACACCTGAGCAGTACTGATATTACACAGTCGGCGTACAGTATAGTGCAGTTATTGTCAGTTTTGGTGCGTATGTATGAAATTGTATATAAAGTGTAAAGTATTTATAATGAAATACACACGCTACACGTGATAGCTTTTTTGGTTCTGACACTTTCCTTGGTGTCCTCCTATCTTATTATAACTTGTGAACTTTGGTGACCTTTGCACAGTTTCAGGCTTTCCCAGGAGCTGGTGCCAAGTTGGGCGTGAAGAATACACACCTGAGGGGTGAACGCTGTTCGGTCTATGGTTGACCTCTGCGCTCACCTGTCACTAACTGCCATGTACCCTCGCTTTGCCTCTGAATCCACCAGCCTGTAATAATAACTTACACCTATCAGGTTTTAATAGTGAATATAAGAGTTACAATCTTTATAAATCTTCCTTTACCTATACCTTTGTAAATCAGAATTATCCTTTAGAAGTTATCATTTTCTAAGCAATTTAAACTCAAAATCACATGTTCATGACTGAAAACTTTTTTGAAATGTTGTAATGAATTTATTCCATTCTTCAGTGAATTTACAATTTCCAAGATTTCTGATCTCTACTTTATTTTATTCTATTTCCTGTTTTATAGGTATTTTACATTTTTTATAAATATATTCCTATATTTTTATGTACACTTTATAAAAATGTACACACAATTTTGTAACTGTGCTGCTGTAACAACTGAATTCCCCCACTGTGGGATCAATAAGGGTCTATTCTATTCTATTCTTTTATTATTTTGTGAAAACTCATTTGGAGACCATGACTGCTGACCTTCCCCCCGTGAACTTTGACTGGTGTGATCACAGACACCAGAGAGAGGTGACGAAGTGTGGCTGTGAGATAGTCAAAGGGAAAACATTTGCAGTAGACCTCTGATGACACTACCAGCTTTGGACAAAAATCACTAGCAAATTCAAAATATGTGATTTTGACTTGAAATATTCTGTCTATCCATCGCCACAGATTCTCCAGAGATGTGGGTTTGAAAAGATTTTTGCTATAAAAAGTGTTTTCTTTCCTCCACTCACAGTATGAAACAGGAGGGAATGAGTATCAGAATCTGAAATACTTTATTGGTCCCTGTGGGAAATTGTTGGTAGATGTGCTGCATAGCTTGATTGTAAACCACAAAAATGGTTTATGACCTTTTTTTAGAATAGATGTTTTGACTCATTGCATATTGCAGGTGATCATGATGCTCTTCAGTGTTTCTGTTAACTACAGGAAGCACTCTTACACACAAACACACAAACTCTTACAGACTATTATTATTTATGTAGTTATTAAACTTACTTCTTAACACTATTATAATTTCCATTCATTTATATATGTATTGATATATTTCTCTCTCCCCGTCCTCCTTGGGCATCCCTGCTCATGCATCTGGTCACAGTTATTCACATATGGATATTTTGACACACTTACACATACGTGCAAACATTTGCAATGCTTCCACTAACAAAAACAATCAAAAATCTGTACTATATTCAAATCATAACATGTTTCATATGTCTTGTGTTAATGTTTGTATATTTCATGTTACATCTTTGTCTGTATAACTTGCCACCTGTTTGTATTTCATCACAATGAATTAAAGAGAAAAAAAATCTCCAACGTAAAAGATAAATAAAATTGTATGCCGTCTGTGCTCGACATAGACAGTATATCATCATGTAAGTTATAAACATACACATTTTGCATTTCTGTCTCAATGACTTGAACTCTTCAACTCACCCTGGTACCCACCGTTCAGGCCTTTACCGTGGGAACCCTTGGGATCATCTCAGGGTGTTTGGCAGGGTGCAAAGCTCTCACACCTTATTAACGTGAAACACGGTGGCCTCTGACCGCCACTGAACTACTGACCTCCACTGCTGTATTCTTCTAATTACAAATAAGACCTTTATGAGAAATGAACAAACTGTTTTTTTGTTGACATTTTAATTTTCACACCCACATTATTACAAAAACTCAAGTATGACGACTGTGGAGGCGTAAAGCAACAAACAAGGTTGTACTGAGTGTTTTCCAGAGCAAGAGCTGATGGGTACAGGCGGGTACTGAGCATCCAGATCAAACTGAATATTCATATGCAGACCTGACATTAGGAGTTGCTGATGACGCTCTGATAACCTCTTCAACCCCGGCCTGCGTGGCCGAGACTTTCCCAGGCCCGAGTGTCAGAGCTGCTGCCTTCAGGAGTGTCACTTAACTTGGGTGTGAAATTTACTCACCTTCAGAGTTAAATATAAAACCAGCTAGGGACCGATGCCCTGTCTGATGAACTTATAACCTTCACCGCACAAGCTTCAGGTCAACGCAAACATTTATTTATTTATTTTTAGTATAGTTGATGATGACGTTGTTCATACTTACAGTAACTCCTACAATGTTTATATAGTCTACACTAAAAAAGTAAAATTGATGTAAATTGGGAAACATAAAGAAATAAAGAAAATAATGACAAAATAAAAACAAGGGTGCTGCAGTGGTTAGCCCTGTCGCCTCACAGCAAGAGGGTCATGGGTTTGAATCTGATTGGGGACCCTTCAGTGTGGAGTTTGCATGTTCTCCCCGTGTTAGCGTGGGTTTTCTCCAGGTTCTCCTGCTTCCTCCCACAGTCCAAAGAGATGCAGGTTAACTGTTGACTCTAAATTGCCTGTAGGTGTGAATATGAGAGTGAATAGTTGTCTGTCTCTATGTGCCCTGGGATGGACTGGCGACCTGTCCAGGGTGAACCCCGCCTTCACCCAATGCCTGCTGGGTTTGGCTCCAGCTGCCCACGACCCCTAACGGGATAAGCAGTTGAAGATGGATGGATGGTAGGCTAATATGATGTGATGGTATATACAGTGTAAATCTCTCTCTCTCTCTCTCTCTCTCTCTCTCTCTCTCTCTCTCTCTCTCTCTCTCTCTCTCTCTCTCTCTCTCTCTCTCTCTCTCTCTCTCTATATATATATATATATATATATATATATATATATATATATATATATCACTACTTGTGTACATAACAGTTCTGTCTATTCCTCATGTTTATTTGTCCAGCTTTATTGTCCTTGTCCCTTAAGCCGTTATTTCTATTTCTATGTAAGTACATTATGAGGGATGTATGAAACCAGAGTCAACTTCCTTGCATGTCTATACTTGCATCTTGGCAAATATCTGATTCTGACTCTGATTCTGAAATCACACATGCAGCGGTAGATTGCTGAAAATAAGAAAATGACACAGAGTCACAGCGCTGTAGCTGTACAGAGCAGTTTCAGACACAGAATGAGTGTCAGTGAGTGTAAATACACATGCTACATGTGAGAACAATTTTAAATGACATACTTTTTTTTTACCTTTACATGCTGGCCTATACCAGCATAACTTTGTGAACTTTGGTGAACTTGAACAGTTTCAGCTTTTTCAGGCACATGCTGCCGTTTCCCAGGAGCTGGTGTGAAGTTGGGCGCGAGGAATATAACACAATGTACTGTTCAGTCCCACGGTTGACCTCTGCACTCACATGTCACTAACTACCATACAGCCTCTCTGAATACACCAGCCCACAATAATAAGTTATAGCCAGGTTTTAGTATATATACAATACAAAGAGATGGATATCAATCTCCCCCTGTTCAGTCTGTCTACTTCAGATCAACATCATCCTTTAAAAATGATAATTTTCTCGGCATTTTTCTTACAAAATATCTTAATTTGGTGCCACTCAAAATGGAGTTATTCACGATTATGCAATAAGATTGTCACCGAAGATGTTGCTTTTTGTAAGGAAAGCTCGTTTGGATAGTGTGACTGCTGGCCTGCCCCCATGAACTTAGACTGGTGTGATCACAGACACCAGAAAGAGGTGACGGAGTGAGACTCTGCTGAGGCTGAACCTAATGCAGCAGCTTCTCACAGTCACACCTCTGCTTGTCACTCCGGACAGAGCAGGGCTTGTTGTTGTCAGACTGGTTTTCATTGTGGGTTTGTCCATTTATATGGTTGGCTCTGTTTTCAAAGGTGGTTCACTTGTAAACCAAAGGGAGGCGCTGTGTTTCTGCTCATGCACATGTTTGTGCATGTAGACAGGAAGTGCTGCTTTGTTTAGTGTAGTAAATTTGTTTAGTGTAATAAGTTTGTTTGGTGATACAGAATGTTTTTGCTCTGCATCTATGAATTAAGTGATTCACCGTGCACTGATGGCTAATGATGGAGCAGAACAGTAAGTACTGCCTTTCTCCAACTTTAATGATGTTTGCAGTGGATGTCAGAAGATTATTTGCGGGTACAGGCATTATTTCAAAAATACTCTCAAAGTGGTGACATAGTGGATATTAAATACAGTGTTGTGGTGTGGCTGGGATGCAAACATCTACTGCCAAACAACCTGTTTGGTAATATTTTTCAGCTAGTGTGTGTGCACACTGGTGTCACCAAACTGTCAGCAACTCAACAGTAGTAGTATACAAAGTATAACCAGCACAACTAAAGTTCCCGTTTATTTTGTCTTCTTCTTTATACTGAAAAACTGAAAACATCCCGACAGGGTTTATATTCACTGCTGGTGTTTCCCTTTGACTGGCGAAACAGATATTTAGAGGTACACAGTACAATGAGTGCACCTGACCAACAGGTGGGGCAAGAGAGCCAAAAGCCAGATTCATCTGTTTTTGGGCCCAGTGATGTAACTCCGCATCTCTGCCACTTGGGGGCGGTGTTGCACTGGAACAGTAACCAGTGTTTTTCAATTATAGGACCTACACAATTCAAACTCCACATTATATATAAAAGATGAGGATTTTGGATGGTTTAGCATGTGACTTTTTAAGAAAAATAAATACAGACACAGATAATTAAATATTAAGTTGCTTAAATGTATTTATTTTGTGTTTCAAAACACAATAAATGTCTGTAATTTGTTGTGCTACAAAATGGCATACAATATTTCCCATTCCGCTCCAGTGCAGTAGTCAAATTTTTTATAAAGAAATAAATTTCAAATGAAGTAAGTTGTGTTAACCATGAGTAGATCCCTGGCAGGGTTTAATTCTGTCAGTGGGAAATACAGTGTCAAGAAATAAAAACATAAAAGCTTATTATGGATTATTATTATTATTATTTATTCATTTTATTTTATTCATTTCATTATTTTTTTATCGTCCAAAATGTGTAACTCATAAAACAGAACATATTATCTATTTACAGAACATCATATTCATATTACTCTATATTTTATTAGATTGCTTATTTATAACTTGAATTTTAGATTTATATTATTCACAAATTGTCTCTTGTTTCAGTGTAATTTATTGATGTTATAAATCCTGTCATAGCACTGTACATAAGATATTGTAACAGTGTGATTAAGCAGCAACATGACTGAGCAGCAGTTTTTGCTGTAATGAGATAAAGGACAAGAAACATAAATCTGTCAGTGGAGTGAACGCCTTCATAGGAGAGAAACCACAGAGTTGCTCTGCTTCCTCTCAACATAAACATTCTGCCTCACGCCGCCGTCTAAGAGATATAGCTGTTGTGCTTTTCTACACCTTGTTACCTCGCCCCTCCACTTAAATAGTTAGTTTGGTCTCCTCTCTCTGAGATGTGTGCAGTGGAGATAATTACAATTTCAGCAACGTTTGCCAGGTGATTACCTCATAATCCCCTATTTCATTTGATAAGTCACGCATTGATTTAACTCCGAGTTGGACCTAATGGAGTATCTTTTCCACCGCCACAGTGATTTGTATGCTGGGGCGAAAGGACAACGGCGGATTGGAGGCAGAAAAACAGCCGCTCGCCATTCCTGTTCACTCAAGATGAGCAACGAGAAGGCGAGTTTAATCACAGCAACCTGAATGTGAACACTAAATCACTGCAATGGCTGATACAGTAACGTGTGGTGGTGGTGGTTAGGATAGTTCCTCTCACATAAAAGCTCCCTGTTTCTTTTTTATATTCTCTCCTCTTGCAGGCGGGGAGGGGGATGGAGTGATGACAGATAAGAAGAGAGACCTGCTTGGTATTCACCTGTCTCTCTGGATCAATAAAGGTAATTTGGGCTGATTCCTCCCTGTAGGCCTCTTAGCAGACAGACGGGGAGAGGGGTCAGCCACTGCTGAGCTGCGGGGAGCTGGAATAACTTAGAAACACACTCTGCAAATTACTGCCTCTGTTTGAGAATCTCTCATTCAGCTATTCCTCTGCCATGACGGGAGTGATGCAGAGACAAATGTGACTGAAGGTAATAAAGGACATACTGCTATGGTTTTTAGACGTCTACATGTTTGGACATACAGTATCGTGTTTGGAAGAAGTGGCTAATTTATATATGGCGGCTGCCTTTTAACCACCTTTTCTGGCCATTCTGCATTGTTTTTTTTTACTTGTTATTTTTTAACTAATAATAATAATAATAAATGCAAAAAGCATTTTTTATGTGAGGGCAAATAAAATATAAAATAGTAATAATGAAATATAATAAAATAAAAGAGAAGAATAGAGAAATATAAGTAAAATAAAATAATTTAAAAACAAAATAAAAAATGTATTAAAATAAAGAAAATAACAACCAAACAAACAAACAGACATCAATCATAATCACAATCAGAATCATAATAAATACATAATATTTTTTCTGTTTTTAATTTTTTTTTACATATTCTTTTTTTGCTTTATTTTATTTTTATTTTTTAGTTTGGGCCTTGAAGCAATACAATATAATAATAAAGTAGATATTATATATATAGATTTAATAATAGTATATAATAATAATATTTCAGTCCAGTTTTTTAATTAATTTATTTTATTTGTACTTATTTTAATACTACTACTACTACTACTACTACTACTAATAATAATAATAATAATAATGATAATAATCATAATGATAATAAGTGAGTGGAAAATAAATTGAAAATCATTATTATTCATAAACTCTGCAATTTTCCAAACTTTTCCCCATGAAAAAAAGGACCTAACTTTCACCTCTATCCTAACCTTAACCTGAAAAAAAAGAGAGGGAAACCAAAAGTTTCGTCATGACTATCAGTTTTCACATTTTCAACTTTTTGGAAAAAGCTGTGATGTGCTACCAGACTGGTCAAAGAGGACCTATAATAGCCATGAAGCCCGAAGGAGGATTTTGAAGGTGGGAGCTGGGCATTCACATTCACAGGTCAGGCGTCATAAATTACCATGGAAACAGGGGTGTCAGGTTGAATGAGAAATAACTCCCTGATGCAAGATCATGGCATGAAATCTTGCATTGTTTTGATCCTTTAGGGTTTGATTAAACCTCATCTGTTCCCACTCTGCTGTTATAATTCACTAAAAACCTTTTAGTTTTTCTTGCATTTCCTTTTGTTTTATTTTTTTTCACATTCCTGATCGCAGCCCCTGCCATTCGGTCTCTTGGGGCTGCAGCAGGTCTCATAGTCAGTCGGTTATAGGCATGAAGGATGCCGTCCGTCATGTGGGGTCACCAGTCTGAGAGGAATGCTCCATGTCAGGGGTGGAAGGGGTGTCCCGAGGGAGACAAAAACTCCACAAAGACCGAACCCCACCTTCTGGCCAATCACTGCTGCCTACATGTCCTGCTTATGTGGGGCATTTCATCAAAGTCCACAAGTGTGCACCGCACCTGCGCTCATCGTCTCACTCACATACTGTATATTCTCATGCAGGCTCAGTGTTGTGACCTCGTGCTCACATGTTACCGAGTGCGCTCATGCTCTCTTTTTTTTTCCCCCACACTGCCTCATATAAAAAGGGTGCAATGTTGACTGCAGACGGTGCAAAATTGTGTGTTGATGCAGAACAGAGGTGAATGAGGATGTTGGTGCAAACTATGGCAAATCTCTTTGAGTTTTCATGCACTGAAAGTAATAGTTTAGGTGTTTTGAAGTGTGATTGTATGAGCTATCCATAGGCGTATTACTTGCCCCCAGTTTAGATAAATAGACAGTACCTGCACTAGAGCAAAGCAGTACAGTGCTGTGGATGGGAATGGCAGAAAAATGAATTTTAGCCTCCAAAAAGTAAGACTCACCTAAAAAAAATCAATATCAGTTTAAGTGTATGCTATATTTAGAATATTTTCACTGTTTTATCATGCCATCAGACAGCCCTTTCCTTCTTCTTTCAGATGGGGAACTGAACTCAAAAAAATCCCTGAAATTTTGCTTGGTAGGATGTCTTGAAATGTAATAGTTTGGCCTTTCAAGACAGAAAGAGAAATTAGCTGGGGAAACTCATTTTGAGCTAGTTCACTGATATTGGGAAGTGTTGTGTGTCATGATTAGCCTGTCATACTCAATTAACAATCAATCAATCAACTCTATTTTTTTAACTTAAGTTATTCAAGATGCATTGTCAAAAACAAGTCCTGTTCTCATTGAAATGTTACTTGTTTGGTGGATGTGTCTTACATTAAGTGTTATTTTAATAATATGTTAAAAATACTTGGTAAGATTTTGTGTTTTTTTTTAAGTTTAAATCAGTTAAAAATGAAGTTCAAATTTACAAGTTTAGTGGCGGTGTGAATACCTCATAAACATTATAAAGCATGTAGTCATTTATATGTAAAACATATTATAGGATTTTACTACAACATACAGTATGGAGGATGAAACTGGTGCCGTGATTTTACATACATGTCTCCCGTCTAATACATCAAGTGTCTTGCAGAAATTAGATTAATACTCTACTTTTGCTTCCCACATCCAACTATCAAACTTCAATTATCTTTCAACATCATTAATTGTTTCTGGAGGAAGCACATATTGATAGTCCGACGTGTGCAGAACAGTTTGAGGCCGACTAAGCTGACAAGTCATTTCCATTCTAGTACCCTGACCTAATCACCATATCTTATTATCATTCACATGAAAACACTAATTACAAAGGCAGGGTGAACCTGATTTATGCTAATGGAAACGTGAATATGCGACGGATGCATTAATCTAGAGTATAGGACCCTGCGCTGGTGTTAACTGTGATTAGCATGTGATTACCATAGCGCGGGTTATATCTACTGGAAGCCCTGCGTCTGATGGGCTCGTGAAAATCTCTCTACTCACTGGCAGGGAATGAGACTGTGACTCTTGACGGCATGAGGAAATAATGTTAATAATACAAAATGAACAATTTTGATTGTTTTCCTCTAAACAAAAAATATGTAATTAGCAGCAAGTCGATGTGAACATTTCCTGTTTTAGAATGAGTTTAGCAGCTGAAACATGAGGACATTAGAGCTTTTAGTCGTAGGTGGTTCAGAGGATTAGGATGGAAAAAACAAAAGAGTACCAGAGAAATGTGCTCAGAGGTTAGTTCACCCAAATTACAAGAATGTGTGTCAGAGGTATATCAAAAATTTCAACCACAGCATCTCCTTTCAGAGAGATTGTCCATATTCAACATTTCCTCATCCAGTGATTTGTATGATATCTTAAGAAAAGTTATTACTCATTCTTGTTGCATTTTTCTATGACCATCCAGCAGCATGTGTCAATTTCAGCTCATTACACGCATACAGTCTTTTTAAAATAAACTTCACGGGAAACAACTTGGTCACGTTTAGGCAACAAAAATAGTTAGGTTTAGGAAAATATTGTGGTTGTGATTAAACTAACTAAAGTCGTGTAACTTAAGTTCGGAGATTACCAGACAAATAAGTCAAAGTTTGGGTTGAAATAACTACAGAAGTGATGATCTTGGCATGTTTGAATCAGATTTTTACATGAGAGGTTGGTGCTAAGTACAGTCGAGTCAGAGCTAGAGCTACGGAGCATAGACTGTATATAAGTAGTGTGTAGTCACTGTGATGTTACCTATTGGTTTGTGGCTATTTTGAAGCCTTGAGTTTGTCATTTTGGCTGTCGCCATCTTGGGTTTTTGCTACCAGAAGTGACACGAGAGGGTGGAACTAAGTACAACTGAATGCTGAAAAAGGCATTTTTAGGTGACCAAAAATGTTACAATTAACTTTTATGAACTGAAAATACACTGTGAAAGGGTTAAAGCTGTAAGACGAAAACATGGACAACTCCAAGACCAGTCAACACTGTGGTAGTGACCTGTCAATCACAATGTACCCAAGTTGGCCTGTTTGACTGTAATTGGGACCATAATTTACTAAATGAACATCATGCTGTATTGAAGAAGACTTAAAACTAGTGTTTGAGACCATAAACTCATGTTTATAGTGTTTACTGAGGTAATAAGTCAAGTGAGAAGTCGGCTCATTTTTTCATAGACTTCTATACAATCAGACGTCTTTTTGCAACCAGAGGAGTCGCCCCCTGCTGGCTGTTAACAAAGAGTGCAATTTTAAGGCTCTTCAGTATTGGCTTCACTTCTCAGACCTGGACGTTGCTGCGTGCAAAACCAAAACTTTCTGCATGGCAAGATAGCACGAGAGCAAGTATGTTTTTATGTGTGTTTTTTGGGGGGGGGGTTGTCCATTTAAATTCAGTCTAGAGCCCACTCCTTCCTACTGATGACATAACTTGTCACAAATATATAATTTCACTTTTGAAAAAAAGCAAAGTTTCCTGAAACAGCTGGGCACTAATTTTTTAGCAAATGTTGCTCAAACAAGAGTAAATAGTGTATTTGCTGAGGACTCTTTTCAGTCGTGGATTAATACACATTTGTAGTGACTATTTATGGAAATAGTGACAGTGTATGATGTAGCCTGGAAGTTTATGGCAGATGAATGAGTTATATCAGGCTTTTGCTACAAAAGCATTACTTGTTGTTTTCATAGGATTTGCTACTAACTTGCACATCACAGACTTTATCATGTTGTCATATAAAGTATTAATCAAAGGCTTGTTATCCAGAAACCAGACATGTGGATGTGTTGAAGGCAGATTGCAGGTGTCTCCCAGTGGCAGTCCCCTGCGCCATCTGTTCCTCCGGGCGGACCACCTCCACACAGCTTCTAGTGGACAGGAGGATGCGTTTGTTTTGGGAGACATGAGAGCACAAAGAGAGGGGGGCCCATCCTTCTATCCCTGCTTTGATCCCTCCATTGATAGGACCCAGGCGTGGCCCTCTCTCTCTTCGTCCCCCCCGGCTTGTGCCTTGCCTGGATGGCTGGTCTGACGGCTGAGACTGGGGGCTGGCGAGCCCCGCACTCCAGCAGAATGAGTCTATTGACGAGGCAACAGATTGGCTTTGAGTGTACCTGATGGTTATCCCCCTCTTCTCCCCGTTGGTCCCCCCCTCTCTCTTTCACCCAACCAAAGACAATCCCTGCATCTCTATGTTTCTAATCAAACTGCCAGTGTGTAGTGGATTTAAGAGAGTGGCAGAAGCCATTGTTAGATAATCTGTACCAAAAAGGAGAGGTGATGTTAAGTGCGGCCCTTTTCTTAGTCAGGATTAGGCTTGGTTTTTCTCTGTTGGCCCTCTTTGGGTAATGCTTTTGGCTCGAGTAGCAGCCTGGCAGAGACAGAACAACTCTGTGACGGGCACTAAACCAGCCAGCAGGCTGAGTGAAAGTGTGTGAGGGAGCATGTGTGTGTGAGAAGTTTGTATGAGGGTGGATTCGTCATTAGCAGAGCAGGGGGTCATCTGGCTTTAATAGGTGTACTCAGGTGTTGCTTCTAGTGTCTGCAGCAATGGTGTTGTTTGCTGTTGGGAATCAGATCCTGGCTCTTCCCTTCCCCCTCTGCCCTCCCTCTGCCCTGCTCCGGTCCCTCTGCACCCCGGCTAATACCAGGCTCATTACACCGCTATCGATCGGCCCTCGCTTCGCACCAAAGGGCAAAGAAGTCCTCTCATCCCTTTCTCTCTTTTGTCATTCTTTTCCCCTCTTATACCCTTTTATAATCTGCTCTCTTTCCCCTGTGCCCTTTCTCCTCCACTGACATCATACATACTGCTGTTTCCTCTCTGGCAATTATGTTTCTGTCCAAAAGAAATGAACATTTCAAGAATCTAAGAGTACATGGGTGAGAGGCACAACCCAGTCAGCACATGAGGAAATATCTGCATTGAAGCAACTTGTTTGAGGCTTTGTTTTTGTGGTGTTGTTTAGGTCATCCTGTGTGCAGCAATGTAGAGACAACTATTTTAGACAAATACCGATCCAAGAGGAAGAATCCTCAATGACCCCCAACCCTCGCTCATCTCCCTCCCCCGCTGTCCAACCCCCGGCTCTCCCGCGCCGTCACGCTTCTTACTCTCATTTTTTTCTTTATCTCGCAAGAGATTTGGTGTCTTGTAAAATAACACCCAATTTATTATCCAAATCTCTGTAGAAGTATGCAGCCATGTGTGGGCTGAAGTGTAAACACTGTGAGCTGGCTGTGAATGAAAGGCAGGTCTTAAATTACAACACGTTCTGGTGTAGTGTGCAGGGGTCGCATCCGACAGCAGATTTGCTTGCATATGCATTACGTGTACGCATTGCATTTGCACACATGGGTAAAATGTGGAATTAAGGGAAATGTAGTCTGTCATTAGCAACATTTTAGGGGTCATTGCTAGAAAGGTATTTTCAATCTATGTCCTTAAGATGCTGGATTTTCACTTGTAAAGAGATGAGAAGACTCCTTCAACAAGTTTAATGCAGTAACATAATTCCACTAAATCCTAATTCGCTCAGTCAGTCAGTCAGTTTAGCAATATTAACACAATTAAACCATCTTTTTCCATGACTGAATACCTTGATAATGATAGTGCATATGTATTCAGGGTATGGTGAATGGTGTTTCTGGACAGTATCTGCAGATATGAGATTTTTAAATTATTATATAATGAAAAACAGTTTGAGTAGATACAAACATTTCATTGCAGGTACAATAGATACAGCAATACAACCTTAAACATCTAACCCTCATCCTACCAGCCTATTAACATACAAAGACTACTGACTGGGGTCCTTGGGGACCCCAAGAATAAGCTAGTGAAACACGCATCATAGTAAAATCTTGACTTATTTCTTCTCAGAACATTATTAGTTATGTAATTAATGTCACCTGAAGAAAAAAATATTAAAACGATTATTATTATTTTAGGAACGTTACACTTAATTTGCGTATTGTGTAAAACGGAAATCGTCAAAAAAGTTCAACATGATGGAGTGCTACCTAGAATAGTGTGTGGTACTTTACATTAGGAAAATGGCAAAATTTGATTCATCTTTTCATTTTGTATCAATTTTAACAGCATAAACTGCAGTTGGGTACTTTTGACCGGGGACATTAGGACTCCAATACATTGGTCTATTTAAAAAAACACTGAATAAAACAGAAACAGGAAACAATGATGAAGTCATCAGGAATAATTTGATTGACATAGTCATAAAAAAATTGCGATGATAAAATAAAACACCTGTGAGATATGGTAAAAATATACCTCTGGGGTCTGCGGGGACGCCAGTCGGTAGGATGAAGGTTAAGTATCACAGTCATGATAACAACAATCTCAAATATTTTCCAGGCTCATAACAATACTTATACTATATGCCAGCTGTCTGTACTATGGTTTCATTTGTTTCAAAATTATTTTGATTAAAAGCCATCATTAGATTATTTTTAAAAAGTCCTCTGTGAATTCCACTTAAAAAATTATTTGCTTATCTGTTTTTTTAAGCCTGGAACCATGAGTGAAATTACTTTGAAAGACTTTCATTTAATTTAAGAAAACAATATTTCTAAGCTTAATTTTACGTTATACTTAACATAATCGTTTTTGCAATGATTTGCAAATTTCTGCTTCAGCCTGAATAAAAACAGTTTTTTTAAGACATACCAAAATGTGTCTGCAACATGCAACAAAGGCCTTCTCTTTCTGTTGACAGCATTTATTTGCATTTCTTCAGCTACAGTAACTCAGCGAGGGGTTGTCTGTCCTCTGACCTCACAGCTCACAAGCTGCATCGCCTGTTTAACCATAATTGCTTGCATACCATATTACACCATACTTCTCGACTCTGCATTTACATCCTCTGGCACCCTCCTTCAGTGACTTCACCCAGTCTTACAGTACAGCTCTCTAAGAGAGGACTGTTCAGAGGTGCTGCTGGGTCTCCTGTAGCTATAACCAGGTTGGCTACCTCTGACCCCCCGCTACCTCTACGTCTTTGTTTCACGGCTGACAGACGGAGTGCCAGAACTCCTCCAGCTCGGGTGATTTATGACCAGCAGCTGCTTTTGCAGCCCATGACCCACACAGCTGGGTGTCAGATGTGGTCTCCCTGTAAGCAGAAACTTATCTGGCAACCCAACATCAGTCGAAGGAAGGCTGGACAGAGAGAGGGGGTAGGGGGTGAGGAGGAGGAGGAGGAGAACCAAGTGGTAGAAAGATGGAGCGGCAAGACGGATTGTAAGAAAGAAAAAGAAGGAACGAGAGGAAGCAGATGAGAGTTGGCAAGATGGAGAAATAGAGCTGAAGAAAAAAACCCTGAACATGTGAAGAGGAAGTCCTGACACAGAAAAAGTGTGACATGTGGCTCAAGACAATTGATTTAAATGCACCAGCTAAGCTCTGCATTGATTTCTGCTGGTGCAGAGAAAGCAAAATGTTTGTATTATTTCATAAGCCAATTAGCAGCAAGGAGACTCCTCTCCCTTTGAGCCTATTGACCCACAGTCTGTGGCTGCAGCTTTATTGTCTGGGGGGCGCTCTATAAAAGATCAATAACAGGCGAGTGATTGGATTATGGGCTAATCAATGCATTGTACTAATATATCACCAGAGTGATTACAGAGCACTGGCTAATAGGAGGCCTTAGAGAGCTGTAATGACATCACACCCCTGCTGGCGCTCGGGAGGAAACAGCGCATCTCAAACAAAGTGCGAATGAAATTATTCATGTGTATGTGCGTGTGCAGGTGCATTTCACATGTGTACATATCGCTGGCTGTTTATATGTGAGTGCAGGGGGTAGCGTGGGGGTAGATGATGGGTTGATTTTCTTGATTCTTCAAACAGCTGAAGAACAGTTACTACCAGATGGTGCGTGATAGCTTGCTTAGAAGAGGCCATCATCAGATTCCTGCTGCAGCATAGTGACGGGGCTCCATTCTGACGCTGGGCTCGCTGCAGCAACATATGTGGAAGCTGTGAGAATGGTGGCGTTGAAAGATACGCTGCTCACAACCTCTGCAGGCTTATTTCTTAACCCATTTGTGCCTGCAACTGAAATTTTTGGCGGAAAAGTGAATTTTTTTTGTAATTACACAATATCTAGTCTTTGGGTACATGGGACTCAAATACTAAATATCATGTAAGAAAATGGCTGTATCTCAGAAGTAGCACAATCAAGTATGTGGTATCTATGAACTCAGAGCAAGTTGAATATCAAAAATATGCACATATATGCAATGTAAAAAAGTTTGTCACATTTTTTCAATTTCTTAAAAAAATCCTGACCGACTGTGTGATTTTTTTTTCATGTGATCTAAAAATGTCAAAGTTGTGCTGTTACTTGCCAAAAGTATGTCCAGTCAATTTTTTGACTGATCACAGCAAATGTTGCAGCATTTTTTTCTGATCGTACTAAATAGTCTTTGGGCACAAATGACTTTGTAATATTTTGTTGCATTGTGGCTAATCAGAGGGTGTCGAATGCTTTTTGTAGTATTATTGTTTTGTGTAAATTAATATAGAAACTGTGTAAACTCTATTTGTGGTGGTAAATTACAGCCAGATGTTTCATAATAACAATGATTCAGATTTTGTTCATGATGTTCAGTTTCTAGAAGAGCTAACATCACAGAGGCTCTGTTGTGATCTTTTTTTCTTCATCAGCGTAGTCATAGTTTCACTTATTGGACATTGTGGATATTTATTTATTTATTTAATTATTTTTTTGAGATTTCTCCTTTATTGAGAGCGGCAGTACTTTAAAGGGGGACACAGAGGGGACGATATGGAGCAATAGGCCCCAGGATGGATGTGAACCCGGGGCTGCTGCAGCAAGGACTCAGCCTTAGTAGTACTCTACCAAGTGAGCTACAGCAGCGCCTCAGGAGACTTTATTTTTTTAAATACAAATTTGTTTCCTGTGAAAACCATGTTTCTCCAAAACATCAGTTTTCATCTTATTGACAGTGTTTTTCAGCCATTCCAATGTGTTTTTAAATTGTTTATTTTAGAGCGTAAGACTATTTTTTCATAAAGACACACTTAATCCCCGAAGTTGACCAATTTTGGAGACAAAACTCCCAATTTATCCCCAAACATGTGGCCAAAATTTGAGGATAAAGAAAAAAAAAAATGACATAAAGGACCAACGGCAAAAAGCAGCCAGCTTGTGAAGTCGTCCATTGTCTGCTTGACTGAGAGGAGAAACGTGACTGGCAGGCTAATCTTGTTAGACACTCAGCACCAGAATGCCAGAAAGTAATGATGTAATGATAATGATGAACCTTTTCACAAGTAATTATCTGTGTTTATCAACACGTGTCAGGCCATTTACTATAATTGAGTGAGCAATAGCCACCAATCTCGTCACTCTCGTCAATCTCCTCTCGTCACTGCCTTTAATTACTTCCCTGATTTGCAGTGTTTAAAAGTTTAAGTCTCACTGATAACAGAAGTGTGATGTACAGTACCTGCTGCCACACATGGATGGTGAGAAAGGACAGAGCAGTGCTTCTTTAGCTAGCATTTTTCCCCCTGCAGACGAGAGAAAGTCAAATGACTGAGATGTGGTTTAACACCATAAATCCTTTTTAAGGTGTCTTTGTTTGGTTTCTTCTTAGCTGCTTTGTCCCGAGTCTCTTGCTCAAATACGAGGCAGAGACATCATCTGGTCCTGGAGACTCGCATGGGGGGAGCTTTGGTAAAGTTCCTGTTTGCTCAAGAGTTTAGGAGGCTTTTGTGTGACTGATTGTAAAAGAGCTATTACAGGATATAATAAGAAGAGACATGTTTAAAACAGGGAAGGAAAAAAATGTGGGTGTAGCCAAAGCTGCTTATAGCTATAAGTAGAAAACAAGGGTGGCTCATATTATACCGCTAGCTTTATTTATTATGTTTTGTATTAATTAATTAATTTAGTTATGTATCTGCCCAAATGTATTTAGGGAAATTAAATATATTTATTTGATTTATTTCAGCAGTTTACAAGTTTTCAGTTTGATTCTTGAGTTCCTTACATTTTGATGTATTTTGAATATTGCGTTTTGAATGAGAATACAAATTATTATTATATAGTCATAATCAAGGATGCACCGATCCGGCTTTTTCTGTCCCGATACCCAAAGTGATATCTGGGGTTCTGGGTATCGGCCGACCCCAAGTACAGATCTGATACCAGTGTTTAATTAATAAGCTGTATGCCTCACTGTGTGGAAGTTACTGGGATCACGTGTCAGGCTTGACTTAAACATTGCTGTCTTCACTTTGTAAAACAAAATTTAATAAATAAATGCATTGTTAGAAATGTATTTAATTGTTATTTAGTACACTTGGTAAAAAAAAAAAAACAAATTCAAAATTAACAGCAGTTACAATTTATGTGTAAACATTTTTAAAGGCGCTATTGATAACGACAGCATTCAGCCACTAGATGTGACAGTCTCCCTCCCCCCGTTCTATTGCGTTTGTTTCACTACAAGTCGTTGCCAGGCTCTTAATCTCAGCCATTTTCAGTATGTGTTTTTTTTTCCACGCTAACAACGCAGAGAAACAACGTTGTTTTACTGTTGACTCACAAGCCTTGTTAGACGTTGGAGCCTAATGTCAGATATATTCCACAGAGATGAACAAAACATTCATTCTGTACCCACTAAATTTTTTAAAATGAGAAATTCACAATCACAATAATTGTTTTTTGGAAAAGCCATAAGTTTATTTGTCACCTTTCTAAAGGCTCTGTGGATGTATTATTTTTTTAAAATATTTGTCTGCATAAAAATGTTATTAAGACCTTTCATGTAGTAACAAATTGGTCAAAACTTAAACAGGAATTCAAATTCCAGTATATAATTTGTAATAAATAGAACTGAACTGAATAGATTGTCTCCAGTCCTGCGATTTGAGTCAGTATCGGCCCGATATTTGGTATCAGTGCCTCCCTAGTCTTAATATGTTGCTGATTTTGTAATATCAAAATTGTCCTACAATGCATGATTAATTAAAAATACTTGTAACCACCATATGGAGGCCATTTTTCTTGAGTACTGAAACACTGACACTAGAAATGACATGCTCTGTGTGACATCGGACATGCATTATAAGTCATCTGTATCTATATGTTAAACCCTCTACTTCTTTCACATGACATGCACAGCCAGGAGCTTTGACGCTTGTTTCGCACTGCTGACAGTTCCCTGGCTGTTTAAGTGTCCGTTTAAAAGCTGCTCCCGTCCCACAGGGCTTGTCTTTTACCCGTCAGCCCTGTCGAAAGCACTAATCACCACACAAAGCTGTGGGAGTGCTCCATGCGCTTGTTAGCCTTCGTCCCAATCTTCTGCCGCTTCCCCCCTTTGACATCCACACGGGCACTTAATTCCCCCCTATTATGTTCTTATGTTTCTATAGCCTCCTAATGAGACAAGAAAGGGGAGTATCAGGTTGTGTCCATTGATGCGACGGGCCCCGGCGTGTGTTGAATGCATGTGAATGCATGTGCCGGTGCTCTGAGCCATCTGCCCATCACAGGACCATGGCGTGTAATAACAGAATCATGACCGTGGAGATCAGGGCCCTGGCAGGGAGCCTTGTATTCATGGAGCTTTAAAGGCAGCCATCCAACACTGATCAGACACGCCCAGCTCGTACCCCCCTCCCAGAGTCTTTATGTGCACCCCAACAGCCTCACGTACCCCCTGATTCCATCCTCCTGCCGCCGTGGGCCTCAGACTCCATGTTGCCAGGGGTGACGTGGCCGCCAGGGTCAGAGGTGCTTGTTGGAGGTGAGGATCAGACAGTGGGCCCATCTGATAGGACCATCTGGACGAGTGACCTGACATAATTAGTTATTAATTCTTCCTGAGAGAGGAGGTGGTTACACACAGTTAATGCTGCTGTTAGCGCCACGACCACAGATGTAACTTGTGTTAGAGAGAAATCTTAAAGCATGAAAAAACAGCATCCAGCTACTCCTACATTAGATTATTTTCTAAATCAGTCATCTTGCTTGTTGGGGAATCTTTCAAACTGTTGGATTTGTGTACATAGACAGGAATTTCCCTTTTTTCATGACTCAGCACCACTTTCAACATGTTTTTTGTGCATTTCCCTACAAATGTCCAGCAATTTAGAGTCTATTGAAAAAAAAAAAGTATTTAAGTTTAGGAATAGATCAACTTGGTTAGGCTTAGGCATCAAAACTGCTTAGTTAAGTTTAGGAAAAGATCGTGATTTGGGTTAAAATGACACCGGAAGTGGCATAACTTAAACACGGATGTTACGTGGCAGTTAAATCAGTGTTGACTTCTGGTTTCACACAGGATATGAACATCGATCTCCTGGACGAAATTCCTGTTTTTGAGCCACCCGTCAACATGACTTCCTCTCTATGCGGTGTGCGTCACTCTTTATACTTCTCTGTTCACAATTACATGGATTATACTGTATTTGAATTGATTTTGTGCTATCACAAAAAAAAATGTAGAATTTGTGTCTTCAAATCAATACATTGAATTTTGTGACCATTACATGAACTGCTTTGCGACTGGGTTGAAACAGCAGGTTGTGGAGTCAGTTTCTCAGTTTAAGTGAAAAGGCATGTTTCCTGTCAACAGCTGCACAGATAAAAGGATAGCAGAAAACAATAGTAATTGTTTGCAAATTTTTGTGTTTGCTCACTTGCTTTTGTTACACACTGTTAGGGCTTCAACTAGTGATTATTTTCATTGTTGAATGTTTTCTTGATTAATCAAGTACTTGTTTGGTCTGTAAAATGCCAGAAAAAGGTGGAAAATGAAGTGTTTCTCAAATCCCAAAGTTGACGTCTGCAAATGTCTTTGTCCACAACTCAAAGATGTTCAGTTTACTGTTATAGAGGAGTAAAGAAAAAAATTACTCAAACCAATAAATTGATTATCCAAATAGTTGTATATATTTTTTTAATAGCTGATGGCTAATTGATTGTTGCAGCTCTACATGCTGTAGAAGACATACCCAAAATGCATGTGCATCTTTATACACAAGCTTAACATAGGAGCTGGAAAAATTGAAGGGAAAGCGCATTGTGATAGATTTGGGTATGCAAACACTTTCTGTACTCGCTCTCTTGTTATTATTTTTTCCAATAGCAGCCAAAACTAAAGCAGTTGCCAAGAGGCTTTTTTGGTAAATGACTAAGTGAAGTAGAAACAGGTGAGGAAAGTGCAAGCAAAGCACATTACAACAGGATGAAATACACTGAACAGTAATCAACTGATGATATATAATAACAAATAATGAGAAAAGGAAAGTCCTGAAATAATGAGATAATTTGGATTACTGGTGTTACACAGAGATAATTATCACCGGCATGTTTACGATCATTTCTCAATGTTTTGCTTCAGAAATCCATCTGGCGTTCAGCTCTTTGTGAGGAGTGTGTAATATGACTATGAAGGACTATAGCGGTACAGTGTCAGCAGCCCCGGCCCCTCCTGCTGCTGCTGCTGCTGCTGCTGCTGCTGCTGCTGCAGGGGAATCTCCTCATTGGCATGCAGGCGGTGACTTGGAGCCGTGGAGCACCGGCACCCTCTCTCTTGGGACTCGCTCCTCGCTCTCTCCTTTCTCCTTCTTTCTCCTTGTCTGTCTCCTGCCGCTCTCCCTCTTGCCACCCTCACGCAGCTGTCACAATATCTGCTCGGTACGAGTGCTAGAGGGATCGTAGGAGTGGAAGAGCCCGGCTGATGTGCCACTTTAGAAGCAGAAGATTTCAAAACAGAGCGGCTGAAAGGCCTCTTGTGAGAGGTGTTGAATCAATCTTAAGATGTGTGAACGGTCTGTAGCACACACGTAGTATGGTTGTCATTGCACCAGGGGATTATTCATGCACCTCTACAGGAAATCATTTAATAAAGATATATTTCCAGTGGCTAACATATCTCCCTAATGAAATTGTTTAGCAAACCGTGTGTGACAGTATCAGAATTCATTCTGGTCTGATCTTGGCAGATTGCTGAGGTGTTTACAGCGAGATGGACTGAGATGCAAACAAACAAACACAACTCCTTGGCATGAGTTGGAGAGCGTTTCACAGAGATGTTGGATTGAACAATGGCAGACAGAGAGGGAGAGAGAGGAGACATGGATCCTGTGTGGCTCTGTGGATTTGGCAGCAGTGAAAGCAGTGAGAAGAGCGCTGATACCAGCCAGACTCAAGCTGTGGGCAAATCAAGCGTGAAATCAGGAACAAAGGGATTCACAGGATTGGAGGGCATTAGATTCACACTGTCTGAGCCTTGCTGGTGTGTGTGTGTGTGTGTGTAACAGGGGCTCAGGATATTCTAGTTGTAGTCTCTTTAATAGCCTTATTGCTGAGGGATTAGTGAGTTTCAAATTAAGGTGGTTTTGTTACGGTTTTGCGAAAATGATTTTGGTATGATTTTGATTTAAAAAACAAAATTCCTTTTAAAGGATGTAACAGCTCATCAAAATAACAGCAATTACAGTTTCAAGTTTACGCTATGTGGCCAAAGGGTGTTTGTGGTTTTAATACTTGACATTCTGGGAACCCTGAATGCTGCAGATTTATCTGGTCCAATCTTTTTGCATAATTTACCAGCAATTAAAGTCATCAACAGAGATAAACATTTATCTTTTGCTGAAACATCCACTGTGGTAGAAATGTCAGCTTTCAGCCTTCAGTAGTTTCATTGTATTTTTGAGAAAAAAATGGATTGTGAGAAATATAAAATTACTGTAATCAAAATTAGGGATGCATGATATATATGGAGCCCAATAAATTACCAGCTAATAACAGGAAATTTACATTATCATGTATGATTCTGATAATTAAATTATGTGAAATCAAATATTGGCCGATAATAGGAAACCAAATTATTTTCACCGACTTGCAGCATCTAAACACCGATACGGCACTTTTAAAGTTGGTTTGCAGTCCACCGATAAACACAGAACAACAAGCACTGCACGCTGACTGAGAGCCAAACATGTTGTCTCCGGTGTGGACGTTTCTCACAGTTTCAGAGGAGGATAACATAATTGCAGTTTGGAATATGAGTTTTGATGTACTTTACAGGAAATAAACAAGGCAGAAGTGAGCATGGCTCACGAATCCTCGCTCACTCCGCTCCCACAACACTGTCAGCCATCATACCAACTTTGAAGTTCCTAAGTCAAATAGTTTTTGAGTTCTGCTCCAGAAACAAACTTGAAATGGAAAAATCACAGTTTTGAGGCAAATTTCTTTTAAAAAATTGGACATCCTGGACTTCTGACCTCTAAAAGGCACAATTGGACCACACTGTCAACCATGATCACATGAAAATTGAAGTCTTTGTTTTTGTTGTGTTAACAGTAGTGATGTCAGTTAGATTTGGTCGGAGCTGTTGAGTATTAAATCACCCGTCTTTCCTAACTGCGTATTAGCCTTTCTTACCCTCAGGTGTGCATAAACTGCAGGTTATGAACTTCTTTTTAACACACAAAAATGTGAAATTATTGGTTATCTTGTCGCTATCAGCCATGAGAGGCAGGTAATTATCAGTGTAGTTCTAAAGGAATATAGTTATTGAATAATGTTTAAAATAGATATAGAATAATAATAGTCCAGAGTCAAGACAGCCAAACACTTTTTGATCAATTTTGAGGTAAATATTGGGGTAATTTTGCAGTAACTCCAAAGAAATTTCACATAGGTTTCTTACTAATTGTCACCTAATTACGATGAACTTTGTGGATAATGAAGTGTTACCTAAGGCTATTTTTAACCATAACAATATACACTATATTTGTCGCCTGTTTTTAAAAATTGACATATATTAACCTTCATGGGAACAAATGGGCTTTGAGCTTAAAGCCACGGAAAAGCTGGGAAAGTCAGAAAGTACTGAGAGACATAATGATGCATTGTTGATTTTGACCTTTTCATGGGATTTGTTAACAAAAGAAACATATAGAACATCCTTTGTTTTGAATTCAAAATGAAAGTCATCGAACAGCAAGAGTCTGTAATTAGCAGCATAATTTTAAAGCAGCGCTTCCGACTCAGGTGCTGTGACACAAAGACAAACCTTATTTCCTCTCCACTTTGCAGAATGACCTCAGTCTCCTGGCTCAGCCAATCAGATCGACCGGATGACCTCAATATCCTGGTCCACCCGATCAGAACATCTAAATGTGTTCTGGTGCAGCGAGGTCTGCTCCGGAGGTGTCACTAAACGCCCTGGTTGAATGATTTTCCCAGGTCCTGTGCTGTTTTGCCCTCGGTCGACTCATTTGCAGGTGAGTCACTGGCAGACGTGCACAACTTTAGTGCTGCATGGGAAATGTTGTGTGCACACAGTGGGATGTTTGCATGATTTCACACTGTGCAGCTGTGTTTTGAGGCAAGTTATGCAGAAGCCGCAGTTTCCAAGCTGAAAGAAAACAGATTTATGAGAAGAAGAGGAATTAAACAATTAGAAGATGTCAGTCCACACTCAAAGAGGCCATAAAGAACGCACGAACAGCAAACATGTTGAAACATTTTCCTCTGCGCTGCTCTGAAGCTGCTTCATAAGGATGACTCTTCACTAAGCGCCAGCTTGAATTATGGAGGCACTAGTGGGGGAACACTTTAATTGATGTATGAATATGCAATTTTTCCTCAAATGCCGGGCCTGAAATCAATCAAGTAGACGTTCAGGGGCTGTTCTGGACCTCGCCACCTGCACCCTCGTACTCTGTGGTCATTCGTGAGGTTAGGAACTATTTCTCCTTCACTGTAGTCCTGAAACCCTCTGAATTACACAACCAGCGTCTTTAGCTCCTCTAACTGCTTAATGCCTTGTGGTGTAAACAAAGCCGGTGCACTCATGCTTTTTATTTGCAGTAGCATAGTAGTTAATTTAACTGCAAAGGTGTTAATTTTGTAGCACTGTAGTTCATTATGAGGGGTTCCTGAGCGTAAGGAAATAATTAACATAACACATCTGTTCCATGACATCATAAGATACTTTTGTTTTATTACTGATTTGATTTGATTCCAAACATCTGCTATTGTACAGCAACTTCTTAAATCAACCTTTAAGATGGGACTCTCCACTTAATGTGTTAACTCTGCAAACTCCTTTTCTTAGTCTTCAGCAGTGATAGAAAGTATCTAAATATTCAATACAGTACTTGAATAGAATTTTGAAGTACTACTTTATGCAAGCATTTCCATTTTATGATACTTTATACTTCTGCTTTCAGAGAGACCTCTTTAAGGAATACTGAGTAGCATTTTGGGGGGCTGTATTGGCAGATTAATGTTAAATTAAGTGTGTTTTCTTTAGTGTATAATCATCTGAAAATAAAAATTGTGGTTTTTGTTACGTCAGAATGAGCTGAGCTCAGAGCAGGTCCTCCTCACGGATCTGGCTGCTATATTTCTACAGTATCCCAGAACGGACAAACACTAGCTCTTGATACATACATTCAGGTTTCACAATTTAATTCTCCTCCATGACCAAGTTTCAGTTGGTTGCAATCTGCAACCTCATGGCTAGATATCGGCAAATCATACACACCGCACCTTTAACAGATCTGTAGCCTTTAACATTTGTAAATTATTCATTTATCATTGATAAAACTAAACAATGCCTCTATAAAGGGTGGTACCAATTTGACATAAAACATATTAGCACTCATAAAATAAGGTAATTAAATATCGATTAAACAACACAACAGCATAGGTAGTTTCAATTTGCTCCACCATGACCAGCTACATCATTAAAATGCAGCTCACACATTATTTTATTTCATTAATGATTATGCAATAATATAATGCATATCATTTTCTCCAGTTAGCCGTTCTGCATAATGAGTATTTTTAGTTTTTAGACTTAAAGGTGTAGTGTGTAGGATTTGGCAGCATCTAGTGGTGTGGTGGCAGATTGCATCCAACTGAGTACCCCTCCACTTCCTTTCCAAGATGCAGTAATGTGAGTCGCCAAATGCATGCCAAATGCTCGCTCAGAGGCCATAATAACAGACAGTCAGACAGCCGCAGGCGGTACCACGGTTTTACGCTCTTTGGAGAACAACGGTGGTGTTCAGGTAATGTAAAAATGCTAAAAGCTCTCTCTAGAGCCAGAGTTTGGTTTGTCCATTCTGGGCAACTGTACAAACATGGTGGAACAACATGGTGGACTCTATAGAGTCTCCAAAATGTGTACACACTGTTTATTTAAAGTATATTTCACTGAAAAAAAACCCCTACATAATTTACGTATAGGTAACATTTTCAATGCAGGATTTTTACTGTAATGGAGTATTTTTTTATATTGAGGTAAAGGATCTTAGTGCTTCCTCCACCTCTGCTTTTCTTTGTGATCTGTCTTTTTTCTAAAATCTGTGAGAAACCTGGCTTTCTAATTGCCTGTTTCTTGCTACAGGACTGACAGAGAGAGAATTTTGGGTGAAGGGGTGTATGCAAGTGTACAAAGTCTGGGCAAAAGGCCCAGTGTTTGGCTGCATTTGTAGCCGACTCTACATGTGAAAGCCTTCAGGGCACATCAGGCAAAAGCCCCAGTGTTTAGAAGGAAAAAAAACTGTCTCCTATTATTGAAGTATCTTAGCAGTACACACACACACCCTTCCTAAACCTCGGCGAGAAGTGGTGGTGTGGTTCTACCTCCTGGAATGACAGCAGCAGTGATATCTGGCAGACCATCACATGGTGGTGTCAGCGGTGACTGATGGGAGCTCTGCATCCGGGCTCAGACTGCATCCAGGTCCCTCTCAGCTTAGACAGCCAGCTCTCCAGCTACATGTGAATAACTTACATATATTAAAATACATGGCAGAGAAATTGCCTCTGAGCAGAGGTCAGAGCGGCTAAACGTGCAAGTTCAACTGCTCCGAACAGCAGGAACGTGCTGCTGCAAAGCATTTAAAACGTGACAGCTCGGTAGTCACACTAGCAGTTTGCTGTAATGACTTGTATGAGGGGTTTGGACTGATGTTTGTAATGATGTTGTTTAATAGTTGTTGTCAGGTACATCTAAAAGAAAGCAGAGAATGAGCTTTTTCACATTCTGTATTTTTAATTATTGTAAACAAATCCCATGAAAAGACCAGAAACAAATTGGTGCTACTTCAAAGTCTGATGTAGCTTATTTCTCTGTTACATAGAGCTCCACTGTTGTCCAAAACTATTAAGAACACATCAATATTGTCATTGTCACGTCATTGCGCTGGGTGACATGTTCCTTCATTATGATGTGTATGGTTAGTTTGTAGTTTGAGTCTGTCCTAAAATACACTGCCTTGCTGCTGTAAATACTTACTAGGGCAGTCATTCGCAAAAACTGGGTCAGGACCTCGCCTGATATTTGCAAGATTTCCTCCATTTTTTTAAAGATTTATATCTACAGTACACCTTCAAGCCATATGAAGGAGGCTGAGTGTATTGGTCTGATAATTGTAGCCTATTCATAACATTGAATCTAATATGAAAGGCTAGCGTACATTCTGTTTGTTTCACTGATGAGAGGAAAATCTGAGAGCCTGTTAACTCGGCCTAAATGCATTTATTTGATCAAACATATCTCTTTGAAATGACTGGTTTACCTATTCAAGATAATACGAGCTGATGCGGAAATGGCAGTAAAAATTGCCAGCAACGTTCATTGACACACAAATTTGATTCGTTGACTACTGTGAATTGGGTTGCGGTGGTTTGTCATTTTTAAAAAGTGGGCAACACATGACATTTTAAAGAAGTTTGGGAAACACTGCTCTACATCACCAAGCGTGCATAAATCCACAACTGAATATAGTCCCTATAAAATACACTACTGTACTTACTCTTTGTTGAGTAAAGATTGATTAAAGATACAATGCCCAGCTGTTTTAGTAAATTATTTGGCTTTTTTTCAAAAACGAACAAAATATTTGTGACCCAGATTTTCCATCTTTGCATTGTTGGCTTTGTTTTTTCATAGGATGTGTTGACAATAAGAATAATAGAGTATGACCTCAGACCTATCCTTTATGGTTTCATACTTATGATTACCAGCCGCAACAGCTGTTTTCACGTGTGTGTGTGTGTGTGTGTGTGTGTGTGTGTGTGTGTGTGTGTGTGTGTGTGTGTGTGTGTGTGTGTGTGTGTGTGTGTGTGTGTGTGTGTGTGTGTGTGTGTGTGTGTGTGTGTGTGTGTGTGTGTGTGTGTGTGTGAGAGATCAAGGCAAAATGTGTTCCTGGACACATCTACTGTAGTGGAAACTACCACAGAGGAGGTTTTAGAACTTTGCCAGATGTTAATATTTCTGTTTGTGGACAGATGTTGTCACCACCATAGTGTCACAACCACGTAAGATGCAGTCACAAAACTTTACATGTGTGTAGCTGAGCTCAAAATGAAGGACGAGGTTGAAGATGGATGTGGTCCAAGTAAGAGCGCTGGAAGTAGGGGGTAGGAAGTGGGGAAGGGGCCATTGCCCCACCAATTTATGCCCCAGGCCTGGTTTGCCGTCATAGCTGATCCCCTCACAAGATGGGCACTAGTTATTTTGTTTTTAAAAAATAATTAATAATGAAACTCCCAAAAAAAACCCCAAAAAACACATGGCCATCAACGTCAAATATCTGCTGTATATTTATACATTTTTACCTGGGGGGGAGTAGCTCAGTCTGTAGGGAGTTGGCTTGGGAACCGGAGGGTCACCGGTTCAAGTCCCGACATGGACCAAGAACTGAGTGTGAATGGTAGCTGGAGGGTGCCAGTTTATCTCTTGGGCACTGCCGAGGTGCCCCGGAGCAAGGCACCAAACCCCCAACTGCTCGGGGGGCTTGTCAGGAGCAGCCCCCTCACTCTGACATCTCTCCATTGATGCATGTGCATGTGTGTGTTTCGGGTCTGCACGTACCGTGTATAAGTTAACAAACAGAGAGTGTAAAAGTTGAATTTCCCCTCGCGGGACAAAAAAAGGTTGATCTTCTTCTTCTTCTTTACCTGCATCTATATATTATGTTATATTTTTTGATGTCTGGTATATAGTTAAGTGTCTTGGGATGAGCCAAACAGAATTAAAAATGAACAAATTAACTTTGCATCTTTATATGTGTGTATAACTGTATCCAACCCAATGTCACAGGAAGCATATAAATATCACGACATTACAAGGACATTCCACGTGTCATAAGGACACATTTTAGGCTTTCTGCGTGTCATTAGTACGACACTTTTTTCGTGTCATTTACCCTATGTCACGCAACAAAACTACGGTGATGTCTGCAGTTAGGCTCAGGCAACAAAACCACTCACTTAGGTTTAGGAAAAACATCATGGTTGGGTTTATAATAAGTACATAAATAAAGTAATATAGGTATTTAAAGAACATCAGTAAGAAAAACGTGGCAGCCACTAAAAAAATGTGACAAACGTCACTAGCGTAACTTCTATCTCCTGGTTGAAAGTCCTGTTTGTTGGACCCATCCACCTCCCCTCCCACCCTTCATAAGTCTTCTTTCTCCCTTTCTGCGTCACCAGCTCTGAGTGTGACATATTTATGCAGATGCATTTACATTGCAGTCAGTACAGATAACGGCGTAAAAATGACAAAAAGTGAAGAACGGTCTTCTTATTGCACATTAAATGCCTTGTGAATTATCATGTCATTCATAAGCCCTTTGCTGCAACCAGGCTGTTATATTTATATCTATATCTGTACATCTCAAAATGTGTGTACAATGTACAAAGCTGTCCTGATTGTTCAGGATGGAGGATATACGTAGCGTATATCTACAGTATGTCTAAAATTACAGTTTTGGAGTTTTTGTGAGGCAGCAGCATGAGTGTGTGTATTCATTCAAAGCACTTTTGACAGATAACAGTTGTGCAACAAAAACCAACAGAGACCAAACTTATTTGTTTGCAACTGTATTCAGATTTAAGACTTTTTAAAACCAATTAATAAATAATCTTGTCACTTCTTGTTCAAAAGTTCATTGAGAGATGATATTTACATCATAAATTAAATAAGAAACTAAAGACATTCAACACATTTTTCTAAGTTTGTATCAATTATTTTAACCCTTTAGGCTGTGATGACAAAAAAAAACAAAAAAAAACGAATGGTTTTCTTTGCAAACAACTGCATGTGGAGCAGGATTTAAAGGCATACTCTACATATGCTAACAAGTTGGGCAACAGTTAAGTGACGTAAAAACAGGAAAAATTATACTCTGATATGTAAACAATATCGTTTCAGCCACAACTGTAAGTCGATACATACAATGCCTATATTTAGAGGGCATGGGGAGATTACAAATGTGTTTCACACTCTCTCTTTGCGCTCTAACTGAGGGCATTTCACATATACATTAACACAGCTTCAAGATGACCTGCATATTTTACACTTTTACATATCAGAAGCATTTTTCTTTCTGTTTTTCCACTTCAATAACATTTTTTTCTCTTTTGGTGTAATCCAAACAACTTGGACAGAAAATAAGTGACACATACAGAAACAGCCCACTGACAAATAAATACCAGGAAACATTGACGTCTTACAATAGTGAAACTTTCCCATGTTGCAGTTCTCATGTCAAACATTGTGCTCTGCGCAATGAAGTTTGCAGGTGAAGGGGCAATGGAACAACATATTTTCTTACTGCCTGTGGAAATAGTGTCCAGGACAGATTAACTTGAATGGTCAATGGTGCGTGAGGCGTTTGGAACAGAAACACTGGCTTGATGTTTAACCAGACTCAAAACTTGGGTCACTTTTGCAGGGAGGGAAATTCAGTTTACCACTGAAATAACACTATATTCCTATGTAATGGAGCAAGCCTCCACCCCGTGAAGTAGCATACCAAACAACACCAGTTCATATCATCCTCCGATGACAAAAAATGGTATGATACAAATGCTGACAGACACAAAATTGTGCTGTATGAGCCACCAGGGGCGCATCAACCCAGTGCAGGTACCTTTTCTTCTTTTTTATTGTCTGCTTGGTCAGTGTTTGCGCATAAAGCACCAGCTTACTGTAACATCCTCCTTTAGAGAACAGGACCCGTCTGCACCAGATATCGTCAGCTCCCGTTGGTTATGATAACTGAGGTGGCCTTGTGTCCTTGCATCTGTTCGGCCTGCATCCTCACATGGGACGCCACGTCATACTGGACTCCTCCGCAGGCCAGGCCCGAGTAACTCCGCAGGTTCTCCGGGTCATACAGGTGCTCCAGGGAGTATCCAGTCAAAGCATAGGCAGCTTGCCTGTCCAGCGGCTGCCTCTCCTGGGCTGCGTAGAGCAGCGGGCTCCCCTGTGGCTGTGGAGGGTGGGGGGACAGATCTGTCTGCATGTAGTCTTTGGTGAGCGACAGGCCTGACCTGGGGATCCCGTCAGAGCTGGGGCTGCTGAGACGAGACAGAGACGCTGGGCTGGTTGTGTTTTCGTCATTGTCGTGTGGACCAAGCACTTTGACGCTGTCCCGGTGGTGGAGGCGTTTAGAGGGGAGGTCGATATTGGGGGCTCCCGGGCCACGGCATACCACGCTGGGCATGGCGAGCTGGGAGTGGTGCGGTACCGAAGAGGTGAAGCATGGGCTGTGAGCTTTGGCGAGGCCCGAGACGTCCAGTGCCTTGTGCTGCTGCAGGCGGCTCTCTTCCTCTTTTATCATCTGCTGCGTGGCTCGGATCAGGGTCTCCATCTTGCTGGGCTCTCGGGGGGTTGCCCGGAAGTGGTCACCGTGGTAGCGCTCACCCGAATCACTGGTGGACCCGCCTCCATCAGGTGAACTCACTACACTGTCTTCATCCCAGTGGCCCCGTCCTGTTGGGAGAGGTCAATGGCCACATTTCAAAACAGAGAAATCAATGAATTACATTGTGTTAATAAGTAATTTGATCCTTTCTGTCTGCATTTACAAAGTGTGCGAAAACTCTCAACATGATCTGTATCGTATATATTCTTCTCATATATTTTAAGTTCCAGTTGCTAAAACCATGAATTGCCTGTGCAGTGTGTGAGTTTTGCTTTGAATGCGTATAGCACCATGGTCTGTTAGACTTGGCAGAAGCACAGTGGGGGTTGTTTCCCTGTTTGAGGATGTGAAATGTGAAACAACTTGGCTTTCAATTGCAGGCAATTTTTGAACAGATGGTAGCAATCGGCACACTGGCAAGACACGGCGTAAACAACTTAGCATGCCCCGTAATAACATTTGGAAAACAGCTACCACGAGAAGTTAGGCCTGTGCTATTTTCAGAGACAGATGGCTGTAGTCTCAACCCTAACACCTCACCGTGAATGGCTCCCTGGTAGGATGTGATTTCGTAGCCCTCGCTGTTCTCCACAGACGCTTTTGGCAGCGAGAGCACAGAGCGCGTGGCGTCCCACCACACCTCCCTTCCCGACTGGGGGGTACCAAGGAAGTAGCGACCACTCTGGCACCGCACACGGTCGCAGGTGGTGGTGTGAGGATGTGTTTGGGCATGCACAAGATCGTCCTCTGATAGACCCAGGCCATAGCACAGGGAGCCAGAGTCTGGATACAGTCGGTAGGCACAAGAGGCCTCCGCAGCCTCACTGGGATCCAGCAGCTGAGGGGATGCAGAGTCTGTCAGTGGGCTCCCTCCCCACTGGCTCTCTTGGTCCGACTCTGAGCGCTCTGGATTGAAAGCTGAAAACTGCTGACAGAAACAAGGAAATTACAGCTTTGAGAGTTTGTGAACCTCTCTCTATCAAGCCTGCACGAGTCCCCTTTCTGGATTTAGCTGTTGATTACCTGTGGGTAGGGTGACACTCTGGCTTTGGCCTTGGCCTGGGTCAAACGTGACTTGGTGCTCTTCCTGTCTTCACTGTGACTGTCAGCGTAGGGGAAGGCTGGCTTGGTGGGGCTCATTTGGTCCAATGACAGCTGCATTCCCTTATACTCAGTATCCCTTTTGACACGAACAAAATACAAGTTAGTGATAAAAAATAAAAGTTTGAACCCATATTTATCCCAGTTGTTATCCGCCTTTTTTGCCACGCCAGTGGCTCTAGGAATGGCAGTGTCGGTCAGTCCGCCACTTTGGTCGAGACTGAAATATCTTGAAAACTACTGGATGAAAATTTGGTACAAACATTCACGATAACCCTCGGGATAAATTCTCATAATTTTGGTGATACACTGACTTTTTCTTTAGCATCCCCATAAGATCAAAATCGTGAAGGTGTATGACCAAATACTTGCAAAAAGAACAAGTACTTGTGTTGCTAATTAGCACATGTTAGCATGCTAATTCACTAAACTAAGATGGTGATAACAATTATACCTGCTAAAAAAAGAGGGAGGGCTTGTTCACATTTCCCTCCAGGTTTTCCCAATCAGTTCAGAGCTTCTCAAACTTTTAGGCCAGTGGTCTCATGTCAAGACCCCCTGAACTGAAACAAATTAGACCACGGACAGGGTCCTAATAGGAGTTTTGCTTTTAGATGTTTTATTACAGAAAGTGCATGAAACCCATGACCAAAATAGTTATGCATTCTGTCAATGTGCTGTTTATGGATAGAATTATAGTGACAATAAATTATTCCCCTTTTTGCTGGGGACACCCTGGAACCCCCTGGACTCCATTTTGAAAAACACTGCTTTAGACTAGATTTAGCCCAAACAGTCTGTGTACTTTCTTTTTCTCTACACAGTCTTGCACCAAGTGTTGCACCAAGTGACATAATCAGTAATTAGTCTGCAGCAGACGTCTTGGCTAATATTGAACATAGATAACCGCACCATACAGACTTATTTTACAAACACACTTTTTATACCATGAGTGAGGTGACAACTATGAGAAGTGAAAACATTTAAGATAAATTCAAGAGAGAGTCCTCCCACTTCTGAGAAAAATAACATGAAGAAAGTTAATCATTCTTTTTTGCCATACAACCATTGCCAGAACCATGCTAGAAAACATGTGCACACACCAACACATGCATGTGCATGTACACTATATCGTCACTGGACCTGCTTTGCAAGGATTTTATGCAAAAAATAATTTTTGTACAATGCGGGTGGCTTTTTACTTGTGTATGTGCATGCAGCTTGTGCACCATCTTTGACATTTTAACCCACTGTCCTGTGGCTGAACTCAAGTGTCGCTGTCGAGGGAGTGAAAAGGCTCCTGTGTCAAGTGTTCAGCAAACATGAGCCTATTCTTAACTTATCACATCAACAGTATGTAATAGCAGCTGCCTGGCATTTTAAACCCAGTGGCCCATCCATGACCCCGAACAGCCAGCCTCTTTAATATGACTCTAAATATGACCCATTCTTTATGTACAACACCTCGGGGGAAAGGCTGTGTTTGGATAGCCAGTACACAGTGTGAGTGCTATTTGCTCTTGCAGGTATAGTTGCGGTGGCTGGTTCTGCATCCTATCTGTGCCCTGGATGACTTATGTCTGAGCCAATAATGTTGGGCCTTTGTGCAAACTCAGCTGTGTTAGCCGAATTCCACCTCAGGGTCAATGTCAGAGCACCTCATGTCTGAAATACGCCACCAGCCAACCTCCCAAACATGATTTATTAATGGATTCTTGTTGGGTTAAAATGTTGTCACTGCAAGGTGATTGAATTGCTGTTTGTTTTTTTTTATGTAGACACTTTTTTGTGTGCTTGCTGCATGTTGATACTTCAGTGTTATAGAGCTAATTATGCGGCTGGAAATTCACTGCCATTTTAATGTAGTTGCTTTGTTTTCTCCTTGCTGCATTGGAGAAATCAATACGCAGACTGCAGCCGTATACTGTACATGCACACACTTAATCACACAACCCCCCGTCTCTCTCTCTCTCACACACACACACACACAAACACACGCACACACTGAAAATCCACATGTGAATCAACCGAACTTAACAAGGAAAATCCAACATGTGCTACAGCTATGAGATGGCTATTGATTCCTAGTTCACCATTTGATCGATTTTGCTTTCCTTAGACTGCAGATCGATGGTGACAGTAGAGGTTTTTTGATGGGGTTGAACCCTGATGTTTGTCTTGCTGTCTCAAAGGGCCTTAGTGTGCTTTATGCTCTCATAACACACGACTGCCTGCAGCCCTGCAGCCGCAGTATTTGGTGGATTTAGTACAGAGAGGCTACAGAGGGATAAAGAGAAGGATTTCTCCAAGAGACAAAAAGCTGTCATATCACAGAGTGAGCTTCAAGCATGGATCATAAGGGTGCATGGTATGATTTTACTTAATCTAGTTAAATAATCAATGCACCTCCCTCTGCAAACACCATTAAAAATGCAGCTGCTTTTAGCCCTTTAAACCTACTGTGTTTACGTAGCTGTGATTTTAGGGATTTTGATCCAAATTGTGATGAATGTAACAACAATGTAATATCCAGAATGCATGATTCATACGTACAAACTAACCAGTTGATAAGCACGAATGACACCTTTTCCATGAACAAACAAGTATTACGAATATATCTTTTATTCTTAAATCAGTCTGTTTCTTCAGAGTAAAGAGTTTCTCTCTGATGTTAGGATGGGAAAATTAAGCGAGACTTACGTGAGGACATAGTTGACGCTGACTATACAGTGTGGTCTTGAGGATCGGCTGTTGTGGACGATGGTGGCGTAGCTCTGGACCCAGACCCAGCCACCGTGCTTGGCCAGGAAACGATAATACTTAGTGGTGACTTGGCCTTTTACCAACACTGAAGGAGATGAAAGAATCAGACAGAAGACAGAGATTAGTGTATTTAACGTGTGTGTGTGTGTGTGTGTGTGTGTGTGTGTGTGTGTGTGTGTGTGTGTGTGTGTGTGTGTGTGTGTGTGTGTGTGTGTGTGTGTGTGTGTCTGCAGCAGGTTGCCTGAACAGTAGTGTGACAAAAGGTCAGCCAGCCTGTTGTTAAAGCATAATAGTAACTCACAGAGGTGGTGTGCACAGCGGAGGTGGAAGATGTCACAGCTGTGGACATGATGGTAGAGGGTTTTCTCTATCAGGTCCTGGGGCTCATAACCGGTCAGCTCTGCCACCCTGGAGAGGAATTAACCAGTTGTTTTTAAAATATGCAGAGTGGATACTTCAGATTGATCTGTTTGTGTTTTACAGGCATGGTTTTAGTAGTTTCTTGGAGAACTAATGTAACTCTCATAATGAAAAATACACAGGCTTTACAGTACACAATAAAGAACACTGAATTAGACTGAAAACACCTCAAGAGAAACAATTAACATCATATACAGCGAACCGTCTGTGTACCTGGAGTCCAGGAAGATGAGCTTCATGTCCAAACTGGCTCTGAACATAAACATGTTGCTGTGCAGTTTGATCTCGGTCACAGCGCTGGGCGGCAGGGAGTGACCCACGGCCACCAGACCCACGTTCTGGTAGCAGCCCTCAAAGGGAGACATGTCCAAACTGTACTGACGGATCTTCAGGTAGCCGCTGCAGTGGATCACCTGTGGTGGAGCAGATAGAGTTAGCAGATAATATTAAGACTACAAATTAGGGAAATCCTGAAATGTAAATAGCTGCATAATGTACTGGAAATATAGAATGATTACTGAAATAAAATATTATGGAGATACAAACGGATTATTAAATTATCTGTGATGTCCTTATGACACAGCAGCATTAAAGGAATACAAATTTTTTTCCTTATGAAAATAAAGAAAATAATTTATAAAGACCAACGAATTCCATGTTAATAGTGGTCTTAATTAAATAAAAATAAAGTAATAATAATAATAAATTGCGTATACTGCAATTAATACTTTTATTAACTCATAAATAATTAATAATCAAATATCACAGGCCAAGCTTCATTTCCTCTACCTTGTATCCACCACTGGTGAGGCCTGCGTTTCTTTTTGCCAGCACACATTTCATCCGCAAAAAGAAAGAGCGCTCCGCTTCATATTCTGAAGGAAGAAAAACAGTTTTATAAAATCCGAGTCAGCTCAGAAACTCTCATAAGAAGAAGAAGAAGAAAAAAAGACTATTCTGCCTGTCACGCCTGCGCATTTCAACGCAACGCACGAACACTATTTTTTTATATTAACATGCATTGTTTATAAAATAAATGAAAATGAACAAATAAATAAACAGATACATGGATAAATATAAAGCAAAAGCATTCTTCTGCTTTAAAATACAATATTTAATTGCATTTGTGGCGCAGACTAGATTTGCATCTGCATCCAGCATTTGCTCGTTCTGGACACTGCGATGTAAATGAATTGCAAACAAACGACCTGCAGTATATTTGTGAAGCTTTAGAGATGAAATGTATTATTATTATCATTATTATTATTATTAGTTTTTTTTTTTTTTTTTTTTTTTTTTTTTTACCTTGGACGAAATGTGAGTGGTAGGGCTGATGTGGCGTCAGCACAGCTGTCATCTCGTCGTGGTCGGCTGGATGGACATATTCATAAATACTGTTCCCAGTCAACTCTACCTGTTGAGAATAACTCATGTAATTAACAGGTAAAGACTGCGGTGACGATTTCATTTGCAAAGGCGGTGTCAACATGACGTCTAAATTTCTATTAAATTAGATTTAAATTATATAAGAATAGCAGGCATGAATAAAAACAAATACAATAAATGTAAATAAAAAAATCAGATTATACAAACGGACCTGAGACAATCCTAAATGGACCGACGCTGTCTCTGAAATGTACATTATTTTCCCATCTGGAGCCACAACAAAGATGAATCCGTCCAACGTCTGCAAATAAAACCACAGTTAGCTCTCAACATTATTTATACAACCGCATTCGTGTCTTTACAGATAATTAACAGTTAATTACGGTGGAAATAATGATAAATAAATAATAATAATAATAATATACCTGCAGTAAATGAGCTCCCAGCTCTCGGCCAATATTATCCAAAGACCTTGTCCGACTTGCATGACCCCAAGCCTCACCCAAACCTGAGGAGAGTGAAATAAATAATGCTGTTGGGCTGCAGGGTGATATTATAATAAAATGGAGAAGATGTGGTAGTTTTTATATTGATAAAAAAATACAATACCATATTTTATTATTGTTATTATTTTAATCGGCATTATTATTTTTTACATTTTATTTAATTATTATTATTGCTCAGCATATTATCATTATAATCATTGTTTTATTTTATTATTATGTCTCATCATATTGTCATTGTTATTACTATTATCATTATTACTATAATTATTATTACAGTGACAGGGCTACTGACAAAGTCTGGGAGCGCACACACACTGGAGCCAGAGGCATGCCTGTTAAAAAGGCCCATTTAGTGTTAAAGAGTTTACAGTGTCCTTTCCTGCCTGTCACATGTTGTACAGGCTGCAGACATGAGCCTCGATAATCTGCTGCTGTTTACAAGGTTCCCTTTAACAGCTGCAGAACAGTCTTTCAATCTGGGGGATTACATAGCAGGATGATATTTTAATTCATCATGATGCTCCAGTAAATATTTTTTTTAATTACTGTGTAATGAAAATGTACAATTGTAATATCTCCCCGCAGATATGTCCATCTTTTACACGTTTGTTCCAGTAAATCAGTGCAGGCCACTGTTTTCACTGCTGCTCATTGAGTTTCATGAAGAATCTCGTACAGCTCTGGTGTCATCGATAGGAAATGAAAATAGGTCTCCGCTGCTGGAGTTTAAAATAAAACCTCACCAGATGACAGCATGTAGAAAAGGGAGTTACAGCAAGAAAATGTGTTTTCGGCGGATGCTTACATAATATTAAAAAAAATCTCTTTTAGTTTTTAAAATCATTTATGTTAAATGTCATGCCAGCAACATGTGAATATGTCTGTTACTAACATGCAACATAAACGTGGATTTCTGGTTAGATTTCTTCACTGGTATCATTTTTCTTGGCTTGTATAAGACTGTGAGTGTGCGCCTCCTGCCTACATGGCTTTAGGTGATTAGAAGCCGTGCAGGGCCTTTTTTTAATAATTGGTTCGTGTTGTTCTCAGTCACGCAGTCAAAGCAGCCTGCGGAGATCTGTGTATAAAAGATGGAGGCAGATCGTCTCCTTTAGACACACCGAATTAAAAACCAGCATAATCCATCTATAAAGACTCCCTGTAGATGGTGAAAAATGACGTTAATATTCCTCAGTCTGTGAGCGCACACTATCCTACGTTATTATTTTTTTAATCTTCCATAACAAGTGTTAATTTGACTAAATCGGGTTTTGATATTAATGTATTTTTATAAAATTTACTATCAACCAAATCGTAGTTTTATCGTGGGATCACAAACGTAATAGGGTAATATTGATTTTCTATTATTATAATATAATATATATGGTGCGTTTTATCCCTCCTTGTAATCTTCTGTTCGCTCACCCTGAGGGAAAACAATTCTCATCTTCAGGTAACTCGTTGTCAGTCTTATTATGGAGGCTTTGTCCAGCTGAGAGGTGATGGCCGACGGTAAAGGCAACATTTTGGCCAACTCGTAAAATTCACTGTTCTCCTTTTCCCGTCTAGTCCTTGCGGCCGTTTTGGATTTCTCCTTCATCTCGGCGCCTTTTCACTGTATCCTTCCCTGTGTGAGACGGTGGTCATTTAAATCAGCGCTCTCACTGATTCCTCCCCGCTTTCACTCCTTATCATTGCAGATTTTTTTTATCAAGTGGAAAAATGCTAGCCTAAACAGCTGAATCCAAAAAGAGAAGTGTGAATATCCCCGTTGGGTAGATACTCCTGATGGCGGTCAGTGACGCTTCAACTAGTTGTAGTTAAACCTCCTGCGCGGTGCTGCGGGATCTCATCCATGACCTGCAAAACACAGACAGAAAAAAACACATTATTGCCTCATCCAGCAGGAAAAGCATCATTGCATGCAGAGGTTGACACTATAGAGCGGCCATGATGGAACTGGTTTTATTTTAATGCATAAGGCCTGCAGATCAGCTGGAGCTGAGGCGGCAAATCATTAATTTACGCATCTATCAAAATAAAAGTAATTCATTAGAGAAGATATAGACTCAGCAGCATTAAGTCACAAAAGTGGCCACAATGAAAAAAAAAATACAGCAGCAAAAACTAATTTAAAAATCACTGCTATAAGAGACAATACCACTGACAAAATCCTGCATACAATAGAGTAATTTAATTTTACGAAGATATAATTTTAGGCCTGAAACTAACAAATAAATTAACAACGTTTTACTCTTTTACTAAACAAGCACCCTGTCCGTGAAAGGCACACTGCAAACATGCCCATCTCATGTCATTTCAGCCATTTTGAGCCAGGCTTTTATATTCATCCTAAAACAAGTAAAACACCTGCCAATGAGGTGAAATAATTCTGCATTGTCTGTTGCCTCAGGAATTACGAAGCAATGCATCATATTGCCGATTACTGCATCGAGGAAACAACACAGTTCCTGAAACGTGTGCAGCTGCTTTGGAGAAAAAAACGTGATATAATCTCACCTGGCAAGCCGATTTTTAAATTTCTTTTAAGAAAATAACAGGTTTTAACCTCAAGTATAAGCTGAAAGACAAGTTGAGACAGACATATTTGCAGTATTCCTACCCGCGCTAAGGTAACACTGTTTTCCTACATTTGGATCGATCCTGTGGCCTTACAGGCTGTCTGCTGGGAATTTCACCTGTCCTGAACCGGGTTCACCAGTCGTCCCAGTTAAGTTTGGTCTCAGCTCCTCCTGGATTTCCACCTGGAAAGGCGAACGGGCCGTGCGCTGCATACACCTCTCCAAATTATAAGGACGCGCAACGAGTGGCATTCGTGCCCAACAAGCCTCCTCTCCTCAACTAGCTCAATGTCCCTCTCCGGAGCTGGTCGGGACCCGCCCACCGTGCGCCCGCCTCGCTCTGATTGGACGGAAGCGCTGAAAGTCGTCTCCTGATTGGACTCTTACCGTGGGCGTCAACTTGGTACGGCGAGGTATGCGCAGCACTTCGCCGTGCCCGAAGTGAGCTTAGATGTGATCTTGTTGTGTTTTTGTCATTAGCGTGGAGATCACGGATCAAGCTGAAATAAATAGATAAATCCGCATAAAATAGCGCAGCAAGGGAATGTTCTGCAGGTGATGATCTCAATATAAGATCTAAATATCCAGAAGAAAACAAAACAAAAAAATATTCCACAGACAAAAGAAAAGAGTCATTTACCTCCACAATTAAATCAGGAAATCACCAAACACTTTTCATCCTCACATTTCATATCATGAGTTCTCGTAAATGGAAAATAATCAGTGTCATAATTTGTACTCAGGATGAAAGTATTTTTCATTACACAATATGGGTAACAGGTGCAGGTTTTTGTGACGTTTCTAGTAATAAAAACAGAGGTACGAATAACTCAAAGGGTGTCACTGATAATGAAAAACATCTCCTGATGTTCTACTCGTGCTGCTGCTGTTAGTTGTCTTATAAATCTAAATAAATAGTCCTTAAATCCTCCCCTGATAGTAATGATTGTAATATGTAGGGTCTCTTTAATTATACTGACTTGTTCATCTGTTTTAGTGGCTACACTAAGTATTTTCGCTTATTTTCAGTTTCAGGATTTCCTCCCTATGGATTCAGATCTCTATGTATTGAATGGGTTTGTTGTTTTTTTTCTTAATCATGGAAAACCTTTTGAAGCAGGAGTAGCCCTGCGTGCTCTTAAGATTGTTGTATTTAACTTAAACTTGAACAAAAAAATGAAATCTTGAGGTAATATGATGTTTTATTTTATTTATTTTTTGTCTTTTTGGCGCATGGAAACCATTGGACATGATATTTCTAATTGACTCTCTCGTCAGCTCAACCCGTTTTGTCTTGTGATATTTCGGTACTAGGATTTTCTTCTTTTTAAAATGACCAGATGCAAAACAGTTTACACCCGGCTGAGGGAGCATAGTGCGCGCGCCGCGCCCAGGGCTCATGCTCTAGTTGTCCGTCAAACACGTTTATCTGAGGATTAATTTCCATGGTGTGAATCAGATGAGAGCGCCGCGGCGCATGTAGTTTTTTAATTAGGTACCGGGTGCTCAGATGGAGGAGGAGGAGGGGCGGTGTTAGAGCAGCGGGCGCGGTGACGGGGGCGCGGACGCATGGCGGTGAGCTCATTACGCACATAATTAGCCCTTAAATTGATGCTGCATCCTGCCATAATTGGAGATCCTCCTGCTGTCTCCTTCCTTCTTTGTGTGTGTGTGTGTGTGTGTGTGTGTGTGTGTGTGTGTGTGTGTGTGTGTGTGTGTGTGTGTGTGTGTGTGAGAGAGAGAGAGAGAGAGAAAGAGAGAAAGAAAGAGAAAGAGAGATGTGTGTCTACCTACCTAAGTGTCCTCTGCTGGACTCAAAATTAGCCCTACAAAGCTCTACCTTTCTATTATTTTCTCATTTCTGGGAGATAAAAACAACAAATTGGCAATTAGAGAACAGCCCCAGATGCTGACTGGCTCTCAGGTTCTCCATTTAAAGCAAACATCCTTCGCGTCTGATATTTATAGACAGGTATTCCTATCAAGTCTTTGAAGTTAACACACACTCAGATCTTCTCCACATATCTCTGTGTGACGAATCCCTCATCACTGGATCTCATTTCCTTCCTGTGTTTTACATGAGCCACCCAAAGGTCAGAGGTCACCACGGTTTGTTCACGTTGTAGATCCGTCTCAGTTTTAATTCCATACTTGTGTAAAAACCATCAACTCTTGTCACATACGGCACTCCAAACCTATTTTTTTCATGTGCATGCAAAGGAAACATTCTTGCAAATCGGACAGAAGTCTTTAATAGAGATTCAGCTCCTACAGACCAGGCTTATAAGGCAGCCTTCTATCATCAGTGCCCTCTCTGCAGTGACTGACAGCCTGTCAGGGATTGGGGAAGTTCTCCGAGGTGAGCTGTGAGCTGCGAGCGGCTGGTAGAAGATTTACCCTGCCCGGACATCCTGTTAATGCCCCACCACAGGCTGCCACAACAGGGGAGCTTGCTTTGCTGTCCTTCCAACCCCTCCCTCTCTCCCACCCTCGCCACCCGAGTCTCACCCATCTTTCCATTTTTATTGTGTTTTTACAAATCACGCTTCTCCGTGGGAAGCCAGGCCTGAAATTCTCCCCAGCATGAAAAAAAGCAGGAGGGGGCAGGCTAGTGAAGGTTATTTAGGGAAAGGATTTGAGGAAAAGGTAGTGAGAGGATGAAGGTCAGTGCTCAATGAGGAACATGGTGCATCATTTCCTCTAATGAACTCTCATAATGAGTTTCTGTTTCATGATCTGGGTCAGTGATCTGTGCCCTTGGGCAAGGCATTTAAAGGAACTTTAAAAAAGCATTTTTTGCACTTACCTCTAGTGGCATCAAGCAAATAGTTTGAGGAGTCAAGATTCAGCTGCCTCTGATATGAATTTACTTTAGTGAGCTCTAATAAAACAAAAATAGAAGCCTTAGGACATCACATAAAAACACTGAGACATGAAGCTAGTTTAATTTTTAATTAAGACGAGATTATTTTTTCAGTGTTTTGAGATACTTGTCCCTCAAATGCACAGTTTAAAAAATGGGATGCAGCAGAACCAGAGATATACTGTTTTTATACTACTAATTTTTCTGTCTTCTGAAAATCTGGCACCTACATTACCCACAATGCAACTTGTCCGCAGACAGTTCCTTCATAGATAATATTATGCTAGTAGCGGCTAATGTAGCTTTGAACTGCTAGCCTGAAGCAGAGATGATTAGCAGGCTACAGAGTTCTGTTAGGCTCACTTCTTTCGAACTCCACACCCCCAGATTATTTTCATTTTCAAACTCATAATCTTCAGCCCCAGCCGTCGCTGACCCAAATGACCTCACTTGAAGCTAGTGATCAGACTTTTTCACATGCAGTGGCACTCCCCAAGACCTGTAAACAGACTGATGTGTAAAATTCCCCTTTAAAGGCTTCAAAAACTAAGCGCCAAAATGACTTTCCTCGAAAAGTTAGGACACTAAGATACACAGACCTAATTAGGTACATTTTTCATTAGAAGTGCTTTCTGAGAAATGATTAGAGAGCTGATATTTGAAAATGGGCCACCATAAAGTATTGTCTTTATTAACTAAATCAAATCTGGAAGACAGCTAATATTCTAACATGGGAATTGTGAAAACACTAATGTGAATTTGGTGATTCTGTTGCATTAAATCTTTGGTTGCTGCTCGATAACTGACAGCCCGGTTTTCTTCAAGTACCTAAATGTGTCAACAAGAACAGTCCATGCTCCAAACTACCATACCACACAACAATAACAATGCAGTAATCTGTGCAAATAGCTGGCTATCTATAAATACAGAATATATAATAATGAGGAAAACATATCAAAAAAGTAGTTCTTTCAAAAATGATCATCAATAATGTAAAACATATAAAACTAGGGTACTTGGAGTGCGCAGACCAGTCAAAACTATTTCCATAAGTGAAAAATAATGTGTGCATCTGCTCCGGGATTCGGATCTGCTCCAAAAAAAATATTTAATGAGTTCTTCCTTGCCCCATGCTACACCCTTCAGCCAAGTTCCATGAAAACTGGGTCATTAGTTTTTCTGTAATCCTGCTGACAACAAGCTAAACTGAAAACAACCTCCTTGGTAGAGGTAATGAAAATGGTTTTGTAGGTTTTAAAATTTGATGTAGGAGCACTGAGTTGAACACAAGTGACCGTACTACCCCTCGTCTTCCACGCTGCCATGGAGATCCGCCTCTGTATTTATAACCTCTCCTCCACTTTCTCTTTCTCTCATATCTCCTCTCTTATGCACTCAAGATAACTTCATTGTGGACTAATAAACCTCCAGTATAGATTCAAATAACTTGATTATGTCAGATCATATATACAGGGAATGAGAATGGTGGGGGAGACACAGTGTCTATATGTGTAGGAGAAGAGATGTACAGTATATAACTGTAAGAAAGATATTGTGGAAATGGCAACAAGAAGAGAAATGAAAAACAGTTGATTTTAAATGTGTTAGTAAAAGATTTTACAGAAGGAGTGAAAAAGCAATGAGACTGAGGCACCATGTCGAGTTACACTCTGTGCTCCGAGATTGAAACGGTCGGGCATATGTAAACAGGCTGCATGTTTGATCAAGATTTGCCAGTTGTATTTTCTGTAAGCTATTACTGACTCTTTGTGTTGTGTTTTCCTCCTAAAAGATGGAAATGTTATTTAGTACTCCCCGCCTTCTTTAGCTGTTGGTTTTGAACCAGCCACTTTATTTGGCAAGTGATGGTTGGCAAATTTTATATTGTGTTCTTTTTCTCCCATTAACAGTGACTCTTTCCCATCAATCCTCGCTCTCTGTGTCTCTTTCTGTCGGGCCCTTCACCGAGCCCATCTGCTATGTGCAAGCGTTAATTAACCACGCTGCCATTTCCTCTGTGTGTGCCACGTTTGGAGGTGCTTGGAGTACATGAGTCAGCCCCGCAAGTTCATCAAAATGCTAATTCAGCCCAAATTAAAGTTGTGATTAACATTACACAGTTTCCTGTGCAGACAAATTGATCCTTCCATGAGCTCTCTCTCCCTCTCTGGGTGATGAGTGTCTGGGGAGAGACAGACTTTCCTGTTGGGTGTTCTTGTCATCCAAAACAGAAACAGCCCATAAATGAAGCTAATGAGTGAGAAAGATTTAAACAATTTTCTTTAAAACATTAATACAAGTCACAACACAACATTGCATTTTGTCCTATTAGAAATATGGATTCCTATTATGTTTTCCCTCTGCTTTTCGATACCTGACATGCATATCAATCCATATTTACTTGTGTGCTTGTACTGTACCTGTGGGTACGTTCCTGAATCGTCTCAGACTGTGTACCAACCAATAAGCTGCAGTGCTGATGCTGTGACACAGTTATTTACTCTGCTCTCCAGCTGTCCCTGCACCTCCCAAACACTGATAGGTGCACAGAAACAAGGTTTTTAAAAAGTCCTATCAAAACAGTAGTATTTTTTAACCCAAATCCAATTGTGTCTCTCCTTTAATTTTGTAACTGCTTCTAATTTTGTTGTTTATTTTTTTAATCACCTTGCATTTGACCTCAACCACCTTGTGCATTCTTAAGTTTTCTACAAACTGTGAAATGTTATAGATGCTATTGATAACATTGCTAACATTCAGCCACTAGATGTCGCATTCCACCTCTCCGTTCCATTGCATGTACGTCACAACAAGTGGTTGCCAGGCACTTACCATCAATCTCAGCCCTTTATTGGTTTTTCCACACTAACTGACGACGAGGGCTGACCCTAATGCTTCAAAGCTTCGATCGCTGTAATGGTATTCAACCTCCATATCAATATTTGAATGTTTTGTTGTGACAAGTAAGTCTGTAATAATGTATAAGTGTAAGTGTGATGCAAACTTCAGGTATCAAGATAACAAAACATAAATTTTGGACCTGCCACATTTTTTTAAAATATTTAATTCACAATCATAGTAGTTTTCTCAGGAAATGCCATACATTTGCCACATTTTTAAAAGGCTCTGTGGATATATATGTTAGGAATAAGACCTTTAAATATGAAGCTACAGCTAAACTGGCTTTTGCCCAAAAGGTATGAACATCTACCTACTCGCCCCTCTCACAAATTAACCACTCAATTTGACTGTCATCAGCTCATTAAATGTCTGTTATCTGTCGTTATAAGCCTCATAGATGTGGGTCAGCAGGGGCCTGCTACATACATTGTAAAAGTGAAAGCAAAACTTAAAAGCAACACCTTCTGTGTTGTAAAAATGAATGAACTCAAACAAAACAACTTCTTTAGGTTTAGGGCAACAAAACCACTTAGTTAAGTTTAGGGAAAGTTATCGTATTTTGGCTTAAAATAGCTGTAAGCTGATCGCACAGATATACCACGTGATACAAATATAATTTTACTATTGGCTCATAAGCCTTTTTAGCGATGGGAACCAAATGTCAGATATCTTCCACAGATATAAACAAACATTCATTTTGAAGAAATCCACAATATAATATTTTTTTCAGGAAAAGCCATACATTTATACAGAACCTTACTCAAGGCTCTGTGGATGTATTATTATAGATTTTTTTAATACTCGTCAACATAAAAATGTTATCAATAAGACCTTTAAGAACTAAATAAACTTGTAGTGCTGAAAGACAGATTAGACAGATTACCACATGCTCCTGGTGCAACGGAGGCGGTGCCATATGTATTTTTTTCTAAAACTGCAGCTTGACATTCGCATTGGGTAAATGACAGTGGACGCTTATTTTGGTAGATACATACTGTAGTCTCTCCCTCTCTCTCTCATGCACACACACTCACACCCATGGATAAACTGGTCGTGGTAATGAAAGCCCCCGGCGTTCATCACTCTGTCTTAAGCAGTGGTTATTGAGGCATTAAATATGTCTACACAGGGCTCAGAGAAAGGCTGCCAGATCAGTGTTCTCCTCTGAGGGGGGCTCTGTTTGCATACAGACAGGTTGGGGGATTGGGAACGTGCGCCGAATGGAGCCTGGGAGTCGTAACTGGGTGCCCACCACTCTGGCGTTAGTGCCATTATGGGATGTCACTGTGGGAGAACTGCGGCTCTTCAGCGGGATTACTGAGATTCTTGCTGAAATTGAGCGGAATTGGAAATGTGGCCGACGGATTCTCTCCCGAGTGATTCGTGCACAATACTACCACACACACACACACTCTCTCTCTCTCTCTTTTCTCACACACACACACACACACACACTTACATTTATGTTCAAACAAATGCAAATGTGCATTTACGCAAACATTTTGCCACAACTGATGGGGTTTGTGAAAGAAAAGTAGACAGACTGCTACAGGAGGCTTTAAGCAGACGTCAGTTTGATCAGCTATGAAATTTCCCATCATTCTTTTGTTTTGATTTCTTCTTACAGCATGACTACAAATGCAAAGCAGCACTGGTGCATACCTCGGCAGCCTCTACTGTCTCTGTTTGCATAGTATGAAATGTGGTGGTTTGTTGTGTTTTTTAAAACTTTGCTTGCAAACCAAATTTCCCATCAGGGACGATACAAATTTGAATTGTATTAAAATGGAGTGAACATGTACGACAATGGCTATTATGTAGGGATTGTAGAAGCAGTCTTTGGTGTTTGAGTATAGTCTGGTAAACTATCATCTTGCATTGCAAAACTGAGTTTTGTTCTTCATGGAGCATCTTTGGTGGACAGTAGCCACACAACAGCCTCAAATACATGGCTAAGGCATAAGAAAGGGCCTTTTTTACAGCTCAGTAGCCTCCTTTCTAATGGCTTTGGGGGTCAATGTGCTAAGGCCACACTCCCTTCTGAGGTCCCTTCTCCTGTGTCATAAAATAAACATGCTGGGTGCGACCCTGGTGAGGGTGAACATTAACACCCCAGCCGCCGGCCTCGGGGGTCGGCCAGGGGTCAGCAGCCTGCGGTGGAGGCAACTGACAGAGATTATTCTTCCACACTGACAGACGCACCAACACGGCATCTGTAAGAAACTCACATCCCTGGTCTTATGTAAATTCTGTCTGAAGGATTAATGGCGGCAAACAGACTCTCTTAGGTCAAAATGGTGTTTTGTTTACTCTGAGCAGACAGCGGGGCTGAAGATTTACGGACCTTATTTATTTGATAATTGGGTTGTTATTCGATTTTAAAGGTAGGAATAAGTTTTCCTTTTTAACGCTCTGCCTCAGAGTCCAGCTATATATTTCTTACTTTTACAATTACAATTTTAAAGCTGTGAGATTTTTTTTAATAAGCTCCTAAATGCTAAAACTTCAGAATTCAAAAAACTTTCATTTCTTAAAGCTGCAATAACATGACACATTGGGGCAGAGGCTGCAAACACAACAACAACAACAACAACAACAACATATTATTACCATTTAATTTCATATGCCGAACATGTTGGCTAACAGGTGCTTCACATCCAACAACTTTAGATTCATTTGGAGTCACGTTCCTGACCACCTAATGAATGTAAGTCCAGTGTTTCTTTAGTTCTTTACTTTTACTCCACCAACTTGTAAGGAAAATATCTGGCTTTTTAGCAGCTAAATACTCCATTATGTTCAGCTGACTTTATCTGTCTGCTATCTGGCACTGGGCAGGTAACATACAGTCAGTAGTTTTGGTTCCATTCACACATTTTTAAATGTTGCATTAGGAAAGCTGTATGGAACCGCAAAATTCAATAAAACTTCCTCAAATGTGGGAAAAAAAGTTTTTATGCTTGCTTGAGGTGTTTTTCTGCCTTTGTCAAAAAAGAGCTGATGGGATGCGCTGGTAGCTCACCAGTTAGAGCGGGTGTCCAAGACTTAGACTTTAACACATCAGATGTGAATCCGACCCACGGCTCTTTGCTGCATGTCATCCCCTCTTTCTCCCCCTTTATAACTATCACTCTCAAATAAAAGCAAAAAGTCCAAAAAAGTAATCCTGAGAAAAAAGTAGTTGAAATGAGATATGGAAACACATTTGCCGTATAAATTTTGATATAGCAAACATTTAACTCACATGACTGATCAGCTGTTTCAGAAGAATAAATGAAACTTGCTCAATTGAATCAAATTTCCAAAGACCATTTTTTCTCTCGTAGATGGGTTAGATGGCCAAGCTGAATTGTTTTGTTTCAGGTTGGCAATCTCCATTTCTTCTTCTACACTGTTTACTGTTGGATTATAGCCACACATAGCATATAGCACTACCTTCTGAACAAACAATGCTGTAGCTGAGTTTATTCACTCCAAATCATGGAAATACTCCTAATTTCACTTAAAAGTTGCGTGACAATTGCATGGAAACACAGCTAATGTTTAGAGCTGCCTGCCACTGATGACAGCAGTGTGAGCGAATCAAAACAGTAAAACTTCTGGCCGTAAAACCAAAACAATGAGCAGAAAGACGCTAAAATGCTCCACAGAGTTAAAGGGGGAACAGCGGGGTTGGGTATAAGTGATCTTTTATACAGAAAAGTCAGCCAGATAGACTGTTCAGGTAATTGAATGGGCATTATCAGTGGTGATAAGCCTCATGGATGTGGGTCAGAAGGGGCCTACCAGTAGGTTTTAACATCAATTCACATGACCGATCCCTGAAAGAAGGAATTAAAGGAAGACAATAGCAACTCACATTTACAACATAGTTATTTTAAGCCGAAACATCCTTTTCCTCTAAACTTAACTCAGCGATTTTGTTGCCTAATGCTATGTTCACACTACCAGCGACAAAAGCAAAAATTACATAATTTTTTTAGGTTATTTTTTATGTCATTTTAGCCTTTATTGACAGGACTTTGGATAGCTTAGAAAGGGGCACAAAGAGAGAGAGGCGGTGATGTGGAGAGGGCCACAGGCCGGATTCAAAACTGGGCCGCCATAGTTAGGACTTGTTACATGGGCACCCGCTCTACCAGCTGAGCTATCGGGGCGCCCTACACTTCACTGCGTCATTTGAGCATTGAAAACAGTTGAGATCAGCTCAACTTGACTCGTAGCGTGTCATGGCCTGTCATACAGTGATAAGTGCCGGCCGTCAGTTTGTAGCTTCATGTCACCGGCTTCCATTGAAACTGACTTGTAGCCTGTCGCTTGTAGTGTGAACACAGCATAAACCCAAACAAGCTGTTTGTGTTCAAAACATAATGTTTCATTCAGTTTGACCAGTCCGCTTTTACTTTTACTAGTAGTAGGTCCTACTGATCTATGACTGATAATGCACATTTAATGAGCTGATAACAGTCATGTACAAGTAGTCATGTGATCTACTGTAAATATGAAAATATTTATTTTAGTCACTTAAAGTAACTACAGCCAGTAATGCCTCACAGTTCAAGGTGTTTTCATGAGTAGTTTGTCACACATCCAGAAACCAGAAGAGGCAGAGCAGAGTGGCTTGTGCTTCCCCCAACAGTGGCGCCCTGGTGCATTATTCAGCCTCGGCCTGGCATTCACCCTGACTGTGGGGAGCCACAGATGTCAGACATGGCTAACCAGCTATTGCAGAGAGCAGACACGGACATCAGACCTGCCAAGACTGGTCAGACGTGATCGTGAACTACATATTCTGTATGGACAGTAAGGAGGGGAGAGGAGAGTGCAATCTAGAAATGATTGACAGCCGTTCAGACAGAGGTCAAACAACACTTGTAAATAATGCTTAAGGTTTGTATTGTCTTTCGCAAAATGTGCTGTTTGGCAGTGATTGTATGTAAATCCATTTTCTTGGCAAACAAAGCAACTGCAAGTACAATGCAGGAAAACAAAGCAGAAAGTGAGGAGTTGTAAGCAAACTACGAGCCGTTGGATTTACAATGTGCTTATAAAACCTCCCCCTGCAACAATTAGAGGGGCATAGATCACATTCATGCCTTAGCAGAGGCCAGATAACAGCACAGGGCTTTGGGACATCTCATTCGCATTGGGAACGGTCTGGAAGATGCTTTACTAGATGGATTTATACGTTGCCTGCGCTGCTTTCTAGTGATTGAATGTCTGTGTGCATGTGTTGAGCCGACTCTGCGTGGATCTGTCAGGGGACTCATAAGGCAGGTTTGAATTAGGCATGAGATAGGAGGAGGACGTGTGTGTATTTGTCTGGCTGTGCATGTGTGACTCCGAGTACTTTATGGTGAAAGAGCGTGTAAATAGTGACCGGAGACAGATGTGGTCTCATCCCTGAAAGGCCAAAGATAAAAGATTATCGGGACAAGACCTCAGGATCAGGGCAGAGTTGGACATTTCTCAAGATAACATACTTCCAACATGTTCTAGTGGAAAGGAGGCAACACATGTAAATGGCACAAACACACTTCTTTCTCTGTATAATGGGATTACTGGCTGATAATATCCAGTTGCACGAAGTGAAATCAAAGCTGGGAAAAGTCCACACAATCTTTTTTCATCTGCGCAGCTTACAGCTTTACCTGAGAGGTTAGCGAGAGCTCTAAACACCACAAAGCCTATAAAACATGAGCTGGAGAGTTGTGAGAGACATAAAAGCAGTTCCTTTTAATGTTATATTGATTTACAAATCGTATGTTAAAACACCTCCCGGTCATGGGTCATTACTGTTGACCCCTAACGAATTGTGCTGGGTGCTGAACTGGAGCCAGTGCACATGAGGCACTGGGCGTTTTTTAGATCCTCATGCACAGGTTTTGGGTGTCGTGGTGTCTAGACGGTAGCTGCCAGACAGAGAAACGTTGAAGTTAAGCAACAGTATCTTGATAATTACTTCTGAAGAAGTGCTATTAATCACGCAGGGCCTTGGAACGGCTTAAATGTACAATTGTAACCAAGTCACATTTCCTTGGATCAGCTGTAAGGATCTTGTAGCCCCAGTCTGATGTGTATATTCACTGATGTCATCTGAGCATTTTTACATGCTCCTATTGATTAGTACAATTACAACAATTAGGTAAAATTACCATCTGCGTTTTGACCTCACAACAGCAGGGACAACAACAGGGGGAAATTATACCAATTAATTTGTTTCACTTGGTTAATGTTTCAGTGGTGGTAAAGTAAATAAGAAAGAAAAGCAACATGGTAACAATACAATACATCTATAAAGACACAACATATCAGACTTTGACAAGAATTGAATGATAAAGTTGTGGACTTATTTCCATCATTGTTTACACAGCCCATCAACCTTTTATCAAGACAGACACTGGCATGTCTGACTTTACTAGAAAATAAGACAAAAATAGCAAGAAGCTGAATCACAGGGACAAACAACAGATGGAGTCATTTTGAAGGGAGAAGTATCAGAGACAAGAAACAAGGTTACAAGTGTAAATTAAACAGATTATTGAGCAACGTATATTATTAAAACACATGATGACACACAACACAAAGATGCTAATTATTCTGTAAGGGAGTACTGGGAACATTTAAAACTGGAAGTAAAGTATCGCTGGAGTACTACTGTGTCCAGCAGCCCAGGATAGCAGGTACACCATTGTATTAAGAGAACAGACTGTTTGGTCTAAATATGTAATTCAGTTGCTGTAATAAAATCAATGCTTTTGTATTTTACAAAGTTGTGGTAATTTCCTCTAGATGGAACTGCTGCATTTAAATTATAGTATTTTGATTTGATGTGTAAACACCACAGAAGTCTAGCAAATTGTTTTTTTTTCTATATATATATATATATATATATATATATATATATATATATATATATTAAAGGTGTCAGAAATGTCGTGTAGATCATAGAGTGGTCATGATTTTTTTGTATTCTGAGGGAGTTCATTCATTCATCCTACATAGAAAAAGCCACATATTTAATATATTTAATTGGATGATTCCAGTAGTTTTAAACTCAGTATATGTAAATTTGACTTGCAAAAATGAACAGATAAAGGGGTCAGCATTTCTACAAGTTTATTCTTGACAAAACTGAGGAAACTTTGAACCAGCATTTAGACCTTCGTATTGAGAAATAAAATACAGAATAATAACTGGATAACTACTTTTCTGTAGACACTAAACATGCAGCCTGCAAGATGCCACAGCAAATATGGCTCCAATTTGCATTCAGACTCACCTACTGGTAAATGCTTCCACGTGAGACGTTACGCCTGGAGGAAAGTTAGTTCTTCATCATCCAGTATTCTCATTTGTTCAGAGCGTACACGGTATTTATTTATAGGCACTAGCCAACCGAGAGCAGCAGTAGCACCAACAACAACTCTATTTTCCACCTCTCATGCAAATGTTTGAGTAGCACCCCCTTCACTTCGCTTTGTTTTCCATGTGGTAACGTAGCATTTACATTTCATGAGCTCACTAACCTTTTTTTTTCCCCGTCCCTCAGCATTGACTTGTCACTGGGCTGATTTACTGGACCAGTCATTTCCATGCAGGCCAGTGGCTCAAATGCTCTCCCCGCTGCAGATGAATATTTACATGGCAGTTAACAGGTGGCGAGTAGTTTAATGGTGGTAATTGCTCTGTGGCACGTGTAGCAGGAGAAAGGAGGTGTAAGAGTTGTGTTGCTCAGGGCTGCTGTCCCACTTCTGTGATGATGCATCCCAGGGGATAGATGTGCATGTGTGTCTGTGTGTGCACCATGTGTTATACATTCAGTATGCTGTCCATATACCATTATAAAGAACATTATGCGCTGTGATGTGATGCAGTAACATCAGTGTTTCACTTTACATTCGTATTTGAATGTCAGTGTTTTTCCTTACCGCTAACTTTGCCATTTTGCATGATAACTACTATTTTCATTTTGTGTCGTGAGGCTAAAAAGAGGGCTGCACGGTGGTGCAGCCGTTAACACTGTCGCCTAACAACAACAGGGTTCAAACCCAACTTGGGGCCCTTCTGTGTGGAGCTTGTATGTTCTCCAAGTGCTAGCGTCGGTTTCTGCGGGTTCTCCAGTTTCTCCCGCAGTCCAAAGATATGCAGGTTAATGGCTGACTCTAAATTGCCTGTAGGTGTGAATGTGAATGTGAATGTTGTCTGTCTGTATGTGTCAGCCCTGTGATAGTCTTGGATAAGCGATTATAGATAATGGATGGATATAAAAAATTCTACATATTAAGGTTTCAGTCCACGTACAAGCAGACGATCAAGACATATCCTCCGTTTCCTGCGTTTAAGAAGATAGAGATATAGTGTTTCTAGATCTGTTATTTCACACCAGCTTCATTTTTTTCCCATTCAGTGAAGGGAGATTAGGTTTTATTGTCTGTCTGACAGCCATGCAAATGTTAAAGCACAGGAATGTTCCACAGACCGGAGCAGATGGACACGACAAGGCCCGACCTTTCACTCTCAAGGAACATGACATCACCACATATGGTCGCAGTGATTGATCCTTCGTTAGGGAGCGATGGCTAGCCGAGTGGAGAGGATGGGGAAGGGATATGCGCCGGTGTAATGTTTTCCATGGCAAAACTCATACAGTCTTAAGGATGAGTGTGTCAGTCTGAGTGTTTTTAAATTAGTTTCCTGAATGTGTTTGCCGTATTTCATTTTTTAATAATTCAGTTTATCCTTCATGTTACTCCCATGAAATGCTTCCAGCTTTTTCATGCATTTGTGTTTTTCTTCTCCAAATGTTGCTGTCCTCAGAGAAGACATTGTCTTTGCAACATTAATGTCCCTTTGGATATCAAAATAAATAATAGCCAACATGCATTTTATGTGGTATGTGTGAAAAAACTTTAAGGTCAAAGCATGAAATTAAAATAAATGGTCATTAAAACAGAAGATTTTCACAAAGTTTGGTCATGCAAAATGAAAAATACTGAGCAGAGGCTGTGGATTAATAATGATGACAGATGGAAATGCTACGGTTAGCGCCACTAAGCAGCAAAAACTTGAGTTATTATTCAGCACTTAGTGCAACATGCAGCTGAGGTGATTTATCTCTATTCGAAAAGTCAGACATTGCAACTCTGTAACCAGAATCTAAAAAAGATGCAAATGCTGAATCAGAGAGAGAGAGACAGAGAGCAAAAGAGATGATATTGTGGAGAAAAGCAATAGGTTGGATATGCAGCTCCAGACAACAGAACAGAAGCTGGGAGCTTGTCTTGTCCTGCTGTGTGCCTGGCAGATTGCTATGGAGCCTGTCATTGCGGCCAGCAGGGTGTCCAGCCACTACATGGCATTCAGCGGGGGAGCTGAATAAATCACTGGAACACACACAGTCCGGCTTACAATTCGCCTGACAGAGGCGAGGCTGCCCTCTAGTCACACCTGTACTTTGTATACGGCTGTAGAACCAACATTATTCTCCTGACGGCTAAAGTAGCACCGTTTATTTAATTGATTTTACACAGAGGTGGGCAAACTGAAAGATTTGTGTAACACCCAGAAGCAAATGTCATATAAAACATAAAGGTTAAGGATAGTGGGAGAAGATTGTCAATGGGGAAAATAGAAACAATATCTATAATGTCAGCAACACATTTATACTGAAGCTGCAGGCTTGGTCCTGCCATGTTGCTCAACAGGGGTGGTCTAGGGGTGTAATATGGGGTCCTAAAGGAAAAGTCCAGTGTGGGGCCCCTTGAATCTCAACATTAACCCATTTCAATCAGTGTCTCTATAAATAACCTTCCGGATTTATCAAAGCAAAATATGCAAAGACTGCCGTCAACTCATGTCTGGAGTAACATTATCATTTCAGGGAATAAATTCTTATATAACTTTAATGAAATCTCCATAAATAAAATGTGCAAATCTAAGCATTGATCTGGACCTTAATTCAGATATCTGTGTTATGTGTGTTTTTATTTTATCTGAGTTTAATAAGTTTGTGATCATTTCACAAAAATGTTAAAATTGCAAATGTGTTTATTTGTTTGTTATTGCTTTTATATATATATATATATATATATATATATATATATATATATATATATATATATATATATATATACTGTATATATAATTTCCACATAATGCCACAAGTTTCAAGTGGCGGCCATTTCATTAGATCTCAAATTGCTAAAAGACTTTAGCATTTTTTTTTTAATCCACTGCTAAATTGGCTGTGACTGAAGTAGAGGTAGATTACCTGATATAGCAGGATGAAATTCCTTTAAACATGTCAAGCATTTGATATTGTATCATAGACATCATACCAACTCTGTGTAATAGTAAAAAAATAGCTGCAAACATGATATTTATGTCTTCTGGCAGAGCATTTTACATCCGAATAACTGACCTGTGAAACAGCTTCATCCCAGCTCATAAAGAATAAACTGTCTCACAGATCGAGTTTCACAAAAAGTCCTTCAGGGTTAATGCATAACTGACATTAACACTACAACGATGGGTGTAACTACCAAATGTTTATGAGAAAATTAGAGATGATTAATGGATAACTAAATGTTGTGAGGCATTTGATTTTTAATGCATTTAAAGCTATTACATCCAACATTATGCCACTCTCCAGGCCAGTGGCAATAAATCCAAATCCAGGCTTCAAAGCATGTCTTCAGACACAATGACCCACGTTTTTCTATGGATATACAGTTTGGAGAAACTTTAAGCTCTGGTTGCATCTTTGCAGTGTTTCAGACCTTGTGTGTGATTCTTTCTCCCTTCTTGCCACTGCTACATTAAACATATATGACAAGTGTGATAAGTGTGCACCCCAGCATTCTCAAAAAGACTAAAAACAAACATTTCTGCTTTTACCCAATAAGCCTGTTTTAATCAAAAACATTAATATCTCTAACTTATTTATCAGTTAAATTTGGTTAAACTTCTGGGACAATTAATCATTTGATTTATGTTATTATCAACTATTTAAAGTAACAGCTTGTAACATTTTGGGGGATCTATTAACAGAAATTTAATATAATATTCATATGATAATATATTAACACCTGACTAGGCGAATTGTTGTTTTTCATTAGCTTGGAATGAGCCCTTCATATCTACACAGGATGCGGGTCCTCTTCAGGACTCCACCATGTTTCTCCACCATGTTTCAACAGTAGCCCACAACGGACAAACCAAACTGGCTCTAGAGTGAGACGTTCACGTTTTTATGTTACCTGAAGGCCACCATAGTTCTGTGTTATATGGTAAAGATGGCCTCTGAGCGAGGCAGTCGACAATTTTGCACTCACATGACTGCAGTCTTGGAAAGGAAGGAATGAGTTGAGGGGTACTCGGTTGCAATCTGCAACCACATCACTAGATGCCACCAAATCCTACACACTGTACCTTTAATGAATTTAAATAATTACACATATGCATAACTTAAGATGTTTTCTGAAAGTTCCATAAATTTAGTCTATATGACAGACAGTATGAAAGTAACATCCCCTTTAGATAATAAGTGCTATGTGTAACAGATCTAACTAGAGGGAAGTGCAGTTGTGTGGTCTCAAGTTCACATGCTCCATTTCATAGATGGACTTAGAGGGCACTGAGATGTCAGTGTCACCTCGTTTTATCCTGGAATGCAACAAGGAAAAGCATGAAAACCCTGCAATTGGGCCAGAAAATAATAGACTGTGCTCCTGGAAAGAGCGGCTCATTGGTTTGGATTGAGGAATGGCATGTATTTACGTGAGACACCCACACAAGCCTCCATAATCAATCTTCCAATCTCTCAGGGTGCAGACACAGCCAAGAATCAGTGTGTGGGATGGAAGTCATGGTAAACAGCATGACTCTTTGCCAGCAGTCTATTTAAAACCTTTATTTATCCACACAACTGCAAATCTTTTCCTGCAGTGTCATACTAAACATTAAAGTTATGCACATGCTGGCATTTGGGGATTTATGTTTGCCATCTTACCCACAGACAGATGACAAGATTTCCATTTCATCTAAGTGTCCACACAGATTAAATACATAGGTTTGGGACGTGTTTAGCCCTCTCTGGAAGCAGAATAACATACAAAAAAGACTAAAATTTACATGTCTTTTATCTTGTGTCAATAATACATCAAAGACGGATTTCTTTACAGTTAAGTGTGCAAAATTGGCAACCTCACTCCGAGGAGGTCTTCAGCAGTCACTGTAGTTGGACCAGCTGTTGTTGGTCAGGGAATAGATTGCTCCTAAAACCACAACCATTTCTATGCATCAAATACACAGGATACATGTGCATGTATGTATATAGGCTAAGGCAGGTTTGGAATTGTGGGAAGCAACCCTCCCTCCTAGAAATTATGTTGATATACAACAAATATGCAACAGCATTTTCTATTGTGATGAGGAAATATTGTAGTAATGTATTTGGAAAATTGCAAAAACATATCAGTAAAATGTTCACTGACATGGTATTTAATTTGTTTCACACCAAAATATCCATTCTTGCAGTGAAATATCAGCTTGAGGTGACTACGGCCTTATTCAACCTTTTTATGTCTTCAGCATTTTGGGAGATATTTTTATTCTCTTTCTTGCAGCGAGTTAGACGAGAAGATCAATATCTGTCCGTTTAAGGTACTATTGATAACATTGATAACATTCACTCCACTGTTATCCACTAAATGTCGCGTTCTCCCTCCCCCGTTCCACTGCATTCACCTCACAATGAGTCGCAACCAGGTACTCACCGACAAACTGGATCGCTGACAACAGAGATATTAGGTGATACCAACGTTGTTTTACTATTGGCTCACAAGCCTTGTTAGAGGTGAAAACCAGATGTCAGGTATCTTCCACAAAGATAAACAAAACATTCATTTTGGATACTGTGTGTATACTGTACTCTATATATAATAGGAATAGCCATACTTTTATTCAGCACCTTTCTAAAAGCTCTGTGGATGTATCATTTTTAAAAATATTTGTCAATATAAAACTGTTAGCAATAAAACCTTTAAATATGAAGCTACATCTAAACTGTCTGTTGTCCAAAGGTAACAAAATCCACCTACCAGCACCTCTAAAGCTCAAGAATTAAGTGTCCAATTTGACATCAGCTCATTAAATGTGCGTTATCACTAAGCCTCATAGATGTGGGTCAGTAGGGGTCTACTACACCTACTATGTTGTGAAAGTGAATGCAAAACCTAAAAGCAACACATACCAACAAGTTGTAAAACAATTTTAACATTACAATTTTAACACAAACACAGGAGATATTAAACAGTCAGCTGGGCAAAAGTATATGTTTTGTTTTCCTATCCCCCTCCTCCCATATTGAGTTTCACGCTGTCTACAGCATCACTTCTGCTCCTGTCATAATTACTATGGTTGCTAGAGGTCACTGTCGTCTTCTTAGCCCATGTGAATCAATGATAAAACCCACTAGTGGGTGTAGTAGGCCCCTACTGACCCACAACTATGAGCTTATAATCACCTATAACGCCTATTTAATGATCTTATATTTTAGCTGAATTAACATTACAGACTTATTTGTTAAATCTATACAAAAACTTGGGGTCGTGTATGGGAGTATTTCTTCACCAGGCGCAATAACTCCTTTATGCTAAGCTAAGCTAAACAGCTGCTGTTCGGTAGCTTCATATTTAATGGACAGTTTCAAGAGTGTTATCTACTTTAGCAAGTGGGGTGGCTCAGTACTCCGCACTTATTAACCTATAACAATGTCATACTGAAGAAGTAAAAATCGTAGTTATTAAACATAGAGTAGTGATGACATGAATGTTCATCAACTGCTTGATTTTGGTTTGATGACTCAGCATTTAGCAGTGATTGCAACCGGTTCAGGCACTGAGAGAGAAGGTGCTTCAGTAATAAAACCATTTCTATGACAGAGACAACTATAACAAGAAATAAAGCCTGTTGTCCATCCTCTGTTTTTTCCTCTCTCAGACTTGTCAAACAAGGACGATGACATATTCTGTTATTTCTTACAAAGCGTTGTTTTTTGCCTGTGTGAAATCTGATGTGCCTACAGATTCACTGACATCTTGCAATAATCCAAAGGCATATTGAGAGATATAACTGGGCGGAAAAAAAGCAGCCTGCCTCATCGCTCATCTACATTACTCTGAAAGGCAAATGTAAACATCTCTATAAATATCCCCGCCAATGAAGAATAACAGAGGCTCGCACGTCACTGTGGTGACAGTCAGACACCGGCTAACTAGAATGAAATTTTCAATATTTTCCAAGAACACTCTGATTATACACATCTTATGAGGGATACTGATGTTGAGCACGGAGAACAAAACATTAATGAAGTAATCACCAAGCAAAGACCCGGGGATGGGGAAAAAAAGTAAGATTAAAGGATGGAGAACACTAGTACACTAGAACACTGGAGTAGAGACACTAGTGGTCATTCAAAATGACAAGTCATGAACACTTTAGGGCCAATGAGTTCTCTGGTGTAATTACCAAGCAGATCTCAGTGTGACTCACCAGAGCTTGGCTTTGCCGGCGCAATAACAGGCGACATGAGGGAAACATGAGTATTCATGTGTAAAAAACATGTTTAGATGGGTGAGAAGGGGGAACAGGTCGATGGTGTCACTAATAATTGCTTATTGCTTGGTGTTCTTCATGCTGTCTCATTTTCTATTGGTCTTAATTTTCCGTCTCTGTCTGTCTCCCCCCGTTCCTCTTTCTATCCCCTAACTTCAGCGAGTGGCAGCTCAGCAGACCATGTTTTACATAATCTCAAAGCCAAAGCAATAGATTTGCCAGTTGATACAGGGAGCTGCATGCCAAACAGTTCCATCCAGATTTATGACTTGGCACAATCAGCAGAGCTGACAAACTAATACCTGTTGCCCGATATGTCCAGTGTCCAAATCCTTCCTTTCCTTTTCACAGTTGGCCAAACGGCATCGACAAATACATTTACAGTTTGTTTTGGCGTGTAGGTGGCAGATAGTTGACACTACTGTGAGCCCCAGTGAATTCAAAAAACCTGCATGAAAATATGTAAAAGTATGACTGAAAGATTTGTTGTTCTGGTATGGCTATTTACAACCATTTGGTATTCCACTCTAAAATGTCATACTGCTAATGGACCTATGTTTGCAGGGCAGACCAGAGTGATTACTATAGATGTATTTGATTTGAGTAGAGAAATGCTGGAATCAGCGACCAGTCCTCCAAATTATGTCCATGTCCTGTTGAACAACACATACTGTAGAAACGCTTTCTGATCTGAAGTATTTCAGTCACAGCATAATTTGCCTGTGCCTTCCAAACCCATTAAATCATTAGGTTTAGGCACAAAAATGCCTGTTTTGTTTTGGGAACTGCATAAGGTCGGGGGAGCTGCGTTGTCATGGTAACAATATGTTGATTTGGTTGGTTTGAAACTCCACTCATGTCTAGACATTCGGACTGGGTATTGAACTTTAATACCTTTTTTGTTATGGACCAAAATGTAACCAGAGGTTGGCATCAGTCAGGATTTGTGAATGTGCAGCATTTAGGAGGATCTATTGGCAGAAATTAAAATATAATATAAATAAGTGTGTTTTCTTTAGTGTATAATCAGCTGAAGATAAGAATCGTCATGTTTTTATCACCTCAGAATGAGCTGTTTATATGTACCTACGGAGTGGCTCCTCTTCTCGGAGCTGGCTGCCATGTTTCTACGGTAGCCCAGAATGGACAAACCAAACACTGGCTCTAGAGAAGGCCATTTGCGGTTTTGCGTCAGCCACTGTAGTTCTCCTACATGCAATTCTCCTCCTACAATTTTCAGTCGGTTGCAATGTGCAGCGTGTTACGTTTACTGAATCATTTTAACATTTTTCAGCTGGGTGTGAGTAATTTGATTATTCTTAAAAACCTTTATGCTCCGTTTCTCTGTTTCTTAAAAACCTTTATGCTGCATTGGATAATAACATTCACTTTCTAAATGCTCATATATTTCAATGCTGCTGTTATATTTTGTGATCCCACTGGCCACTAAAGTGAAATCTGAATTACTGAATCTAGTTTTTGTCTCTGTTCTTAAGTCTGCTTATTTTCATAGCCATGAAATTTTTAAGTTTACTCAAATGAAAAATCACAATATTTTCTCAATTTGCCAAAGACTCATTTGCGTATGTCTACTTCATTTTTGATCAACCCTCCTGTTCTGGTTCCAGATGGAGCGCTGCCAGCCCAGAAAGGTGTTCGCTACAAACCCAGCTGTGTAAATTGTTAATTTTGAATCAGTAAACAAAAACCTGAGTCGTCCGCTGAGGCAAATATGATAATTGTTTGCGGATTATGGAGATCTGGCTGGCAACTCGGCAGAGGCTGTGAGTAAATGGGAAGAAAGCTCAGCTCAAACAAATGCAGTTACTCAGCCAGTGGAGCAATATAAGGCTCATGGCACACACTGGCGTGATCCATGGGGGAATATCCAGCACGTGGGCTCAGGAGGGTCTCTGCTGGGATGGTTGATTCAGTCATTAGGACACACATGAACATCTAAAAATAACGGGCTTCTATATGGACCCTTAAAGCTAAGAACAATTTTAAAGCATGTGGTAAACATAATCCACATCAGGCAGTTTTTCCTCAGATAGTGACAGGACTAATCAATGGCAGACTGAGAAAATTGCCGTTGGAGTTGTGTGGAAAAATGTAGTAGATGTGTGAAGATTTGTAGTTGCTTTAGTAAATGATGGCCAGTAAATGATATACTTTAGATATTTTGTGGGAAATTATTACCTGAAATGTGTACTTGGCAATGAAGTTTAGCACTGACAGTATAGAGGAGTCGTGTCTGAAATCTAATCATATTTTAATCTTAATGTCCAAGGTAAAGAAAATAAATTGCTAGCCAGCATTCAAATGGCATTTAGATATTCAAGAATAATTTACATTAAAAGAAACAATTCAGCATTTTTGAAAATACTTTGCTTTATTGGCTTTCTTCCTGAGAGTTAAATGAGGAGATCTCATGTACAGTTGAGCCACAGCTAACACCTGATTAGCTTTAGCACAAAGACTGCAGCTAGTGTGGATCTGTCCAAAGGCAACAGATTCCATCTGCTTGTGCACCTCTGAAGCTCGCTGATTCACATTATATCTTGTTTTTTTAATCCGTACATAAACTATAAAAAGTCGTGGTTTTACAAGTGTTGATATGCTGGACTACTTCTTGCACAGTTATTTCTTGATAACCACTAGAGATCTCAAGCCAAGAAATAGTCCACCACATAACCCCCCTGAAAACCGCAGTGCATTGTTTTTGCACATTAGTTTTTGAATGGACTGAACAAAAAAGGCAAAGCTTGTTAATTAGTGAACTTTAGATGTGCTGGTAGGCAGGTTTTGTTACCTCTGGACAGAGCCAGGCTAGCTGTTTTCCCCAAGCCCCAAGGAAGAGCGCCGGTCATTGATCCTAAAATGGTCTTAGCTGCCAACGGTGGTACTGCAACTTCTGTGAACTGAAAACATACACTGAAAGGGTTAAAGTTGTAAGTCAAAAATACAGACAACTCCAGACTGGACAACACTATGGCAGCAACCTGTCAAACACAAGGTAGCCGCACCCTAAAGCATACCCTTCTTTATGGTCTAATTTACTCTAAATTGGACCGCAATTTGTTGGATCATTTTCTCATAGACTTCGATACAATCAGACCCCCTGCTGGCTATTAGAAAGAATACAAGTTTAAGGCACTTCCACACTGGCTTCACTTTTCAGACACAGAGGTTGCCACAAGTTGCAGGGTCAGGATTATAATGTGTAATTTAAACTAGTCAACCACTGGGACACCCTTTCTTTGCTATTTTAGCTACAGAGTGTGTGGACAGAAACTTTGCTGTAAATAAACTTTCAGAAACACTGGAAGGATCGTCTTCTATAAGCATTTACAATTGTTAGACTTTCTGCACAACTTGAAGCTCCAGTTGGATTGCAAGTTAATGTTGCAGTAATAGAAGCCGGCTGTTCTTATCCACAATCCTAAAGGACCCAGTAATGTTATTTGGCATTGGTCATTATGAACAGATAGCTTTCTGGATGCAGGAATGGTAACTTCAATATGACATCAGTCTGCTCAAAAAGAAAGCAATTTCATTATGAAATACCACCAGGGAAATTGAATCAACACAGAAAGCAAGAGTGTGATTTGGCCGCATAATGCAAACTTCTTCATTTTAAGCATGACTGACATCTTCCAACACAGTGTCTACTGACCTTTAAAGTGGTTGACGGGAATAGCTGCTCTTTAAAGAATAATTGTCTATCTGAGCCTTTTCTTTTCAAGATTGGCGATAATTCTGTTCAGTGGTGAGACAGTCTAATCTCTCCACCACTGGGGCCACAAAACCATTGGATCAAAGCCTACAAGGGACTCCTCAACATGGCATCCCTTGATCGCCTTTTCTATCACAAAAACAAAATGCCCCCAAAGAGTGTGTGAACTGCCCACTCTGGGGTGAAATGGAAAAGAGACTTTAATGTATGGAACAACGTAAGTAGAGTCGCTCGACGCTCTTGTCATTGACACACAGCCGCTGTTGCTGTCTCCCCTCTCTGTGTGTGAGGCAATGGTCTTCAAGGATGGGTGGTCCGTCTGGGGCTGAAATCGGACGTGTGTGTAGGGGTGTGTGAGCTCCCTTTGTGTCGGGGGAGAGGGGCCTTTGTTCTCTTAACCAGGGAGGTGGGACCAACAGATTAAGCCTTTAGAAGTGCAACCGACCACCATGAGGGCATGCCACAAGGGAGAAAGCGTTTGCATGTTGGTGTGTATGTGTGTGTTTATGTTTGTGTGTATGTACTGTATGCCTCTGTATGTATGCACAGTATGTGTTGTAGAATATGTGTGTAGTAAAAAGTAATCAAAATAATTGAGAGAAACCGACAGAGGGTAAGAGAGATAAAGTCAGAGTGGGCATTTGTACCAATTTGCATGCGAATTAGCATGAGTTAGTGAGAATCTGATGCAGGTCAGCAGGTCAATAGTTCTTATCCATCTGTCCTTCTGATGGCATGCCTCCCAGGTCAGTTTGATTCCTCTGTGAGGGAGCTAATCTCACCCCAGTGCTCAGTGAGCCTCTACAGCGTCCTCTGATCTGCTCCTTCAAACCCCTCTGCTCCCCACACACACACTCAAAGTGGGTCTGAACTGAAGGGAGGAGGGACTCACACACACACAAACACATGAAAATGTGTATAGATGCAAAGACACATGCCACACAGACACAAACAGATGGTTAAGATACTAGTTTTTATCCAAATGATTCACATGAAAAGCTCCAGAAAACTAAATTAAGACTAAATCTTTTAAATTTGGTGCAGACAATTAGTAGATGCTGCTATTTCTGTTTTGTTTTTTTTGTTTTTTTGAGTTTTTTTTGGGCATTTCAGTGCCTTTATTGTTAGTGAGAGAGAGATAGTAATGAAAGGTGGAGAAAGAGAGGGGTTGACATGTTACAAAGGGCCACAGGTCAGAATCAAACCTGGGTTGTCTGCTCTACAAAGTGAGGTATAGCGGTAGCCCAGATCTTACTTTTACTGAAAATAATTTTTGTTAAAACAGCAATAGGCAAAATATGTTTGGCATCATTGGGAAAACAATATCAATACAATCCATAATAACCCTTCACCATATTGTAATTCAAATGTCCTTAGAGATAGACTTCTGCACCTCCTCATGGCTCTGTTTTTAGGCTTTAGAAAATTTAATCTTGACAGGAGACACAACCAATCAGAGCTGAGCCTGTCAATCACATGTGAACTCTGATCAAACGGTCATACCAGACATCACGTTGTCAGAAACATCTTGTAGTTACTGTTTAGCTGTAAAATGAGAAAATTTACTCCGGTGGGCGGTGCTTGGTATTTCCTCAACTGATCTCAACATGGTGACCAGGTCACAAACTTTCTCATTTTACAGCTAAACAGTAACTACAAGATGTTTCTGAAAACATTTGAGGAGAGAAATATGCATTACAATAACAGCATATTGATTCACATTTCATCAGCGCTGTCTAGTTTGACCATTTGATCAGAGTTCACGAGTGACTAACAGCTGCTCAGAGATGGCAGACTCCAGCTCGGCTCTGACTGGTTGTGAAATCTTGCAGAAGCCATTAGGAGCACCAGAAGACACAGAGGCACATGATTTTTTTTCCAGATTACCTGTCTGATGCACTACTGTCAGGATATAGTGACTGTCTTATAAAAAGAATTTTTTTAAAATCATATTTGCTCCATTTCTACCCACTGCTGCTTTAAACACATCCCTGTCGTTGTCTAAATTTACTGCCATGTGGCGTATTTCGTCTTCTTAGACAACAAGCAGGTTACAACATATGCTGAGAATTATTTTTAAATACTGTTCGACCCATGTCTGCAGAGAGCAAAGCTTTAGGGAATAGGACAAGCACACCATCTGTGGTGTAGTCCTCCATTAGTCCTCTATCTCATGAAGCAGCCCGACCTCCTGCTCCTCGTCTTCTCCGGTTCTTGTTCCCTCTCTCTCTCGTTCTTCACATTTTCTCCCTTCCCAGTGTTCCTCCGTCTGTCATGGCGGCTGTCTGAACAAACAAACACACGAGGGTCCACGGTGAGCCAGACGGCTTGATGTGGGATTGTTTGCTTTGGTTGCTCCCGTGCGGGAGAAAGTTTTCTTAAGAGGCACACAGAGGTCTGGAGCTCAACGGAGAGACCACAAAACAAATATTTACCCTCCTGCCTCCAGTGCCTGGGCCCTTTCCTCACTTCCTTGGATGAGGAACAAGAGAATGGACCCGCTCTTGGTTCTGAGGAGAGGAAGAGATGTGGTCCACAGATACAGAGAGGCTTGACACTCAATTTATGGGCTGTGATTGGTTTTCTAGATGATCAGTTGATACAGTTTGAATGCTTGTGCAACCATACAGCCTATGTTGCAGTTAAACACCATTCCTTGAATCTGAAAGACAGAACAACAGTCGGTTTTTCCAGTCTCTAACCCCTTTCACCCAGTGATTCCTCTGACTACCTTTCCCAAACCTGCCATGCTCTTACTCTCCTATTTATAATCTCTACTCTTTACATGCTCTTCCTGCTATGATCAAACAGAAATCAACAGATATCACTGTCCCTCCAATGCAGCCATTAAGCTCAGCCTCTATCTGAATTTAAAGTGTTTCTCTCGGCGCTCTCCTGCCTGTAAATATGCACATGTTTGACTGCGGGGTCAGCGAGGAAGACAGGAACTGGGCAGAAATGCCAACTTCCTGGAGGAGACGGCCACAGCAGGGAGGTGGGGGGGGGGCTCTACCAATCATGCGTCAGCACAGACACATTGTTGGATGCACGCTGCTACACATCAGAGATGAACAATAAAGCATGGAGGTGAGCGAGAGGGCGCTCGCAGGAAGTGGATGATTTCACTTGTTGAGGTGTGATGCCTGTGATGGACAGATATGCAGGTGTTAATATCCTGCAGAAAGGAAATAGCTGTACGCTTTACTGACCTCCAATGAGCAGGCAGCTGTATTCAGTTTGGCCACAGAATGCTTAATGCCTGCTTCTCCTTCAGACTACAAAGAAAGGCACGGCAAAATGCTGGAGCAGTGTTAGCTAATTTCTATGAAGAGAATATTTTATGCATTTATTGAATGTACATAGCCTAAAGCAGAGAAGCCATTTAATCACTCCTTTGTTTACGTTCAACAGCATGGAGCTCATGAGGCTCAGGAAACTATCAAGATCACCAGTAGAGCTATAGCACCCTCTTGTGTTATACAGTGGATTAACTTTGTTTATATTATCTTATATTTATATTTTAGAGCATACTGAAGACAGAGAGATAGATTTAAGGTGAGACACTTCAGGCAAAAAGACTCAACTTTGACAATTTGGGCCTTTTTGTTGTCTTTCAGGCTAGTGGAAAGAAAACATCCAAGCTACACATTTAGGCGTTGAATTTACTACACTTTGTCTATTTATATCTGGAGATTTCTCCTAAAGTCACCAGAGGTTAGCATTAGATAATGTATAATGATGATTATATATATGATGATTTCATGGTGATATGTAACATTAATGCTTTTTTACCCTGTTCACTTCTAGTGTCTTGCAAAATGTATGTAATTGTAATATACCAGCCATAATATAATGTCCACCTTTCTTATATTCTCTAGGTCCAGCTCGTCCCACAGATGCTCAATTGGATTGAGATCTGGAAAATCTGGAGGCCAAGTCAACACCTCAAACTCGTTGTCTTCCTCAAACCATGTTTGCAGTGTGCACACTGCCTCCGCCGTCTTGTCTTCTTCCCATAGTGCATCCTGGTGCCATGTCTTACCCAGGTAAGCGTCGTACACACACACATCCACATGATGTTAAAGAAAATGTGATTCATCAGACCAGGCCACCTTGTTCCATTGCTCCATGGTCCAGTTCTGATGCTCACATGCCCATTGTAGGCGTTTTTGACGGTGGACACGGGTCAGCATGGGCACCCTGACCAGTCTGCGGCTACTCAGCCCCAACTGCAATGCACTGTGTGTTCTGACACCTTTCTATCGGACAAAAATAATAAACTTTTTCAGCAATTTGAGCTACAGCAGCTCTTCTATTGGATCGGACAGCACTGGCCAGCCTTCACACCCCACGTGCATCAATAAGCCTTGGCTACCCATGACCCTGTCGCTGGTTCACCGGTTTTCCTTGCTTGGACCACTTTTGGTAGGTCCTGACCACTGTAGACTGGGAACATCCCACAAGAGCTGCAGTTTTGAAGATGCTCTCACCCAGTTGTCTCGCCATCACAATTTGGCCCCTGTCAAAGTCCCTGTCACATCCTTACTCTTATCCATTTTTTTCTGCTTAAAACTTCAACTTCAAGGACAAAATGTTCACTTGCTGCCTAATATATCCCACCTACTGCCAGGTGCCATTGTAATGAATGAATTGTAATCAATGTCATTCACTTCACATGTCAGTAATCATAGTGTTGTTAGTGTTATGTCTGATCAACGGCGTGTGACATTTTGGGGGATCTATTAGAAATTGAATATAATATTAATAAGTATGTTTTCTTCAGTGTATAATCATCTTAAAATAAGAATCATAGTGTTTTCATTAGCTTAGAATGAGCCATTTATATCTACATAGGGAGGGGGTCCTCTGCACGGAGCCAGTTGCCATGTTTCTACAGCCCAGAATAGACAAACCAAACGCTGGCTCCACAGTGGGCCATTCATGTTTTCACGACTGCCACCATACAGTTCTCCTACACACTTTGCACACGGGAGAAGTTTCAGTTAGTTGCAATCTGCAACATGATTGCTAGATGCTGCCAAATCATACATACTGCACCTGTAAAGGACTTTTTCTTAGATTGTGAGCCATGAGTCACCACTTACAGACACCATACATATCAATATCAAAAAGCCCTCTGTAAAAACCTATGACTCTAATATGTCAACAAAATGAAACAAGGATTTTGAACTTGGCTGTATCCAGTGTTTAGATTTCTGTTCTGGACATTTATGCATCAGCACATATTTAATAAGATAATGCTTCATGTGCATATTTAAACATACAATATAAAAAAAATGTAGTACAAAAAATAATTGTCTTGTAAGTAATCAACTGGGGAAGTTTCATGGCAGTATCTATTCGTTGAAATGTTTTATCCTATTCACCTTTATTTACTTTTGCTTCATTATTTTTTCATGATTCTCAATCTATGAATGGTGTTTGTGTTTCTAAGGGCTGATAGTGGAATAATGTTGGTGTGCCTGAAATACAGTTATGTATATCATATGATATACAGTATATCAGATATGACCTTCATATTAAACTTGCTTCACAACCATCATCTTTTATGATAGGATTCATTTTCGAGTGTCTTTGATACATATTATTTCCCCCCCCCCCCCCCCCCCACACACACACACGCACACACACATTTCTTTTCTGTTCCTGTTTCATTTTCATAAGTATACAAAGCAAGCATTATTCCGCCATTTCCCCCCATGGTCAAAATGGGCAAGAGTTGTTTGTGTTCCTTGCATTGTTCATAAGCAATCCAGTCAGAGTAGGCCAATCTCGGACATAGACAATTTGTGTCTTGTAAAACTGGGTGCTGGTACGCCATTATACCACACAAAATGTTCAAATATAATGAAGCAAAAATGCTTTAAACAGTGGAAATGGTAACAGAACACTTAATTTACATACAGAAATTCAGAGTTAGGGGGATTCGTCCTTCAACTGCAGAACAGGGTTCATCGAGCCCTGCTGATTTGTCCTTCGATGAGAGGGAAGCTGTTCAGTAATTAGAGATCCTGACCTCAGATCACCCAGGTGGGTAGCAAACAAGATGAAACTCCCCTACTGTGGTCAATAAAGGACTTAAATGTAACAGCGACAAGTACTGTACAGCAGCTGGTAACTGTTTCCTCCACTAGGTGTCAGCTGAGTTTTACTGTAGAACTGCAGTGGCACTGGCAGGACTGACTCAGACCCTCAGAGCTCACAAAGACTAATTGCACTGCTTTACATCCAGTGTGATGATACACTGGCATGAGTTGTTAAACACACCCTTTATGACTGTTTTACTATGATTTTTTTTTGTTTTTTTTAATATTTAATTTCATTGCTTGTCTTCATTTGCCATTCCTGTATGTCTCATGTTACAATCTTTGTAAAGAGCGTCTAAAGGTTAGATTCCTCCATGTAATAATCATCCAGATTGAAATCAATACAGATTATCCTGTTCAGGGTCACAGGGGGGCTGGAGATAATTTAGAGTCAACAATTAACCAAACAGGAAGTCGGAGCACCTGGAGTAAACCCACGCTAACACAGGGACAACATGCAAACTCCAAAAGGGCCCCAAACCAGATTGAAACCCTCTTGCTGTGAGCTGACCGTACACCAGTGCACCACCGTGCAGCCCTATATATGTGCACTATATGCTTATGTTTATGAGATGCAGTCTATATTTAGTATAGTAGCAGGTAGCAATCAGTATCTGAACAATTTCAGTTTCTTCTAATCAGTAATCATTTACTTTAATGGACTTGTAATCAGTTCAGAGAACATTTATCAAGAACTGATTGTAAACACTGTCTATCAACCAGCAGTTTCCCAATCTTCTCTCAGCATAATTAACATGGATTATGGTTATAAGACACTGGTGTAGAAATATTACAGAATCAATATTATTGGGTGTGATGAGTAAGGCAGAGAGACACATGATGATAATTATCTGTCTAATAATGAATACAGGCAGTGTGTCATTGTTTTCAGTGACAGCTCTGTCATACAGTATGTTCCTGTGATCATGGGAATTTTGTTCATGATCAACATATTTTGTGAACAATGACACAGGTAATGTACGTTGTAATTATGGTTACTCTGCATACTTTCATTCTGATTACAACATAGCATACAGGTTTAACTCCCAGTATCGCATTCTCATTCATAATTAAAGGAGTAGGGCGTGATTCCCGTTGTTGAGCAACAGACGTGTGAGCGTTCTGTCGTAGACTTCCCCCATCTCCCTTGGAGTCAGTGCCCGTCAGAGCGTTTTTAGGCAAAGAGGCCGCTGAGGAAGGGCTGTCAGCGGATACGGATGCTTCCAGAGCTCATTAAAGGGCTGTCTGCAGCATGCCAGGCTCTGGGAGACAGAGCCGGAGATAGAAAGCAGCATCATAAAGGAATTCCATCCATCATGTTCCTCCATGACATTAATATCTGTCACACACCTCTGACAATGCAATACTGCGCCCCTGGAGTGAGACATCTTTCTATCATAGAGTTGCAACACAAGCCAAGGGGGATACTCGAGTGTGTGTGTGTTCATGTGTCCCTGTGTACTTACACATTTGTTTGAAGGAGAAAGGGAGGGTTTACGGATGTATTACCTCTCCTGCCTTGTTCCTATTATAAAACATTGACAGTGATATTGCTGCCAGTGTATGTGCTTTCCCCACCAGAATAGCTTCAGTGGTGCACTGCACAAAGGCACAGCTTTCAACACACAAACCACTTCGGGCTGTTGTACCAAATCTGGAATTTGGAGCACCACTGCGGGATGTTTACAATGAAATGATTCATAATGCGCAATATCAGGGTGGAGCAGCAAATATTAAGGTGAAAGCACTGCACTCATGGATTTAAACGTGAGTCCTTGCTGTAGGACGTCCTGCCTCTTCGCTGAGCTCTTGTGTGATGAAGCAGAAATGTCCTCAAAATAAATTTTATGAATTCTTTTTCACTGAGACTGAGCTTGATTCCCAGAGGACGGATTCACTTCTGCGTGACTTTCCAGCTCTGCCTCTGCCTCGCAGGGATTCTGTGTCTTGCTCGAGGACACATCAGCAGCAGGAACTTGAACTGGATGAGGGGCTGTTTGGCTGTTTACTTTACCACCCTGTAGAATATCCCCAGTAGAACAGAGCAAATATAAATAATCCAAACACCATGAAATGTACTTTTTAGTTGCATTTCAGCCTTGGTAACAGAAATATTCCAGTCCTTTATTTAAAGGACCAGTGTGTAACTATTAGAAGGATCTATTGACAGAAAAGGAATACAATATTTGTGAGGATGTTTTCTTTAGTGAATAATCGCTTGAAAATAAGAATTGTGTTTTTGTTACCTTAAAATGAGTCGTTTATATCTACAGTGGGAGTAGGTCCTTTACACACTCTGCCATTTTGCACCACCATGTTTCTACAGTAGCCCAGATCAAACAAACCAAACTGTTAACTTTGCCTGCTTGTACTGGAGTACTCTCTCTCTCTTACTTCACCACTCATTTCCCATGTACGCAAACACTGTCGGCCACCATAGCAATCACGCTTGGCGCATGGGAGAAGTTGCAACCTCTACTGCTAGATACTGCCAGATCCTACACACTATTCCTTTAAGTAAAAGTTAAGTGAAAATACTCAATTACCAGTGAAAGTCAAAATTCAAAAATTGACTTAAAGGTGCAGAGTGTAAGATCTGGTGAAATCTAGCGGTGAAGCCTGTAGATTGGCAGTGAGTAACATCATCGAGTCCAAGCAGGAAAAGTTTGGTTTGTCCTTTTTGTGGCAGCCATTGATGGAAATCAGTAACATTACTCCAGTACAATCGGGAAAAGTTAACAGTTTGGTTTGTCTGTTCTGGGCTACTGTAGAAACATGGTGGTGAAGAGGACCTGCTCCCAGTGTCGATATAAACAGCTCATTCTAAGGTAACAAAAACACAGTTCTTATTTTGAGGTGACTGTACACTAAAGAAAACATACTCATTAATATTATATTCCCTTTCCACCAGTAGATCCTCCTAATTGTTACAACCCATGCCACAAGTCTAACATCTCTAACATAATAAATTAAATATTGATGGTGGGTAAGCAAATTAAAACTGTGCTGCTTCTTGGCAGGAGAATCTTCTGTATCTGAGCCCAGCCTCTTACCCTTTTACTCTTCTGGTAATACTCCCCCAACTGAAATCAGCCATTGAGGAATATAGCTCGCATTCACATTATGGGGTCATTAGAGCTTTTATTCCTCTTGTGCCAAACATCAAGTCTTCATTTGGACCTTTGCTCTCTGTCTGTGTCGCTTGCTGGATCATAACCAGACTCAGTCAGCAGTTTTGACCTGAATAATCAGTCAATAAAACTGTAAATCTAGCTGGGGTGGATGGCTTTTCAATTGCGCACTGGTTAACCCCCAGGCAGATGCATTTGCTATAGAGATAGTTTACACCGAGGCCAGTGAGTTGTGATCATCACTGAGCATACTGCATCATTTACTCTTGTAGTGCTGTGTGTTGCTTGCTGCATCCGTTCCAGAGAATTTATGTTTTTTTGCAAATGCTTTTCAGACACATCTGGAGCATCGGCGTCCTGTGAAAAGTTGTTTTGACAGAAATTGATTGTCTGATGCAGGAAATGAACCAATGTAGTTTTTAGTGAACTTTTTAAGGGTATATGTTGTGAACATCCCCCTTCCCACCCCCATTATCTCCTCAGACTGCAGCAGCAGCACAGCGTTGACTGGCTTTGACAGGACTCTCGTTGGACCTCTCCTCCGGGCCATTTGTCAGCAGGCAAGCCCCGCACAACAGTACAGATTGGCAGTTGGCTATAACGCCGTTCAACGTGAACAGGCACCGTAGGGGCTGCGAGCAAGAAATAATACAGAGCAGAGCTGAGTAAACATGATCCTCCGGCGTAATGAATCAGTTCACAGCACTTCCTTGACAACAGAAGCCTGTCGGGTATGAATGAAAACACATGCATAAATATTCTCCCTGGTTAATATTTTATCAGTTATGCATCCGCAGGAAACGCTAAATGTGATGAACCAGCATCCATCTGAATGGTGCCCATATGCTGTTCCACATTTCTTGCTCACTGTCTGTGAGAGGGTTGTTTTTTATACAAGTCTCTTCTTTCAGGGTGATTATTCATAATTTCAGACATAACACTGAAATGAAAAAAACACCTTAATTCCCCTGAGTGTTGTTTTGTTTGCTGTTCAGCACCGTTGAAACTCCTGCAGCAAAAGGGTTTCATTTAACAGCCATTATTCTGCAGCAGGATACTTAAATCACAGCTGGTGTAAAAGCATGGGTGACGAGTGTTTTTATAGATGAGAATGGAGATATGTGGCTCTAATTAGACCACTGGCTATCTCAGTGGACCTCCTGTCACTGGCTGTGCTCAAACCCTGGCTTTAATTACTCACAGAGAAAAGAGGATGTCAAGTGAAAATAGTAAGTAGGCTCCATATAAGACTTACTGGATGATTTCTGCTGCTGTGGGGCAAAAGAGATTCAGACTACAACACAGGGAAGACATCATCACAGAGAGCTGGAGCCACCTTTGAAGTAATTAATGATTAGAATTATTTTAATGTAATGATCATGATATAATTATTATTACTATTGTGATTTTAATAATTGTTGTAGTAGCATAAAATGTTTTTAATTATCAAGCAATGAATATTACAAAAAGTTATTTCACTTCACTTCATATATTTCAAATTTTAGCCACAGTGGCATGGCTCCATACAACGTCTGTCGGTCAGTCAGTCGGCAGGTCCACTACTTTTGTCCAGACTAAACTATCTACTATTGGAAGGATGAAGTCTTGTACAGACATTCATGGTTCCCATATGATAAATCTTAATGATCTAGACATAGATTGTATATAAGAAGTGGACATAGTCACCATGACATCAACCATTGGTTTGTGGACTGCTGTTTTGAAGCCTCAAGTTCAACATTTTGTCCCTTGCCATATTTGACATGAGAGGGTGGAGCTAAGAACAGCTGAATATTGATTAAGACGTTTTCAGGTGACCATAAATGTTATAATTAACTAAAGTTGTAAGACAAAAACATGTACCACTCCCAGACCAGACAACGCTATGGTAGCAGCATGTTATTCACAAGGTAGCCACGTCCTAAAGCATACCCTGGTTTACAGTCTATTTGACTGTAAATGGGACCATAATTTACTAAATGAACATCATGCTGTATTGAAGAAGACTTGAAACTAGCGATTGAGACCATAAACTCATGTTTACAATGTTTACTGAGGTAATAAATCAAGTGAGAAGTAGGCTCATTTTCTCATAGACTTCTATTCAATCAGACTTCTTTTCGCCCCCTGCTGGTTGTTAGAAAGAATGCAAGTTTATGAAACTCCACATTGGCTTCACTTTTCAGACCTGGAGGTTGGCCTCTGGATCTTGGTGAGTCGCTGACTTTTTCTGTTGTGCCACCATGAAGCTGACATTTGTGGGTTTTGTGAAAAGTCTCAACTGCTATTGCTATGATATGCATGTAGCATGGTAAAACACAAAATTAAGATGTTGGACATGGTAGCAGTTATACCTGCTTAACATCAACATGTTAACACTGTGAATATGTTAGCATGTCGGTGTTAGCGTTTAGCTCAAAGCACCATTGTCCTCATTCTTAGGGCGTCAAATACAGTACCATCCTCTGTCCAACACCGTTGGCGTTCGATACCGGCATACTAGGCATCCTTTTGCAGAAGTATGAGATGCGCCAGACTTTCCATTAACAATAATGTAAACCCATACGCAACAACAGTAAATGCTCAGAGAAAGTGCTGTGGTGACGTAGTTTAAAGAGCAAAAGAGACACACCGAGTGGGTGGGAGGGGAAGCAGTTGGGTCCAACAAACACAGGGCTTTCATCCAGGAGACCCCTTTTTGTGTCCCGTGTGTTACATTTCACTGTCACTTTACAATCAGCTGCTCATTCATGGTCCATCTTCACAACATCAAGTCATTTTTTTACTGTAAAAACATAGTAATTTTAAGCCCAATCATGTGGTTTTTCCCAAACCTAACTAAGTGGTTATGTTGCCTGAACCTACGTTTTTTTTTTCGCAATTCAATTCAATTAATTGCGGTATGGACTCCTGTTTTGTCTTATTAGATACAAATATCAACCATTGCATCAGACGTAATCTACCTTCTAATCATATTTTTGAAAAGCACATGCACTCATTTTTTTCTCAATTGTGATGATACCACAGTTTTCATTTTCTGGAACTCATCTAAATGTCATCACTGTGTTTCATAGTGCCATGTGGGTATGGAGATGCACCAGCCTGTTCTGGAAAACTATTGTGGGTATTTTCCAGGCTGACAATTGATGGGCTGACAACTGAAACCTACTCTGACACACCTGTGGCACATCACAATTACCCACAAGCCCAAGAATTGTCAGTGAGAGCGAGAGGCACATACACTCCCCCACACGGGAGAGAAACCAGACAGAAAGAAACAGGGAGACAGATAAACTAACACAAAGTTGATGTTTTTTCAGGGTGAAAAAAACAAGACAACACTGCATTCTTCGGCTTGTTGGTGGGTCGTGTGCACACACACACACACACTAACACATATCGCCTTGGTTACCATGGTAACAGCCGTCCCCGCGGAGAAGGGTTCCGGCTCAATCCCGGAGGCCAGTGTTTGATTGAATGGTTGTCAGGATGCAAGACGAATGATGACGTATAAGAGCACTACTGACAGCCACTCTTCACACTGAGGCACAGTTAAAAGCAATGAAAGGTTTGTGTGTGTGGGTACGCACAAGTGTAGACACTGTGTGTGTGTGTGTGTGTGTGTGTGTGTGTGTGTGTGTATGTATAGCCTATATCATGCATTAAAGAGCAGGTCACCGGGGGGTCTCGAAGCATTTTTGCTGGCCTGAGAAAAATATCAATGAGTCCTCACACTTTATCTAACTCCTCATCCTGGAAATACACATATACGTATTTTATGCCATTAATTCCCTTGGAATTATTGTATGCATTAATAAAATAACCCACCACTGTATATACAAGAATTAGCTATTTACTGCAGTCACTATTTGGATGTGTAGCAGACACATTGGCTGCGTCCAAAATCACTCACTATGTACTATATGGAGAGTTTGCCATTTTGAAGTGCTGTCTGGATGAATAGTGAGAAGTATTATACCCTATATGGTGGACTCAAAGTATCCCACAATGCATTGTTAATAATAGTGGACAACGATGGTCACTAAACAGGCACTACATAGCGTCATGCATTGCACTGAAGGAAAAAACATTAACAGACAGGAGGAGAGTTGCAGTGCAAAAATAATATATTTAATGTGTGCAGTTCAGAGCAGAGCGTCACAGCACAAATGGCCACAAAGAACGTTGTACTGATTAATGTCGGAAAATACGTTTATTGCCACAACGGCAGATGGGAGGGTATCACCATTCTTATCTTTCACAATAAAATCTCTATGGGCATACAGTATACGCTGCATCACTGCTTACCAGGGGGAACATAAATTCACTCAGAGCATTTCGCCAAGAGGCAATTCAACAAAATACATGTCAGTATTTATTATGGATGGTCTACCAGCTGACATTGATTGTGTGACAACAATGACGTAATTAACAGCGTAGAGAAAATGACCCAAGTGACCCGAGTATTTCATTTTGCATTTTTCCACTGCATTTCAGTCAATGCATTCCACCACTTTTGCTCTCCACATGGACTGTTTACCTGCATTCAACCAAAGCCTGCTCCAGCGTAATCAATACTATTTGGACTACTAACAGAAACCAGAACGCATCTTATACCAAAATCCTGTGCCGTTGCCTGCACACTCTACTTGTGAATGCAGAATTTGTTTATAGAGATTAACATCAGTTTAATGTTATCACTTTGACCCAGAAATCCAATATGGCCTCCATCCAGTTGGGTGAAAATGTAACTTTTGAACAAATGTTTTTTTTAGTGAAAATTGAGTTTAAGACATTTTTTTCTTAAATTATATTCGATCATTTATTTTGGTAGCTCACAACATATTAGTAGAACACAACCAGGTCTGGGTAGAATAATAGGTAAGGTGGATTTTATTTTAATATTTCTGAATACGAGGGTCCATAAATAGTCTTGGAATTGCATAAATTGACTATCAGTGGAAAGCTGCGACTCTTGTGAATTCAATGAGCCCAACTGTTTCTGTGTCTGGCATTCATGTCTGATGAAGTTAGTCCCCACAGTAGCCATTTTTTTGTCATGAAATTTGATGTCACTCTATAACATGACCTGCTGTGACTGAGCCTCATGAAACTTTGCATCCACAAACTAGAGACCTAGGGGGTTCAGAGGATGGATGACTTTCTGAGGTAAACTGGCAATAAGGGTGTTTCTCAGCAGTTTCCAGAACAAAAGTGCTTGCCATCCAATCGCTAAAAAATGCAATTTTTGCAGAAATCATAAAATGTCAAAGGTTTTTGATACCAGGAGGGATTATTGATCATTTTTATCAATTGTCAATAAGTAAATGGTCAAATTTAGCACCAAATCTGTGTACCAAATGGTATCACACTAAAAATTGCTGCAGCGACTTATGAGACACAGTGGAGCATGGGAATGGCCATCATATACTTCAATCATAATGTTCTAAACCCTGATACACTTTCTCCTGTCATTTTTATTATTTAATTAATTAATATTTATTTATGATTCATAACTTGAACAGGTTGACATTCAGGTCTCAGCTGCACATTCAGGTTCCCAGCTTTCAGATAATGTACACCGCTTCTTGTGAGTTATACTGCTGATTGGCTGTCTCCCATTCTGTACCCCCTAAAAAAGACAGAAACAGGCGTGAACCTACTGACTTAGAAATGCTGGTGTAGTCCCGGTCCATGTGAGTCATGCGATCTGGATTATATCCAAACAGAAAAATGTTGCGTGTCTTTTCCCTCAGGTAATTAACTTTGGATCTCATCCAAACTGGTTTATTTGAGATTGTTTGTACCTGAGGAGTAGAATGACGTGAGTCATCTGTCTAAATTGTGACCTTATCCCAACTCATTACATATGACTTCTTTGTCACGCTTGTTGACATCCCTTTATTTTTCAAATCAAATGCATTGAAGTTACCCTTGGTGTCACTTCTGTTTTAGGCACCAAAACCACTTAGTGAGATTTAGGGGGAATAAAACAACTTGATTAGGCTTAAAACTACTACGTTTAGTTTAGTAGTTAAGTGAAAATGAAATGGAACATTGTGAACATAGGACATGAACAGACAACTAATTGTAACGTATAAGTGAAACAGTGGTCTCCTGGATGAAAGCCTTGTGCTTGCTGGGTTAGGGTTAGGGTTAACAAAAGGTATAGTAAGTAACAATTAAGCCAAATGACACACCTCATTCCACTCAGGTACAAGGAGATCTCTGATGTGAGAATGTGGACGAAAGCCAATGCTAACAATCGGATGTGAAAGAAACAACACCTCAATAGTTTGGTTATAATCCAGAGTTCATGCATTACGTAGTCCTAAGACTCTATGTCATAGTTACAGTTTTTCTCTTTTGCTTTGGCTTAGTTCTTAAATGACAATATTTTTATTCAAAACAATAAGTTTAAATCTCTGAACATTTAGTTTGTTGTTCACAACTGATTTGAATTTCTCATTCATTCAAGCAAATCGTCTACTGATCAAAACTGATGAGTTGACTCCGGTCATACTCTTCACAGTTTTCATTGTTGAGCCATCACTCAAAATGGTATTTTGTTTTTTAAGTTATGTTAGTGACGTGTTTCTGTACATATTGCACTTATTTTACATACTCATTTTAAGGCCAGCCAGACGTTTCTCCTAAACCCAACTAAGCGATTTTGTTGCCTCAACCTAAGTGAGTGCTATCAGGCGCTATCAGATCGGGTCTTATTCTTGCCAAATCTGGTAATCTTCTACCCAGATCTGGTCTTATTGTACCCAGACCTGTTTGTCTTCTACTAATGTAACATCATGATCTACTGGAGTAAATGATCAAGTATAGTTTAAAAAATAAACTATACTTGAGAAGGTATTGTTTTTATAATCAATTCAATTTTCACTAAAAACATCTTTTTGTTCAAAAGTTTTCACTATACTGGCGGCCATACTGGATTTCTGTCATAACGTCAAACTGATGTCAGTCAGAATCCTCATGGTCGACTTATGGTGCCTTCAAATGAAATTCTTGAGCCTGTGTTAACAACATGGGAAGTTGTGTACATGATATGCTTGGCATGCAAGTGGTTAAGTCGGGAGAACACCACCACTAAGCAATGGCAATATTAACGTTACTGTTGGCGTATAGAAGCCATGGAGGCTAACAATTTAACAAGTTAGCAAGCAGGTAATATAATGAAGGTAATACAATGGTTATAATGACAGAAGAAAAAAGATGAGGAAGTTTGGAATATCAACATTTTCCTCGGACATATAAAATTACAAAGGAAACCAATAAATGACTAAAATCACAAAATATTCACTTATGATATTCTGAAACGTACAACCTTCCATGGCCTCCACCATTTCTGACAACATCAACAAACAAGATGGCGTCAGTGAGTATCTTGGATTTGGCTCTGGCATAAAATGCTAGGATTTTTGGGAGAGACCTTGGGGCTACTTCTTCTTTTTAAAAATAAATAAATAAATAAAAGGTCTGTACAAGTCAAAAACATCTTAACCAGAGGGCAATTGAGGTTCCAGACCCTACTAATAACACCTTTTTAAAAATAGTGTGCAAAGCTTCACAGAATAACATTCTCCAAATTGAAAAAGATTGCTATCGTTTCTGGTAACAGCCTGAATCATTCTCCTTTCTTGCCAACTTCTTGCTTATGCACACTAATAAGCAATACCAATAAATAAACAAGAAGATATCGGTGGATGAACATTTTGTGGGACTAGAGCATGTGCCAAACACAGGGAGCTGCATTTAAAAGGCACATTATCAAAATCTGTGTCTCATTAAATGCTGCGTCTGTCTTGCTTTTATGCAATGCGAGGTTCAATTCCAGTGATAATTAAAGCCTTTCCACATTTTCATCTCCTTACCTCTACTTTACATAATTATCCTGCAGGCCACTTTCTACTTTATGGAATTTGAACAGCTGGATACTGAAGACAAAGCTACTTTCAAAGGATATAATGTGTACACAGAGAAAATGGACTTCACTTCATGGCTATCAGTACTGACATGTCTGACAAAGTTGCCATATAGGTACACATGGACATTAATTATGGCACTTATAGACCTTTAGCTTCAATTAGATGATTATAATAACATTATTTTCCTCTGTTTTTGTTATTAGGTCATGATGACTCTAGCTAACATCCAGTAGTACTGTCATCAACTATTACAAGTAAAATGGGAAAACAAAACAGTCCAAATCAACAGCTTTCCCCCTTATCTCATATATACCATTAGTACCAACTGTTAGCGACAGGGAGCACCAGCCAATTACATGAGTGGCTTGCTAATGCTGTGGTTAAGTTTATGACCCTCTAAACAGCCTGTTTCATTAGAGGTGAGTGTAGAGTACAGGAAGGTCACATACGGTACCATAATAGTCTTAATGCATCGTGAGTGCATTTCAGTTGTGAAACGTTACAAATGGCTTTGCTGCCTTTAGTGATGTAGAAGCTGATGTACTCAGTAAATACAATGGTGTGAAGCGCACGTGTGCTGTGTGTGCTTTGGCTTTTATTCTGATGGGAACCTGCTTGAGTTGTCGACACTTTTGTCAGATTGCAGTCAAGGTTTGTACTTTTCTAAGCAGTTATGTTATGTGTTGAAGAAGCTATCACTCTGTGATGCCATACATATCCTAAACATTTAAAGTTGCATATTGTATTATTAATGCTTAAAGGGTTATTTCATCTAAATTAACTACCTTTGGTTTCGCAATGGGCTGCACGGTGGTGCAGTGGTTAGCACTCTCGCCTCACAGCAAGAGGGTCGTTGGTTCAATTGCGGCTTCGGACTCTTCTGTGTGGAGTTTGCATGTTCTCCCCATGTAAGCGTGGGTTTTCTCCAGGTACTCCGGCTTCCTCCCACAGTCCAAAGACATGCTGTTTAGGTTAATTGATCACTCTAAATTGCCCGTAGGTGTGGATGTGAGTGTGAATGGTTGTCTGTCTATATGTGTTGTCTGTCTCTATGTTCCCTTCGATGGACTGGCGACCTGTCCAGGGTGAACCCCGCCTTCGCCCAATGACAGCTGGGATCGGCTCCAAAGCCCATAACTTTAAGTTTTTTACTTTTGTTTGCTCACAACTATTTTTACAACTATTTTTTTTTTTCATTGGCTAATCCACAGACTTGTGTTTTAACATTTTTATTGGAACTACTTTATAACAAAGAAATTGTATGAAAACTGCAGCGTGCTTTTGGATCATCACGTCAAACTAACCCTGTCATTTACTTGTTTTTCCTCTTAATTAAAATAAGTAAGTAGTTGTGTGTGTTTCACTGCTGCCTGATAACACTGTTACCATGAAAAATTTTGTATAAGGTGCAATTAAATCACTTCCATAGACTTCTCTTCCTGAAGGGTTACAGTAAAGTGTAACCGCCTGGTCGCACCAAAAGACATGACAATGACACAGTAATGTGTCAGACTAGATCATATAATAAGAGCCCCGTTCTTGCTTGAAGCTTGTCATTTTCATGCCATGAGGTCTGAACTGACTGCATTGTAAATGTATTTTTCCCTTGAATTACTTACAATTATCCCAGCCATCAGGATCAAGATGAAGATCAGTGCATTTGTGTAAATCAGTGTTGACTACAACAGTATACACTCATCCTTCACTTGAGCTCCACATCCTCACTGATTACTCCACTTTATTACCATCACACTACTTCCTGTATTAATTGGTAGAGTTGCATAATGAATGTGGCGGGCATTAGGTGCATGCCCCTTTGAAGTTTAATGAGCTCTCACAAAGATCGATGAAGAAAGTGTGTATGTATTTGAGATGCCCCTAAAAAATGGTGCTTTCTCAGAGCTCCATCTGTATAAACTAATGGTCAACCGACTGGCGGTGTGTAGGCCAAGGAGATAGAGGGGGGTGTGTGTGTGTGTGTGTGTGTGTGTGTGTGTGTGTGTGTGTGTGTGTGTAATGATAAATGAGTCTACACCGTGCTGTCATTTGTACTTTGGCATCCAGTCCAAAGCACAATTTAGTGTAAAATATTACATGAGCCCCCTCAGATGACAAAGTTTAATGTTGATGTATGAATAGACAGAGACTATCCCTGGCTGCTATTGAACAGAGGGAGGTAGGTACACTGTAAAACAACAAAAACAAAAACAACAAAAACATTAAAAGCAAAGTTTCCAGACAAGTACAGTGAAATTACAGTAAATAACCATACCACAAAGGTCCATGTTATAAACTGTAAAAATACATACAATGTTTTATGGTCAAAATTATTTAAATTACAGTAGATTATTATTGATAAATGTTAATTACACTCTGAGAAAACAGACATAATTTGTTAAAATACATTAATAACTAAAACATAATGTATAAAAATACAATAAGTACATAAAATTAAAGTCAAACAAATGGCTGCACATTTACAGTGTTTATCTATAAATTTAAAGAATTACTAGATTTAAAGATGTCCATTAGACAGTGGAAAAAGTACAGCATATCAATATCCTGTGGTTGTGTATGGTTGCGTGTCATCAAGCAGGTTAATTACAATTATGAGCGCTTAAATTACTGAAAATATTAGTAAATCTACACACATTCATTGTTTTATGGAAAAAAGGATAAAACTTGTTTTTGTAAAAATAAATAACATTTCTATTCTTCTCAAAGGGCAGTTCATCCGTTTCGGTTGTACACAGGTCCTGCAGTGGATGTACACTGAAAATGGGCTGCACCGCTACTCTGGTTACTGGTGTGTGACAGCGAAATGCAGACAAGTCAGTGTAGTGATCGGTGACTTGATTAGAAACAGCAGGGAAAAAGTGTGACCCAAAACAGACTCTTGAGAAAAGATGAAATATAACATTTTGACACAATGCATCAAATATTCCTTACTTACTTACCTTAGAACTGAGTAAGCATTGCATTGGGGGCTGCTCACATTGCTCTGTTGGGGTTTATTTAGAAACAATGACCTGTTAGCTGTACATTACCTTGCTTATTAAATGGCTACTTCCTTAAGAAATCAATAGTTTAACACAAAAACAGTCCACCAGAGTTCGACATCAGACAGTGCCCATAGCAACGGTCTGTTATACATAGCAACAGTCTACAAAGAAATAACAGGCCGTAGAACACCATGATTGACTAATCAGTATCGAGTATTCAGCAAAGCTGGTTCACCACCAGCTGTGAATAATCGGTTCTTCCATATGGGACAAAAAAACTGATTTTAAAATGTTTATGTCCATTTTTTTTTTTTTTTTTACCACTTCTCACAAAAACAGATTTAGGGGGCTTTTCGGTGTGTTTTTCATATTTAGGGTGATAAAAGAAGGAAGTTAGAGGAATGCTCTATCCTTCTCCAGCTTCCTACCTCTAAATGATTTATCTATAGGAAAATAATTTTCTGATCCATTTCTGAGGAAATTTTAGTGGGATTGCAGATGATATTTGAAAACACCTGCGCAACACCTGTGCACACAATGGTGGCGGTTGAGGCTCCACCTCTTTTTAAAATACAAAGGGGTGGAACGTATTGAATGTAGAAAATAGAAAACTTATATGGGATCACAAAGCACCTAATAATAATAATATCATACAAATACATAACATAGTAAATGGTGCTTTGAAAAACATCAGGCTTGAGCCATCATAAATCAGAGATCCCCAGATCTGTTAGGAAAAGCAAACATCTCAGAAAAGGAGCAAAAAAAGATAAAAAAATAAGGGCCAATAGAACAAAGAGCTATGGAAGGATATCAGGCGAGGGCCATCATAATCCATAGACACCAAATGCAACATAGAAATAAAGAAAACATCTTGGATTACAATGCAACACTCATATCAAAATCCTTGTCAACACCCGTAGGCTGACGTGTATCTAAAGTATTAATCCAATAAAGCTCCCTTTGACAAATATTTCTTTCCGTATCTCCCCGTCTTTGCATTACGATGTGTTCCATGCCCTGGAATCACAGAGAGGCGATAGGGTGAGAAAATGCACTGAACTGACGGGCAACAAGATTTCATAGAGTTCATATTGCATCTAATGGAGCGCTTATGTTCAGTAATCCTTCGTATCAGCATGCCTGTTGTTTTACCTATAGAAATCTTATCACATGGGCATTTTAATAAATGCATTACATTTTCTATGCTACATGTGATAAATAACAACTTGTGTTGTGGCTCTGGGCACAATTCCCACAAGGCTAATTCCCATCTTTTAGAGGAGCTAAAAGAGTCTGTTTTGGACCTGCTTTACTCTTGGTCCTTAAAATGCTGGGTTAATGTTGGATTAGAGGCTAAAATATGCCAGTGTTTTAGAATGGTGTTTTTGAGGGCATAGGCCTGAGGGGTACAAGTGCTGATGCAGAATACAGAGTAACATTGATCTCTTCTGACACTCTTTTGTAAGAGACCGGAGTGAGATTTGGAGAATGCAACTTGGTAAGCTTCATCAGTACACTGTAGAGAATACCCTCTGTCCAAAAAAACGTTTTTTCATTGCAGCAGCTTTATCAATGAATTCCTCATTAGAGTGACGTAGGCGTCTGGACCTATAGAACGGACTCTTAGGAAAACCATATTTCAGAGCTCTAGGATGAGCACTGCTGGCTAGGGGGAATGTATTCCTATCAGTTTCTTTTTGATATAAGGTCTTGATGAGGCTGGCATTGCATAATTCAATCCACATATCCAAAAAAACACACACATTTATGATCATATTCAACTGAGAAGTTAAGGTCAGGATTAATACTATTGAGGAGATCGATTAAAATCATTCAACTCATTACTAGTTCCTTGGAAAATGCAAAAGACATCATCTAAAAAATGGATTTCTGATAGTGTTAATGGAAGCTTTTGAACAGATGGATTAAGAAAATGGTCAACGTAGTTAGACAATGGCTCGAGAAGAGAATCATTACTGGATACTATAGGATAGTGGGCACAAGATAAAAACAGGAGTTACAGGATGTTTACAGTTCAGAAAATCATATTCGTCCGTTGAGATTCAGTTCAGTTCAAGAGCTCGGCCTGTGATATCGGAGATTTTTTTTTGAAAATCAAGGATGGGGTTAGTGTTCAGTTTTCTGTAAAAATGTTCATCAGTTAATTGCCAATATGCTTCATCTTTGCAGTCCGACATGTTTTGACAACAGTGCCCCCCTTGTCAGCAGGTTTGATAATAATCTCAGTCTTTTGAAACGTCTTGTATAGCCAAATGTTCATCTTGACTGATATTAGAGAGAGAATAAGGGGGTTTGTTTTTCAATAAGTCCAAGGTTTCCTGCTCAGTTATTAGTATTAGTTTGGGATTGCAGAAAAAAATGAAAGCCAATCTGGAGAGTACATTCATTTTAAGCACTTCTTCCCTCCCCCACAGTGAAAGCGGTAAATCTGTCCATCTCTAAATCTTCTCTGACAGTTTTCAACAGCTTTAGTCGTTAAAGGCTATCTATTGGAGATCTGATGTTAACTCTGAGATATTTCATGCTCTGTGACTTCCACACAACAGTGTTTAAAGAGTAAGAAGATTTAAGCCTGTAAGATGATTTAAAGAGAAAGACTCACTCTGAGACCAATTGATTTTGTACCCATAAAACAAGCCAAAATCACTGATAAGTTTAAGACGACGTGGAACTGAATGATCTGCGCTGGACAATGTCAATAAGGTATCATCTGCATAGAGGTTAGCTTTACAATCCTGGTTGAAAAGTGTGATACTGGTAATTTTCTGGTTAGCCCTCATAGCACAGGCAAGGGGCTCATTGGTGAGGCTGGTGGATCTGAAAAGCTTGAAAAGGGGAGATATTATAAACCATTAGTCCTGACCCATGCAATGGGGTTATACTCGAGGGACTTAATCCATTGTATGCATACTGGACCAAAACCAGACTTTGACAGTATGTGAAATAAATCACCAGTCTATTCTGTAAAATTTGTTTACAGCATGAAGTGAGATGTAACAGCCGGGTGCTAAAGTGATGATGCCTCATATTACTTCTCATAGTATGAGCAGCATGGCATTCAACAATTAAAGCTACCTGATCCAAATGAATAAATGAGGAAATAACTTTTTCAATGTGCATCGCAAGAATGTTAGACAGCTTAGTAGTACATAGTTTTATGGTACTAATGCTCTTGTAGTACTGGCCTGAGGGCCCATAGTCTTTTATAATCAGAATCAAAGACAAGATGTACTGATGACATGATACACACCTTGTAAAAATCCCCCTCCTACATAATAAGACTGTTTGCATTGACTGAGCTTGTACAAGGTGTGGTTAAATAGTTCAGCTCAGTTCATCTTTATCTGCAGACTCATTGTCCATTAGAAAAACATATGAATACATACAGTAATGCAGTAATACATAATACATACAGTAGAAGAAGAAGAAGAAGAAGAAGATATTCCTTTATTAGTCCCACGAGGGGAAATTCAATTTTTTTCACTCTGTTGTTAACTTATACACGGTACATAAGATATAAGATAAGATAAGATATTCCTTTATTAGTCCCACAGTGGGGAAATTTACACATTACAGCAGCAAAATACAAATAAAATAAATTAGTATATACATAATAGAAAATAGAAAAGAGTAAGCATAATAATGTGTCCATCATATCAATGATATAATTGTACATAAAGTCCATGTACATGTACATGCAGACCCGAACACACACATGCACAAACATGCAACAATGGAGAGATGTCAGAGTGAGGGGGCTGCTCCTGACAAGCGCCCCGAGCAGTTGGGGGTTTGGTGCCTTGCTCAGGGGCACCTCGGCAGTGCCCAAGAGGTAAACTGGCACCTCTCCAGCTACCAGTTCACACTCTGTTTTTGGTCCATGTCGGGACTTGAACCGGTGACCCTCCGGTTCCCAAGCCAACTCCCTACAGACTGAGCTACTGCCGCCCCATACATACATATATAATTAAACAATAATAATATATATAAACACATACATAATTCCAAAGCAGAGACTTTTTTTTTTTAAAGTGGACATCAGGTGACCAAGTAACAGTAAGGAGAGTATAACACATGCACTACTACTGAGAGACATTTGGCACAAACAAATAAACAAGTTGGTAACACTTCCTTTTACAGGTCAGCAAATGTCAAGCTAATTAGGTGATAATTAGCAAGTAGCCTATTTGAAATGTCTCTGGAATTACTGACAAATTATCCCAATATTTCCCTCAAATCGATCTAAAAATACTTTATTATAAACATCATTGAATAATTCTATGCTACAATAGCATATAATAATATAATATATATATAAATATTATAATATAATAACAACAACAATAATATCAATATTAATAAGCACGATAATAATAATAATAATAATAATAATATAGTAAAAACAACAACAACAATAATAATAATAATAATAATAATAATAACAACAATAATAATAATAATAATAATAGTAAAAACAACAACAATAATAATGATAATTATAATAATAACAACAACAACAACAATAATAATAATAATAATAATACTTCTGACCAGGCACAAATCTCACCATTGTTTTCATTTATTTTCTACACAAATGTAACCACTTAGCTAATGTAATGATTCAGGGAGGGTTTTTTTTGAGGCAGTAGCTCAGTCTGTAGGGAGTTGGCTTGGGAACCGGAGGGTCACCGGTTCAAGTCCCGACATGGACCAAAAACAGAGTGTGAACTGGTAGCTGGAGAGGTGCCAGTTTACCTCTTGGGCACTGCCGAGGTGCCCCTGAGCAAGGCACCAAACCCCCAACTGCTTGGGGTGCTTGTCAGGAGCAGCCCCATCACTCTGACATCTCTCCATTAATGCATGTATGTGTGTTTCAGGTCTGCATGTACCATGTATGAGTTTAACAGAGTGTAAATTGAATTTCCTCATTGTGGGACTAATAAAGGTAGATCTTCTTCTTCTTCTTCTTCTTTTTAGAAATTATTATTAAATTAAAGACGTTATTTGATAATCTTCATCTATTTATCATCAGACATTGAAATAAAGAACAATCAATTAACTTTGTGTTGTTTTCCTGGAAATGTAATAAATAAATTACCAGCTATTGGGAAATAGTGGAATAGAATTACTAAATAATGTTTAGAATGAAGTAATAATTCTAAATAGGTTACTTACTCACCTAATTATCATGAAATCTGTGGGCCTGTAAAATGAAGAGTTACCTAAAAGTTAGATAAAACCAAACTAAGTCTTACCCCTCGTGTACATTACAGTGCCGTAACTATAAAAATAAAGATAGAATAGAAATAAGACTAATGATAATAATAGTAGCAGTGAGCGTTAAGCAGGACCACGGACATAAATGTAGCTATAGTCCATGATCCATGGCGACCGGCAAGATGAGAAAGCACAAAAACTCTGGGGACAATACCTCAGATGCTGGGTTAGTAACTTCTGTTATAATTTGGTGCAACATAAATGAAAATTTAAATGACTGCACTTAAAGAATGAAAAGTAAAAGTACTCATAATGCAGAATGGCGATTGTCAGTGTTATACTATTATATTATTGGACCATAACTATTGAATATGTAAGCAGAACTTTAATGTTGTCATTGGTCAAGATGGCGCAGATGTTAACTACTTCATATACTATTAGAAGATGAACACTTATTATGTACTTATTAGCTCTGGATAGTCTGCCTACAAATGTGTGTAATACTAAATAGTGTTACCAAACAGCTGCTCCTATTATTTCCTATGTACAACCCTCAGTGGCGATTGGTCATTCAAAAAAAAATAAAAAAAAAAAATGGGCAGGACAGGAGGAAAACCAACCCACTGTGTCATGTTAGTGAAGTAGTTTGTCAACTTCATTTTTTCAAAATTATGATAAAACATACAACTATTAAAGGTCTTGATGGCCTTTTTGTTAGAAGTTAGTTAAGAATTAGAAAGTGGTTTCACATATTGCTTAACGTTCTTCAGGAAAACAACAAAATGTGTTTTTTCATTGTTATATTTCTATTTATGAATAGAAGATTTTTGCCAACACCATTATCAGGTTTATTATAAAACTAGAGACCTTGCAATGTGATCACACCAGCCATGACATCTTATTATGCCAGGGGTGTAAAGTAGGTAAAACTTCCTACCCTCCTACTTCCAGCGCCCTTGCTCATTCATTTTGATCTTAACTGGAAACCTGTGAAGATTTGTGACTGTATCTTAAACAGTTTCGACGATATCACAGATGAAAAAATCTCGGTTCCGGCGTCTTGTCCTCACCGTGCATCCGTTGCTGAGGCAAGGCAGAAGAAAGCATCCCTAGTCATGGGTACACAAAAATGGTGGCTCGTACACACACACACACACACACACACACACACACACACACACACCAAGTTTTCCTGCCTCTGTGTCACATATTGCTTGTCCACCTCGTACCTTGTCTTGAGCGCTACTTCCTCTCTCCTGCTTTGTTTCCCTTTGGCAGACTTTCTGAACGCAACAGCCTTAACTCTCTGGCCACGCACGTGTCTGTCATCCAAAGTGATGATAAACACATTAGTCATCTCGCTAAACACAAACATGTTTTCAACAACAATACACAACAATAAACATTTTATTATTTAAGGAACAGTTTGCGGGCGAAAACAATAAAACTTTCCTGACCTTAGTTAACTCGCTACCATTAATTTGCTAAAATGAGCAATGTGGAGGAAACATAGTAAGAAGAGGGGCACTCGGCATCTGCACCGAGTCTCTTCAAATGTCTGTTCTGGCTAACGTTAGATCATAGCCTGGTGCATTCAAAAAAAAAAAAAAAAAAAAAACATGCTTAGACTTGATGTGCTTCTCAATTAAAAACTGTTTGATTACATTAGTTTGGATTTATTCATTTCTCTCTATTTGAAATCACAAAAACATAATCCCTTAATTTAACTGAAATTCCAACCATTTTTATTTGATTATTAAGTAAGTGTCTAAAATCAGTTATACACACAATTAGATGATAATAGTACAACTGAATTTATTTTACTAAATAAATTGTTAAATTATATAACTGCTACCTGATCTCATAACCATTTGTTATGAAGTACTCAAAACCACCCACACTAAGTATCTGCATGTAGAAGCACATTTTGACATGATGACATGCACAATGTCACAAGGTAAAAACAATACCAGTCCCACGTTGCCATGGGTGCAGCAGGTAATTAGGAAAGTACTAATACCAAACAACCACCAGAAGAACAGTATGTTCTCAAAGACACCGCCTACAGATAAGCTATTTATGGGCAGTGGGGGAGTTTTCAATTCAAATTCAAAGTGTTGCCAAGTTGAATCTCTAACAAGGAATATTTTTTTCATGAACTGATCACATGGTGTGTTTTGTATGTAAAATCCTAATTTGAAAAGTAACTAGTAACTATAGCTTTACATAAATATAGAGATTTAAATAAATACAATGAAGGGAAAAACACAGTGTTTATCTCTGACATGTATAGTAGAAGTTGCAAAAAATACAAATACTGAAGTAAAGTACAAATACCTCAAAATTGTGCTTAAGTATAGTACCTGAGTGGTGGATGAAGTACTTGAAAGTGCAGATATCTTAAAAAAATACTTTATTTAGAATTTTATGTCACATAAAAGTCAAAGTATTGGATATTTTCTGTACTTAAGTATCAAAAGTAATTTTCTGATATTAAATGGACTTAAGTAAACATGCAAGTAAATGCTGTTGCATATTTCATTATTGCAATAAAACTATTCCATTTGGAGTCAAAATTATACAATTTAGTTGTTTTCTTTATTGATTTTATACTGTGCACAATGGTAGAATCTGATGATGCACAGGCTAAATGGCAAACATTGTGCACATACACCGCTGTGTGCACATAGCCTCCTGTAGTGGATATCAGTAGTATTTTATAGCCAGATTCCCTTTAGATAGAAAACTTGGCACACTGTGGGTATCCAAGTGGCCAAATGGAGAGTCCACCTGGTCCTATCCTACTAAAACCTTTGTAGAATCTATGTGCGTTGTGTTATTTATATCTGCTTTGGCACAGTTGTAGTCAAGAGTAGCTGAATGAATTCAGTGGCATCTCTGTGCATGGCATCATTGCTATAATGGTGTTATCCACTGTCTTCTCTAGAAAACATTTTAGGCGAGGATAAAAATGTAAATCTTTCCTTTGGTTCATCACAGTTTACTCAGGCATAGTAAGTCACAGTGTTTCTCACACTGGGGATACATTCTCAGAAGCCTTACCTGTCCATACAGACCAATGTCACGCATATAGACCTGGTAGTTGTGGAGCTATTCTTGGTTTATTTTGGGTATTTTATGTAGGCAAACCACACCTTTCGGCACCCAAGTGTTTAAGAGGTTAAAAATGGAGGCTACATTACACTTGAAGACAAACAACCCCGATATTAAAGGATTTGAAGAACAAAATCCAGTTTTTCTGTCCCTTGTAGCTGCAAGTTGCAAGTAGCATGTAGCAGGATCTGACAGTCTTCTACTTCAGTAGAAATGCAAACTTAACTATGGCTTTGAGAGCGCTTTGTTTGCACTTTCCCATCACATAAATGATGGAACTTGAAAGCTAGAACCAAGAAATTAATTGGAAGAAATGTACACTTTTTATTTAAGTAATGTAGTGGAGTAAAAGTGAAAGCTGACAGAAATATAAACACTCAAGTAAAGTGCAGATACTCTCATAAAATATTTAAGTACTGTAACAAAGTATTATTACTTTCTTAAATTACACCACTGAGTGAATGTACCTAGTTACTTTCCACCCCATTGTTGTCTCCCCTGCAATAAGGAGCATCATTTATTTTCACTATTATTCTATCTACAAGTGACAAAATGACAGAATTTATGACTATTGTGGTCATGGGTTTCATATACTTTCTGTAATAGTGTGCTGCAGGGATGGCATGTTTTTGTAGGCCAACCTGCAGGTTAGAATTGCACTGGTTCCTTCAATAAAACAATTAGATTTTTCCATTGAGTTTTTGATTATTGCCAAAAATAAACTCTGTGGCAAAAAAAGTTTATGATGCATATTTTGTTCTGTAAGATAATCTTCACAAACAAACACCACTTTTATGATCTTTGAAGTGCAGTACATAACATCGAATTTCACGAGTGCGATATTTACTGATGTATTTTATATCATGGAACAAATGTTAAAATATATCAAGCTTGTGTTACCCACAGACCTTAACTTAAAACCCATTCAAAAAAAAAAACAAAAAACATTGACTTCAAGACAAAAATGCTAAATGCTAATGCATTTCTGGGTTTTGGGATTCATTCCTGCACCACTTTATAAATCATTGAAAAGCAAAGCTACTATCAGGATGACTCCAAAATCCACAAAATCTTATCAAATATCTGTGGTCTAATTTGTGTAAATTTACTGCTCCTTGATGTAAAAAGGTTTGGGAACCAATGTGTTAACATATGCTGTTCAGTTTTTTTTTATGGGGAACATATTTTCTTTGGGTGAGGTCAACAACACATACTTCCGGTACGAATGATTTAAAAGACAGGAGGGTGGAGACAGGTTCATTAAGCTACTCAGAGATTTTACATAACTATACAGTCAACTGAGAGGTCCTGTGGGTAAGTCTCTTTTTCTTTTTTTGCACAGAAAGGTAACATAATGTAATAATAGAAACTCCTATTTAACGATTAATGTCATTATGATGTGGCATTTCTTTTTGCAATGTATGTTTTAAATGAAAATCCATGGTATGTAAAATAAAAAAGAAAATACATATTGAGTAATTTAAATGTACATTTCAGTTAATGTTCTAACTTCCTGTAACTTCCCCATTAAAGGGCCCTCATTATCTGCAATCATGATCAAATTGGTAATGTATGACTTTGTATTATGTGTCAATTTTTTTCTATATATTGTAAATTTACAAGCACTGTATATGCAGTTTGGCATTTTCTGTGATTGTAACCTTTTTCATTTTCTATTTCCTCTAATAGTTAACTGTTGCCATTGTTGCAGGACTGATTTTTGGTAGGTTCAGCCCAAAAACTGCTGGATCATATTTACAATTTTGACTACTGTACTCTACAATCATAAATATACACAGTCATAATACAGAACATTTTTCTGATTAACTTTTCCAGAAACCAACCAGTTCCAAATAGCGAGTCCAACTCCGGGAAACGGTAAGACCATTCACTTAAGTCTAATAATCAAGAAAACTAATAAATCCAGAGTTTGCAGCAGAGCAAGTCTGATTGTTGCATGCAGTTGAGAAAACATAATTATGCAGCTTAACACCTCAACAGCTACTGTATGTTAAGCATATTACAGCTTTTGAACATTGCATCTTTTTAGATAATTGACAAATGACAACATGTTTACCTTAAGAAATATTGTAATTCATATGTCTTGTTGCTAATTTATCTCATTGAAATACCTTTGTCCAGGATGCTGGACAAGATGGTTTAACAGAGATAACCCCAGTGGACCTGGAGACTTGGAAACCCTCTCTGACCTTCATAGAGAGAACCCAGGAATGATCTGCTCTAATCCACTAGAAATTGAGGTCACAACTCGATATGGAGTCTGTCCGTTTTTAACAGGAGATGTGTTTCATAAGTAAGTCCCGAATGAGTATGAATGCATTTGATGCAGTGATTCTTATTGTATTCTACTGAATGTGTTGCACTGATGTTGTTGCATGTGTTTGTGTACCTGGTGAGGTGCAAGTGAAGCCAATGCAGAAGTGCCCTAAACTTGGATTATTTCTAACAGCCAGCAGCAGGCGACTGATGTGGTTGCAAAAAGAAGCCTGATTGTATGGAAGTCTATGAGAAAATGAGCCTACTTGTCAGTTGATTTAGTACCTCAGTAAACATTGTAAATATGAGTTTATGGTGTCAATCTCTAATTTCAAGTATTCTTCAATACAACATGAGACATGTTTCTAGTGTTCCCATTTTCACATTCTATTCAATTCTATTGATCAGACATGTATAAATGGTACCTCTGAGTGTCCAGTCATTTGGCAGCCAGAATATTGTATGTATAATATTGATTATATTTTAAAATAATTGTCATTGACTATTATTTGATGTGTTTTGAGTTTGATGTGCATCGAGCTAACTGCTTACATTGGGATGCTACCATGGATACAATGACAATAGGAACATGCTGATATTTATCAGATATAATGTTTACAATGTTAACTATTTTTGTTTAGAATGTTCACATGCTAAATTTTTCTAATTAGCACGAAACACAATCGGCACAGCTGAGGAAAATGGAAATGTAATTAGTTTTGTAGGTGTTTCATTTAAATATTTGACATCATGATAATGTTGGATTAAAAGTTAGGGGATCACCAAAGTGGTTACTCGTCACCATCATATTTCGAGATATATCAGTCTGGACCAAAGTAGTGGTCCGACAATCAACATAAAGAAAATAAAAACACAACCACTTTAGTGGACGCATCCATTAGAATTGTTGAGTAAGGACCACTTTGTTTTCTATTTTTTAGAAGAGACGCAACTTCAGGATTGATCTGCAGAAACCAGGACCAACGCAGGTACAAAAGATGTCGTGATTATCGCATTCGTTTCCGCTGCCCTGCTGATTTCTGTCAAGGTACAGTATGAGCACATTCATGTGCATTGTCAATCAGATTACACCTTTTGTTTTTACCCTCACATTTCATCAATCTTTGTAACTTTTTTAATATCTTACAAATCGCAACATGTGCAATAACAAAAAGTTTTCAAGTTTCTTGTTGCTAATGAATTTCAAATGAAATGCCTTGGTCCAGGATGTTGGACAGAATACTTTGACAGAGATAACCCCAGTGGAACTGGAGACTGGGAAACCCATCTCCGAACTTCATTCAGCAAACCCAGGAAAGATCTGCTCTAATCCAGTAGCAATTGAGGCCAGAACTCTAGCTGGACTCAGTCCAGCTGCAGCAGGGGATGTGATTTATAAGTGAGTACTGAATGAGTAGGAATGATTTGAATATGTTTGAATATGTTTGACCAGTTAACCAATCAGTTTTTAACATTTAAGAATGTAAAAATGTTAGAGAATAAACCGTAAAAACAAATGTGCACCTGAAAATAATAATAATAGATGCCCCTTACATAGACTCATCCATCCATGTCTTTACTCAGTGCCACTCTGTGTTTCTGTCTTTCAGAACTGACACAATTTCAGGATTCGTCTGCAGAAACCAGGACCAAACTGGGAAGAGACAATGTAGTGATTATAAAGTTCGTTTCCGCTGCCCTGCTGCTTTCTGTGAAGGTACAGTATGAGTACATTCATGTGCATTGTTCAGCAGATTACACCTTTTGTTTTTACCCTCACATTTCATCAATGTTTGAACCTTAACATCTGACAAATCTCAATGTATGCAATTATAACAATATATCAAATTTCTTCTTGCTAATGAATGTCAATTTAATTCCTTGGTCTAGGATGCCTGACACAATACTTTGACAGAGATAACCCCAGTGGAACTGGAGACTGGGAAACTCTCTCCGATCTTCATAGAGAGAACCCAGGAAAGATCTGCTCTAATCCACTAGGAATTGAGGCCAGAACTCTAGCTGGACTCAGTCCAGCTTCAGCAGGGGATGTGGTTTATAAGTAAGTACAGAATGAGTATGAATAATATGAATATGATTGATGCAATGATTCATATTGTACTCTACTTAATGCCTTGCATTGATTTTGCTGTTATTGCTGATAATGCTGTATGTGTACCTGGGGAGACCAAACATCAGGGTTAGGTGGTGGTACAATATACATATCTCTTTTATTAAGAGAGTGGCCAATCATTGGGCAATCGCAATATTTTACAATTGATAGTGAATAAGTTTTAAAACTTTTAAGTATCAGTTTTGTTTTATTTCACACAAACCATACAAATGTTAGCTCTCTGATGCTGGACTTACAAATGCTGGTGCTTTGAGCTAACTGCTAATGTTGGCATGCAACCCTGCTCACTATGACAATAGAAACATGCTGATATTAAGCAGATATAATGTTTCTGACATTCACAAATAGAATGTTAGCATGCTAAAATGTATTAATTAGAACTAAACACGGTTAGTACAGCTGATTCAGATGGTAATGTCATTAGTTTTGCTGGTGTTTAAAATAAAATTTTCACCTGATGAATTTACACTTCACTCTGAGGAGGATATGAATGTCAAAACCACATTTCATCACAATCCATCCAATAGCTGTAAAGACATTACACTCAAAACCACAAATGTTACCATGTTGACTCTGCTAGAGGAAAAAATGGCTGAATCACCTAAATCAGGGGGATTGATCCTCTGGGGACCAGGACTGTCTGAACAAAAATTTATGGCAACCCATCTAATGGTTCGTCGTGTATTTCAATCTGGACCAAACCAACCGACCAACCAACCAGCACAAAGATTGACAAACTGATACTGTCAACCTTAGAGCCTAGTTTCTAGCATGGCTAAACAAGAAAACTCTGAAGTAGATGCATCCATTAGATGATTTTTAGTAAGTGCGACTTTGTGTTTCTGTTTTCAGAAGTGACACATCTTTAGGATTCGTCTGCAGAATCCAGGACCAACCTGGGAATAGACTATGTCAAGATTATAAAGTTCGTTTCCGCTGCCCTACTGATTTCTGTGAAGGTACATTATGAAAAATTCATGTGCATTGCTAAGAAGATTACACCTTTTGTTTTTACATTCACATTTCATTTAACTTTGCTTCTTTTTTGATATTTGACTCATCTCACCATGTGCAATTTCAAGAAGATTTAAAATTCAATGTTGCTAATGAATTTCAAATAAAATGCCTTGGTCCAGGATGTTGGACAGAATACTTTGACAGAGATAACCCCAGTGGAACTGGAGACTGGGAAACCATCTCCGATCTTCGTTCAGCAAACCCAGGAAAGATCTGCTCTAATCCAGTAGCAATTGAGGCCAGAACTCTAGCTGGACTCAGTGCGGCTGCAGCAGGGGATGTGATTTATAAGTGAGTACTGAATGAGTATGAATAATTTGAATATGTTTGATGAAATGATTTGTAGTGTATTCCACTGAATATGTTGCATTGATGTTTCTGTTGTATGTGTTTGTGTACCTGGGGAGTGCCATGGCCCTAGCATGGCTAAACCTGCAAACACTTAAAGAAGACCTATTATGCTTCTGTGCTTTTTACCTTTCCTTTAGTGTGTTATATACTTTTTTCTGCATGTAAAAGGTCTGCAAAATTACAAAACCCAAAGTCCACAGGAAAGGGAGAGACTCTCACTGACAGAGACACTGCTCATGAAGTGCCTGAAATACCTTGATTAAAATCCTGCCTTTTCTCCCGTAATGTGGTGATGTCACCAAGTAACACATTTGCATAACAGCTAGTTTGGTACGCCATCAAACAAAGTCAGTTAGAGCAGAGCTGGAGCAGAGTCCAAAGGCTTTGGTTTAGTTGACCAATCACAACAGAGCGGACCAGTTATCCAATCAGAGCAGATTGGGCTTTATGATGGTGGGGGGTGGGTGGAGCTTTAACAAAGAACTTTTGTTTTGTTATTAACATTTAAGAATGTAAAAATGTTAGATTATAAACTACAAATACAAGTATGCACCTGAAAATAAGAATAACAGATGGACTTTAAGTGGACTCATCCATTAGATTATTTTTAGTAAGTGAACTCTGTGTTTCTGTCTTTAGAGCTGACACAACATCAGGATTCATCTGCAGAAACCAGGACCAACCTGGCAACAGAACATGTAGTGATTATAAAGTTCGTTTCCGCTGCCCTGCTGCTTTCTGTGAAGGTACAGTATGAACACAATCATGTGCAATGCTAAGCATTTTACACATTTTTTTTACCTTCACATTTTATCAATCTTTGTATCTTTTTTGATATTTGACAAATCTCAACATGTGCAGTTATAACAAGAGTTCAAATTTCTTGTTGCCAATGAATTGACTGAAACTGAATACCTTGGTCCAGGATGTTGGACACAATACTTTGACAGAGATAACCCCAGTGGAACTGGAGACTGGGAAACCATCTCCGATCTTCATAGAGAGAACCCAGGAAAGATCTGCTCTAATCCAGTTGCAATTGAGGCCAGAACTCTAGCTGGACTCAGTCCGGCTGCAACAGGAGACGTGATTATTAGGTGAGTATTGAATGAGTATGAATAATTTGAAAACTTTTGATGCAATGATTCATATTGTACATAACTGAATTTGGTGCATTGATGTTGCTGTTGTATGTGTTGTGTATCGGGTGAGACCAAATATTGGGGTTATTGCGGTACAATCAATTTACATATTGCCTCTATTAAGAGAGTGTCCAGTCATTTGGTAGTCACAATGTTTTACATTTATTAGTGAATAACTTTTAAAACATTTATATTGTTTAACTATCAATTTTGTTTTATCATGCACAAAACATACAAATATTAGCTCTATAATGCTGTACTTGTTGCTGATACTGTACTGTGCTTTGAGCTAACTGCTAGCAATTGCCTTCTGCCATACTCTGAAAATACGAAGCTGAAATTGATATTAAGTAGATTTAATATTTTGGTTGTCGTCTATCTTAATTTACAATGTTAGCATGCTAAAATGTGCCACTTAGCACTAAACACAGTTGGTACAGCTGAGTCAGATGGTAATGTCATTAGTTTTGCAGGTGTTTAAAGTAAAATTTTCACCTGATGATGATGTTACATTAAAAGTCAGGGGATCACCAAAGTGGTTACACTTCACTCTGAGGAGGACGTGACAATCCATCCAATACTTGTGGAGACATTACACTCAAAACCACAAATGTTAACATGTTGGTGGTGCTGGAGGAAACAAAAGGAGGAGTGACCTAAATCAGGGGGATTCATCCTTTGAGGACCAGGAATGTCTGAAAAAAAATTCTCGGCAACTCATCCAGTGTTTTTTTTTTGTTTTCTTTTGGGGGGGGTATTCCAGTCTGGAGTCTGCAGTCTTAGAGCCATGTGCCGAGAATGGCTAAACAACAACAACAACAACACTTGATTAGACTCATTTAGTAAGTGCCACTTTGTTTCTCTTTTCAGAAGTGACACATCTTTAGGATTCGTCTGCAGAATCCAGGACCAACCTGGGAATAGACCATGTCAAGATTATAAAGTTCGTTTCCGCTGCCCTGCTGATTTCTGTGAAGGTACGTTATGAGCAATTCATGTGTATTAAGGAGATTACACCTTTTGTTTTTATATTGATATTTCATCTATCTTTCAACCCTTTTTGACATTTGACAAATCATAACATGCAAATACAAAAAGATTTAAAATGTCTTGTTGCTAATGAATTTCAAATTAAATTCCTTGGTCCAGGATGTTGGACAGAATACTTTGACAGAGATAACCCCAGTGGAACTGGAGACTGGGAAACCATCTCTGATCTTCGTACAGCGAACCCAGGAAAGATCTGCTCTAATCCAGTAGGAATTGAGGCCACAACTCTAGCTGGACTCAGTGCAGCTGCAGCAGGGGATGTGATTTTTATGTAAGTATTCAATGAGTATGAATAATCTTAATATGTTTGATGCAATGATTCATATTGTACTTGACTGAATGTGTTGCATTGATGATGCCGTTGTATGTGTTTGCATACCTGGGGAGACCAGACTTTAGGGTTAGGTGGTGGCACAATATACATATCTCTTCTAGTAAAAGACTGTCCAGTCATTTGTCAGTCGCATCCACGTTTTTACTCAGTGCCACTCTGTGTTTCTGTCTTTCAGAACTGACACAATGTCAGGATTCGTCTGCAGAAACCAGGACCAACCTGGGATGAGACAATGTAGTGATTATAAAGTTCGTTTCCGCTGCCCTGCTGATTTCTGTCAAGGTACAATATGAGTACAGTGTACATTCATGTATATTGCTAAGCATTTTACACCTTTTGTTTTTAACTTCACATTTCATCAATCTTTGTATCTTTTTGACAAATCACAACATGTGCAATAAGAACGAGATTTCAAATGTCTTGTTGCTAATAATTTCAAATGAAATTCCTTGGTCCAGGATGTTGGACACAATACTTTGACAGAGATAACCCCAGTGGAACTGGAGACTGGGAAACCCTCTCCGATCTTCATAGAGAGAACCCAGGAAAGATCTGCTCTAATCCAGTAGGCATTGAGGCCAGAACTCTAACTGGACTCAGTGCGGCTGCAACAGGGGATCTGATTTTTAAGTGAGTACTGAATGAGTAGGAATGATTTGAATATGTTTGATGCAATGATTCATATTGTACTCAGTTGAATATGTTGCATTAATGTTGCTGTTGTAGACCGAACGACCAACACAAAGATTGACAGACTGACATGGCCATTATCAGAGCCATGTCTCTTGCGTGGCTAAACATGATTGGATGCATCCTTTAGATTACTTTTAGTAAGTGCCACTCTGTGTTTCTTTTTTCAGAAGTGACACATCTGTCGGATTCGTCTGTCGAATCCAGGACCAACCTGGGGGAAAACTATGTCAAGATTATAAAGTTCGTTTCCGCTGCCCTGCTGATTTCTGTGAAGGTACATTATGAGCAACTCATGTGTATTGTTAAGGAGATTACACCTTTTTTTTTTTACATTCACATGTCATCGAACTTTGTATCTCGTTTGACATTTGACAAATCTTTGAAATTTGAAATTAGAAAAATATTTAAAATATCTTGTTGCTAATGAATTTCAAATTAAATTCCTTGGTCCAGGATGTTGGACAGAATACTTTGACAGAGATGACCCTAGTGAAAGTGGAGACTGGGAGACCCTCTCCGATCTTCGTTTAGCGAACCCAGGAAAGATCTGCTCTAATCCAGTAGGAATTGAGGCCAGAACTCTAGCTGGACTCACTGCGGCTGCAGCAGGGGATGTGATTTATAAGTGAGTACTTGATGCAATGATTCATATTGTACTCAACTGAATGTGTTGCATTGATGTTGCTGTTGTATGCGTTTGTGTTTCTGGGGAGACCAGACATTAGAGTTAGGTGGTGGCACAATATTCTGTCCATTAATAGACTGTCCAGTCATATGCCGTTGCAATATTTAACATGTAATCGTGAATATGTTTTATAATAATTATCTTTTCTTAAGTATTCATTGTGTTTGATACCACACACAATACGTACAAATATTAGCTCTGTGATGCTGTACATGCGAGCACTGGTCATTTGAGCTAACTGCTGACCAATGGAGGGGGGGGGTGTTGCTCTAAAAAAGTGTTGTTGTTTTTTGTTGTTTTTTTTTTGTTTTGATTTTTCAACATTAAAGAATGTAAACATGTTCCAGTAGAATCTGCAAATGCAACTGTGACCCTTAATAATAATAATAGATGCCCTTTACATGGACTCATCCATCCATGTTTTTACTCAGTGCCACTCTGTGTTTCTGTCTTTCAGAACTGACACAATGTCAGGATTCGTCTGCAGAAACCAGGACCAACCTGGGATGAGACAATGTAGTGATTATAAAGTTCGTTTCCGCTGCCCTGCTGATTTCTGTCAAGGTACAGTATGAACACATTCATGTGCATTGTTCAGCAGATTACACCTTTTGTTTTTACCATCACATTTCATCAATCTTTGTATCTTTTTTTGACAAATCTCAACATGTGCAATCACAAAAAGATTTCAAATGTCTTGTTGCTAATAATTTAAAATTAAATTCCTTGGTCCAGGATGTTGGTCACAATACTTTGACAGAGATAACCCCAGTGGAACTGGAGACTGGGAAACCCTCTCCGATCTTCATAGAGAGAACCCAGGAAAAATCTGCTCTAATCCACTAGGCATTGAAGCCCTAACTCTAGCTGGACTCAGTCCAGCTGCAACAGGGAACGTGATTTTTAAGTGAGTACTGAATGAGTATGAATGATTTGAATATGTTTGATGCAATGATTCATATTGTACTCAGTTGAATGTGTTTCATTTATGTTGCTAATGTATGTGTTTGTGAACCTGGGGAGACCAAACATTAGGGTTACGTCAGAACCACATTTCATGACAATCCATCCAATAGTTGTGAAGACATTACACTCAAAACCACAAATGTTACCATGTTGATGCAGTTGGAGGAAAAAACAGCTGGAATCACCTTAATCAGTGGGATTCATCCTCTGGGGACCAGGACTGTCTGAACGAAATTTCCTGGCAACCCGTCCAGTGTTTTTTCAGATATTTCAGTCTGGACCACAATGGTAGACTGACCGACCCACACAAAGATCAGACATCTCCATTATTAGAGCCATGTCTCTAACATGGCTAAACATGCAAACACTTGATTGGACTCATTGATTAGATTATTGTTAGTAAGTGCCACTCTGTGTTTTTTTTTTTTTTTACAGAAGTGACACATCTGTAGGATTCGTCTGCAGAATCCAGGACCAACCTTGGAGCCGACCATGTCAAGATTATAAAGTTCGTTTCCGCTGCCCTGCTGATTTCTGTCAAGGTACGTTATGAGTAGTTCACGTGTATTGATAAGGAGATTACTCCTATTGTTTTTACATTCACATTTTATCTATCTTTGTATCAATTTCTTGTTGCTAATGAATTTCAAATTAAATTCCTTGGTCCAGGATGTTGGACAGAATACTTTGACAGAGATAACCCCAGTGCAACTGGAGACTGGGAAACCCTCTCCGATCTTCGTACAGCGAACCCAGGAAAGATCTGCTCTAATCCAGTAGGAATCGAAGCCAGGACACTAGCTGGACTCAGTGCGGCTGCAGCAGGGGATGTGATTTATAAGTGAGTACTGAATGAGTATGAATATTTCAATATATTTGATGAAATGATTCCTATTGTATTCGACTGAATATGTTGCATTGATGTTGTTGTTTTATGTGTTTGGGGAGACCGAACATTAGGGTTAGGTGGTTATACGTATACATTTCTTTTCTATTAAGAGAGTGTCCAGTAATTTGTCAGTTGCAGTATTATACATTTAATAATTACCTCAGAGCTATTACAAATATTAGCTCTCTGAAGCTGTATTTACAAACAGTGGTACTTTGAGCGAACTACTGACCATTGAGGGGCTCTAACAATGCCATTTGTCATTGTTTTGTGAACGTTAAAGAAGGTAAACATGTTCTAGTAGAAACCACAAATACAAGTATGGACCTGAAAATGATAACAATAGATGCCATTTAAGTTGACTCATCCATTAAATTATTTTTAGTAAGTGCCACTCTGTGTTTCTGTTTTTAGAGCTGACACAACCACAGGATTTGTCTGCAGAAACCAGGACCAACCTGGGAAGAAACAATGTAGTGATTACAAAGTTCGTTTCCGCTGCCCTGCTGATTTCTGTAAAGGTACAGTATGAACACATTCATGTGCATTGTTCAGCAGAATCTTTGTATCTTTTTTGACATTTGACGAATCTAAACATGAGCAATTGTAAAGATTTCAAATTTCTTGTTGCTAATGAATTTCAAATGAAATGCCTAGATCCAGGATGCTACACAACCTACTTTGACAGAGATAACCCCAGTGGAACTGGAGACTGGGAAACCCTCTCCGATCTTCATAGAGAGAACCCGGGAAGGATCTGCTCTAATCCACTAGCAATTGAGGCCAGAACTCTAGCTGGACTTAGTCCGGCTGTAACAGGGGATGTGATTTTTAAGTGAGTACTGAATGAGTATGAATAATTTTAAGAATTATTAATTAAAATGTGCTAATTAATACTAAAAACAGTTGGTACAGCTGATTCAGATGGTAATGTCATTAGTTTTGCAGGTGTTTAAAATAAAATTTTCACCTGATGATGATGTTACATGAAAAGTCAGGGGATCACCAAAGTGGTTACACTTCACTCTGAGGAGGACGTGACAATCCATCCAATACTTGTGGAGACATTACACTCAAAACCACAAATGTTAACATGTTGATGCCTCTAGAGGAAAAATTAGTTTGGATCACCTTAATCAGGTGGATTCATCCTCTGGGGATGAGGATTGTCTCTACAAAAATTCTTGGTAATCCAGCCAATGTTTTTTCAGATATTTCAGTCTGGACCGAAATGGTCCAGACTGAAATATCTGTCCAACACAAAGATTGACAGACTGACATCTCCATTATTAGAGCCATGTCTCTGGCATGGCTAAACAAGCAAACATTTGATTGGACTCATTGATTAGATTATTTTTAGTAAGTGCCACTCTGTGTTTTTTTTTTTTTCAGAAGTGACACATCTGTAGGATTCGTCTGCAGAATCCAGGACCAACCTGGCAAAAAACTATGTCAAGATTATAAAGTTCGTTTCCGCTGCCCTACTGATTTCTGTGAAGGTACATTATGAGCAATTCATGTGAATTAATAAGGAGATTACTTCTATTGTTTTTACATTCACATTTCATCTATTTTTGTGTCTCTTTCTTATTGCTAATGAATTTCAAATTAAATTCCTTGGTCCAGGATGTTGGACAGAATACTTTGACAGAGATAACCCCAGTGCAACTGGAGACTGGGAAACCCTCTCCGATCTTCGTACAGCGAACCCAGGAAAGATCTGCTCTAATCCAGTAGCAATTGAAGCCAGGACACTAGCTGGACTCAGTGCGGCTGCAGCAGGGGATGTGATTTATAAGTGAGTACTGAATGAGTACGAATAATTTGAATGTGTTTGATGAAATGATTCATATTGTACTTTACTGAATGTGTTGCATTGATATTGTTGTTTTTGTGTACCCAGTGAGTACAAAAATTCGCGTTAGGTGGTGGCACAATATACATTTTTCTTTTATTAAGAAAGTGTCCAGTAATTTGTCAGTTGCAATAATTAACATGTAGTAGTGAAAACATTTTAAATCCGTTATCTTTTTTCAAATATTCATTGTGTTAAAACACAATGAATATTTGAAAAAAGATAACTGATACCACACACAATACATTCAAATTTTAGCTCTGTGAGGCTGTATTTACGATCACTGGTGCTTTGAGCTAACTACTGCTCTAACAAAGAGGGGGTTTTTTTTGTGTTGTTTTGTGTAACTAAGGAATGTCAACATGTTTCAGTGGAAACTGCTAACAGAAGTATGCACCTGCAAATAATAATAAATGCCCTCATAATGGACTCATCCATTAGATTATTTTTACTCAGTGCCACTCTGTGTTTCTGTCTTTAGAGCTGACACAACCACAGGATTTGTCTGCAGAAACCAGGACCAACCTGGGAAGAAACAATGTAGTGATTATAAAGTTCGTTTCCGCTGCCCTGCTGATTTCTGTCAAGGTACAGTATGAACACATTCATGTGCATTGTTCAGCAGATTACACCTTTTGTTTTTACCTTCACATTTCATCAATCTTTGTATCTTTTTTTTGACTTTTGACAAATCTCAACATGTGCAGTTACAAAAAGATTTAAAATTTCTTGTTGCTAATGAATTTCAAATGAAATACCTTGGTCCAGGATGCTACACAACCTACTTTGACAGAGATAACCCCAGTGGAACTGGAGACTGGGAAACCCTCTCCGATCTTCATAGAGAGAACCCAGGAAGGATCTGCTCTAATCCAGTAGCAATTGAGGCCAGAACTCTAGCTGGACTCAGTCCGGTTGTAACGGGAGACGTGATTTTTAAGTAAGTACTGAATGAGCAGGAATAAATTGAATATGTTTGATGCAATGATTCATATTGTACCCAAATGAATATGTTGCATTGATGTTGCTGTGGTATGTGTTTGTGTACCTGGGGAGACCAAACATTAGGGTTAGGTGGTGGCACAGTATACATATCTCTTCTATTAAGAGAGTGTCCAGTCATTTGACAGTCACAATATTTTACATTCAGTAGTGAATAAGTCTTAAAACACTTATCTTTTTAAATATCAATATTGTTTTAAAACACATAAAACATACAAATGTTAGCTCTGCAATACTGTACAAGCACTGGTGCTTTAAGCTAACTGCTGATGTTTGCTTTCTGTCATACTCACAGTGACAATAGGAACATGCTGATATTAAACAGTTATAAGGTTTATGATATTCACTATCTTAATTTAGAATGTTAATTAATACTAAACACAGTTGGTACAGCTGATGTCATTAATGTCATTAGTTTTGCAGGTGTTTAAAGTAAAATTTTCACCTGATGATGATGTTGCATTTAAAGTCAGGGGATCTCAAAAGTGGTTACACTTCACTCTGAGGAGGACGTGAATGTCAGAACCACATTTCATGACAATCCATCCAATAGCTGTGAAGATATTACACTCAAAACCACAAATGTTCTTGGTAACCCAACCAATATTTTTTTTAAGATATTTCAGTCTGGACCGACATGGTAGACCGACCATCCATCACAAAGACTGACATCTCCATTATTAGAGCCATGTCTCTAGCATGGCTAAACAAGCAAACATTTGATTGGACTCATTGATTAGATTTGTTTTAGTAAGTGCTACTCTGTGTTTCTTTTTACAGAAGTGACACATCTGTAGGATTTGTTTGTCGAATCCAGGACCAACCTGGGAGAAAACTATGTCAAGATTATAAAGTTCGTTTCCGCTGCCCTGCTGATTTCTGTGAAGGTACATTATGAGCAACTCATGTGAATTGTTAAATTAGAGTACACCTTTTGTTTTTTTACATTCACATTTCAGCTATCTTTGTATTTTTTTCCTTGTTGTTAATAAATTTTAAATTAAATGCCTTGGACCAGGATGTTGGACAGAATACTTTGACAGAGATAACCCCAGTGGAACTGGAGACTGGGAAACCATCTCTGATCTTCGTTCAGCAAACCCAGGAAAGATCTGCTCTAATCCAGTAGGAATTGAAGCCAGAACTCTAGCTGGACTCAGTGCAGCTGCAGCAGGGGATGTGATTTATACGTGAGTACTGAATGAGTATGAATATTTCAATATGTTTGATGAAGTGATCTGTATTGTACTCAACTGAATGTGTTGAACTGATAGTGCTGTTGTGTTTGTGTACCTGGGGAGACCAGACGGGGGTGTAACAACACGTTTTGTTGTTTTTTTTTTACATTAAGGGATGTAAATATGTTCTAGTAAAAACTGTAAACACAAATATGCACCTAAAAATGACAATATTAAATGCCTTTTACGTTGACTCATCCATTAAATTATTTTTAGTAAGTGAACTCTGTGTTTCTGTCTTTAGAGCTGACACAACCACAGGATTTGTCTGCAGAAACCAGGACCAACCTGGCAACAGAACATGTAGTGATTATAAAGTTCGTTTCCGCTGCCCTGCTGATTTCTGTAAAGGTACAGTATGAACACATTCATGTGTATTGTTTAGCAGATTACACCTTTTGTTTTTACCGTCACATTTCATCAATCTTTGTATCTTTTTTGACATTTGACAAATCTCAAAATATGCAATTGTAAAGACTTCAAATGTCTTGTTGCTAATGAATTTCAAATGAAATGCCTAGATCCAGGATGCTACACAACCTACTTTGACAGAGATAACCCTAGTGGAACTGGAGACTGGGAAACCCTCTCCGATCTTCATAGAGAGAACCCAGGAAAGATCTGCTCTAATCCACTAGCAATTATGGCCAGAACTCTAGCTGGACTCAGTCCGGCTGTAACAGGGGATGTGATTTTCAAGTGAGTACTGAATGAGTATGAATAATTTGAATATGTTTGATGAAATGATTCGTATTGTACTCGACTGAATGTGTTTCATTGATGTTGCTGTTGTAAGTGTTTGTGTACCTGGGGAGACCAAACATTAGGCTTAGGTGGTGGCACAGTATACATATCTCTTCTATTAAGAGAGTGTCCAGTCATTTCACAGTCACTGTATTTTATCTATAATGGTTGATAAGCTTTCAAACAAGTACCTGTTGTCAATTATTCAACATGTTTTTACAACACAGAAAACAGAGAAATCTCAGCTCTATGAGGCTTTTCTTTCAATCAGTGGTGCTTTGAGTTAGCTGCTAACGTTTGCATGCAGCCCTGCTAACAATGACAATAGGAACATGTTGATATTAAGCAGATATAATTTTTATGATGTTCAACATCGTAATTTAGGATGTTAGCATGCTAAAATTAGCTAATTGTCTTAAAACATCTGGTACAGCTGAGTCAGATGGTAATGTCATTGGTTCTGAAGGTGTTTAAAGTGAAATTTTTACCTGATGAAGATGTTACATGTTACATTGAAAATCAGGGGATCACCAGTGTGTTTACACTTTACTCCGTGGAGGACATGAATGTCTTATTGAAATTTAATGACAAACTATCTGATAACTGTGACATTACAAGTAGACTTTACACTTAAACACACAAATGTTTACTTGTTGGTGGCCCCCAGAGGAAAAGCCAGGGGATGACCTAAATCTGGAGATTCATCCTCTCAGGACTGGCAATCTCTGCCCAAAATTTCATGGCAACCCATCCATTATTTTTGGAGATATTTCAGTCTGGACCAAAGCGGTAGAGCAACAGTCAACACAAAGTTTCACAGACTGACATTGTGATCTTTAGAGCCATGCCCCTAATATGGCTAAACATGTAAACTCTTCAGTAGACGCATCCTTTAGATTATTTTTAGTAAGTGCCGCTTTGTGTTTTGTTATTTTTTCAGAAGTGACACATCTGTCGGATTCGTCTGTCGAATCCAGGACCAACCTGGTGGAAAACTATGTCAAGATTATAAAGTTCGTTTCCGCTGCCCTACTGATTTCTGTGAAGGTACATTATGAACAATTCATGTACATTGTTAAGGAGATTACACCTTTTGTTTTTACATTCACATTTCATCTATTCTTGTATGTTTTTGACATTTGACAAACCTCAACATGTGCAATTACAAAAAGATTTCAAATGTCTTGTTGTTAATAAATTTTAAATTAAATGCCTTGGTCCAGGATGTTGGACAGAATACTTTGACAGAGATAACCCCAGTGGAACTGGAGACTGGGAAACCCTCTCCGATCTTCATAGAGAGAACCCAGGAAGGATCTGCTCTAATCCAGTAGCAATTGAAGCCAGAACTCTAGCTGGACTCAGTGCAGCTGCAGCAGGGGATGTGATTTATAAGTGAGTACTGAATGAGTTTGTATCATTTCAATATGTTTGATGCAATGATTCATATTGTACTCAACTGAATGTGTTTCATTGATGTTGCTGTTGTAAGTGTTTGTGTACCTGGGGAGACCAAACATTAGGGTTAGGTGGTGGCACAGTATACATATCTCCTCTTTTAAGAGAGTGTACAGTCATTTCACAGTCACTATATTTTACATTTAATAGTGACTAATTTTTAAAACACTTATCTTTTTAAGTATCAATTTTGTTTTATACACACAAAACATACAAGTGTTAGCTCTGTGATGCTGTACAAGCACTGGTGCTTTAAGCTAACTGCTGATGTTTGCTTTCTGTCATACTCACAGTGACAATAGGAACATGCTGATATTAAGCAGTTATAAGGTTTATGATATTCACTATCTTAATTTAGAATGTTAATTAATACTAAACACAGTTGGTACAGCTGATGTCATTAATGTCATTAGTTTTGCAGGTGTTTAAAATAAAATTTTCACCTGATGATGATGTTGTATTAAAAGTCAGGGGATCTCCAAAGTGGTTACACTTCACTCTGAGGAGGACGTGAATGTCAGAACCACATTTCATGACAATCCATCCAATAGCTGTGAAGACATTACACTCAAAACCACAAATCTTACCATGTTGATGCAGCTGGAGGAAAAAAACAGCTGGAATCACCTTAATCAAGGGGAGTCATCCTCTGGGGACCAGGACTGTTTGAACGAAATTTCTTGGCAACCCATCCAGTGTTTTCTTATACATTTAGGTCTGGACTGAAATGGTAGACCAACTGTCCACCACAAAGATTGACAGACTGACATCTCCATTATTAGAGCCATGTCTCTAGCATGGCTAAACAAGCAAACATTTGATTGGACTCATTGATTAGATTTGTTTTAGTAAGTGCTACTCTGTGTTTCTTTTTACAGAAGTGACACATCTGTAGGATTCGTCTGCAGAATCCAGGACCAACCTGGGAGCCGACCATGTCAAGATTATAAAGTTCGTTTCCGCTGCCCTGCTGATTTCTGTGAAGGTACGTTATGAGCAATTCATATGCATTGTTAATTAGAGTACACCTTTTGTTTTTACATTCACATTTCATCTATCTTTGTATTTTTTTTTTTTCTTGTTGCTAATGAATTTCAAATTAAATTCCTTGGTCTAGGATGTTGGACAGAATACTTTGACAGAGATAACCCCAGTGGAACTGGAGACTGGGAAACCCTCTCCGATCTTCGTACAGCGAACCCAGGAAAGATCTGCTCTAATCCAGTAGGAATCGAAGCCAGGACACTAGCTGGACTCAGTGCGGCTGCAGCAGGGGATGTGATTTATAAGTGAGTACTGAATGAGTATGAATATTTCAATATATTTGATGAAATGATTCGTATTATACTCAACTAGAAGTGTTGAACTGATATTGCTGTTGTGTTTGTGTACCTGGGGAGACCAGACAGGGGTGTAACAACGCTTTTTGTTGCTGTTTTTTTACATTAAGCGATGTAAATATGTTCTAGTAGAAACTGAAAACACAAGTATGCACCTAGAAATAATAATATTAGATGCCTTTTAAGTTGACTCATCCATTGAATTATTTTTACTCAGTGCCACTCTGTGTTTCTGTCTTTAGAACTGACACAACCACAGGATTCGTCTGCAGAAACCAGGACCAACCTGGGACGAAACAATGTAGTGATTATAAAGTTCGTTTCCGCTGCCCTGCTGATTTCTGTAAAGGTACAGTATGAACACATTCATGTGTATTGTTCAGCAGATTACACCTTTTGTTTTTACCGTCACATTTCGTCAATCTTTGTATCTTTTTTTGATTTTTGACAAATCTCAAAATATGCAATTGTAAAGATTTCAAATGTCTTGTTGCTAATGAATTTCAAATGAAATGCCTAGATCCAGGATGCTACACAACCTACTTTGACAGAGATAACCCTGGTGGAACTGGAGACTGGGAAACCCTCTCCGATCTTCATAGAGAGAACCCAGGAAAGATCTGCTCTAATCCACTAGCAATTATGGCCAGAACTCTAGCTGGACTCAGTCCGGCTGTAACAGGGGATGTGATTTTCAAGTGAGTACTGAATGAGTATGAATAATTTGAATATGTTTGATGAAATGATTCGTATTGTACTCGACTGAATGTGTTTCATTGATGTTGCTGTTGTAAGTGTTTGTGTACCTGGGGAGACCAAACATTAGGGTTAGGTGGTGGCACAATATACATATCTCTTCTATTAAGAGAGTGTCCAGTCATTTCACATTGACTATACCCACAAATGTTTACTTGTTGGTGGCACCAGAGGAAAAGCCAGGGGATGACCTAAATCTGGAGATTCATCCTCTCAGGACTGGCAATCTCTGCCCAAAATTTCATGGCAACCCATCCATTATTTTTGGAGATATTTCAGTCTGGACCAAAGTGGTAGAGCAACAGTCAACACAAAGTTCGACAGACTGACATTGTGATCTTTAGAGCCATGCCCCTAATATGGCAAAACATGTAAACTCTTCAGTAGACGCATCCTTTAGATTATTTTTAGTAAGTGCCGCTTTGTGTTTTGTTCTTTTTTCAGAAGTGACACATCTGTCGGATTCGTCTGTCGAATCCAGGACCAACCTGGGAGAAAACTATGTCAAGATTATAAAGTTCGTTTTCGCTGCCCTACTGATTTCTGTGAAGGTACATTATGAGCAATTCATGTACATTGTTAAGGAGATTAAACCTTTTGTTTTTACATTCACATTTCATCTATTCTTGTATGTTTTTGACATTTGACAAATCTCAACATGTGCAATTACAAAAAGATTTCAAATTTCTTGTTGCCAATGAATTGACTGAAACTGAATACCTTGGTCCAGGATGTTGGACAGAATACTTTGACAGAGATAACCCCAGTGGAACTGGAGACTGGGAAACCCTCTCCGATCTTCATAGAGAGAACCCAGGAAGGATCTGCTCTAATCCAGTAGCAATTGAAGCCAGAACTCTAGCTGGACTCAGTGCAGCTACAACAGGAAACGTGATTCATAAGTGAGTACTGAATGAGTTTGTATAATTTCAATATGTTTGATGCATTGATTCATATTGTACTCAACTGAATGTGTTGCATTGATGTTGCTGTTGTAAGTGTTTGTGTACCTGGGGAGACCAAACATTAGGGTTAGGTGGTGGCACAGTATACATATCTCCTCTTTTAAGAGAGTGTACAGTCATTTCACAGTCACTATATTTTACATTTAATAGTGAATACGTTTTAAAACACTTATTGTTTTTAAATATCAATTTTGTTTTTTTCACACAAAACATACAAATGTTAGCTCTGTGATGTTGTACAAGCACTGGTGCTTTAAGCTAACTGCTGATGTTTGCTTTCTGTCATACTCACAGTGACAATAGGAACATGCTGATATTAAGCAGTTATAAGGTTTATGATATTCACTATCTTAATTTAGAATGTTAATTAATACTAAACACAGTTGGTACAGCTGATGTCATTAATGTCATTAGTTTTGCAGGTGTTTAAAATAAAATTTTCACCTGATGATGATGTTGTATTAAAAGTCAGGGGATCTCCAAAGTGGTTACACTTCACTCTGAGGAGGACGTGAATGTCAGAACCACATTTCATGACAATCCATCCAATAGCTGTGAAGACATTACACTCAAAACCACAAATCTTACCATGTTGATGCAGCTGGAGGAAAAAACAGCTGGGATCACCTTAATCAAGGGGAGTCATCCTCTGGGGACCAGGACTGTTTGAACGAAATTTCTTGGCAACCCATCCAGTGTTTTCTTATACATTTAGGTCTGGACTGAAATGGTAGACCAACTGTCCACCACAAAGATTGACAGACTGACATCTCCATTATTAGAGCCATGTCTCTAGCATGGCTAAACAAGCAAACATTTGATTGGACTCATTGATTAGATTTGTTTGAGTAAGTGCTACTCTGTGTTTCTTTTTACAGAAGTGACACATCTGTAGGATTCGTCTGCAGAATCCAGGACCAACCTGGGAGCCGACCATGTCAAGATTATAAAGTTCGTTTCCGCTGCCCTGCTGATTTCTGTGAAGGTACGTTATGAGCAATTCATATGCATTGTTAATTAGAGTACACCTTTCGTTTTTAACATTCACATTTCAGCTATCTTTGTATTTTTTTTTCTTGTTGCTAATGAATTTCAAATTAAATTCCTTGGTCCAGGATGTTGGACAGAATACTTTGACAGAGATAACCCCAGTGGAACTGGAGACTGGGAAACCCTCTCCGATCTTCGTACAGCGAACCCAGGAAAGATCTGCTCTAATCCAGTAGGAATCGAAGCCAGGACACTAGCTGGACTCAGTGCGGCTGCAGCAGGGGATGTGATTTATAAGTGAGTACTGAATGAGTATGAATATTTCAATATATTTGATGAAATGATTCGTATTATACTCAACTAGAAGTGTTGAACTGATATTGCTGTTGTGTTTGTGTACCTGGGGAGACCAGACAGGGATGTAACAACGCTTTTTGTTGCTGTTTTTTTTACATTAAGCGATGTAAATATGTTCTAGTAGAAATTGCAAACACAAGTATGCACCTAGAAATAATAATATTCGATGCCTTTTACGCTGACTCATCCATTAAATTATTTTTAGTAAGTGAACTCTGTGTTTCTGTCTTTAGAGCTGACACAACCACAGGATTTGTCTGCAGAAACCAGGACCAACCTGGCAACAGAACATGTAGTGATTATAAAGTTCGTTTCCGCTGCCCTGCTGCTTTCTGTCAAGGTACAGTATGAACACATTCATGTGCATTGTTCAGCAGATTACACCTTTTGTTTTTACCGTCACATTTCATCAATCTTAGTATCTTTTTTGACATTTGACAAATCTCAAAATTTGCAGTTGTAAAAATTTCAAATGTCTTGTTGCTAATGAATTTCAAATGAAATGCCTAGATCCAGGATGCTACACAACCTACTTTGACAGAGATAACCCTGGTGGAACTGGAGACTGGGAAACCCTCTCCGATCTTCATAGAGAGAACCCAGGAAAGATCTGCTCTAATCCACTAGCAATTATGGCCAGAACTCTAGCTGGACTCAGTCCGGCTGCAACAGGGGATGTGATTTTTAAGTGAGTACTGAATGAGTATGAATAATTCGAATATGTCTGATGAATTGATTCATATTGTACTCGACTGAATGTGTTTCATTGATGTTGCTGTTGTATGTGTTTGTGTACCTGGGGAGAGCAAACATTAGGCTTAGGTGGTGGCACAGTATACATATCTCTTCTATTAAGAGAGTGTCCAGTCATTTCACAGTCACTGTATTTTATCTATAATGGTTGATAAGCTTTCAAACAAGTACCTGTTGTCAATTATTCAACATGTTTTTACAACACAGAAAACAGAGAAATCTCAGCTCTATGAGGCTTTTCTTTCAATCAGTGGTGCTTTGAGTTAGCTGCTAACGTTTGCATGCAGCCCTGCTAACAATGACAATAGGAACATGTTGATATTAAGCAGATATAATGTTTATGATGTTCAACATCGTAATTTAGGATGTTAGCATGCTAAAATTAGCTAATTATCACTTAAAACATCTGGTACAGCTGAGTCAGATGGTAATGTCATTAGTTCTGAAGGTGTTTAAAATGAAATTTTTACCTGATGAAGATGTTACATGTTACATTGAAAATCAGGGGATCACCAGTGTGTTTACACTTTACTCCGTGGAGGACATGAATGTCTTATTGAAATTAACTACAAACTATCTGATAACTGTGACATTACAAGTAGACTTTACACTTAAACACACAAATGTTTACTTGTTGGTGGCCCCCAGAGGAAAAGCCAGGGGATGACCTAAATCTGGAGATTCATCCTCTCAGGACTGGCAATCTCTGCCCAAAAATTCATGGCAACCCATCCATTATTTTTGGAGATATTTCAGTCTGGACCAAAGTGGTAGAGCAACAGTCAACACAAAGTTTGACAGACTGACATTGTGATCTTTAGAGCCATGCCCCTAATATGGCTAAACATGTAAACTCTTAAGTAGACGCATCCTTTAGATTATTTTTAGTAAGTGCCGCTTTGTGTTTTGTTCTTTTTTCAGAAGTGACACATCTGTCGGATTCGTCTGTCGAATCCAGGACCAACCTGGGAGAAAACTATGTCAAGATTATAAAGTTCGTTTCCGCTGCCCTACTGATTTCTGTGAAGGTACATTATGAGCAATTCATGTACATTGTTAAGGAGATTACACCTTTTGTTTTTACATTCACATTTCATCTATTCTTGTATGTTTTTGACATTTGACAAACCTCAACATGTGCAATTACAAAAAGATTTCAAATGTCTTGTTGTTAATAAATTTTAAATTAAATGCCTTGGTCCAGGATGTTGGACAGAATACTTTGACAGAGATAACCCCAGTGGAACTGGAGACTGGGAAACCCTCTCCGATCTTCATAGAGAGAACCCAGGAAGGATCTGCTCTAATCCAGTAGCAATTGAAGCCAGAACTCTAGCTGGACTCAGTGCGGCTGCAGCAGGGAACTTGATTCATAAGTGAGTACTGAATGAGTTTGTATCATTTCAATATGTTTGATGCAATGATTCATATTGTACTCAACTGAATGTGTTTCATTGATGTTGCTGTTGTAAGTGTTTGTGTACCTGGGGAGACCAAACATTAGGGTTAGGTGGTGGCACAGTATACATATCTCCTCTTTTAAGAGAGTGTACAGTCATTTCACAGTCACTATATTTTACATTTAATAGTGAATACCTTTTAAAATACTTAGAGTTTTTAGGTATCAATTTTGTTTTTTTCACACAAAACATACAAGTGTTAGCTCTGCAGTACTGTACAAGCACTGGTGCTTTAAGCTAACTGCTGATGTTTGCTTTCTGTCATACTCACAGTGACAATAGGAACATGTTGATATTAAGCAGTTATAAGGTTTATGATATTCACTATCTTAATTTAGAATGTTAATTAATACTAAACACAGTTGGTACAGCTGATTCAGATGGTAATGTCATTAGTTTTGCAGGTGTTTAAAGTAAAATTTTCACCTGATGATGATGTTGTATTAAAAGTCAGGGGATCACCAAAGTGGTTACACTTCACTCTGAGGAGGACGTGAATGTCAGAACCACATTTCATGACAATCCATCCAATAGCTGTGAAGACATTACACTCAAAACCACAAATCTTACCATGTTGATGCAGCTGGAGGAAAAAACAGCTGGAATCACCTTAATCAAGGGGAGTCATCCTCTGGGGTCCAGGACTGTTTGAACGAAATTTCTTGGCAACCCATCCAGTGTTTTCTTATACATTTAGGTCTGGACTGAAATGGTAGACCAACTGTCCACCACAAAGATTGACAGACTGACATCTCCATTATTAGAGCCATGTCTCTAGCATGGCTAAACAAGCAAACATTTGATGGGACTCATTGATTGGATTTGTTTTAGTAAGTGCTACTCTGTGTTTCTTTTTACAGAAGTGACACATCTGTAGGATTCGTCTGCAGAATCCAGGACCAACCTGGGAGCCGACCATGTCAAGATTATAAAGTTCGTTTCCGCTGCCCTGCTGATTTCTGTGAAGGTACATTATGAGCAATTCATGTGAATTGTTAATTAGAGTCCACCTTTCGTTTTTAACATTCACATTTCAGCTATCTTTGTATTTTTTTTCTTGTTGCTAATGAATTTCAAATTAAATTCCTTGGTCCAGGATGTTGGACAGAATACTTTGACAGAGATAACTCCACTGGAACTGGAGACTGGGAAACCCTCTCCGATCTTCGTACAGCGAACCCAGGAAAGATCTGCTCTAATCCAGTAGGAATTGAGGCCAGAACTCTAGCTGGACTCAGTGCGGCTGCAGCAGGGGATGTGATTTATAAGTGAGTACTGAATGAGTATGAATATTTCAATATGTTTGATGAAATGATTCCTATGGTACTTTACTGAATGCGTTCCATTGATGTTGCTGTTGTGTGTGTTTTGTACCCGGGGAGACCAAACATTAAAGTTAGGAGGTATTAAAATGTATATATCTCTTCTATTAAGAGAGTGTCCAGTAATTTAGCAGTTGTAATGTTTTACATATTATTGTGATTATGTTTTAAAACTATTATCTTTACTTAAGTAGTCATTGTCTTTTATACCACACACAATACATACAAATATGAGGTCTGTGAGGCTGTATTTACAGACAATGGTGCTTTGAGCTAACTATCTGACCAATGGGGGGTCTCTAAAAATGCTATTTGTTGTTGTTTTTTTAACTTCAAAGAATGTAAACATGTTCCAGTAGAAACCGCAAACACAAATATGCACCTGAAAATAATCCTAATAATAGATGCCCTGTAAGTGGACTCATCCATTAGATTAGTTTTAGTAAATGCCACTCTGTTTCTGTCTTTAGAACTGACACGACTTCAGGATTCGTCTGCAGAAACCAGGACCAACCTGGCAACAGAACATGTAGTGATTATAAAGTTCGTTTCCGCTGCCCTGCTGCTTTCTGTCAAGGTACAGTATGAACACATTCATGTGCATTGTTCAGCAGATTACACCTTTTGTTTTTACCGTCACATTTCATCAATCTTAGTATCTTGTTTGACATTTGACAAATCTCAACATTTTCAATTGTAATGATTTCAAATGTCCATTCATCCATCCATTGCCACCCTTTTATCTCATTAGGGGTCACTGTGAGGCCGGAGCCGATCCCAGCTGGCATTGAGCGAAGGTGGCGTACATCCTTGACAGATCGCCAGTCCATTGCAGGGCAAGATTTCAAAATTCTTGCTGCTAATGAATTTCAAATGAATGACCAAGATCCAGAATGCTACACAAGCTATTTTGACATAGATAACCCTGGTCGAAATGGAGACTGGGAAACCCTCTCCGATCTTCGTTCAGCAAACCCAGGAAAGATCTGCTCTAATCCACTAGCAATTGAGGCCAAAACTGTAGATGGACTCAGTCTGGCTGCAACAGGGGATGTGATTTATAAGTGAGTACTGAATAAGTATGAATAATTTTAATATGTTTGATGAAATGATTCATATTGTACTCTACTGAATTTTTACATTGATGTTGCTGTTGTATGTGTTTGTGTACCTGGGAAGACCAAACATTAGGGTGGTGGCACAGTATACATATCTCTTCTATTAAGAGTGTCCAGTCATTTGACAGCCTCAATATTTTACATTTAACAGTGAATAAGTTTTAAAACACTTAGGTTTAAGTATCCGTTTTTGTTTTATAACACACAAATGTTAGCTCTGTGATGCTGTACTGTACAGGGGATCTCCAAAGTGGTTACACTTCACTCTGAGGAGGACGTGAATGTCAGAACCACATGAAAACATTACACTCAAAACCACAAATCTTACCATGTTGATGCAGCTGGAGGAAAAAACAGCTGGGATCACCTTAATCAAGGGGAGTCATCCTCTGGGGACCAGGACTGTCTGAACAAAATTTCATGGCAACCCATCTCATGTTCTTTCATACATTTCAGTCTGGACCGAAATGGCAAATCGACTGTCCACCACAAAGATTGACAGACTGACATCTCCATTATTAGAGCCATGTCTCTAGCATGGCTAAACATGCAACACTTGATTGGACTCATTGATTAGATTTGTATGTAAGTTTTAGTAAGTGCTACTCTGTGTTTCTTTTTACAGAAATGACACATCTACAGGATTCATCTGCAGAAACCAGGACCAACCTGGCAACAAAACATGTCAAGATTATAAAGTTCGTTTCCGCTGCCCTACTTATTTCTGTGGAGGTAAGTTATGAGCAATTCATGTGCATTGTTAAGGAGATTACACCTGTTGTTTTTACCTTCACATTTCAGCTATGTTTGAATCTTAAAATCTGACAAATCTCAATGTGTGCAATTATAACAATATTTCAAATTTCTTCTTGCTAATGAATTTCAATTTAATACCTTGGTCCAGGATGTTGGACAGAATACTTTGACAGAGATAACTCCACTGGAACTGGAGACTGGGAAACCCTCTCCAATCTTCATACAGAGAACCCAGGAAAGATCTGCTCTAATCCACTAGCAATTGAGGCCAGAACTCTAACTGGACTCAGTCCGGCTGCAGCAGGGGATGTGATTTATAAGTGAGTACTGAATGAGTATGAATAATTTGAACATGTTTGATGCAATGATTCATATTGTACTCGACTGAATGTGTTGCATTGATGTTGCTGTGGTATGTGTTTGTGTACCTGGGGAGACCAAACATTAGAGTTAGGTGGTGGCACAATATACATTTCTTTTTTATTAAGGGATTGTCCAGTAATTTGGCAATCACAATATTTTACATACAATAGTTTAGTTTTAAAGTTTTAAAACAATTATCTTTTCGTAAGTATCCATTGTGTTTTATACCACACAGAATACAACACAATTCAAATGTCAAATACTTATGAGCACTGGTTCTTGGAGCTAACATTGGGATGCTACCATGCTCACAATGACAATAGGAACATGATGATAAGCAGATATAATGTTTATGATGTTAACTGTTAGTTTAGAATGCTGGCATGCTAATATTTGCTAATTAGCGCTAAGCACAATTGGTACTGATTACCCATTGGATTATATTTAATAAGTGCCTTTCTGTTTCCTTTTTCCAGAACTGACACAGTTTCAGGATTCGTCTGCAGAAACAGGGACCAACCCAGGAACGGAACATGTAGCGATTATAAAGTGCGTTTCCGCTGCCCTGCTGATTTCTGTCAAAGTACTGGATGAGAACATTCATGTACAGTGTTTAGCTGATAATACAAAGTAGATTTCTCTTTCATTTTTTGTGTGCATATGTATTAATTAGATTTTTATTTGGCTGTGCAGTTAGTTAGTTGTCCCTTTTCACAGCAGATATTTTGACTCCGGAAAAGCAAAGATGTTACTCGTAAAATTAATGATGGTTCTGTTGTATTCAAGTGTCCCAGCGATCCTTCATGTGTGATATCAGGATCCTGAAACCTATATGCAGCTAAATGGAATCAAGCCATAGTTCATTGTCTGTGCTTTTACCCTGTCAACATGTCTTCTGTTGGGAAAAATAGCCTATTATGTGCTTTATCAGTCTCTCATTTCTTTCTACTGATGATGAAATTATTATCTTGTTTTGTAGCAAACATATTAATAGTCAACAACAATAAAACTGCTTATAAACAGCAAATCCCTGTTGTCATTAAGTTTTACTCATAACAACTCTGCCCAGCTTTTTAGGATCATACTAATGTGCTCAAATGGTTACATGAACTCATGATTTGATGTGTTTTCAAGAGATTGTGGGAACTGATATGATACGTAGGAGGTGCTGGATAGCATTTCAACATTAATTTGAGAATTCAAAAAAAACAAAAAAAACATACACTATGTTAGTGAATCTGAATTTCATATCAACCCATAAATGCATGCACCAGCAAGTACAGGTATAGTGTCTTTCTTTCTTTCTCAACCTATAACTTCCCCTCAATTTATAGAAGTAATAGTTTGTGTTTTCAGTACAGATTTAGAGTCCTCAAACACTCTCTCTTCTCTCTGACCTTAAGCACCCCTCAAAAAAAAAAAAAAAAAAAGAAAAAATGGAATACACTTTTAAGATAGATTGCATTCGAATGTATTGTATTTTAGGGAGAGGTCACCACAGTGATAGCGACTTGTCTACTCCCAGACTTTTATCATCTTTTAATCATAATTGTTTTGGTTTCATGGTCTGCAGCTTTGCAGTTTTGGTTCACTTTCACAGCTTTTGCCCTCTCAACTTCGTTAGGTGATGATATGTCAATGTTGTGTTTAGCACTTGTTCCGCTTCCCATTAGGAAGAACTTTACAAAACCAGTTTAGTTTACCCTCCTAAACATAATAAGTTGTGATGTACCCAGGCGTTAAAGATGTTCTCTTACAAAGTATCCACCTTATATAACCACAACTCCTAAAGACTCTAAAATAACTGGTGCATGTGCTGTGCACTAATTCCTATCAGCCACTTGCACCTGAATCATCCTTTTATAATTGCAGAGATAGCATGACGCCTGCCTTTAACTGCAAGAGGCAGCCAAATTTCTGTCTGGATTATGGCACTCGTTGCAGCAGCTGTGCAGTTTCAGCTGTCACCCACCGTTCAGTAAAGGACAAGAAGGTAACTGCTCCAGTTGTAAATGTTCATTATCTCTCTTTCCCTGGTTTGGAAATATGATCTGGTTGACCTCCCAACAGATATTCTGTCTATTGAGCTTCTCAGCTCGCTTTACAGTGAAGGAGCTGAGCTGTTGCAATCTGAGAATTTTGAAACAAGATATGTTTTCAATCTATTGTGTACATACATGCATGCAGCCCTTTCTATTTGCATACAGTATTTTGTAGCTCAGTTGATATTTGTTTTATGAGAGCAGCATATTTTTTTTAAAAGCTGCTCTTATCAGTATTCTTATATGCGCATATGGATGAAATAACCACATTCAATGTGAAAGGGGTCATTTGTAGTGACAAACACACTACTATGTATACGGAGCTTTTTAGCATCTTTTAGCATCATTGTTGTGGTTTTACAGCCAGAAACTTTACTGTTTTGCTACACACTCACAGCCCTCATCAGGGCCGTAGCCAGGAACTAGAAATTTGTGAGATCCAGTTTTTTTTACTTTTGCAGTGTTTCCCAGTTTCTTTTACACACGTTTTCTGAAAGTATACCTCATATTCTCAGAACTCTACACACGAATCCAAAAACACATACAAAAGGTAAAGCTCTACAAATCTCCTGCGAAATGAAGCTCAACTTCAAAACAATGTTGTCTTTTCAAAATGGTATTTTGTGTTCAAAGGACACACACCATCATATTAACAGACATCATCATCATCATCATCATCATCATGTGCCCAATGTAAAACACAATTAAGAATTTGTTATCAGGAGACTTACATTAGAAAAATATGTAATACTGAAAAATGTTTTTTGCGTAATGTTTTTATGCTGAAATTCAAAACCCACAATTATACTGTAATATAAATATAAACAGTTTTATTTTTTCCCCAAAATACTCTTTACATCCCAACAAAGGATGGATGTGTAAAGTGTTTTACATATTGAACAAACAATAGAAAAAAATACTGTATACAGTGAAATAAATAAATAGATTAATAAATAAATTCAGCTGAATCTTTCTTGTGTTTCAGTCTGGCGACAGCACCTTATCAGCATCACAGCCAACGTTCTCATTGGCCAATACCGTAAATACTGTGTATAGGTACAGTAGGAATATAGTTTCCATCCATGCATACTGTATATGAAACATACATTGTGTTTACAGTATATGGTCCACGTGCAATACCACAGTAATTGCATTGAGTACTGTATTGATGCAGTACTACAATACTGTAATGAGAGTAGATTTCTTACCTTACGTACTGTGAACCTGCTCACAGTAGATGCGGTTGCACCATCTGCCCAGCCTCCCTCATTATTAGACCTTGGTCAACCAAAGTGGCCTGAATCTCATCAGAGATGATGGCTTTGGATTTTTTCTTCTTCTTCTCCCCATCCTCCTCCTCTTTCTCTCGCTCATCTTGCTATGCCTTTCTCTCCTATGTTGGCATCCATTGCACCAGAACAGAAGAGCTCACATGTGGTCATTTTACTGTATTGCTAAGGCTCTGATTGCTAACTGAACAACTGTGTGGTATTTGTTTGGAATCACAATGAATTGTAGGGAATCCAAGTTTAGCATTTTTTATGGCATTGTGTTCCATATGAGATTTTATTCATGAAGATTGGGCCAAATGTGTAAAGCAGCAAATGGCAAGCAAGCAAGCAAACTGGTTCAGGGGATTGTACAGGAGCTACAGGTAGTGGTCACTGTGTCTCAAGTGCCTGTGTTAGTGCATAAACCTGTAAAATCTAAATAAATCTGTAATGGAGCACTGCATTATTGGATGAGTAAAATTTAAGCCAGTTTGTAGGTATAAAATGTGAGAGGTATCATTTTATTATGTGTATTGATGACATTTAATTTCACTTAATATCAGTCAAGGGTGTCAATTTTATTTTAATATTGGTGGGGACACATATAGTACATGGGGCATCTGGGGATGCTTCCCCTGCAAATTTTGAGTGTCAAACACTTCATTTCCTGCATTCTTGCAAATTTTAATGCACCAATTTATGGTGGAAATGTTTTTATTTGTGTAAAGCAAAACACAATTCAGGCAGCAGGTGACTATTCAGAATATGATGGAATAAAATGCAGTAAGGCTCTCAGCCTCACAGTGCTGTATCCTGCAGCAGCAGGCAGCTGTCTTGAAAAAGCTCTAAAAACCCACTACACTGTACGCTACCTGCCTGACTACACTTACAAGTAGAGTGATTATTGCACTTCTATATTAGTTTTTCTCATTCATTTTGGCTCAGTTCTCTTCAAAAGAGTAAGTGCAATTTACACTTACACATTATAAGTGTGTTTGTGGACTCCAGGAAGAATAGTTGCTGCAATGCCATAGCTAATGGGGCTCTTTATAAACTAAGCTAAACCACTTGTACATTTCTTGACAGACAGTCTTTCATTGTTTGAGCCATCACATACAAAAATTTTCCATTTAACTATCAAAATCTGTCAGACATTTGACAAAGATCATTGCAATGAACATCAGTATTCAGCTAGACAAAAGTGAATTTCTTGTACAGTACAGTAAGCAGTCAACAGGTATTTGTGTTCATGTATTTTACAGGGTTTTTTATTGCTTTGGCTAATTTTTTGAAACAGAAGGAATAAAGTCTCCAGCACTCACAAATAAAGTGTCTTCTTTATTATATAGGGCAAACAAACGAACGCATTTTGGCAATAAGCCTTCGTCAGCGAGAAATGGTCTCAGGTGAGACACAGCCACCACTGAGGAAAGAGACTGGAAGATTACACAGTAGAACATATCTGTGGATGCAATGCCCAGACAATGCCTCTCAGAACTAATGAGGTGTGGCAAAAACAGTCAAAATAACCAGCGATACGATAAAAACCATCTAGAAACTGCACATCATAACATCATAAATTCTTAGTGGCTGGTGGGTCGAAGCTGCCCGGCGTAGCCAAAAAGCACAGAAAACCTGGCTGTGTCTCATCTGAGTATTTATAACTGGCTTCATGTTTTGATTGTTCACGCTGATGCCAAAATATGTTAGTTTTTTTTGCCCCATATCATAGAAAAGACACTGTGAGTGCTGGAGATTTTGCTCCTTCTGTTCTTGCTGCTGCTTGGCAGACATGCTCACTGTTATTTTCTGTTTCATTTTCATTTCTTGAAACAGTCTTAATTTTCTCTAAACTTGCAAGTGCAATTGTCACAACTCTTCGATGGGACTATTGCCTGTCTGCAAAAGGTACTAACACACCCAAAACATGTCATTCATGCTTCAAATCCACGTGACTATGTCAGTAAGTTGGCCAAACCTGCCAAAATGAAAAGTTGTTTTGCCATCATGGGAGCCGTACTGGTCAAAATGTTTAGATGTTTTTTCACCAGTCAACCCTGGAAATGTGTCTTATATGCAAATCCCTGTTTCGTTCTACTTTTTGTTGACGCTGACTGCTCAATGTATGATATAAGCTTTTTAGATTCCCATTTCAACAGTAGGTCAAAGTTTACTGAATGCCAATACACCAACTGTTGTACACTGAAAAAGGATATGCACATTTGTAATGTATACAGTACATTCATTTGAGAAATAAGAATGTGTTACATGTACTATGAACAGAATATTGTAAGCTAATTGCACCTCCTCACAGTATCTAATACAATATCATAGATATCTATGGAATATATGTGTATGTCTCAGAGATTTTGATAATTGAATGGATCATTTTGAATGTGACAGCTCAAAGGAAAGACTGTTTAGAAGCTGTGAATCATATGACAGTCACACTGAGAATCAACTCATCAGTTTTGATCTGCAAGAGGTGCCAAAGTGGTTATTGTGCAAACTGTGGACAAACATTGGACAATTGACTCTTTTGCACACTGGTGCCAAAAAGTGCAATTTGCTTGAATGAATGAGAAATTCCAATCTACAGTGAACAACAAACTAATTGTTCACAGCTCTGAACTTACTGTTTTGGAAAAACTAATTTCAATTACAGAATTGAGTCAAAGCGAATGAGAAAGACTGTAAAACACGTCATGTGTAACTTTAACTGCTGCCTGTCTGACTGCTGTGACAAAGAATGTATAAGATGCAATTTCATCATTTCCTGGCAAAGACTTTGTTTTTGAATGTATAGCGAGTGTCAGGTAACTGAGCAGACTGTAACATAACACGTGTACTTTACACATTTAGTGCAACAAAATACCCAGAACATGTAAGAAAAAAAAACACATAGTTTTGTTCCTCAGTTACAGACAATACAGGAACGTGATATTATCTTTGGACCTTTTGTGTACCACTACTCATGTGTCCCCTTTTATTTACATCATCTATGTGAAACTGACATATACTGATACAAAAGGTTTGAACTGACCATAGAAGAATGGTGCAGTTGCACACCCTATCCATATATTGGTTTCTCAGTTAACATGTCTTGCTCCACTTTTTTAAATGGGGTATTGTTTTGGGTGACGTCTGCAGCACATGGCTCCAGTGATTGTGACTGTTTACGTGTGTCAGTATTTAAATATCTTCCAGAACTGTATTTAAGTGGAAAGACGTGAGAGAGGCTCATTAAGTCGCACAGAGGTTCATGCAACCATACTGTTCAACTTTCAACTGAGAGTTCCTGTGGGTGAGTCTCTTTTGTTTTTGCAGAGAAAAGTCACATAATTTGTCTTCCGAACTTAATTTTTAAAACTGATAAAATTTTATTTAATTTAACAATTAATGTTATTATAAAGTGTCCTTTTTTTGGTGAATTTATGTTATAAATGAAAACATATTTAAAATAATTTTATTATTTCTTGGACCTCTTGAAAACTTATTGTGATAATGCACACATTTATTTGTATTCCTAAATGCAAACAACTTCCCTTACAGTTTTAAAAGTCCCTCGTTATCTGCAATCATGATCAAATTGGTAATGTATGACTTGTATGACATGGTAATGTACACATATACACACATATATATGTTCTAGAAATACAGTATGACATATCCTGTAACCTTTTTTTATTTTGTATTTTGTTTGTCTCTAATAGTTAAGTGTTGCCATAATTGCAGGATTGTTCTTTGGTAGGTTCATCTCAATATCAACAATGGTCAAGATCATAATGTACTGTTGTGAAATGAATATAACATGTCTCTGACTGCCTTAACCAGAAAGCAACCAGCAGATCCTCCCCGGCCTCCTTCCAATCAAGCCAGGTTAGAGGATCTCTATTCAGTGGCAGTCCTGCCATTTATAGTACAGACTAAATCATTCAGTGATTCACCTTATATAGAAAGCTGATACCCATTGTTTTTTTTTTTTTTTGTCTTTTTTAACTACATCCAGCATTTCCCAGCTACTATGCCACCCACATTCGTAAGCAGATTACACCTTTTGTGTTTACATTTCATCTGTCCTTGTATTTTTTATGTATTTATTTATTTATTTTACATTTGACAAATCACATGTGCAATTACAGAAAGATTTCAGATGTCTTGTTGTTAATTAATTTATGTCAATTTCAATAAACCTTGGTCCAGAATGCTGGACAGACTGGTTTGACAGAGATGACCCCAGTGGAACTGGAGACTGGGAAACCCTCCTCAATCTTCGCAAAGAAAACCCAGGAAAGATCTGCCCAAAACCAGTAGATATTGAGGCCCAGACTCTATCTGGACTCAGTGTGGCTGCAACAGGGGATGTGATTTATAAGTAAGTACTGTTTGAGTGTGAATAATCTGAATGTGTTTGATGCAGTGATTCTGATTGCATTCTCCTGAATGTGTTGCGCTGTACCTAGTGAGACCAAACATATTTCCACTGTTTTATACATTCTATTCAGTTCTAACTAATGAGCATTTGGAAATAACAGCACAGACGCCATATGGTCTAGTGGTTAGGATTAGGCCCGGGTTCAACTTCCTGTATGGGAACAAACTTCCCCAATTTCCCTCCGGGGATTAATAAAGGTTCATCTTATCTTAGATGATTGTTATCAGGCTATTAAATAGGCATTATCAGTTGCTATAAGCACCATAGATAATAGTACTGCCTTGTAAAGGCCCTGCTCAGCTTTCACATGTGTAAAGTTGTTTGGTGGTTTGACCCAAGTACACTTGTGTCATCATGCATGTGTATTTGTTTAAGGTGAGATCAGCTGTTCTAGTGGCGGAGCATCATAAAACACTGCACTCAAACTTGACAGAAACAAAATTCACCGAAACCATCGTCATTAGTCTTTCCAACAATCACCAACTCTGGCTTTGTCAAAATAAACTCTTATTTCATCAAGTTTGATGTGAGAATATGTCCACCAGTTTCACAGGTGAACGCGAAACTTAAAGCTTGTGAGCACAAAGACAACTACATATTGTTGGTTTAAACAGACTGCGCACCTCGGCTTTCTGGGTGAAAACCCTTTGTTTTGTGTCCCATCCTTCATCCCTGTCAACCACCCTATAGGGAGTTTCATGCGATATACTGTATACTACAGTGTTTGACTTCTGGCTTCTGCTCCTGTCATAATTGCTACAATCACTAGAGGTCGCTGTTATGTTCTTTTTTAGGGGGCGGAGTAGCTAGTCTGTAGGGAGTTGGTTGGGAACCGGAGGGTCACCGGTTCAAGTCCCGACATGGACCAAAAACTGAGTGTACTGGTAGCTGGAGAGGTGCCAGTTTACCTCTTGGGCACTGCCGAGGTGCCCCTGAGCAAGGCACCAAACCCCCAACTGCTCGGGGCGTTGTAGGAGCAGCCCCCTCACTCTGACATCTCTCCATTAATGATGTATGTGTGTTTCAGGTCTGCATGTACCATGTAGAGTTTACAGAGTGTAAATTGAATTTCCCCACTGTGGGACTAATAAAGGTAGATCTTCTTCTTCTTCTTCTTATGCCGTCTTTTGGTGATCTAGATGATTAAACCTACTACTGGGTGTAGCAGGCCCCTATTGACCCAGATCTATGGGGTTTATAACAACTTTTTAATAGCCTGACAACAGTCTGATCAGCTGCCAAAGCAATGTATCTTGTATCTTTGTGGTCCATCAGCCTTGTTAAGATCAGTTGAGGAAATACCAAGCACCGCCCACCAGCCAGAGCAAACTTCCTCAACTTACAGCTACACACTACACTAAAATATGAGTCTTGAGTCAAATGTTGTTTGACTGCCTAGTCTGACAGTGTGACCAGAGTTTGCCAGTTTCACAAGCAGTGATTAACAGCTGCTTAGAGACAGCTCCGCTCTGATTGGTTGTTTTCTTTCGGACATGTTGAAATCTTGCAAATGCCATTGAGAACACAATGAGGAAGCAGAGGAACATGATTTATTTTTTTCACAGATTACCTGTCTGATGCACTACTGTCAGGATATTGTGACAATTTTATAAAAATATTTTGTTATCATAATTTCCAACTGCAGCTGTAAGTGGATGCATCCATTAGATTATATTAAGTGTCACTCTGTGTTTATTTTTTTAGAAGTGACACAGCCGCAGGATTCATCTGCAGAAACGGGGACCAAACCAAGACGAAAATGTGTAGTGATTATCGCGTTCGTTTCAGCTGCCATCCCCCTTTCTGTGGTGGAGGAGGTAGTGTATGATCACGTTCATGTGCTGTTAAGCTGATAATGCAAAATGCGTTTCCCCTTCTCTTTCATTGTGTGCATGAGCGTTCATTTAGAATGGTGCATTGGCTCTGCAGTTTCCCACCAGTCGTCCTCTCTCTTTTATTGCTCCTTGCAGTGTGCTGGACCAAGTGGTATGATCGGGACAATCCCAGTGGAACAGGAGACTGGGAGCTTTTGAGTAACCTGAGGGCAGAAAACCCAGGACAAATCTGTGCAAACCCTCTGTACATTGAGGCTGTTACCACTGACACAATGACTCCAGCCATCGCCACCGGGGATATCCTCTATATGTAAGTTGGCTCATAGGGAAATATTTTAGATGTTTACATGTACTACATTTATTACACATCCCAAAAATAAATCAATACTTCATATTCCACATTAAAACCTCTTTCCCAAACTTTCCAAATCATCAAGCTGTACTGCCTGGAGCTACCGCTTAAACAATGAATAGAAACTTTGTAGATGCACATTTACATTAGATGAGATGAAATTTTAATGAGCCCCACGAGGAAACTGGGTAATAGGCACATAATGACTGAAGGTTTTAGCTGAGCCTTACTTTATTCTTGTGCTAACAGCTTTGTTTGAGAAAACAGAGTCTTTGTGGTCAGAGGGGTAAGGACTGTGAAGAACCCAATTTGTTGATATTTCTTATTAATGATTATTTTATTTTATTTTCACTGGATATTTAATAGTTGAAAAGAAGTCACACCTGGCATCATGAACAATATGAGAATAGAGACGGTGATAAAGAGATTTCATTTTTATTTGACAGACTACCAAACCATGTTTTTAATTAGTGGTTTTATCAGTGTACCTCATTAAAATAAGTTCTTGTTTGCTTTCTATGTGGTCTCCTTTGCTTTATATAATATCATACTGATTCACTAACTGCTTGGAATAATTTTTCAGCCTCAATCCAACTCAGGGATTTGTTTGCCGCAAAACGGACCAGAAATCTGGCACGTGCCGTGACTACAAAGTTCGGTTTGGGTGCCCATGCTAGGATTAAGCCCCGATGCCACAGCAAACACTGACATGGATAAGAAGAGACAACGTTTCATAATTTTTTTTGTCTGATTTGTTTTCCCTGTTATATTGTACTTCTTGTGCATTTTTCACAGCAGGCATTTTGAATTGTAGGAAAAGCAAAGATGTTACTAGTAACATAAGCGATGGCTCTGTTCTATTCAAGTGTCCCAGCGAGCCTTCATGTGTGATACCAGGACCCTGAAGCCTATATGCAGCTAAATGACATTCAACCATAGCTGACTGTATTTATGCCAGTGCTTTTACCATGCCAACATGTCCTCTGTGGAAAAATGTCTATTATGTGCTTTATCAATCTAGATTTTCTTTTCTTTCAAGTGATTATGAAACCATCATCCTGTACTGTAGGAAATTAATCAACAGTAAATAGCAATAAAACTGTTAATAAACTGCAAATCCCTTTTGCCATTAAGTTTTACTCATAACAACTCTGCCTAGCTTAATAGGATCATACTAATGATGAACTCATGATTTGGTGTGATTACAAGAGATGGTGGGAACTGATCTACAGACAGTTGGAGGTGTTGCATAGCATTTCAACAGCAATGTGAGAGTGTAAAAAAGTGAACCTGAATTTCATATCAACATACAATATATGTGCGCACCATAGACTGTATATAAGATGTGGATGTAGTCACTATTACATCACCCATTCACACCTAGCCAGAGACAATTCAGACAGGAGATGTACACAGTGAGTCACTTTCCTGTATGTGTGTCACATGGGTTTTCTCTACTGCCCCACCTCTTAAATCTATTAACTCTAGTGGGAGAAGTGAACATGAACACAGGTTAGGACTGATTCTTTTGCCCCATAGTCACCAAATATTGGACCCATTTTTCTTAGCATTCCAACACCAAAATGGCATTTTTCAGGCAAATCGGGAGAAAATGAACTTTGTTCAAGACCTTTCTCTGTCCCAGCAACACACTAAATAAAATAATAAATAAATGAAAGTATAAATTTATTATGCAAATGAAACCTCGGCATGGTGTGTGACGTTTGCATGTTCTCACTGTGTTAGCATGGGTTTTCTCTGGCTTCCTCCCACAGTCCAAACTTGAATCTAAATTGCCCGTAGGTGTGAATGCGAGCATGGATGGTTGTCTGTCTCTATGTGTCAGCCCTATGATAGTCTGGCGACCTGTCCAGGGTGTACCCTGCCTTCGACCCTGGATTGGATAAGAAGTTTACCAATAATGGATAGAAGTAATATTACCCAGTCTGCTTTCATCCATCCACACAATGTTCACATCACTGCCAAAAGAGGTGTATACCATTTGAAACCATTGGCAGAGCTTGAAATGAATGATCTTTGTTAGAGAGTATCTTTGGTTTGTCTTTGGTTTGTCATTTTGTCTGTCGCCATCTTGGATTGTGGGAACCAGAAGTGACACAAGAGGTTGGAGCTTAGTACAGCTGAACACGCCCAAAAAGCATACCCTGCTTTATGGTCTATTTTCTCTAAATGGAACCACAATTTACTGAATGAACATCATTCTGTGTTGAAGAAGACTTGAAACTAGGAATTGAGACCATAAACTCATGTTTACAATGTTTACTGAGGTAATAAATCACTAGGCTACTAGGCTCATTTTCGCTCTCGGGGGCGGCAGTAGCTCAGTCTGTAGGGACTTGGTTTAGAAATCGGAGGGTTACTGGTTCATGTCCCAACATGGACCAAGACCAACTGGTTGCTGGAGAGGTGCCAGTTTACCTCTTGGGCACAGCCAAGGTGCCCCTGAGCAAGGCACCAAACCCCCAACTGCTCGGGGCGCTTGTCAGGAGCAGCCCCCTCACTCTGACATCTCTCTATTAATGCATGTACAGTATGTGTATTGTGTGAAATTAACAACAGAGTGTATAAACTGAATTTCCCTACGGGGATTAATAAAGGGTCATCTTATCTTATCTTATCTTATCATAGACTTCTATAAAACCAGACTTCTTTATGCAACCAGAGGAGTCGCCCCCTGCTGGCTATTAGAAATAATGCAGGTTTAAGGCACTATAGCATTGGCTTCACTTTTCTCGAACTCGAATGCAGCAGTTATAAGAGGTGCAATTGGTTTTGGTTTTCTTTCTCAACCTATAAGAAGTGTTCAGTGCAGGTTTTTTGTGTCCTCACTAACTGTCTCTCTCTCTGACCTTAATCACGCCTCTGTCATGTTTCCCTCAAAGTCAAATGCTGTTGATGTGACCTGCACCCACACAAGTTCTCTTGGATGTACACACACACAAGCACAGACACATATACACAGTGGGGGGAGCAGGGAGATACAAGGCGATTCCTGCTACATCAACACTGTCAACATTTCCTCAAGAGATAAGCACTTGTGATAGGTGCTGAAAAGAAGCTGTACAGTGCTTCAGAATGTGAAATGAGGGATGAAACTTTTCCGCTGTCTGCTGTGTGGAAAACTTGTGTTGTTTGGGTGTTTTACTAATGTTTGCATGCTTGCACGGCATCAGTATTTCTGCCCTTTTGGTGGCATTTAGCTTTGAGTATGCATGTCTGTCCTCCAGTATTGCAGTAGAGAAAAGAAAAGACAAAGAAGAAGAAGAGGGAGGGAGTAAACTGGATGCAATCTGGGGAACATCCCTTCACCTTTTTTATGATAAAACTGAAGAGGAGCAGTAAAATGAAATTTGCACTGAACTGAAGTGCAACAGAAGTGCTGTTCAGTTCAGAGCATTATGGTGTTCCATTCTCCTCCATTAATCTCCCAATATTCCATGGCTGTGAAGGCCTATTTATAGACCAGGGGATGATTAAGTGGTGAAGCACTGTGCCACACAGGGAACCAAGCTCATTTTCTTTTTTCCCGTCCTCTCTCTTCCTTAGTCATTCTCTACCTACTTCTCTTTCTTTCCCTCCCTCTGTGACTTTATCTTCCTTCTCGCTATCTTCTCACTCTTTCTCTCCGTCCTCCTCTTTTCCATGAGCATATACAGTATATTATATTCCTTCACATAGTTTACTTGCCTTGCAGGGAAATTATGTTAGACTCAAGGGGGTATGGATAAGTCCTTCAATTTCATTTTTCCCTCTTAAGCGTGCGACAAAAGGGTTTATGGAAGTGTTAATTGTTATGAGGCTACACAAGGAAGAGTGACAGCCTTAACAATCGGGGATAAAGCCCCATCCAGCATGTTTTCACAGTTAAGTCAAGCTGGATCAAGACTGAATGGTGTCCATTAGTCGGAAATGCAGGAGGGAAGATATGCGCAGAGAAATTCTACTTATACCTATTGCAAGGTGTCCTTGAGTGGAAGTAGAGCAGTGTGCAGGAAAAAGGGTTAAGCTCATTTTCATGTGTACAGACGTGATTAATGGGGAGAAGGACAGAGGAGAAGGAGAGGAGATGAGAGGAGAGGACTGACCTCGCCAAGCTCAAGACCGGCCTCGTTTTATCACCTCCAGAACAGTGGGGGCATAAATGAGATCAAACCCTTCTTTATGTTTCCACACAGACGCTCTATCTGCTGGTCTCTGTCCAGAGTTTTCCCAGGGTTTTTACACAGGCTTAGGTGGCAACATTTTACTGCAGGGTGGATTTTGTACAGGGCTTAATGTAGATGCTGAGGACCTCATTGTAGCAAGTATTTGCCTATTAAAACCACTCCAAGGATTTGTGCAAGGAAGCCACTGAAAGTAATTCAGAAGACTTTTGAATATGTTAAAATTACCATTTTGTCTGCCAGACAAAAGCAGGTGTCTGCATATAATTTTGAGTGGGATGCTTAGAATTATACTCCCATACTGGGAGTTCACAGTATGCAGCCATTTCTCTCTTATGCAATGACTCTGATTGTTTGTATGAGCAAAAGAGACGTCCGTCTTTCTGTCTACAAGTTTGGGATTGAAAGTAGCTAAATGCGTTGGAACATCTCATATGTCCTTAATCTCCCACGGTTCTTTGCAACCACTTAACAACCGGGTGCTCCACAGATTTGTCACACTATTTAGTATTTCTGTTTATCGGTCCAATATATTTTTGTACCACTGCAGTCTTGGCAACTCATGAAAACACTTGAGCTGTAGACGGCACAGTCCATGTACCTTGAGTTATTTTTAATAAATCCCTAACCAGGCACTTTGATAATTCTCAAATCCATGCGTCAAATGCCATTTAATATAAAGACATGAATTTATCACATTTATGATGGTATAAATTTGATTCATGCTGAATTACGGGTAAATGAATAGCTCCATAACCTCCATCGCTACACTCTGTGGGTAGTGAAACAGCAACTTTAAATCCCTCTTACCAAAGCAATATGAGCCTGGAAAGCTATTAGAGCATGACTCCTTCGAGATGAACAAGACAAAAGCATTATGCCTGTACCTTTCCGGAAGGTGAGAACAATACCGGGCTATTTTCACTCTGACAAGCCATATTAGTCGTGCCAGCTTTTGCCTGGCGGCAACTCCTGCGTGATAGCTGTCTGGGACATTTTGTTTCCAGTCACAGTAGCTGATCCCTTGATTGAAAACACTGAATGCTGAGAGGGTGTTATCCCTGTTTGGAGTTTCTGATCCTGGATGTCTGAGGCGACTGCTGGGCCCTTTCATCCCCTTCTGCTGCAACAGTTGATCCCTGGATCTTTGTGGAAACTGAGTGCATCGCATTACTGAGATGAAAGCCTAAAAAGGTTGACAAGACTTTTTCAGGTGTGTGACTGTTTTTCATGCATCAATTAAAGCTTCAGTAGGCAGAAAGTTTTTGGCATCATAAGGCTAAAATTCCATAATAACTTTTCAGCATATTGTAATTCAGGTGCTGGGAGAGAAAATGAGACTTCTGCACCTCCTCATGGCTCTGTTTTCAGGCTTTAAAAAATCTAATCTGTGATGGGAGACTGGCCAATCACAGGTCATTTCAGAGAGAGCGTTCCTATTGAGCGTTTCTATTGGCTGTGCTCTGACTGTTGGGGGGTATTTGGTATTTCCTCAACTGTTCTTAACATGGCTGCCAGGTCATGATTTTTTTTATTTTACAGCTTTACAGTACACTGCAAGTTTCTGAAAACATTTTTATTAAAAAAACATTTTTTAAATCATATTTGCTCCATTTCTACCCACTGCAGCTTTAACGTGTCAACACAGGTCTAGTTTTATACAATGTGATGATGTGTTGTGGCATTCACATTTACAGGTTGAATCCATGTGTCCTTTTACAGTGGTCTGTAAAATAGTGAGAATTAGATCAAGCCCTAATGAGTCACTAATAGGCACCAAGAGAGCCCATTAACAAAACCCTAGATGTATGAAAATCACCGGAGCGTGTCTGCTCTTTGTTTACACTCCCATGTCTGGTTCGGAAAGGCCCTCCTCCTCTTGCTCTTGTTCGTGGACACCAACGATGGAGATGTCTTTGCAGAAACAAAAGTTTACTGGAGGCTTTCCTCTGTCAGAATGTAAAGCCTCTCGTATTCTCTACTCTCTTTCTCTGCAGGCGGACCCTTGGCACAGACTAGTCCGATGGGGAAAGTCACTTTTTGCAAGCATTGCCAAGATTTCTATTTGATGGCCAAACTATGTAGGCAGACAGATGCATCTGTCCACATTCTGTCTATTTCTCTCTTCCAAACTTTCTCACTGGAGTCTCTATCAGTCTCTCTCTCTCTCTCTCTCGTATACACACACATGCAGACACACACACACATACACACACACAGTGGGCTGTTTCCTCATCATTCACACTGAGAAATGCCCTGTAAGGACGTCCTTATCCTGCAAACCAGACTCTGCTGGATGCTCTGTAATAACAACTCCAGCCGTCCACCATCCAATCAGCCTGGCTCTCTGCTGTGTGTGTGTGTGTGTGTGTGTGTGTGTGTGTGTGTGTGTGCATGCGTGTGTGCGTGTGTGTGTGTGTGTGAATATGTATGACTTCTTTCCTAAGATCTGAAACCACAAGAACAGAAAGCATTTATTTTCCCGACAAGAACAAAGACGTAAACAACTCACACAAAATAAAGAAGAGAAAAAAAAGGAGATATTTATTTATTTCAACTTATTTGTGTTGTTGTGTTTAAGGCTTCTTATTAGAAAATCTCAGCATCTTATATTTCTCTCATAAATAATGCTGTTGACATTCAGACATAAGTATTCTGTGAGCCATAAATAAAATGGAAATTTATAATAAATGAGTGCTTGGAACATGACAGGACAGACGGAAGTGGATTATGCTGCTGGAGAAGTTTGAGAAGTTTCAATGGACAGTCTGACTTTTTTAACAACAGAAAACTGGGTCAGCTTTGCAATCCAATGTGAAATGTTGTGAATCCACAGCTGCCTCAAACTTTTCAGACCCACCTCACAAGCCTATGTTTTTTGTACTCAAAATGTTTGGTTTTAATGGACTTTTCCTTGGCAACAGCATTTAAAAAAGCAAGCTACGATATAATAAAGGCACCAGAAATCGTCATTTGTAATTGTTGAATACACAGTCTTGGCTTTTACTTTCAACTTTTGTCAAAATGGATATGGGTCTTTTAGGACTATGAACCATAATCCTTTATTGGTCGCCTTGTTCATTCTTGTCTGAAATTGCGATGCTATCTTTAACTCAAACTAATTAGAAATTATGGATCCAGAGAGTGAAGAAGATTTAATTTAAGATATATAGTCTAAGTCAAATCAGAACAGGAGCCAATTTGAAGGCCGCACTATGCTCTCTGCACCCACACCTGTGCAGCTAATAACAGTAACGATGGCTCAGTTCCATTAAGCGTCCCAGTAAGCCATGACGGTGCATGAGCATGCACGATACTCAGTAATCTCAATGTAATGCAGTTCAGGGCTGCAACTACTGATTATTTTCATTGCTGATTATTCTGTGGATTATTTTCTCAATTAATTGATTAGTTGTTTGATCTGAAAAATGTCAGAAAATGGTGAAAAATGTCTATTCCCAAATCCCAAGATGACATCTTCAAATGCTGTCAACTGAAAGATATCTAGCTTTCTGTCAAAGAGGAGTAAAGAAACCAGAAAATATTGACCTTTCAGAAGCTAGAATCAGAGAGTTTTTACTTTTTTATTCCTTGAAAAAAAAAAATCTCAAACTGATAAATCAATCATCAAAACAGTTGGTGGTTAATTTAATAGTTGATGACTACTGGCATAATTACAGCTCTAACAGTCAAGATAATCACCAGTATTGATTTTTAGCATGAGGATACACTGCAATTACAGATGCACCTGCTACCCCACAATAAACAATCAAATGTACAAATGATAACACAAGCAATGCATAACTCAAAACGTGGCACTACATGGAAAACAATGTAACACATTCATGTAAAATACCTCTATATTGTCCGAAATTACTGGTTTTACTGCCATCAAACACGTACAGCCAATTGTCCCGCCTACGAGTAACCTGATTGGACAGTTTATCGAATCAGCCAATCGGCGAACAGTATTTGCCTTCCGGGCTCTTTCAAAATATCCAGCAGGGGAAACATGGAGGAGGAAATGCCGTACACTGGAGCTGAGTTCACTGCGATCTCGGTAAGCAAGTTATGATTTACCAGCTATGAAGACAGGTCCATATATATGTTGCGATGTGATAGAAACGTTAGCACGCGAACAGGATGTCACAATACGTAGCAGTATGCGGAAGTATTCCTGTTTGCCAGTGTTAGCTAAGCTAGCTTTGTACTGAATGGTGCATTTGCTGAAGTTTTCCCCTGTTATATTTTGAAGCCACGTTTTCTGCGTTGATGCCGTTTTGACTGCAGAAGTCAAGTACTCTGAACGAATTTAAGCTTAAACTGAATAGTTGTGCAATTTATATTACTCATTATACACATTGTATGGTAATGCAGTGCTTTCTCCATATGCTACAATATAGTTGGGCTTTTTTAGAGCTGCCCCCTCTTGGTCGATTACTTTACTAATCAGTTGTTTTGATCTCAGTTGACTATATTTCTTTAGTCAATTTCTCAATTTTTAAGCTTTTTTATGCTGAATGACTTATTTATAAGAAACGTATGAGCACATCTGTGGTAAACACAAGATTTAAAGTGGTGTTTTTGTGTGATTCATTGTGGAGAAACTCATTTTTACAAATCCGAGTGAGAGTCAGTCGACTAAGAATTTCAGCCCCAGTTGTCTTTTAGGGCTGCAACTAGATTATTTTCATTGTCAAATTAATCTGTCAGTTGTTTTCTTGATTAGTGGTTTGGTCTATAAAATGTCAGAAAATTGAGAAGTGACGTCTTCAAATATCTTGTTTTGTCCACAACTTAAAGATATTCAATTTACTGTCATAGAGGAGTAAAGACACCTGAATATATTCACATTTATGAAGCTGGAATCAGAGATTTTTCTACTTTTTTGTCTTTAAAAATGTACTTAAGTTGATTAATTGGATATCAAATTGTTGCTTATTAATTTAGTTGACAACTAATTGATTAATTGTTGCAGCTCTAAAATCCATTATTTGTCAGCTGATAGGCTAGATTGAAAGGAGCTCATTTTACATTCTTCATGGAAATAGCGCTATATGCTTGTAAATTTCCCCACTGTGGGACTAATAAAGGAATATCTTATCTTATCTTATCTCTTATGCTCTATTTATCTGAGTTTGTGGACTGTAGACTTTTTAACTTCAGTAGAGCTGTTGCCTGGTAATTTAGTCACTATAGTAATGATAACATAAGTTATGTGACAATGGTGATTTGTTCACGACCATGATGGCACATGACTTTAATGCTACTGACCATACTGCATTTCCATGCCATGTTTTAAAAGTATCACCATGGTAGACAGAAGTTACAGATGGTTGTCAACAGTGTGCTCTAGAAGTAAGTCTGCCTGACTGCAGTTGCTGGAAGGGGGGATTTGCGGGCATCCGTCAGCACTAACTGGAAGTGACAGTGTGCAGAGAGGTCCTAATTACTGTCTCACTTGACTAATTGTCGTCTCTGAAGAATGTATTCCCACTGAGGTCCCTGGGATCTCATTGACAGCACTTCTCAAGACATATATAACAGGCCAGTGCTGACTTGCAGCATGCTGTTATGTTCAAAGGCATTTTCTGAAGCAAAGCCACAAGTGGGAAATGTAAATATGTTGAGCTCAAAACTGCGATGATTACAGGCTGAAGAGAGGCACACATGGTGTGTTGCATTTGCAAGTACGAATGCTGTTTCATAGTAGCAGGGAAAAAGAGCAGGTTCTAAATGTGTGAGTGCAAAAGGAGTAAGTGTGTGTGTGTGTGTGTGTGTGTGTGTGTGTGTGTGTGTGTGTGTGTTTTGTAGTGCACTTCTTCAACTTGCCAAAAATGTTAAGACATCCTTTGCTACAGTCATTCTGACATAATGGGCTGATGAAGTGAGACCATTGTTGGCTTTCTGGAGCCAAGCATGTTAGAATAAACTTGTAGCATTCAGAATAATGCAGTCGAGATGAGCCTTTAGTACAGGGCGACTGAATTGAATGAATGTCTTCTCTTTCAGGGTCTTACCATTCAAAGTGCATCAGCTTCTCGTTTCCATGGTTTCCCCTCCCTGTGCCAATGCTATCTTTCCACCAGTCTGACTGTGCGAGAGAGGGAGAGAGAGAGGGAGGGAGAGAGGGGGAGAGAGAAAGAGAGGAGGGAGAGAGAGAATGACAGAAGGCTTTTAGCAGTGGTTATCTCTCCTTTGCATAAAGTCCCCTTTGCATTACCCAGTGCATGAATGGTGTCTGAATAAACACACCAGCCAGCTCATGTGGAAGCCTCCCTGGGTTACAAGCAAGTGGGTGTGTATAAAGTAATCTAATTTGTGGTCTCCTTTAAAAAGCGACACGGTTTGATCACGGATGAAAAAAAAGGAGTACATCTCCCAAATGGTATTTTCCTATTAGTCACAAGGAACAGGAGTCATTTTAACATCATAATGAGGCCATTCCCATCACCTCCTCTTTTCTAACTGGTTTACACACACAGTTGTGTTATGCTGACTGGCTTACTGGGGAGTGCAAAGTGTGTTAAACTAAACTGCAAACAGAAAATGAACTTGGGAGACTTAAAGGGGAGCATAACTGAGTCTTTTGTCCTTAAACGCCCTGCGCTGAGGCACAGACAAAACTGTTTAGATTCATATTCAAAGATTAAGTTAGGATCATTTGTGGCAGCCTTAATTTTATTCTGCAAATTAAATTTTGGTTGCATTGACTGTAGGGGCACCTGAGGGCTTTTCTTAGTGCAATACCTCAGTTTTTGGCCAGAGGGTGCTGTGACTTTAAGACCACCGATTGATGTCTTCTCACTGTGAGCTCAATAAGCATTCCTTTCATGCTGTGTGAAGCTCTGCTGACTTATACGGGAACCCTGTTTTTTTTCCATAATTATGCTAATAGTCCAGATGGTGGCATGATGAGTGCCATTCTCTTTGATATTCTCACACATTGCTGGTGTGTAGACCCACGCAAACTGACACACGTTCAAAGTCAGTGTTCACACCACCTACTTGATCCCATGTAATTACTCTGTGTTTCCTTTTAGCTGATATGCAAGCGCCCTCTTCACTATCAAATGCTTTCGCTTTTTATTTGTGAATTGGTTGGATTTGACAGATCCGGTAATGGAGTAGCACCAGGTGTCTGTATTCTTTGCTTATCCACACATTTACTTTTAATATCACCATTATTTTACAGCATAATCAACATGCAACAGCAATTTAATGCTTAAAGGATATCTCAGTGACATCAGAGGACATAAATACACCATAAAGTATCTATTCAAATACAGGATTATGGCTTTATTTTGGAGTACTCACACTCATACATACACAAGCCAGCCTTTCAGCCACACAATGACGGTGTTCATCCAGGCTGTGGACTCTGGTGGAACCGATCAAAGGCCTCCTTTCACATCCCCGTTGGGATTAAATGGCCCTCCACCCTGTTGGGGCGGGGGCGCACATCACTGTACCTACAGCTCCAGCTGATGCACTGGCCCGTGCATGAAGAGCTGCTCATTGGGCTGATAAGGTGCATGTAGTGTTAAATCGATATTGTGTAGACCCAAGCAAGAGCTGCAGATATCCATCTTCTCGGTGCGTCGCATCCTATAGGATATACATCAGCTTCGTTTGAACTCAAATCAGACACAAACGCAATCTCGAGTCGTTCCCCGTGAAATGTTACCAGAGCTTCTGCGTGTTTGCCACTCACATACCTTCACACCAGAGGATGGCTGACACTCGAGAATAGTCTTTTGCTGGAAGGCTTTCAAGTCTAAAGTGGAGTTATTTGCATAGGTTAAATATTCGCACCTTTCAGCTGCTTCTGTCGATATTACGCATTCTGCCAATTTTAATTCTTTTCATCCCACTCCTCCTACATTTCTGGAAAGATGGCGGGAATTGTTGAAAGGTTGTTGCTTGAAATCCCGTTAAGTTGTGAATGACAAAGCGCACGTAAAGTGGGCCTATAACGCATCTTACTCGGGAGCACGGGAGAAAATGACATCCTGTAGGCATGAGATCATATCGCGAGTGTGTGCAGAGGTTGGCGTGGTTGTTGTGTGCAATGCAGTGTGTTTTTTTTCTGTATGTGCCTGCACAGGAAAGGGCCCCTAGAATTAACCAGAGCTCAATCATTGCAAGCTGTTTGAACGCTTTCTGTTTGCTGCGACTCTGTCCATGGAGATCATGCCCTAACAAACAAGCGGAGAATATAGAATTATGTCGTTAACTAGAGGTTGCAATTGCCTCTTATCACATTTCATTACAAGATGATCATAATAACTTTATTTTCAACATCTGGCAGATGCTTTGCTTTTGTGAATGGATCCGTATTTTGTGGTATTTATCCTAACAGATTGCAGGTAATGGTTCACCCTGAAGTTACTGTTGCTGTGTGCACTTAAACGATTGCATCCTTACAGACACATCTCTAAATGCAGGCAAGCTTGACGGCAAGTTTTGGGGGAAACATAGAAACTAAGTTTCCCGCTCCTCCTCCTTTACTCATTATTTCTCTGTCTCTTCTCTATCCATCTCCCCTCTCCACATCCCCACCCTCTCGCTTTTAAATTTCTTTCTATCTGTATATGCATCTCCCTTCTCTCGTCCTCACTAACTCGCTCTCTCTCTCTGGTGCGCGTTCACAACACTAACCTTGGCTCGACGTCAGAGCCTGTGCAGCAGTGCAGTATAATGGGAGCGCAAGCTACCCAGAGCGCCTCATAGGGGGCTGTATATCGCTGCCGTATCCTCTGCTTGGCGCTCTCTCCAACCCTCTCCACTACCTTACCTTACAGCCCATGCTCGGGCTCCCCCCTCCCCACTGGATCCGTACCCTTCGACATGGATGTCCCACCGTCCCTCGACCCGGAGGATTGTTGTTTCTTGGCGCAGTGAAGAAGGAGAAGGGGAAGGGGAAGGAATCATGCCGGGACTGCTAATGGATCTAGGGAAAGCGCAAGTGACCATGCCGTGATCTTGCGCATCCAGGGCCGCCGTCACCCTGCCTTGCCCAACGAGTGTAGAAGAATTACGCGGGAATCGAACCCGCGCACCGGGGGGATTAAACCACTGTGCATTTTTTCAAAACAACATGAAGATTACCTCCCATCATCTGATGATAAGCAGTCTCGTTTTCAGGTCCAACCTCAGGCTGATCCCGCTTCTGCTGCTGTTTCTTGGTTACTCTCGCGGGATGCCACACGTTTTAAGATTCGGTAAGGATCCGTCTGTTTATCATAAACGGTGTCATCCCGAACGGTGTCTGATCACGCGAGCTGATTGTCGGCAGTGAATGAATGAATTCACGGGATGCAAAAGCAGGTGTATCGAGACATTTTGTCCCTCACTTGCCGTGTTTTAATGTATAGTTGGCGAAACAATTTGAGCAAGAATCGCATTTGTTGATGAACAGTTTACATTTTAAACACATAATATCTTGTTACAGTATTTTTTAAAGCTTTTTACCGAGTGCACCACACCATCAGGGATATATAGTGTTTTTCCACGACCACTGAAACCAGTGTTATAGTAACTTTGAGAGAAAATCCAATCGTAAACGAAGGAGCACCCCATGCAACAGTTCACCGATAATATGGCAGCTGATGAAACTCCGGAAAAATATCACCAGACTCGCTGCTGACTCTTGTATCTCCACGGCCTTTTAAACTGCTGACACCCCAACATGTCCTCTGCAGTAAATGTTTACATGTAAACACTACACCCGGAGTGCGGATCAATCACACTGATCTGTCACAAGGGCCCAATCGATACGCCGTTCAGAAGCCTACTCTTCATCCTTAATCCCACTGAAGTGATATGCAACGGGGATCCCGTGGTTTTCCTTATTTATATCGTTATTGGCATCGATAAAACTAATAGTTCCGGTTCTTTGGTGATTGGCTGAGTCACGTTGGAAGCCGGAAATCATCTCTCACACTGATAGTACTCATTATAGCCTAAACATTGATTAGCAACTTCTCTTCAAGAACTAGCCTGGCTGAAGAATGCTATAATTAATGTTGATTATTAAAATAGTTCTTCAACAGTTGCCACCACCGCTGATTCACAACTTTAAAATGGTGCTCTTAACGCCTTTGAAACCACCACATCACGGCCTCGTGAGGTTTCGTCTGGTGCTTAATTAGATCCGTCTCAGGATGGCGCGTGTTTTCGCTTTCTGTTGAGTGTACAGAGAGCATCTTGGAGTGACAGCAGGGGCAGGGGAGCCCCTCCCGCCCTTTCCCCTAGACAGCGGATGTCATCAAGTGTTGACAACACATCCTTACAATCCCCCCGATTCCCTCGAGGGTCCTCCTGTTTAAGAGTCAGGCCGCGTCCGCGGGAGCCGCCGCTATGGCAACGGGATGTGCTTGTCTTCCTGCTGCATCCTCAGCCCGGCGAGCGGCTTTCCGTCTCACACATTGTCTGACAGTCGCTAATAATCCTTGGTGGGGGGGACGGGGACGGCATAAAGTCCCCGTATATAGTAGCATTTGACGTGGAAGTTTCCATTCCGGTAAATAATGAGTAGATTCATGGGTGAAACGGTGAGGGGAAACCTGAGAGGGTATTTGTTACATCTTGGAGATATTTTGATAATTGACACCCCAGTAATTCATTTGTCAGATTGCATAAGATTAGATCAGGAGGCTCTAGCTGGCTGTACCTCGCAATATACCCAATATGCTGACACCCTGGATCTGCAAGGCAACCGGAATCAGTCATAACCATGCGAGATAAGAGGCGATTTATGTCACTGTAAGATCTTTTGCTCTGAGGTAAAGCTCATGCTTGGTTTTTCCCGTGTTCTGGTGGCGGTGAAAGCGGCTGATACGAGGCTAAATGAGGCCGGTCGCTGTCCGTGGTCCTGAAGCAGCGTCCAGCCCACCGAACCACTGAACCGCCTGTTCAGCACCACGGACAGCGACCCTGGCGGCGCGGCCTGTTGCTGAATGAAAAGCACGATGCTTATGCTTTGTAATAGACTAAGATACGTTAAAAGCTTTAGTCTCTAAAGCAATATCTCTGTCTGTCAAGTAGCAGCCACTTCAAATCTCCCTATTGTAAGATGGCTCAATTTCATGTAGTGTAATTCATTCTCTTTAGAAAAGATGCCACCCGTATCTGTCTGTGTTTTCTTGCAAAGGAGCCGAGTTTCCACAAAGAGAAAGATACATGACGACACACTCGCGTGTGGGCGATTTTTATCAAAAAATGTATGTCAGTGTGTGTAAGTGCATTTGATGTGCGAGAGAGGAGAAGAATGCCTTGAGAGTCAATGCATCCCCATTGGTGTCCTTTCCCCCCTGCACTTCCTGTCCTGCAGGATGTGCTTGCTCAGCAGATATGATCCCAGCTGCTCCTGCAGGAGGCTGGCCAAGGGGGGGTCAGCTCCCCTGGGTCGGTCTGTTCCTTTTCAGCCTCGCAAGTCCCATTTTGCCCAGACAGGCGGCTCACGTTGTACAACCAGTGTTCTCCTGTCAGGCTGAGACCTTTATACACACACACACTCACACCCTGTAACACCAAAGCAAAGTCAGCCCTTTGTATTCACGATGTTGGTCTCGCCGCGTAGAGCGACAAGTGTCAGAGAAAAAAAACAAAACAAAAAGTGGTCTGGCCACCAGCTGCAGGCAAAAAATGCTGAGCTAATTTCCACACAAGAATGAATTACTGCTTTCGACGTTCCTCATTTATAAATCTTACAGGTAATTCATTTACTTTGATACTGGAATGGGCCCGGTGCAGCCCTTATAAGGCGTAATAAGATACGCTTGAGATAAGATTCTCCTTTTATAATAATTTTACACTTGCCTTTTGGGAGCACTGAAAGAGACTTTGTAGCTACTGATGCTGTTAGAGGGGTCTCCCAGAACAATTGCCACTTTGGTTTTCTCTCCACGTCCACCCCGTGCAATGTAGGTAGTTGACAAAAAAAAAAAAAACCTGACAAATGACCATTTCAAATGTGAAATGCAACAGCTTAGTTGTGTGGCATAAATGGATGAATAATGGTTGGCTAGCATACATGCTAGAATTCAGTGAGGTGGAATTTAGGGCTGCATTTAGGGCTGCCCTTTCTTAATCGATTAGTTGACTAACTGGCCATTTTGGTCTTAGTCAACTAAGATTTCTTTAGTCGATTAGTCATTTTCACCCTTTTCATGCTGAATGACGTATTTCCAAGAACCTTATGAGCACATCTCTGGTAAAAACAAGACTTGAAATGCTACTTTGGTTTGATTCTTTGTGGAGAAACTCAGTTTTATAGATCTGTCGATTAAATCAACTATCAATTAGTCAACAAAATTGCACAAGTGTTAGTCAACTGAGAATTTCTTTAGTCGAGGACAACGCTACTTGCACTGAAGGGCTACGAACGATTATTTTCAGTGTCGAATTAATCTGTTGCTTATTTTCTCGGTTAATCAATTAGTTGGTTAGTCTACAGAATGTCAGAATATGGTGAAAAATGTGTTTCTGAAAACCCAAGATGACGTCCTCAAATGTCTTGTTTTGTCCGCAACTCAAAAATGTTTATTTTATGGTCATACAGGAGTAAAGAAACCAGAAAATATTCTCATTTAAGAAGCTGGAATCAGAGAATTTTGACCTTTTTCTTTCTTAAAAATGTACCCAAACCGATTAATCAATTCAAAATAGTCAGCGATTTATGGAGTAGTTGACAACTAATCGATTAATTGTTGCAGTTCTAACGTCTATAGCATTATGCATCAGCTAATGAAAGGAGCTAATTTTACATTGTTCCATGGAAATAGCACTATATGCTCTTATTTATTTGTCCCTGTACCACATGCTCAGCCACACAAGCACAGTGAGTCATCACATCTGCCATTTCATCAGAGCTAATTGAGTTTCACTTATGTGTGTCTAATCTATAAAGTGCCTCAAGTTAAACAGACGGAAAATCAACAATGAAATCGGTGTTTTAATTCTGGTGATGACCATAGTAGGTGTGCGGCTGTGAGGTTGAGTGATAACATTATCACCGCCATCTTCACCTGCATTGGCAGACAGTGTATGTCCCTGGGCTGTCAACTGCTGCTGAAAGCTTTGCTCATTTTGTTTGTTTATTTCCTGGATATATATTTATATTTTTTTCCCGATACAGACATGTCTGGGGATATTTATAACTAAAAACACATCATTGTTTTTCATTTTGAAAAGGAAATCAAGTAATTTTTTTCAGTCCTCCGGCAAAAGACTCTTATCGTCTCTATTGAAAGCTTTATCTAACTACTTCGACAATGCTGCGCCAGGATGAAGGTCTTTTTATTCTAATATTTAAGTCTCTTTTCATTCCCTCAACTGTGTTTATGGAGGCAATATTACAAGGTTGTCAAGAACAAGCAAGGGCAGAGTGAACAAATTCAAGGGGAATTTGTCGTTAATTGACTTTATTTGCTTTTTCGCTTTTTTTTCCAACCAGCCTGAATTATCTGTACCGAGTTTAGTTTGGGATTGCACGAATTAAGCATAACACCCTGTGTCCTGGCCCACCGCCAGCCAAAATGTTCACAGCAAACACATTTAAATAGGCACAAAGCTGCTTAAAATATTCATGTGTCACTTGGCCGCGCTGTAGCTTATAGAAATATGAAACTATCTCCTTTCCACTGGCAAATGATTTCCACGGTTTAAAAATACCCTCCGTGGGTTTCAAGAACAAAAAGGAGATCCGTCTTGCATTAGCATGCGGCACCACACATGGAAGCAGGGAACTATCTAGATGGGTTTCTTAAACATGTTTACATTCCTGAGACTTTGAAGGTCTTGCTGTCATGCCTCAGTTACAAAAGGCGCAATGGTGATGATTAATTCAGGGTGCAGATTTCTTGGCATTTTGAAATGGAAAATATCTGTGAGGTATGAAATTAGTTTTCCTGTTGTGCTACGCATTTAGTCAATTTTTGAGATTTACCAGCTACATTGGAAAAGATTATTTGCATGAAGTAGGCTTTAGATGATTGACCTTGTTTGCAGGATGCCTCCGCTGACTATTTTTAAAAATCAAATACATCTTATATTCCACTGCCTTGTGAAGGGCTTGGTTTCTGCATTGGCTTTCATTATTCACAGCCTATCACTCCTTGTCATTGCCACTCAGGCATTTCCTTGTATATCAGAAGGGTTAGGGGTTATGTGTGCAATTGTTCTGTGAAACTGTCCCTTGAGAGGAGCCCTGCAGCGTGTCTCGCTGCCTGGCTGTCTGGCTCAGAGCTGACTGAAGGTCAGAGCTGAAAACGCTCACAAGGAATCTTTTCTTTTCTTTTTTTTTTTCCATTTTTTAACACATGTGGAGCTGTCCTTCTCACAATCCCACCAGGGGAGATGGAAGAAAATCTGAAGTCAATGAGAGGTGTAAGAAAAACAAGAGTGTTTGTTAGAGAGGGGAGAAAAAAGAGAGGGAGGGAGTGTGTGTGTAACGTGTGAGCGAGAAGAAAAACAGTGAGTGTTGAGGCCAGCAGATACCAAAGTAAAGATAGATTAGTTTGCCTCTGAGCAGTCCACTCTCAGCCCACTCTCAGTCCTGGTCTTTTATTACTGTTTTTCTGATGGCTTCTGTGAAGAGAGACAGAAAGGACAGTAGAGAGTGTGTTGTGGAAATATAGTGGGAGGCCAGGAGTCATGCACTGCAGCTCTGAAGAAATGTCAGCAGCAGTATAGTAATAGCGAGCCAGGACTGTATGCATGAAATGGCTTTTACAGGAAAGAAAAAAAACCCCACTGTAACACAAATATCCTCTTAGACAGTTCCACCACAAAATGCATATTATTAGGATCTCATGAATTCATTAGGGATGCACCGATCCGATTGTTTTAGTCACAATACTGATAGCGATAACTAGGCTTTGTGTATCGGCCAGTACCGAGCCAATACCAGCGTTATATAAATAATAATCTGTCCATGTCTCACTGTGTGGAAGTGACTGGGATCATTCTTTTATTTGTAAGACAACATCAGACTTGACTTAAAATTGCTTTCCTTATGTTGTCGAGCCAAATGCATCAAATAAATGCGTAGATATAAATTTAGTGAATTGTCATTTCTTATTAGAATAATAAATCGCACACTAGCAACAAAATTTGCAGGGATTATTATTCAACTGTAACCCTTTCTAGGGCAACAACATATAGGTCAAAACTCAAACAGGAAATAAAATTCCAGTCTATACTGTACACTGTAAAAAAAAATGGCATCAGTGGCTGGTTTTGCATAAAAATGCTTATTTTACAGAATTTCCTTAAATTATTACAATCAAACACCTTCAATAAAGTGACAGCACTAAAAGTATATGTACATACTATAGAATATACAGTACATATTCTGTAGAATTGGATTGAATAGATCGGCCCCATTGTCGCTAATACCCGCTCTAACCTTCAGTATCCGCCTGATATTTGATCCAATATTGGTATCAGTGCCTCCCTAGAATTCATCTGTGTCGTCTCATTACACAGTTGGCTCTCTCCACATCCAGTAGTCTGTAAAATGGTGGGAATCAATAGAAATCAATATGTTTGTACAGTATTGCTAAGAGGAATAATGAAAAAAAGGAAGCAACTGGCAGCACAGCGCGAAACCAGAACCAAGTCCCAGACGGCCCCCTCCTGTGTGTATCTATCACAGGTTACCATCTGTGAGAATGCAAACACTAAAAATTAAAAAACAGAACAAATGTGTACTATAGGAAGGATGTGTGGGATTGGATTAATAATGCATGTTACTGTGAATTAATGACAAGCTGCAGGGACTTCTGTAAGCCTTTATGGTTTTGCTGTAGACATTATCACATTTCTATCACACGTCTGACGCATTCCAAACTCAGTTTTGATTTACTCTGTGTGATATACGTTCTTAAATGGCTGCGCTTTAAATGGTGTGATATCTTATATATATATATATATATATATATATATATATATATATATATATATATATATATATATATATATATATATATATATATATATATATATATATTCCACCTTCCACTTGCTGCAGTATTGCGCCATGCTTTGCATCACGTGTGGGAGTAACGTGAGAGACTTTTAACTTCATATAGGAGCTCAGCTGTTGTAATTAACTATAAAGTGTTTGCATAATTGAGGGAAACAAACATGGCTTGTCAATGGCTTATTATGGAAGCTGATGATGGGGCTGATTGGGAGCTGGAGCAAAATGTTTACTGTGTATTTGCTGTTATTATAATGTATGCAGGATGGCATTTGAAGTGCTTGTTGCTATAGCGCTCAGTGTTGGTAATTTAATCCATGCAGCGTTATATAGGCGTGGGAGAAAATAGATTCACCTTTGTATCACAATTTTGATGATTTTGAAATGGACTTTTTTTTAGTGCCAGAATCGATATATTTGCTTCATGCGGAGGTGGAGGGAAGTTACTGCTTTTATTGTTGTAGTCAGTGTAACGTGACGTCACATCAGTTCTGTAGCCTTCACTCAAAACGAACAGTAGACAGTCGTCCATAGCGAGCAGATATGACAGAAAACAGTGGAGGGTCGGCGTGGATATGACCTGCACCCTCCCATTTTAAAACCAAAGTGGTAAACACTACACATACAGAAAAACACTTTGGGTTTCTCAGGAAAAAGCAGAGCTAGACATCATGGCTAAAGCTACATGCTAACTCTGTCATGGACAGGAAACGTTATCATATTGTGGTCACTCTCATGTCTGTAATCAAATCAATGCTACAGCTGGAGAGCACCCATATACTGACATTTATGCTAAATGCATTCAAACGGCCCCGATGGAGCTGATCATGGATGCTTGAAGAGAATGGAGCTGATGGCGGAGCTAGCGACGGACTTGGTGTAGTTAGCAGAAGTATATATGTGAGACTTGTTGAGAGAACTGTATATACAACATCCATATATGGAAATAAGATTGATTGGATTATATTCACTAGAATTATAAAACATTACATGTCCTTTATAAATTAAAGGGCAAATATCGCTAATTTGCAAGGGAAATGACTATTTTTTTATTTTTGGGTTGCCGGAAAAAATGTAATAACTTATGCCAGACAATTTTACTGCCGGACATCTCTGGCTACGTACATGCTGAAAATCAAATATTTGGTTTAATTTAGATAGTTTCCGAAGTAAAAGTCACTAAAAGTGCATGATTCAACTTTTTCCCATGGTCTAGTGTTAAAAAAAAGTAAACAAAATTGCAATAAATTGTAATATCAAAGGGCTGCACGGTGGTGCAGTGGTTAGCGCTATCACCTCACATACCACCGCAAGAGGGTCGCAGGTTCGATTCCGGCTTGGGACTCTTCTGTGTGGAGTTTGCATGTTCTCCCCGTGTAAGCGTGGGTTTTCTCCGGGTACTCCGGCTTCCTCCCACAGTCCAAAAACATGCAATTTAGGTTAATTGATCACTCTAAATTGCCCGTAGGTGTGGATGTCTGTCTATATGTTGTCTGTCTCTATGTGCCCTGCGATGGACTGGCGACCTGTCCAGGGTGAACCCCGCTTTCGCCCAATGCTAGCTGGGATCGGCTCCAGCCCCTCGCGACCCCTAACGGGATAAGCGGTTGACGATGAATTAATGAATGACTGTAATATCGAATTGCAATACCTATCGAATAGGCACCCAAGTATCATGACAGTATTGAATCAGGAGGTAGGTGTATCGTCCCAGCCCTAATATATACATTTAAAACCGTATCCAGGAAACAGAAGCAATTTTATGTGAATTCCAAGATATTTAGAGGCACAATAGACCATAAATGAAAGCTCTGACGTCCAAACTACAGGGGATCCAGAAGTCAATCGATTACAGAAAGCCCTCCTATGATGTGAGGCGCTGATCAGGTTATAGGATGTGGTGGTTCACCTTCGTCTCCAGCCAGCAGAATAAAGGCGTAAGAGGAGGAGGAGAGTGAGCGGCTGAATGACAGAAAGAAAGCAGAATTCGGGCTCCTGTTGACAGCACAGCCGGGTCGGATGTATGAACATTTCTCTGTATGAACCAAGGACACGTGGGGAAATGGGCTCTGTGGGAGGACGTATTGAGGCAGACTTACCTAAAATCATATTCTTTGAATCAGCATGACATTTCTATTGTCCACGAGCCACGCAGGGCTATGCAAAACACCTCCCCCTGCTATGCTGAATTTCATTTTTTCTGTCCTTCCTTTCCTTTCGCTCAGAGGATTTTGAAGTGTTTGTGTATAGCTTTCTCTACTGTATATCAGCCTTCCAGTATTTTTTGCTTTGAAGGTATTTGTGCAGTGGAGGTGAGAGGAGAGGAGAAATATGTAGAGGACAGAAACCATTTGTGTCAGCGCTGGTTAATGGAAACAGAAGAGCACAGAAGTCAGTGTCAAACAATCTAATTTAATTTTAGTAAAACAAGCTGTAATGCTGCATTTTTTTAGCTGCAGGAGCCTCCGTCTGGGTTCTGATCTTAGCCGCCCACACTCGAAACAATGCTTGATATGACCCTCCAATTCCTCATCCACACGCAGAGCATCACGGCACACTGCAACAGACTCGGATGGATTTCACATCATACGCAATCTGTTTTAAGATTTTTAAGAGACACAATGAAACCAATCGCCTCCATTCCCTTCGTACAGCTACCGATGACATGTACCCACACCCGAGCATTTGAACATGACAAAAGACTGAATTTTCTACCCTGCGGGGTGTGAAATTAATGAATGTGAGAAATAAACAGCAGACTGCAGATCAGAAAAAAAGATTAGAATAGGACTCTTCATTTCCCAACCATTCCACCTCTGTTGTCTTTTTACATTTATCCTCAATAGATCTTATTTATTGAGAACAAAATAAGCAAACATATTTGAGGAACTTCGGTAAGCCTCTGGCTATTTTCCTCTCTAAAGTCAGTACACAGGTCTCTCTCATGTCTTTCTTTCTCTCTGTGCAATCGCCTGCATGTGTTTGTAGAACAAGCCAGAAAAATCGACACGCCTTTGCAGCGGAGTGTAGCGTATTGACTTGTACCTGTAGCTCTGATTATCAGCTAGCTTGTGTACTGCAGTGGCTGATGGGAGGCTGATGAACCCAACGCAGGAGCTGACATTTTCCTGCCCTGTGGCTGAAGACGGAGAAGAGGAGGAGGGGGAGGATGCAGGTGTCCGTTCAGGTCTAATGGGCCATCCATTCAGTCGTTTAATTGAGTGTCTTTTATCTGCCTCTGGTGACCTCTTTTATTCTCCATTTCTCCCTCTTCGTTTTCTTTGCTCGGCTATTGTTTTCATGCCCCACCCCTCCTCCCGTCCTCCCTCTCAAACTCTCCTCTTTTTGGGCGTCTGACAGCAGACTCTCTGCACCATCTGTGTGTGTCCTGCAGCTTATTCTGACTTTAGACATCATGGCCGTCACCTGTTGTTTTCTAAACCCATCTGACGGGCTGCACTTTCAGCATCAAATCAATATGCAAAATTTTAAAAAGAAATGACCATTTTCTTTTTCTCAATTTTTTCCCTCGTTGTCCTCTGCTGTCCTTCTCTCTGCGTCGTCTTTGTCTCCCTTTGGCTCTCGGCTTGTCTTCTGGTCCTTCCCCTCTACTTTGTTCTCTCTTACTATCATCAGGCCTCATTCCCCTTGTCCCCTGATCTCAGTGTCCTTGCACACAAAAGACACGAATCCTCATATGACATACACATACCAAACCTCTCTTTCCTATTGTACCTTTTGAATTTCAAAGCAAAGAATACCTTTTTCAGTCTCGTTGCACTCCCACCGATCCTAGAATAGAACAGTGTGCCGTCACTTTCATCACCATGACTTACTTTATATATACTCATTTGTATTGGCTTAAAACCAGCCCTTATAATGCCTCCTCTATAGTCTCCACATTCTTTTCATGACAGAAATGTCTTTGATGAGGTAACATAGATACCATATGGTTTTACTGCAGTGAAGCAACTCTAATTTAAATGCACTGCAAACCGCTGCCAATGACTCTCCGTATGATTGTAATTTGTCTATGTAAGAACATTATTGCGCAACCTACTGTATATATTTATATTTTACATCATGGTGTATTAATGTCAGCAGCTTCTGTGCCGTTACCTATCTGAAAATAATAACCACCTTCTTGGCAAGTATCTCTAAATTCATGAAGATTAAAAATTAGTATAATCAGATTACTGAAATCCTGTAAAATGTCTTTCCCCCTGCTCCCATCGCCCGACAAAAACTGTGAGCTGTGAGCATTAAAGAGCCGGCTACTGAATTAATTCTTGACCTTTTGGCTCCGATGGAGATAACATCTGCCCTTCTACAAGAACGGAAGTCTAATTTTACAGCCATTTTGTTCGAAAATGACAATGGATAGAGTGTAATACAGGGCCATTTTGATGAGCAGGAGAATTGCAATGAGGGCGGCGAAGGGAGGGAAGAGGGCGATGGAGTCTTGTCTCATTTGCTGTGACCTAATTGCAACATTATAAATTAAACTTCTTTTTAGCTCTAGTCCAAGGTCGGCTGCGTATCATACACGTTAAATGCGTGTTGTAATGTAAGTTTATCCTCCCTGTCTCACTCTTTTCGGATGGTTTCATGTCAGAAATGGCACAGTAAGTGTGAGAGTCTTATTTGGCGAGCGTGCTGAGAGACAGTTGGAAATCCCACTGCTTTACTTTCGGAGAGTTTGTTTTAAGACTCCGAGATTACTGGTAGTCAAGTTCTCATCTATATTTATTTTGGTGAGTGATACAGCTTGAGGGCTCGAGTGCTCAGGGACGCGCAAGACACCCAGTCCATCCTGTCTTCTCAGCTGCGATGCCATAAATGAATAATAATGCATTTTTTTTTATCACAATGGGGAAAGTACTACAGCAAACCAGAGATACACATGCATAGTAGCAATGTTGGCAAAGCTGGACTCCTGCCTCTTTTAGCCTGCAGTGGATAATTAGCATCTCTCACACGTGCTTAGGCTTGATTAAAACTCAGTTTACAGTGAGCAGCGCTGTGAGGTCGCCATCTGTCACCTGCCGAGGCCACCAGGAGACGTACTCTAGGTGTGTGTGTGTGTGTGTGTGTGTGTGTGTGTGTGTGTGTGTGTGTGTGTGTGTGTGTGTGTGTGTGTGTGTGTGTGTGTGTGTGTGTGTGTGTGTGTGTGTGTGTGTGTGTGTGTGTGTGTGTAAAGGAGAGGAAAAGATGGTGCACAGAAGCAAAAATGGCATAAGCATCAGGAAGCTTTCTGTTCAATAACCGGTCCCACTCGCTCCCTATGGCCTGTTTGTTAGAGCCAAATCTCATATTTTTCTGTGTTGGCAGGAAAATGACTCCCAACTGCAGTTTTGGGATTTGTGTTATTTACTTGAACTTTATAACTTTGTGACGGCTGTTTTGGGAATACTCGTGTGTATACTTGGAAGTCACATATGAAGTGTGGGAGCTTTAAGGCTCATAAAACCCATAGTATGTGGAAGTTGCTGTATTTTTCCCAAAATGCATGTGCATCAATCAAATAGACATTTTTTTCAGTAAAGCACATTTTTATGCCGCATTTGTGATATACAGTACATCATTATTGCATTAGGGCAGGGCGATATGGCCAAAATCTTTAATCTCAATAGAGGCACTTTCATATCTCGGTAATATGGCTGCACGATTTAGAAAAAAAATATTGTAAAATATTGTCTTCTTATTCTGCAATTTGAACATTGCAGTAGGACATATTACGATTTTGATAAAATTCATTGTGCAGCCATCCGTCATAGCGATGTATATACCATGATAGTGTTGAGCATGTTTTCTGGTAATTCAGTAAATAAATATTCTAATGACCACATGGTAAAGCCCATCTTTGTATACTTATATGTGAATTAAATTCTTGACGAAAGGAAAATACCAGTAGTATTCTCTAATTTAATTAGTGCAAAATGAACTTTCAAGTGAAATTATGGGGGAAAAAAGCGGATAAATGACTATTGAATATGTTAATGCATGCACACAAATACAGTTATTAGATTACAAAAGTCAGATGTAACCACACTGGGATATTCTCATGAGTTGAATTCTTATCAATTCAGATATAGAAATCTGAATGTGTAGATGGCGTTATTGTGTATCACAATATCTCAATATATAATTTCGTCACGATTCCAATAAAGAACGCTAAATTATCATATTAAATTATTGCTCAGCCCTGGTGCATATTTGTTATGGTGATGATAAACTTTAATGCCACATTTATTGAGCACAATTACATACTGTGTGCAATTGTGGCAACCATGATGACACTGGCAATTCTATACTAATAGGCACGTTTGCCTGCGATTTGTATAACCCTTGTTTCCATGGTAATACCCTGAATATTTCATGTTACACGCTGAATGTTTGGGCAGGTGGGACAGATGCATTCAAAAATCAAACAACAAACTCTTATCTTTGGTATCTGTCAGATACAGACATGAACATGAAGACAATTGAAAACTCTTTGCTTGCAAAGAGCTCAAAACGCCTCGCCATCTTTCTGCATGTCACGTTACAGTCTGTCTGCTGCTTCGTGAGCTTCTGTTGATTTGTGCATCGGAAGCTTTAGTAGATATTTTTACACATTGCAGGTAAGGTGCTTACAGTTTTCTTTATGTTGTAGCTCTAGGTTTGGAAAATGGTCGGTAGTAACATAAAGTAAGTGATTTGTACTGAATGAGCTCCTGCACCGACTAAAAACAAGGGAAATCATATGATTGATTAATTGCATTTTTAAAAAAGACCCGTATTTAAGGGCTGTGTATTGCCAATAATCTGGCAATGCGATACATATCATAATACTGGGGTTATGATTCAATATATTGCGATACTGTAAGCAAGATGCTATTGCGATTTTTTTTCAAATGTGATTTTAGGAAAACTGACATATAAAGTCATGTCAAGAACGCACCACCATATACTTAAAATAGTCAGAACAGTGGGATTTGGATTATCACAGTCCCTTTAACATCCAACATCATTACACTTTGAGAGGTCACATACACTGAGAGGACGCATGTCTTTGCAGTTAAAAATGAAAAAAAAAAATCATTAATTTTTCAGAACTGATACAATTTCACAAAACATAATATCATGCTACTTTATTTTTTTCAATGTTTTAGATATTTTCTTACACCCCTAGATGACTTTTGCTTGCCAAGTACTTAACTTGAGTGTTGAAAAGAATTAAAGCAGAACAAACCAAAGCTATTTTAAGACGTCCTCTTGTGCATTAGGGAACTGTGATGGACATGTATAGTTTTAGAACAAACAATTAGTCAATCAGTCAAAATAATATTTGTCAGATAAAGCAACAATGAAATCGATTTGATGTTGCAGCCTTAAATAGACCTATCTGTTTGTTTAAAATATTGTTTGATGATTTTAATGAAATTCTCTCTGTGGACGTGGGGGGAAAAAAACGATTCGTTTTGAAATGTTTTTGTACTGACACTACAAAACCTCTCACTGTTTCTATGTTTGTCTAAGCAGGTAAGACTCAAGTACGGTCCTCTAAATTGTGTAGCTTTCTATTTTAGCAAAACAGTTCATTTTAATGTAACACATTATCATAGTAAGCTCTGGTTGTAACCTTGTGTTTCTGTAAGCAGCTTTATTAATCTGGGGAATAGGCTGTTAGTGTGTGTTTGATGATACTACACAACCACCACAGCATTTGACTCTAGCTGCACGCCTATGTTTCTTTAAGGAGCTCGTCTAATCTCAGGAGCAACCGCATATATATTTGTGTGTGTGTGCGCGCAAGCAAGCCTGTGCACTTAGTGCTTATACATCTTATTTTCACAGTGGTAAGTATTTCCTTTCAGTGGTGGAGAGGCTGGAAACCGCGAGCAGACAGAAGTCATTTGGGACTTCAGCAATTCAAGGCCTGTGGAAGTGTACTCACAGTTTGGCACAATTAGTACCGAAAGGGGGTCCCTGCTTGACAAATTAGCACACAAAATGTCAGCCGGTAGTTTAGCACATCCACAATGAGCCCTCGCAAATTAGCACATATTTTGAGGAGGGAGCTGGCACATTATATTGTGAATGGAGAGAGCTGGGCAAATTAGCACATCTGTTGCCAACACTCTGAATTAATACATGTTATATGATCACTGGTTTCCTACTTGGAGCCGGGTCAGGGACAAGGGTGATGGCACACATGTCTAATTGAACACTGTGTGTGAGCTCATTACAGGAGATTGATGAAATTGACCTTTTGGCAATGGTAGAGCTAATTATTATTAGTGTAGCTGAGCTTATAGGTGTCTCTGAATGCTGCAGACCTGGGCTTTAAATTCTCACATCAGTCACATTTTCTCTCCCAGACTCTTGTTTTCTTACCTGACAGGTTTGTTTAGGCTCAATCTTAGGAGTGCGTGATTGTGTGTGTTCACACAAGTATGCTGGAGTGTGTGAGTCAGCCTGAGGGGCTTAGCGTCGAGCAGTGGCAGGTGACAGTCCAGTCCAGTGTCAAGAGGCTTTAGGATGACAGGAGCGATTCTATCCTGGAGAAAAAAGACACACACACACAAGTCAGATAACAACAGCTAAACTGTTGTTCACGTAAGCTGCTTTCTAGTGGTTTCATGCTCAGTTTCCATAACTCTCACGGAGTGATTGATAAGTTATTGAGTAATTGCCAACTCACAACATTGATTGAATTGTTATTATACTTTTTCAACTGGTGGATCCTTTTTAACGTTTTTTTATAGCTCGCTCTGTCTTGCTATGTAACGGCTGAATTCAGCTAGCCTTTGGTATTGTAATTCTAGTATTTCACTCTGTTGAAGTTCAAGTTTAGCTCCTAAACATGTTCACTAGACTCAAGCAAGATCTCGTGTACGTCTTTTATCCAAGTTTGCTGCTTTCCTCATATTGCTCGTACAACACCAAGGGACTGTAAGATATCATCTTTGAGCCAAGGCCAGAGAGATGAAGCTGGTCAAATAACACACTGTTATGCATCACTTATGCTACTGACAGTATTAAAGCAGCATTTACGTAGGATATAATACACTGTCAGTCTTCAGCAAACAAATAATGTTAAAAGGATTATTTTTTTAGACGAACTCTCTACAGATTACATTGGTTCACGTTTGTTTGTGTGACATCAGAGCACCGGTGAGCATCCTGCACCGTTTATGTATCCCATGCCCCGGTCAGATTTCTGGGGGATTTTCAGTAAGAGAGAATTGGCCCTTGTGCAGCGGAGGAAGGTCAGTCTACCACAAGGGGATCTTCAGATTAATGACCAGGGGCGGCGACTCTCCGCAGGCCTTCATGCATCATGTCCCATTCACCGCCAAACATGTCAGGGAGCGCTCCCATTGGGAATTTCAGGGGATATTTACGGAGCGTTTCCATCACTTTTGCCTCCTGCCTCTTGGCTCCAAGTGCTGATGCTCACTGGCGGAGGGAGACAGAACCAGGCCAGGGGTTTAGGGGTGTGGTGGGTGGAGGTCTTGGAGCCTAACTGAGCTACTTCACGTTCATACCTGGGCCACTTGCCCTAGCGACAGGGTGGCTCGCTGGTTGCCATGGCACCCACCCTACAGCCCAGCACTATCCTGCAGCTGCGCTGCTGGTCATTAGTCACAGAGACAGGCCGTCTGCACTATCACAACGCCCTTCCTCCACCAATCAGCTGCTCAGATTCCAAAACTGCAGATGCCTCTCAGCCATAACATAGATGCATGAGTCGCCATGGCAACATATCTGACTCCTATCTCACAGTGTACAAGAGCATCCTTGAGTAGAGAGGGCTAATTGTGTTTTCATTCATTCTTTAGTAAGTAAGCCTTTTTCTGTTAGTGGTAAATGCACTCTCCCCGCTAGTATGGTCACAGAATTATTGTGTCCGTTTTAATCTTTGTTCAGAGCTGCAGAATATTTTACCAAAAGGCAAGGTTTGTCCATTAATATTGTTTATGATGTATGAATGATTTCCATTTATAAGAATTAATTTCAACGTCACAGTCACTTCAGTCCAAAATGCGCTTGATTATCTGTGAACAAACATTAAAAGGGAGTCAAATTTACATAGAGGAAACCCCCCCCCCCCCCCCCCCCCCCCCCCCCCCCTTCCCCCACCGCTTTTCATTTCCACTTTCTGCTCAGGCTCTCTCTCTCTCACACACACACACACACACACACACACACACACACACACACACACACACACACACAGACAGGCACACAGACACTCAGATCAGCGGGCCTGTTTTCTCGTCAGGGTGATTATCCAGCTCATAACTCACTCAGAGCTTTCATTTGCACTATAATTCACACCAGTCCCAATGATGGCGGCACTATAATTCACACGCACACTGATTATCTCAGCTGTAAGTCACACACCTGCAGTCAGACGGACCATGACGCCAAGTAGTCAGAGGAGGGTGGACAAGACAAGACAGAGTGTCGTTAGATTTTAAGTGAGCTAAATATAGATTACAACCAAAATCTAGTTTGGTTGGGAAGAAATCTTAATGTTCGATTCAGTTTAGGACTGTCAGTTAATTCAAATATTTAATTGCGATTAATCTTACGGTTGTCCATGATTAATCGTGTTTAATCACACATTTTTATTCTGTTCAAAATGTAAAAGGGGGTATTTAATGCTCTTATCAACATGGGAGTGGACAAACATGTCTCTTTATAAACATGTATGTATTTATTACTGGAAATCAATTAAAAACACAAAACAATGACGAGTATTGTCCAGAAACCCTCACAGGTACTGCATTTAGCATAAAAATATGGTCAAATCATCAGGCAACAGCAGCTGTCAGTGTGCTGACTTGACTATGGCTTGCCCCAAATTGCATGTAATTATCATAAAATGGGCATGTCTGTAAAGGTAAGACTTGTGGGTACCCAGAGAACCTGTTTTCATTCATGTATCTAGAGGTCAGAGGTCAAGGGACCCTTTTGAAAATGGCCATGACGGTTTTTCCTCACCAAAATTTAGCGTAACTTCGTAACGTTATTTTGCGTTCTTCCCGACAAGCTGACGTGACATGGTTAAAACTGAGCTATAACCTCTTAAATTATTGGCATTAAAACAAATTTATGTTTGTGTGTTATTACTGTGTTAATTTTGACAGCCCTAATTTAGTTTAAACAATACTGAGGAAACATTCTCATGCTACATTAAATCAAACAATACCCATTTCATTCTCTGTAATGCAATGCTTGAAATCTCCATGGGAATATTAAACATAACCCTCTGTGGACTTAATTTAATGCCCCTGCTCTCCGGTGTCCTCAAAAGTATATGATTAGTTTTAAACCAGCATGCCTGCGCCATGTACAGTGTGCCAAAGAAATTGGATGAGCATAACTTAATATCCTTATGCTCATTTTCAAACAAGTTGAACAGGCCAGTGGAGCTCCGTCTGCTCCCTCGGGGCAATAGTGTAATAATTATCTATTAGGTCAGACTGACATGATTCCAATCATCTTTTAATGGTGATTCTCTGGTTTTCGCTCTTTTACAGATTAATGTGCAATTTCAAAGAGATGAGATGCCATGAATAGCAGCATGTTCACATCATATTGCTGTATGGCAGCTCATTATTATCACTCAGTGACAGCGAAGCACAAAACATGTCTTAAAGTGCTTTTATAGGTTTACTCTCATCTTCTGCGGCGACATCCGTCTCTCCTTTCCTCTCCAGGTCTTCAGTTCTCTACTGGACTATATATAAAAGAAATTGCTTTAACATAAAGTAAAGAAGCCCAACATATGGGTGTGCCATGACAGTGATAAAGCTCAAGTTAATGACATCTCCACTCCTTTTCTATCACTCTGACCAGACGCTATTTATAGCTGCTGTGTCTGTTACTGTACCGCTCTCACTCTTAAAAAATGCGTCACTCTGTCTTTTCCTCTTTCAGTCTCACTCTTCCCTCTCTCTCTCTGTAATAGAATCAATAAACGGGCTTTAAACTTTTTTCAGTTTGGATTTCGTCAAACTGACTCTGTCCTCCGAGAGGACGGGTAGCCGTGGATGGACTGCTGAACTCTGCTCTTGACTTTTTCTCAGTATTTCTCAGAGCTGCTCTCACAATCTGCCTTTCATCTTTTTCCCCCCGTCATCCATTCTCTTTTAAGTTTGATTTCTGTAAAGCTTTCTCAGGATTTAGCCCGTCCTCAAAGGTGTACCAGCTTTCGTAACGAGGGGTTCGCCTTTTTTTTTTTTTTTTTTTTTTTTTGTTATGCCCATTTGGAAAGTTGAAAGTAGTTGCTTGAGTCTACAGCTGTTTCAGCTGTTTGACATAGAAATATTCTCTTTGAAACAGTAATATGGTACATACACTCCGGCATAGTGCACTGCCTACAACATGACTCCACCTCTTTCTCATGATGGATGTGTAGTCATCGTTCTTACTGACGCATTGACACCTGAAATAAAGTATAATAATAAAAAAATCTATATTTAGAAGGTGTCAGTATATTAAAATACTTAATCGATGTCTACAATTATTGTCTATGGTTAATTGCAATGAATCCTAAATTAATCAACTTTTTCTGTTCCTGAAATGGAGATTTGTCAAGTATGTAATATTAAAAAAATATGCTACTTTTTGCAAATGTGTTTAGATATTTATTATTGAAAATCAACAACATATAACAATGACAAATATTTTCCAAAACCCTAACAGATATTGATTTTAGCATAAAAATATGCTAAAATCATCAAATCATAACATGACAAACTGAAGCCCAACAACAGCTGTCAGTGTGTCAGTGTGCTGACTTGACTATGACCCCAAACTGCTTGTGATTATCATAAAGTGGGCATGTCTGTAAAGGGAAGACTCATGGGTACCCACAGAACCCATTTACTTTCACATATCTTGAGGTCAGAGGTCAAGTGATTCCTTTGAATATATCCATCCTTGCTTGGACCATTATATAGCCGCCTTATTATCGCGTTAACTTTGAAAGCCCTAATTTTTAGAGCGTGCGCATTTGATCGTAACTCCATCCAGTCCATGTATGTTGGTGGTAAATGGTAAATTATGTCTTAGCATAATGTCGAATTGAGACATTTATAGTGTTCAAATGTTGCCTTCCTCTGTTTAGGATTCTGAACCACATTGGCGGACCATCTGGAGCTTTAATCGTCTTTGTTCAGCTCAAAATAGCTGACAAGTCTGAAGGGAGCTGTTTTAAGTTGACAACACCTTACTTGGTAATTATATTGTCTGGCTCATGCGGCGTGGTGAAACAGCATGTATTGTTTATTTTTATGTCAAGGCTTTTACTTTGGCAATTAATGAGCATCGTGAGGTGTGATTCGCACATATATCCAAAAGGTAACAAGATTTCTCGGGTGGGCACAGCGTGAAACTCCCATCGGGACGCTCTTCCATTAACAATCAACCACAGTAACAGTCAAATGCGATGCAGAGATAATCATTTGAACTTCTGAGTCGATTTGTTTTTAATGGGTGTAATTAAGCTTCCTGATGTTTTCTGATTTGATTGGCCACCTCCTTCTCTGTGTCTGTCTTTTCTCCTCTTGCCCCACTTTAAATATCTGTCTGATTCCTCCCATGGCTCTCGTTCTTTCCTTTCCTCTACCTTTTTTGTCTTTTTGCCCTCATTTCTCTTCTCCCTGCACTCTTGTCTGTCTTTTCTTTCCTCTCATTTGAGAATCGCTGAAATCAATGGGACAAAGTGGAACCTTTCTGTCAAGGCTGAGTGAAGGAGTTAAAGAAGGGCACTCACCCCTGAACTCACCTCCCAATGTAACTAATTGCCTATAATTACGCCGACAACTGCCACAGAATGCAAATCAGCTGAGATCCAAATCGGCACTGTAAATCAGTTTCATGTCGGCGTCTGGCTGAGCTGTGTAAGGCATTAAACACAATAGCATCAGCGTTAAAGATGATGGCACTGCTTGAGCTGTAATTGCCCGCATCATATCGACTATTTACTTGAATTTCAATTGTGTTAAGGAATCTGTTGAGGAAGTAGCTATTTAGAGGTCTTGTTTTCTTTTTTTGCTCTTGACCCACAGGAGGAATATTTGAGTCCATTGAGAGCGGCCCTTCCGGAGCAGAGGAACTAGCCTTTAAATTTGCCTTGAACACAATCAACAGGAACCGCACCTTGCTCCCCAACACCACGCTGACCTATGACATCCAGAGAATAAACATCTTCGACAGCTTTGAGGCCTCCAGGAAAGGTGAGTCAGGAGATATTTAGCAGAACCTCACCATGAGTGTTAGCTACTTTTCTATGGGATTGTTTTTCATTGTCCACATCTGTTTAGCTGCAGCAAAGTAGGTCAGAAATTTAGAAATAAATGGTTTGTCATATGGCTCCCTTGCATTTAAGAAATATATTCTTAACAGTAACAAAGTAATGAAAATGACTACACATATGAAAGAGTATAAACTCAGCTCGAGGATGAAAATTCATTTCTGCAAATCCATTTGAAATGATATTGACTGTTTATTGTAGCAGCTCACAGATTATGTGAACTGAACATTAACTACCAAAGACTGGAGACAGACAGAAAATCAATTTAGGCAATCATTGGCTGAGATCGCAATCTATTCACTATGCAGTGCTGTATTTACTGTCCGCTATTTTATTATTTGAATGTGAAATGTACAGTACGCACTATAATGGAAAAGTATTCTGACGCAACAAATACAGTTTTAATGGCCACAACAGTTTGATGTTAAATTGATGAAACCATTATGAAGTGCCTGTTCTGGTTAGCTATTGTTTGTTTGGGGTGGCATGTTGTATGTGGGGAGAAATTGAACAACTTAAACAGATTTAATTGAATTTGAATTCAAAAGCCAAGCAAGCATTTAAAGCTAGGGTTGGTAATGTTCTTCAGAATCATTTTTTCTTGTTTGTTGAAGTTGCCATTACATCGTGACAACAATCAGTAAATCAAATGCTTACTAATGGACTTATGGCGCATGAGATGTATTTCTCTCAGTCAACTAAACTGTATGACGTCATAAACAGAAATGGCCACTAAGAGTTTATTTGTCCATTTATACGTACACAGTTACACATACGGTTTATCTGTAGTTTGGACTTTATCCTATAATAATTTTTTTTCTGTCAATGTGTACTTTATATATTCTTATTTATTTTAGCTTTATTTATTTTTTATCATATTTTATGTATTTATTTATTTATTTATTTCATTTAATTTGACTTTGTTGTTTGTTCTTTATCCTTTTTGCATCGGCAATGGGTGAGGTTTGGGTGGTGGTTTGGGAGGGGGCTTTTGGGAAAAAAATATGGAGGGACATCCATTTTATATTTTTGTACATCTGATGTTACTCCCAATAAATTATACAGAATATTTTACAGAATAAAAATTAAAAAAATAAATAAAAATAAAATTTGATATCTGTGGCCGTCACAGGACTTTAATAAACCTGTCCGTTCATTTTATTCATCCTGAATGAAGCACACTCTTGGTAGTGTCTCAACATCACCAGCCCTAACATTAAGCTAACTTCTTCTACTTGTCACCCCACTAGCATGTGATCAACTTTCCCTCGGGGTGGCGGCCATTTTTGGCCCCTCACACAGCTCGTCGGCCAATGCGGTCCAATCCATCTGCAATGCATTGGGAGTGCCCCATGTCCAGACCAAGTGGAAGCACCAGGTGTCAGACAACCGGGACTCGTACTATGTCAGCCTGTACCCCGACTTCTCCTCCCTCAGCAGAGCCATCCTCGACCTGGTGCACTTCTTCAAGTGGAGGACGGTCACTGTGGTGTACGACGACAGCACAGGTACAGGTACAGTCGGTGTCTGCCTTCCATCTTTTAGTGGTGCTCCTGTAAAACCTGCAGCCTGCACACCTTAAAATGTCTAGAAAAACAAGAGGTACCAGGTGGACGACAAAAAGCAGCACTGCTGCTCAGAGTTCAGTGAGTGCTTTGTAACCTGTCAAGTTAATTCAGAAATCAATAGCTTACTGTTCTGCCTCAGTCCTGCAGGTGCTGCCCATGTCAGTCTTCCAGGAGAGTGAGCAGCAGCATCTAAAAAAAAAAAAAAAGAGAACCGCATTACCCAGAATGACCCAGTGTCTCTTCAGATTAATGCAATGCAGAATAGTAGTATGTAGAGCTGTGACAACAGACGTTAATAACATGCAGAGACACTTGGTCTCTGAGGGCGGCTATCAAATGTGTCTGCCAGCCATTCCGTCTATCGTGTGACTTAGTGGAGTGGCTCATAATATGCGTTTTAAAAGACCAGTCGTATTTTAGCTGGAGTGCGGCGATATTTTTATGAGGTAAAGTGTAATCGCTCCAGAGAAGATAACAATATTCAAATGCTTAGTTGCAATTTATGAGCTATTTGGCGTGATGTGGTTGACAGCTTAATGTAGGTAAATTAGACTGAGTTGAGAGGAGGTTTAAATTTTAGACAGGTTGCATAATGAATTCACTATCTACTCTGAGCAAATGAATATTGTCTCATAGTTGACATCCTAAATTGTGCCGCTAAATAGAAATTTAAACCATTTTCGGTTCCTTTTAACAAACAGTGTGATCGTTTTTCTTCCTCCATCATCTCCACGTTCACTGTTGCATAGCGCCCGTATGCTAACCTCTGACTATATCCCTATGACTCGGCCCACTTGCCACATTATTCTGACTCATCTCCTTGACCTCTCTTCACTTCCTGCCTCGGAGCTCAGTACTTTAACACCCTCATTCTCCGGCAAACTGCCCCAGCGAGATGCCGAAAGGTGACCCCTCGCCTCTCTCTCTCTGTCAGATGGGAGCGGCTCGGGCCTCCTCTGTGGAGCATTTCTGCTAAAACACACCTGACGCCCCCTGAAAAGTGTGACAGCTGCATAGGCGCGTTGCTTTCCCCCCGCCGCTTCCACCTGGTCCCAGGCTGTAATCACACAGCTTCATGCTCCAGGGCCCAGCGCTGCTGATTGGAGCCTATCTGACGGCTGGCAGGAAAAACTATCGGAGGGGATAAAATATTCACACACAGCCGTTAGAAGATCCAGGGGGAAAGTCTGAAGGCATTAGCCAGAGCTCACAAACATCTACGCTGACAGTGTTTCCCAAACGTTGAGCTCCCTTGACAGATTTTTTTTTTTTCCTGCCTAACACCTCCCAAAGTGTCGGCACGAACAAAAGCAGGGAAACGTGGACATGCCCCAGAGAAGGGATCTATTGGGATTACCTGAGGAAAGCTCTAGGTGGTTCAGTATTCCTCCCCACAATGGTACTTTTCACAACAAGACCTGCATGTTCCTATTTCACACCAATCTTTCTATAGGCCTCAGGGAGACCCAGCCCCACTCACAGTAAGACCATTAAACTGCTCACACAGCACTTCATTTCAAAATAAAAAATAGGCTGAGCTATCTTAAAGTGGTTCCACGGAAAAAAAAAAAAAATCATATCTCCCTCCAGTCCCCTCTCTCAAACTATCCTGGCTGCTCCATCCATTTTTATACCCATGACAAGTAATCATCTCTCCCATCAATCCAGCCTCTTTCATCCCTGCACTCTGAAGTTCTTTACTGAGGGAGAAACTCATTGTAATCTCATCGCAGTATCTCCCAGAGAGCTTTCTACCTGAGTGTGTGGCCCGAGAAATGAAAGGTGAAGATTGTAGCTCAATATGTGATGGTGGCGTCAGGCTCCCTGGGGGCAAGTACAAGCCGGGCAAACAGAGCCTCTCTCATCAGAGCACATCTGAAGTGTGTGTGAGGTGAGGCTGGGAGAGGCGGGATTGACCGCAGACCTTCCATCAGGATAAAATTGAACCTATTCCATGCTGCTGTATATGGTATTGTGGAAGATGAGAGCGAATCAACATTTGGGAGGCTTCTGTGGGATTGGAAGTCTCTGTAGGAGGGTGCACATCGAGGTTCTTTGCATTTTGTGCTTTCGGTATAAAAGAGTGCAATGTGCTGGGTTGGTGTTAAATTCTCTTGATAGGTCTGTTTGCTTGCCAAGCATGAGTAGGAGGATCAATAGACTGTGGATTAGGAAGGCATGCATATGAGCCCTTTTCTGCTGAGAAAACCTGAATCCAGTTTTTGTTGGCCTCCTCAGTATCGGAGATACTTCAAAATGGCAGCAGATCAAACAAGATGTAGCCGCGTCTTTAAAATTCCTTTTTACACGCTATATGTGTCCTCTTTGTCTGCAGGTCTCATTCGACTGCAGGAGCTGATCAAGGCGCCATCACGATACAACATTCGTTTGAAGATCCGACAGCTGCCCACAGAGACCAAGGATGCCAAGCCACTTCTGAAGGAGATGAAGAAGGCAAAGGAGTTCCACGTCATCTTTGATTGTGGACACGAGATGGCTGCTTGGATCCTAAAACAGGTATTAAACCCAGCTTAATGAGCCAGGATAGTTCATTAAGTTCACTGCAAAAAACAAACCCAAAGTACTTAATATTAAATAATAACTATTAAATAAATGGTCATTTGAATACATTTATGTTAAATATATAAATTAAAAAATTTGGAATTATTAAAAGTAAATTCATTATTATGAAAAGCTATTTAAAGGTCTTATTGCACATATTTTTGTAGACAACATTTAGTTTTTAAATAATACATCATAATACATAATAGATACTATAGAAAGGTGATAAATAAAAGTATATGTTTTTCCCGAAATAAAGTTATTATGATTGTGAATTAATCATTTAAAAAATTTTGGCAGGTTGAAAATAAATGTTTTGTTTATCTGACATTTGGTTCCCACTTATAACAAGGCTTGTGAGCCAACAGTAAAACAACGTTAGTATCTCGTATTTCTGTCGTGGGTTAGCAAGGAAAAAAAGGGTTAGGGTTAGGACATGGCTTGTTGTGAAGCGAACGCAATAGAACGGGGGAGGGAAAATGCAATATCTACTGGCTGAATATCATCAGTCATCAATAGCACCTTTAATTATTCTAATTCTAATAACCGAGTTCAATCAAAAGTTAGTTTTTTATTTTACAATGAAAGTTTTCATTTCGTAATGTCACTCTGATGTTGTCACCACTCTCTACTATATGTTTTACATATTTTCATTTATATATTTTACACATTTTATTAATATAATTATTTCATAATTACTTTTTTGTTATCTATTTAATATTGGGCTGTTATTTGATTAAAGTGTTCAATCATGATTAATCACATGATTGTCCATAGTTAATCACAATTAATCACACATTTTTTATCTGTTCAAAATTTTCCTTAAAGGATGATTTGTCAAGTATTTAATACTCTTATCAACATGGGAGTCTGCAAATATGCTGCTTTATGCAAATGTTTGTATACATTATATTTATTATTGGTAATCAGTTAACAACAACATGGCAACAACAGCTGTCAGTGTGCTGACTTGACTATGACTTGCCCCAAACTGCATGTGATTATCATAAAGTGGGCATGTCTGTAAAGAGGAGATTCGTGGGTACCCACAGAACCCATTTACATTCAGGTATCTAGAGGTCAGAGGTCAAGGGACCCCTTTTCCCCATCAAAATGAGTTTGGAGCATATTTAACCTCCTTCACAACAAGCTAGTGTGTCATGGTAGGTACCAATGACCCGCTACGACCTGAAAATCACAGGTTGAGTTAATGCCTTTAATTAATTATTTCTAATTTAATAGAATACATTTTTAATTTATTTAATTTGATAAAGAAATTGGTGCCGTTAAAATGAATTTGCAGTAACATGTTTTTATTGCGGTAACTTTGACAGCCCTATTTTAACATTTAACAGTTTGGCTTTAAGTTCAATATGTAAACAGAAAGAGCAGTTAATGGAACAGTGTGCTACGTTTATGAATGAGTGATTTTATTGCAGCACTTCCTGAATTAAATTAAAACGGAATTAACTGCAACCCCAAAATGTACATAATGTCCCTTTATAGGACATAGACTCAATACATAGACTCAGAGTTCATTCATTATGAGTGTTCGCTAAAACAATAAGCTAATACTGTACCTGTTCCCTTTATTACACTCTCTCTCTCTCTCTCTCTCTCTCTCTCTCTCTCTCTCTCTCTCTCTCTTTAAGCACTGATGCAAATGATTCAGATACCTACTTTCTGCTCTGTGCATCTTTAATCTCTTTATAGAATATTAGATCTCTACTAGTGACCCGTCATAATGGAAGCTCTCCATTGCACAATAAAGGATTTTTAATTAGAAAGTCTAATTCTGCTCACAGGCATGTTAAATTCATTTTACAGAAGCACGTTATTTATGAGAATGGTGGGGGTTCGTATTGAGCTGAAGTCTTCTCAGAAGCATATCGCACTGTTTGAATCCTCTATACTGCCGTGTGTCTACGGGAAGCAACAAGAGCAATTATTTATTGATGCTGAATACTTGGTAGGCACAACAAAACATCAACTGTATGACAACAGCTCACTTCAGTGCCTCTTCCAACACAGTCCTGAGTGAAGTCGGATTGTTCGTTTTTGTCCAATAACTGCAATGCTTTCTTGTATTTATTAGGGGCACAAGTGTAATAATAATTCAATTAGGGGTGTCACGCTACCAGAAATTTAGAAGTTGATACCAGTGCCAATGAAATACCAATTCGATACCACATTAAAAGCAATAATAAAACCATAAATCCTATGTACATCAACATATGTTCCTTTATTACTGTTTGCATCCTGTTTTTTGTTAGGAAGTTAAACGGGTCATAATTATCTATATCTACAGGTCTCTATTATTTATTTTATATTGCTGTAAAAACATCTCCTTCATTCCAGTTTCTTGCCAAAAACAACATCATACAAGATTACTTTTGAACACATCAGGATAACATTAGCATTTATCTTTGCTCAATGCTCCTTTTTACTGAATAGAGCCTGAAAGCCTCTTCTTGTAAGCAATGGCATCTCCCTTGTTGAAATAGTTAACGCTAGCTCCCGTCCTACCGATTTTCAACATTGATTTGTTGTTCATATGTAGAATTATCTGTGAAAACATAGGGTGCATCCCCTAGACGCATTGATAGTGAGTTTACAAAGTCCCAAACACATTTCCTGTGGTCCCCGGGACAACGGGATGCTTAGTCTCGAGCCCTGGTGGTACCTGAGGTATTATAGAAAAACAAGTGCCATCATGTTTTCTGAATTTTGGTGTCAACTTTGTACCGAAGTAGTTGAAAATGGTGTTGACATGCCTCTGCTCTCTTTTAATGTGAAACTTATTGCTTTCTCAGCAAAGACGTGTCAGTATCAGACTATACAGGTTAAATTAATGCTAAATGAAGAATTAAAATTAAATGAATAGAGTAATAGGCTCATTAAGCTGTTAAGCTTTGATTTTTAGTGGCTATCCAATGTTCTTTTCTCCCTATAGGCCCTGGCCATGGGTATGATGACAGAGTACTACCATTATATTTTTACTACCCTGGTGAGTACGTTGCTACTTGATTTTTTTTTTTTTTTATGCTGACAAAAAGCAATTATGTTATATTTTTTGCACGGCACTATCCACTTAGATATGTGTGTGGTTTGAACAGTTTTTGTTTGTTGCGGTGCTTGTTGCAAAAATACATCCGTCTGTTGGAAAGCAGTGTTTCTTCTCCGAGTATAAAATTAAATATGACTCAACTGGGAGCCAGTCAAAGAAAAACTCGCTATTATTTTCCTTTTTGTGTGAAGCATTATCAACCTGAACTACAACCTGAATTCATGCTGATAGAAATAGATGGCCTTGAAAAGCTGACTCATTGTCACGTAGTTGATTATAAATACGCTTTTCGTATTTGAAAGTATCAGTTGTGAAAGTTTAACTGCGGTTTATTTTCTGCATTCCACGCCAACCTTCTCGCCCCGTGCGGCTGTCCACAACCCTGAGTGCAGAAAACAAAAGCAGTTGGAGATATTTTATTCTGACTCTGACAGCGATTGAAGTTCCCCAAAAGTTCTTTGATCTCGCCACTACAAAGATTGCTTGCTACGCTGCCGATGAACAGCAGCACATCTTCGGCGAGCCCAGAGAACAGAAGACTGAGAGCTCAGATAATAGCCCTGAGCAGATGAGACTGTCACCCATTTGGTCCATTATAGCTAACAAACAAATGGCACGCTGTGTTGTTTGGAGCACAATTGGAAAGTCTGAGTGAAAGGTTGGAGAAAACCGACCTGAAAAAGGACATTTACCATTGCACAGGACATGTAACGACCCCTTGTGCATCCACATAAGAACCTAGCTAGATGAAAGGGGAGTGAGTGACAGCAGGTTTGTCATTGGGATAGAGAAGAGAATAGTGATTATAGGCCTCTGTCGGCGGCATGCTGCTTCTTGTCGGGGTGGAAACATGCCTACTTTAACAGTGTTTGGCCAGTCAGAGGCCACAGTGCCGGCCAAAGCTGCTGTATGCTGGTACCGAGCCATTCGTGCTGCTTTCGGAATAGGACAGCAAACATTGACCGTGGCACCCGCTTCCACACTCGGCGTCCATCACCTGCTGTTGTTCTGACAACTGTGTGGTTGCGTCCCAAAGACATCTGCCTGGTGAGATGCCAGACATGCTGTATGCGGGACGATTGGGTTGTCCTTTCACTTCCACATGATAGATGGCAGTCCACCAAAAGCCGGCCTGTAACCTTGAAAGCCTTGCCTTCATCAAGGCTGCTGCTGCCTCAGCATGAGATAAAGTGGCTCCTGAAATACCTTCAGCTGCACTCCTCTGCTCTCACTCAAATGACTGATCTTAATTATTCAGGACGGATGAGACATATACAGTAAGCAAAGATGAGAAATTAATTTTTCCGCTCAAACACATCTAGACTTTCATCTTTTATGCATCCAGGACCTTTTTGCCCTCGACATGGAGCCGTATCGCTACAGTGGAGTCAACATGACCGGGTTCCGCATCCTCAACACGGAAAACTCTCAGGTGTCGTCAATCATCGAGAAGTGGTCAATGGAGCGACTACAAGCCCCACCCAAACCGGACTCAGGCCTGCTGGATGGATTCATGACGGTAGGCTCAAATCTTTTTTTTTTTTTTTTTTAATGCTACTTACGTAATGCAAACATTATGCTGTGTATGCAAAAAAACATGTTTATAGCTGCACTTCGTTCTTGTATGTCCAAATGACTAAATCAATCTGAAGCCGTATGTAATGTAACGGCACATTTGGGGGTTTTATGCTGCTGGCACTTGTGTGTATATAGAATGATCTTTATAAAGCAAGGTGACTGTATATTTTTTTGAAAAATCATGTTGTGAAATATACAATATTTTTTGAGGAGATTAAACAAGCCTGAGTTGTCAATCACAAGTCCCATGGTGCAGGGCTCCTGGGGTGGGCACGGGAGCAGCATGAACGCCCTCTGCATGGTGCTTTCGGGGCTGGTGCTCCTGGGTCTAAATGCTCCGTAATGAGGCGGTGTGAATGGTAATAGCCGTTTATCTGCCCTCCCGCCTCTCACAACTCTCCTCTGGGAGCGTGGCCAAAATATGACAATCTGTCAGTGTTCATGCAGAGAGAGGGAACAAATTGGATGGAAATTATGGCCTTGGATTTTTAGGATGGCATCCAAAAAATCATGGGGATAAGGTGATTTGAAAGTGAAAAAGGGAATGGAGCTCGTCATGGACATTCAAGGTCTCTTTGAGGGTGTTGTTGTAAACAGTGAATTTACTCTGCCTCCCTCGCGACGCCTTTCCCTTGCAGACAAACACCTTTTTTTTTCTGCTCTGTCAGTCGTTCTGTCTTCTTGCCAGACTTGAGATCGGGTATCAGAAATCTATGTAATGAAAAATGTGTCTTTTCATCAAAGACTTAAGGACAGCGGTGCCTATTCATATATTTGTCACAGCCTTAATTGATGAAAAATGAAAACACACGCCCACGTATGTTTTTCCTTTACTTTACCGTAGATTACTACAATGTCTTGCCAGAAACATACAGCTGTAAATATAGAAAATCATATTTTATATCACAGTATGTGTATCCTTTTCTTCATGAGGCACTCAGTTGCGCAAACACAAGCAAAGCAGTTACTGTATGTATGCAAAAAGATTAATGCATCACACAAAGAGGTTAAATCACTTTTTTTTCTCTCTCTCTCTCTCTCCACCGGAAATTAATGGATATGAGTAGAGAATGTTGAATTGATTCATTAGCATAGCATGAATCATTTTGTCAGATGCTATACTACATATTGACATATCTCACTGGACTAGAACCGCCGTTAAATAATGAATAATGCGTCCAAAGGCTCCTCCGAGCCTGATAAAGTACTTCATTAGAGTGTTCTTTTTATAAATCCCAGCTCTGATGTGTTTTATTCTTTAGAGTGTTTCGCCCTAAGAGGATTCCTTATAATGCGTCAATGAAGAAACAGCTGTGTGAATATAAAAACATTGTCGGTATAATAAAAGGAATAATGGACAAATAGTTCTGCTGGTGATTCTGAAAAATAGCCCATATCTACGTTATAAACATAGAATAATATTTGGTTTCTCTGCAACTCAAATGTATTTTAATTAATTTATAGATCTGCCTGACATTTATACAACAGTGCTCAGGGCTGAGAAGCCACCTTGAAGGGTATCATTAAATTAAAGTGGGCTGCAGCAGCCAGTGTATGACCTTCCACCCTCGACCCTCCCTCCAGCCTTTTATTCCCCTCTCTCATACCTCGTTCTCATTCGCTGCAGCACAGAAGCCTTGCTGGGTTCCGGGCTTGTTTGTGCTCGGTGACCAGGCAACAGTTGTGTAGAGATGGTTACCAGGACAACGCCGTCCGTGTCACCTTGTGATTTCATGAAGGATTGATTGACTGAGATGGGAGGAGGAGGAGGAGGAGGAGGAGGGGTGGGGGTGGTGGGGCAAGAGGGGAGTTGATGAGGATGAGGAAGGAAAGATTGGGGTGGGGGCGTTACGAGAGGTGCATGCGATGTTTTACCACGCCACTAGGCTCGCATTAATGCATGATAGTGTATAATCACAGTGACACTCTGCGCCTTGGGTGAGGCCGAGTGTTTTCTCTGAGGGAGGGATGCATAATGAGAAGTCCCTCCTCGGCCCAGGCAAGCTCTCGGCCATGAACGCACTCGCCTCCTAACTCCATTTGTCAGAGTATCTCTGACGTGGAGGGATGCATAATAAGAGTGTGTATTGTGTGTGTGTGTATGGGGGGGGGGGGAATGCTAATTAGTCAGGTTCATTTGTGTGTGGACGTGCAAGTGTGTGTGATCTCGTTTGTTTGTGTCGACTCTTTAATCATATCCCTAGAGTAATTTGGAGCTCAAATTGATGGAACCCTTGATCTCCATGTGAATTAACAGCAGTTAGAGACCCACAACCTGTTTAATAGATAGATAGATAGATAGATAGATAGATAGATAGATAGATAGATATTCTGGTTATTATTTAGTCCCATCTGTGTATAATTATTGCCTACAGCTAATGAGATATTTGGTTTGAATGCTTTGTTGTTTTTTAAATCCCCATTCACTGAGCTAAGTATATACTTGGATTTAATTGAGTAAAAGGAAAAAAAAAAATGTTTCCCAGTTATACGCCTCGCTGAGGCTTTAGGGCCAGATATTTTTCTACATCTGCATCATTTCATTTATGTCTGTTTCACTGAGCTATAATTAACGCAACAGAGGGCGGGATGTTCTCCAGTGTCACCAATGCAATTCTGGTGTAATAGCTCAAAATAATGGCTCTCTTATTAATAGAAAGCGGTTGTTTGGGTAATATGATTGGGGCTGCTGCTTGAGTTCGCATGGGACACTGTAAAAAGCATGTTAGCGTAACACAGGCTAATTGGGAACACAACAGACATATGACGATGCTCAAGATAGTGACAAACTAGTAAAGAAATAGGGCTATTTTTTTTTCCTTTGCATCAGCAGCTATTGCTGAGATATCCTTGAGCAAGACGCTTAACTTGAAATCAGCACAAGAACATTCATTCTCGGCAAACTTATAGTAGATAATTGCTAATGACAACAGTTTATAAAACAATGCGGCATTTGTCCCCAACACAGAAAAGTAAATTGCTTTTTTATCATGAAAACACAGTTTGACTGCACTTTGAACAGATGATTAAAGAGGGAAGAGAGAGATTCACAGGGAGGCCCAAGTGAACATTTAGTACATTTTCCATACTTATATGGTTGTAATCCTTTAGATTTCCATGATATAATGCTTTTTATGGCCAGCAATAGTTTTCAGTTTTCAGCAATAGCCATTCAGTGTATTTGCATTATCTAACTGCCTCCCAATAGGCTATGCTCGTTAATGGCAGTCCGCCTTCCTTCCATGGGATACAAAGCGAATACCCGCGTGCAGGGGACTGACAGGAAATGATGCATGCTCGGTCCCATTTCAACAAATCTTCAACATCAGATCATTTCCTCATGTGTTAGTTCTGACACATTTCAGTAATCAAAACAAACCCTAACCCTGCAACGCGTGCCTGAGCATCCGAGTCCCCTCGCGGATTTTTCTGCATTGGTGAGTGACAATCATTTGTGAAACGTGACGCTGCCAGCCAACGTTTGCAATGTGCACATGAGCATGGCTTCCCAATCACTTTTGTGAAATGGGGCCCTGCATGTTATTCTTGAGACAAAAAAAAAAATCAGGAGTGTGCATGCATTTTACATAAAGGCAACATTTGATCATGAGTTCAGCTGACTTCTTCATTAGACTTAGATTAATGACAAAATGAATTCTCTCACAGTTGGTTTGGGTGCATTGTGTAAACACACACACACACACACACACACACACACACACACACACACACACACACACACACACACAGGCTGCCTGTCTTTTTTCATTCAAGGTGCATTTGCTTTCCTCAGTGGTCAATATAAATGTAATTATGAACTGAACTCTGGGACCTGTATTATTAAAATACACTTGCCGGTACCGCCACTAACCACCAAATCAATAAAGACTGAAATTATATCAACAGGTTTTAAAGTAGTGTTTTAACTTTTAGGATGGATGAGTTTTTTGATATTAGGATTCAAAATGGAGCTACGTGATTTTGTGAAAATATCTAATTACGATTATTTCAACTGCGATCGCGATATGATTTGCAATATTAGAGGGAATGATAATGTTTACATGATTATTGCAGCTCCTGCAATTTGAAAATTGCAGTGGGCCATATTGTGATTTCGATTTTTTTTTTTTTTTTTTAAAAATGTGAAAGTATGCTTGTTGAGAACTACAGTATGGATGCTTTTTTCATATCTCAATTTAGGGATACTGTGTAGAGAAGCAGAGAAACATGGAGGGAACGGGGTTGCAGAAAAATGCACCGAGGGACGGACAAACAGGAAGAGACAAAGGGATGGGGGGGAGGACAAGATACCTTGCTGCATTAACAAGCACTGCTGGGAGTAGAGTGGGAGCCACCCACACAGCGAGAACGGGATAGAGGAATCTGCTAGATTGCAGCTCCGCTCTGGTTTTACTATGCATGTTTACATACATACAAGTGTGTGTTTGTATTGTATGTGTATGTTGGTGTGAAGCACACACTGAACGATGTCTGGCGCTTGCTGTTGGGTAGCACATGGCTGCCTGGAGTCTGACAATGGGAAGAGCATAGCGATGCATGAACCGCTCTCCCATGTGAGCGTCATTCATGCAGCATTTCAAGCAAATATGGGTCCTCAGTGTGGATGTTGAGCCAAATTTGGATATGATATTGAATACAGGACACATTCTATCATTGTGCTGGATATGAATCACTGCACAAATAAACTTTCTGTTTCTGGGGGATTCATTTTATTTATTTAAAACTTGAGTTTTCACCCTGCAGCTTAAATAGTACCACAGCACATTGGAAGTGCTCACAGTAAATATCCACATAGTAGTGCAGCAGATTCAATTTCATTCTGCATCAAGCTGATGCATCAGCATGGCTGTTATCGTCCAATTTTGGCTTATCACAGATATTACTATCAGTATATCATATACTGTACATGTCAGCTAATTAGTAACAACAGATTGAAGTACATAACTGATGGAAAATGTGTAGAAACAGTTAAGCAATTACAAAAATTTGTCTTATTTCTTTCAACTGTAACCCACTCAGTACTAGTTTCTTAATATCTAAATTTAAGGGATCCCAATCAAAAATAGTTTATTTTTCATGTATTTAAAAAGAAATAGCCTCCTGGCCAATATATATATATATTTTTAAGTCATATATCTCCTACTCTTAGTTATAATTGCAACATGTTTGGATCAAGCTAACGGACTGTACTCTACTACAGGTTCACAGGTTGGTTGCGTCCATTACGGCAATGTGATCTCCCTCCCTCTGATCCAAGTTGGCAGAGCTGAGAACCTTTTAAAGACTGCAACTGTGGAGAGCAGACACTCGATGCCCTGTGCCGGGCACCACCAGCTGGGCTTGGCACAGACTCAACATTATTAGCACCAATGCTCCCTTGGTCCATAGACGCCTTTTGTGAGTGAAAACAGGCAGCAGGAGACGGAGAGGTGGAATTTAGAAAGATGGAGAGATTTATTATCATTTTTTCCCGTGATTACACTCTCTAACACATTTGACTTTAATGTCTCATTTGTTAATTGTCTTTACATTTTAATAAACTAGGCTGAAAGAGGAAAACAAGAGAACTCAATCATAGAGTGGCGCAGGCAAAAGTCCTAAAACCCAGAAATGAGTTAGCATTTTAGTACGTCTGGTTCCCTGAGCTCAAAGTCAATGGGTTTGTTTAATGGGGTTTTATTTAGGTGCTTGAATTAAGGTCTGTGGTTAACACAAGCTTAAGAGATTTTAACATTTTGTTCTATGACATAAAATACGTCAATAAATATCCCACGATATTCATGAATTTTGAAGCTTTTACGCGTCTTTTAAAAAAGGCGGTTACTAACAAATAGCTAAATGAGACCACTAAACTTCATCACGATGACTCGTCGTCCTTCACATCCTTGTTGTGTTTGTACACACACTCGTGACTGTGGTGTAGTTCGCTTATAGCCCTTAACGTTTTTAAGGGTTTTTACTTCTAGCGATTACATTCACAATTCAAGTCGTGTTCATTTGTGGAGATTATCTTGCTGAACAAAACGTGAAAGTATCATAAACATTTGTTTGCCGCACAGGTTATTTTATGTAATAATCCAAAACCCAATGGAAAAATCCCATTGGCTAACTGCTAACTCTCTGGTTGGCCTACAAAAATACCTCATCCCTGCAGCACTCTATAAAGATAAATTAGTCTTGCATTGCCAGACCTTACCCCACAGCGCTGTGTCAGCGCTACAGAAAGGAGTTATTCTAGTATAGAGGGACAAAACACTCTGGCTTGTGTGTATTTCTTTAAACCGCTCAAAATTGTCTTGGGAGACTCTAAACACAGGAAGCAGTGACAGTGCGGCCAATGTAGACCCACAGTCTACATCCGGTGAGTCAGACTACAAGCAGGTCAAAATGACAAAATACTGCCGTTGTTTAGCAATACGCTTTGAAATGTAAAGTTTTGTTACTCTGGAAATTTTGGAAAGTTTATGTAGATGATGAAGTGAGAGGAGTGGAAATCTGTGGAGTGGGCACCTCCAAGCCTCTTTAGCTAAACGTGACTGGAGGCTAATTAAATATGAGGAAAGGCCATCATGTTAAACAGCCATTTAGTCAGATGTAGGTTAGGCAGCGTGGTGCTAATTAGGGTGGACTATGAAGTGGACAGTGCTGCCAACAGCATGCTGTTGCCTGAAGGGTCTGGTGGGACACCACTGTTCAGAGTATTCACAACCTCTTTTGTCAGACTTTGTTAGGCACGCATCATATTTGATTTTCTCATGTGCAGTTACTTACAATAACAGTCTGTGATCACCCTCACTCAGTGTTTAGCTATGGCTCTAGGGATGGCAACGTAGGTCTGTCAGTCATAATAGAAAACCTAAGGAGTTCATTGGTACCAACCATGTCATGTCATTTCAAAGAGGTCCCTTGACCTTTGACCTCAAGATATGTGAATGAAAATGGGTTCTGTGGGTACCCACAAGTCTCCCCTTTACAGACATGCCCACTTTATGATAATCACATGCAGTTTGGATCAAGTCATAGTCAAGTCAGCACACTGACACACTGACAGCTGTTTTTGCCTGTTCGGCTCCAGTTTGCCATGTTATGATCTGAGCATATTTCTTATGCTAAATGCAGTACCTGTGAGGACTTCTGGACAGTATTTGTCATCATTTTGTGCTGTTAATTGATTTCCAATAATAAATACAGTATATTCATACATTTGCATGAAGCAGCATTATTTGCCCACTCCCTTATCGATAAAAGTATTAAACACTTGACAAATCTGATTTTAAGAGATAAAAAATGTGTGATTAATCACGGACAATCATGCAATTAATCATTATTAAATAGTTTAATTAATTGACAGCTCTAAATATAATTTATAATAATAAGATGTGGTTACATATTCATAGTCCCCAGAGGATGTATCCTACAGTACTGACTTGGCAAGTTAGCTTTTAGCTCAAAGCACTGCTGTTCATAAGTAGAGCCTCACAGAGCTGCTAGCGCTTCTATAGACCCTTAATCTTGTTATATACTAAATAAATACATTCTGCTTACTGCTTTTGCGTTCACCCAAAATTAGAGACTTTTTTTAGGGACAAATCTGGTTTGCAGGAAAGTGTTTCTGGCAGCAGCATCAGGGCTTTGTTTGGAACAAACAGAAGAGGGACTAGGTGGTTAGCACGAGCAGCCTGTGCATGTTTGAACTACTTCTCCCATTTAGCTTTGTATACACAATGTTTGTTTTCAATGTTTGATAAGGTCACTAACTCTCTCTCTCCTTCTGGCTTTTTCCCCAAGTTCAAATACACTTTTTATTGGCATAGCAGGGTAAAAAAAAAAACCCTCCAGTGATGAGGCAAGTTATTCTTGAAACAAAAAGATCACTTAAAGTACAGTGTAAGGTCAGAGTGGAGGTTTTGTCAATATCCAAGCGTCTGTCAGTATTTGATGCGATGAGGGTGCTTTAATAGCTCTCCATCAATAGAATAAATGCATCAGACAGAGTTCATCTCACTCACTCACCACTCCCACAGGAGCTTTTCTTTTCAACCAGAAAACTCTGCAGTGTAGTCCTTTATCCTCCTAAAGTGTGCTTAAATCTACAATAAAACCATGAATGTGCTTTCACATAAATCCAGCACCATCAATGGATTCATTGCCTAGGGTTCCTCGTCGGAAGGAGCCAGTCTTACTTCCTTGTGAAAAAAAAAAAAAAAAAAAACTCATAAAAAATGAAATGCAACAAGGCAGCTCTGTTGCCTCAGCATGTGGAAATGCAATGTGAGAAAGGGATTAAACCTCCAACGCACAAAAAAAAAAGAGGGAAAAATGACAGTGACTGCGCTGGCAAAGCCACACATATACCCACACTGTGAGCAACACTCACGCACAGCTCTGTGAAATACTGTAGAGAGAGCAGAAAGAAAGACAAAAGGGATGAAAGGGATGAAAGGGAGGAGGGACTGCGGAGAGACAGGGGCAGAACATCGGCGGCCAGAAAGAAAGAGACGCAGAGAGACAGAGTGGAAAAGTTACGGACAGAGAGAGAGATGGCACTATACTGAGCTGCAGTCACCCAAGGGCTTTTTCCCCACCAAAATGATCTGACACTGCCTGCTTTCCCTTCTCTGCTACAAGGCCTGAAACAGCCATAATATGCTCCATAAATCACATATGTCACATTTCAGTATTTTTCCAACTCCTGTCTTTTCATTTTAGTCCTAAAAGTGAAAGTTTGCACAATTCTCAATGCGCTGTTTCATCGCCCAGGGTCTTATGTTACACACCAGTGCCAGAAATACATGGTAACGTCTTACATAAGAATTTAATTACTACAGTAGTGAGAGCCAAAGCGTCAGCAACGTGAGAAGTCTGTGCCTCTTGAACATTAAAGGAGTAGTTCAACATTTTGGGATTTATGCATATTTGCTTTCTTACTAAGAGCTAAATGAGAAAATTGATACCACACTCTGGCTCCAGCTTTGTATTGAACGGAGAGTCAGAGCCGGCTCTTTGGTGCCCTAAGCAAGATTTTAACTGGGGCCCCTTGCATCGCAGCCAATTCCACCACTGGGCTGATGCCACTAAACTAGGGTCTATTTAATTGGCTATGTAGTTATGTTGTTGTGGGCTTTTTAATACTTTGAAATAATACTATTAAAATAGTATTAGTAAAAAATAACAAAAGTCTTTTTTCTCCCCTCGTTGGGGGCACCCCCATGGATAGATGCCACCCCTAGCATTTACCTATACCCCCTATGCCTAGGGCCGGCTCTGCAGTGAGTGGTATCAATCTGCTAATTCTCAACAAGAAAGCAAATACGTGTATTTCCCAAAATCCGTATTGTAATTTATGACAGTGTTATGGAACTTCATCCATTGTCAGATAATCTACTTTTGTCTATGTGGTTGGCTCACCAAGCTGATCTTTAAAGGCACAGCGTGTAGAATTTGGCAACATTTAGCGACGAAGTTGAAGATTGCAAACAAATGAAACTTCTCCCGTGTGCCAAGCGGTTAGGAAAACTACAGTTGCCAATGCCAAAACATGAAAACACAAATGTCCTGCTCCATATGTAAATATAAAGGCTCATTCTAAGCTAACAAAAACACGATTCTTATTTCCAGGTGATTATACAGTAGAGAAAAACATATTGTCCCTTTTCAGAGGCCGTACTCACTGCCAAATTTGAAATTCATTACCAAGTGTGCACAGACATTTCCCACCAGTGACCATCCTCCTCATGAGAATTTCATATTGGCAGATAAAAGAAATGCTGCATCTCACTCAGCGGGGGGGGGGGGGTGAGATTAGGGTTTCTTGATTGAAGTAGAAATTATAAATCATGGCGTAGCTTTTGCAGAAAACTGTTACTTGACAAGTAATTTAATCGCTAAAACATAATAAAGTTTAGAAATGCATATCTGACAGCAGAAATTGGCACTCAAATACTTGCGCCGACTGTGCGGTGAAGCAGCACGAATACATATAAACTATGGAATGAAATGAATAATTACCTCCTTCTTCTTCTATCAAATCATCAAACCCCATGGGTCTGTCTGTGATCTGAGGGCAGAGTGACTTCAGCTCCAAGAAAACAATGAGCTTCTCTCTCTCCCGCTGACACTGTGACTCTGATGCTGATGGCAATGCTGCCGGTGTGTGTGCATATCTTTATGTGTGAGTGTGTTTCTGGCAGCTGTGGCCCAGTGATGCATGGTGAATAGCAGGTCAGTGCTAATCTCATTAGGGCTAATCAGATGTATATGATATGTATAAACAGCAGAGTTCTACTGTACACAAGCAGCCGCAGTAGACGTCCATCACCAGACCGGTAGTAATGGTTGTGTGTGTGTGTTTAGATGCTGGGTAGAGGACGACTGATTGAGACGAGGTGAGAGGAGAAAGAGTGATGCCGTTTTTCAGGGTGCAACATTATCAGAGGAATTATGGAATTATGCACAGGTGGAGAGCTGGTGTGAATACTGATGTGGTGGAAAGGAATATATTTATGTACACACACACACACACACACACACACACAGCAGCTAGTTCAGTAGAGTTTGCAGTTCACCTGTTCTAAATGAGGAAACCACATGCAACTGCAACAAATGAGGCACGCCTCTGGGAAGCTCGAGGTTTGTCACCATGTCTGGTTGTGTTCCCGTTTTGCGCTGAGTGTGTGTGGTGTGTACACACATGCTGCTAATTGGTTCCTGCATATGTGTGTTAATATTTGTATGTTTCTCACATGTCGTGCGTTATGAGAGGGGGAGCATGTAGAGATGGACAAGAAAGACATCAAGAGCTGGAAAGGAATATGTAAGGCACAGAAAAAAAAGGAGTCATTAAAATGTTGGAAAAAAAGCATCTGGGCTGGTACTTTTATTGAAGCAGAAGGAGAGAGAGGTGATGAAGGCAAAGCAACAAAGGTTTTGGAGCCCTTTCCCCTCTGTCTGAGTGTCCCAGGGGTTCAAGATTGGATTCACTTAAAGCACTTAAAACACCCTGCTGGACCCATGCTTGGCTCTGAAATAAATATCAAGATCGCTCTTGGATTGTTTTTAAATTGAATGCAATCTGCCAGAGCTGTGAGCCATCATTTCACGTATCACCCCCCCCCCCCCCCCCCTTGATCTCTCCTTCTTCCACTTGATGCCAGCCTCTCTTTGTTTCCATCACAAAAGGGGGTTTTCAGGAATTGTTCTGCTCCAAAGGCAAATAGGAAAAAGATCTTTGCCACATAAATCATCCGAGCCAGACAATATTTTATATATCAACGGCAATCAAAAGTTAAAAGATGGGGGAAATATTTCCAGGAACGGCTGTTAAGTCGGAAAGAGAAGCTAATAGACCGACATAAATCCTTTAAACAAAGAGGCTGATGGAGGATTCGGTGGAGTGTTTTGGCCTCAGAGTGCAAACACAGCAGCACACACAACTGTGTTTACACTGTAAAACATCTAATAAACTTCTGCTCTCAAATAGACTAATATATCTTGTAGCCAAAATCGATCCTTATGTTACAATAAATAAATTGCTGTCTCTAATGTTGCCCAGAAAAAAAAACTTTTTGCACTACTGCTGTTAAAACTCTATAAAATTGTCATGGTAGCATATTTTAAGGCTTTTTCAAAGTCTCCATTTTGATGCTACTGCACATACCAGTATGCGGTATATGATTCATCATAAAGTAGTCTGCCATTTACAAAATGACTGAATTACCAGCCTTCAGTCTCACATCAAGGTCAAGTTAAAACACCCCAGCTGGATTTCATATCTGGGCATTAGTCAGTATGAAAAGTATAACTGAAATAAACTTCTAAGCAGAAGTTTCAAACTCTGTTTTTACTAGTGAATAAGTTGTCAGATTTCTTTTCCCAGGAGTGTTTTTCACAGAATATATTCATAGCTATATTAATGATTCATTGGAAAATACTGCACATGCTGTAGTTTGACCCTGATGAATAAATAGTTTATACATGGAAGAATAGGAATGTGATATTGATTTGATTTTTGGAGGAAAAGGTCAAGGTTATCGAAGGTCAACGGCAAAAAGTGAAGATGTGAGCATTAAAAAAAAAAAAAAGATCAGTAGAAGGCAGCAACAATTTTATTTGAATTGCATGAATTCAACCCTCTCAAAGTCAAACTAAAATCATTTCCAGAGTAAATTTGTTGAATAAATGAATTCAAAATGCATCATGTAGTTCAGAAATGGACCGAAACTGAATGTGATTATTCCAACTTTTCTCAAATCAGATTGAGACATTTTTGAAAATGCATCTGTAAAATAAATAAAATAAGTCTCATAGTTGGTAACACAATTATAAAATGATTGGACATGATGAACTTTCCCTTTCAGTAGAGAAAATAGGGTCTGGACTCTGACTGTGTGTTGAATTTCTCCCCGCTATTCAACAAAATAGTTTAGCACAATGACGCTATTTCCCTAATCAGCATTCACCATGAACACCACGACACTGGCTGCACTGGGAGAGCAGATATGGCAGTAGCTGTCCTCTTTCCTGGGGAAGCAGTGGGGATGAAAGAGTGCAGAGATGGGTCTCCCATCCTCTGATCTGCTGCTGCCTTTGACATCAGCAGTCACCAACTCCAAAAGCACAGGGGGACCAGCTAAAAACGGACTATCTGCCCAAAACCACTACCACACACCACTCCCTCCCTCCCCTCCTTGCTATCTTGGATTTTCCTGCTGCTGGAAGTAAGATTTATTTCTTTAATTGACCTGCCACTATAAATATAGGTTGCATACAGGTTCCACCCCTCCCAGACCTTTCCTGCACTCGACTTTTCTACCACATGGATGGCGTGGATGCTCCGATGCACCTATAGAGACAACATAGGGAACTAATATGAGCCGAACAGCAGCTCGCTGATCTCCTGCTGTGAGCCTAGCTGTGCCGAAAGCCTCGCTCATTCTCTCTGACAGCCAGTACATCCACAAAGACCCTATAGCTGCAGATACTTTTGTGGTCTCAAAGTCGTTTTTCATACTCCCTCGCAGGTTGGTCATCCAGGACTTGTCAAATAAGATCACCACAGTGTATTTCAGCCTGTGTGGGACCATGGAAAGAGGATCTCAGCTACGCTGTAATGTGTTGCCCTGGGTAAATGTAGAGTGTCTCACACTGTGAGGACAGACGGCATGAAAGGAATTCTTGTGTGCCAGGCAGAAAGTAAAGACGAACCTCAGCATCTCACAGCCTGTGTGAGGAATTGGAGCTCCCTTTGATGAATTGTTACTGTGGTTATATGGATGGCTATCATACATGCTTTTCAGTGCAGTTTTCCATGTGTCCCAGCTGTGCTTTGTGCTGTGTGCTTAGCATGTTACCAGTCAGAGTCGTCCCGTATGCACTGGTGCCCGCTTTGCGTTCCCTCTCGCTAGAGAACAGGCACACCCATCAGGAGCCATTAGTCTTCACAGTGACAGGCTGGCCTTCCGCTGAGAGACTCTCCCTGGCGGAGCTTTCTCATCGCCTCAGACAGTGGTCGGGTATTTTTACTAACAGGCTGAGACACTGTGCCATTTTGTGCGGGGCATTTACTGCTGGCATTACTCCTAATTTATGTTCTCTTGTCCTGACAAAAGAGTAAAGCAAGTCACCCGAGACTTCACACGGCCTCTTCCGCAGGTAGAGGTACAAATGGATGGATTAAAGGTCATGTGGGCAGATGTATTGGCAGGTGTTGTAAAAAAAAAAAATGTCTAATGGTATTACCTCTCTGTCCACAGACGGATGCAGCGCTGATGTACGACGCAGTGCACGTGGTGGCGGTGGCGGTGCAGCAGTCGCAGCAGATCACGGTCAGCTCTCTGCAGTGTAACCGCCACAAGCCGTGGCGCTTCGGGGGCCGTTTCATCAGCCTCATCAAAGAGGTACAAGGCCGTCTGTGCCGTCAACATGCACCCTGTCTTCACCTCTGACATGGAATCTGCTGAACACTGTAGCTTGGGTGTGATATATTGACCACCGTAATTGCAAACATGTCCTTTGTGAATTACAGGAGCGCTTACTGTGAAGTTCTGTAGTATTAGTATATCATCATGGTAAAATCCATATAAACATCCATAACACGTTTATTCCTTAATCTTAACACTCTCGGTAATCATCATGATAATGTAATCTAAGTAACCATCGCATTATCCACCGCAGCTACGTGTTTTTTTGTGATGTTTCACTCCCTGCCTCCCACTTTCTCTCCACCCGTGTTTATATCAAAGCCTCTGTGTGTCTCCTTAACTGTAGTCAGGGTCAGCCATTTGCTTTGTTCTGCAAAGCTCTTTCATTCTGTGGATGGTATCATTGCAGGTAATTTTCCGAATGAGCCATTGTACTAGCTGGCACTTCCTCCCCCTCCTGTGTCTGCTATCGCTCTCCATGCCCGTCTGTTCCTCCAATGGCTTTGAAGTGAAACTTCAAGCACAATGAACCACATGCATAATGAACTCTTACCTGTCAAACCTGCTTCTATTCCGGCTGCTTTATTGTTTCTTGTTATGTTGTTGAGATAGACAGTGCAGGGGAGAGCCAGACGAAAATCATAATTGGGACAGAAAAAAGTTTTACGGTTAGTGGTTGGATTGATGTTGTCGAGAAAGACGACACCTTAAGGTTAATGGGATGACTGTGCTGGGGATTGTAGTTTATTACGCTGCGAGCTTCTGTCTGCAGGCTCACTGGGACGGTTTGACAGGACGCGTTCTCTTCAACAAGACCAATGGACTGAGGACAGATTTTGACCTGGATGTCATCAGTCTGAAGGAGGACGGGCTGGAAAAGGTGTGTGACACATTGGTGTAGTTGATGATGTGTGACTTCTGAGTCTTAAGGAGAAAAAAAAATGAATTGTTGGTTTGGGTGCTTTAAAGCATTCGTTTTCCTGTCAGTAAACAAGGTGATATAAACTTGACACTGAATTGTTTCAACAGATTGGAACATGGGATCCTCCCAGTGGCCTGAACATGACAGAGTCTCACAAAAGCAAGACATCCAACATCACAGACTCTCTGGCTAACAAATCCCTGCGTGTATCCACCATACTGGTAGATAAAATGAAAACACAAGCCGAACACACACACAGTCACCGAGCACACACAGAAAATAAATAGCTAAACTTATTTTCCCTGTACAGGAGGAGCCATATGTGATGTTTAAGAAGTCAGACAAACCTCTGTACGGGAACGACCGTTTCGAGGGCTACTGTATCGACCTGCTAAGGGAGCTCTCAGGCATCCTGGGCTTCCACTACGAGGTGCGATTGGTGGAAGATGGGAAGTACGGTGCGCTGGATGAGAGCACGGGCCAATGGAATGGCATGGTGCGGGAGCTAATGGACCATGTGAGTCAAGTATCACCAGGGCTGAACATAAAGGAGCATGTTGAAAATGTAATAAAAGAGACAAAAATGCAGAAATTACCACAAATCTGTAAAAAGCATGTTCTGCATTTTCTTACAATAGCCAACAATACAACCATTGCTGAGGCATGAAGGCAATTGGTTGCTTCAATTAATTTTCGTTTTGCTATTAGTTTGTTAGTTTTAGTGTTTTCTTTTTTAACCCTTTTTAATATTCTTTTGTAACATTTGATGTAAAACTTGTAACATATCATTGTCAAATAAGCTGCTCTATATACTGAATATATGCTAAACTGACATGTATACATGCATAAACTGTACATATCCACCTACATCATGTATATAAAGCAACCTGTTACCTTCAATATTTGTCATATTTGCATTCGATGCATATTTCAGATGCATATTTCAGTGAGAGCAAAAATTACCAGAGTCAAATTCCTAGTATTTGTACTGGCCAATAAAACTGATTCTTATTCAGAGCAGCAGAAAAAGAAAAGAGCACCATGTACAAAATTTCAAAGACCAAGGAAAAATAAACAGTAAAACTGGTGCTGTATGATGAAATACTTATTTTTTGTGATTATGTAGAAATAACACCAATTATGGCTAATCTTATGTTTGAGGGGACATTTTTATTCTCAAAACTGTTGCCGTAGTGACTCACCTTTGACACCCCATGAGATGGATCAGACATATAACCTATAATTTCCAGAAAAACTCAGCCTCCTACCCGCTAATCCATCCGAACTAATGACCCCAGCTATTTTCTCTCCTCTGTCATCGGGACTCTTCCTCCCGTACATACTGACCAGACCAGTCGACAGAAATCAGATGTTAATTTGATTGGTAGTTTCTTTTATTGGTTGACTCAAACACCCCACCACCCTGACCCCCAGCCCACTCCACAACTCTTATCTCATTGCAGAAAGCAGACCTGGCGGTGGCTCCTCTGGCCATCACCTACGTAAGGGAGAAGGTCATCGACTTCTCGAAGCCCTTCATGACACTGGGGATAAGTATCCTGTACCGCAAGGCCAACGGCACCAACCCAGGAGTCTTCTCCTTCCTCAACCCCCTCTCGCCCGATATCTGGATGTATATTCTGCTGGCTTGCTTGGGTGTCAGTTGTGTGCTGTTTGTCATAGCCAGGTAACATGCCAACTTCCCTTCCTTTTCCCTTCCTTTTTCCTTCCCTCCCTCCATCCTTCCTCCTACCTGTTTTCCCGCTTCCACTAACACACAACAGTTGCTCCCTCTGGGCCTGAAGAGGGGAATTTATTCACTGAAAATCATCAAGCTGTGACTGGTAGCAAAAGCACTCCTGCAAGAGGCAGTCCATGCCTCATTATTCTGAGATGACTTCAGTGATGTAGATATGGTCTACAACAAAAGAATATTAAATCTAAATATGTATAAAGGACCATGCTAGTGTTTTCCATGTTTGCTTATACTGCTGTTTATCATTTTCCAAAGCAAACTGTAGCTTTTAAATCCTTTAATGTTGTCAGAGTGGGGCTATCATTGCCTTAAAGCTGCAGTTGGTAACTTTGAGCAAATGTGATAAGCAATTATTATAAAACTGTCACTATATCCTGGCAGCAGTGCATGAGATAGGTAATCTGTGAATGTTCCTCTGCCTCCTCTTCATGCTCCTAATGGCCGTTGCAAGATTCCACAGCGCTGAAGGAAAACAACCAATCTGAGCTGAGCAGTCTCTTACACAGCTGTTAATCACTGCTCGTGAAACTCACAAACTCTGATCAGCAGCGCTGATCAAATACGAATCAAGATTCTGTTACTGTAACACCTATTTCTCACCTCAAATGTTTACAGTGTACTGTTTAGCTGTAAAATGGGAAATTTCAAAATAAAGACAGCCATTTTGAAAACAGTCCAGCTAAAACCAAGCACTGCCCACCAGCTGGGCCACAGTTGCCAACCGCAGCTTCAAAATACAACCAGAAGTATAAACAATTTTACAAAAAAGGTGTGGCGGTTGCCAAAACCACAACCTCCCACAAGCACCTGAACTCACCACCAGAATACATAACATTTTTTTAGCTTCATTATTAACAGTAAAAAGGTATTGAAAAGGATTAAATAGTTGCTCAGATTTCATGACCTGCTGTCCCTTACAGTAAATGAGCTAAAACAAGAAAAAAACACTGGTGTGGTCATTAAAATCAGCTGACTCCTCGCACTACTTCGGGCGTATTTGAGCAAACATCAGCAACTGTAAAACCAGCTACCCGTTATATATTTCTTAATCTGCCGTAAGAAATGTACAAGTACAGTTCTTACAGATATCTTGATGAACCCACCCTCCCTAAAACCCCTGATGCATGACCGATATCGAAGGATGTGTGTTAACCCCGGGGCTCCTCTTCCTCTGCTTTCATCCTGAGAGGTTTGGGTTTAATGCACATTTCATCAAATGTTACCGGCACAATGATCACATGAGAGGAAAGCAGCAACTGTCACCTAAGTTAGTTCAGAATATGCAAATAATACCCATAGCCCCTTGTTTCCACGGTTGGTCAGGGTAAGTGATTAGCATGCAATTATTTTAATATTATTCTGGTTGTAATGAAATATGCCTCGGCACATTCATTTTAATGTTCCTGTCCTGCGTACATGCATTGTGCCTTTTTTTGCACACCATACAATAAATAGTGCTTGTTCTCGCACTGTGTGGCCAAAAATATTCAGCAAACTTGAAATCTGAGGTACAGTGTTCTCTTCTTCAGTTCGCTGAGCCAGTTCTCTCATAATTGTAGTATTGATCGCACAGCCACCGATTGATTGGTCAATCCCCCAAATGCAGAGTATATTATTTTCTTTAATCCCCTGCAAATAGAGTGAGTTTATGAAGTCCGGGTTTTGCACAATAAAACACTAAACACCTCAGTCTCACCAGGGACTCACGTCTTTGAACTCCTTCCCACACACACATAAATGCTATTTTCTTCTGACTAAATAAGCTATCTCATTTCAAGCTCCAGAGAAATACATTTCACTCAGTAGTTCCTTCCAGCTCTGTTTGTGGTTGAATTGATTCCTCTCTTTATTAAGAAAAGAAATTCTCTCAGATCGCAAGTCCTTTTCCCCTGTAAAAAATGTCCACCTGTCAAGAAGAATGCATGATTTAAACTGTATTATAAAGTGTTTTCGTGTAATTACAGGATGTCACAGTTTTCCTGTCCTGGACGTCTGTGATTTTAACGCCCTAACACAGCCTCTTCACTTGGCCCTGAGAGAAGAAAGGCAACAGATCTATAATGCCAGTCAGAGTAATTGAATCCAACGGACAGTTAATGGAGGGAGCGTGTTGTGTTATTGTGGCCAGGGACGGACGAAGGAGAAGAGGAACAGAAGGGGGGGGGGGATCTTTTTAGCATTCAGTGTGCGATTCGACATGTCCCTCGTGCTCGGTGTGAGGAGGTGACCTTACGTCCGCATGTTTCACGTCCCCTTCTTCCTGGTGATCGGTGTGCAGAACACGGCCCACAGGAATACGGGCCGGCTGCAGGCAAAGGTCATACAGAGGAGCCGTCGGGCCCGGTGCATACAGAATACACATGTAGACACCGAGAGGGACAATCCAATCAAGCGCGTGGTATATAGATTTACACAGATTTACACTACCTAATCTATGGCTGATATCCGAATGTCACTCACCATTGGCCTCAGGCTGCAGCTCGGCATTATATGTAACAACACAAATAAGCCATCACAGAAAATATCTGACTTTCAGATGGCTTTGATTGAGCAAATGCAAATACGCAGTCGCTACCACAGATAAATGCACACCCACCCACGCAGCTATAAAGGCACATGCGCAAACATTCTCATGCGCCAGAGGCTTGATACACACAGACATAAAACCATACACATGCGAGCGCACACACCACATTCTGCACGGCTCCACAAGGCCATTGTGCCGTTTCAGTTGCTTGTGATTCCAAGGAGAGCGAGCTCATTGACATTCTAGCAAATCCGACATCCTGATGGAGTTGACAGGAAGAATTATAGTGTGTCATCACAACCGTGTCAACGTAGATGATTCTCAAGGGGATGCCATAGAAAATAGCTGTAAAGGAAGAGCAATATGACAAAAGCGTTGCGACGATCACGATGCTTGTGAAATAAGGCTGTTAATTAGGCTGCTGCTGCAATGAGAAGAGATCAAATGACATATCTGTATGTCGATCTGCAGCGATCAGCTGTCTCTGTGGCAAATAGCCCTGCCATAAAACTGACGTCAAATAACACTGGGTTTGGTAATGTGAAATGCTGCTCGGTGTCTTGTAAACACGATATGTATTTATATATTGTCCCTGTGCGTCTCTAAAAGCTGCAGCTAACAAATGGCATCACATTTCTACGCAGTCTGAACCTTTAAGGCTCAGCCCATGGGCTTATTAGCATGCGGCATGTTGGGGGAGAAGCTGCTAAGCAGCCTTACCCGATGGGCCCCTCAACTCTGCATAAGCAATGTTCCCGCTATCACCCACTTCAGCACAAACTCAATCAGTTCCTGATGCTTAACACTAACCCAATCACCCTGCGCTAATGCCGTGCCACTTTTGCTTAGGATAATAAATGAGAAATGTCCACAACTGACCTGAAGACAGTGACAATCAGCCGAGGCAGCCGGCGAGGGCGCTGGGGGTAAAAGGGGGAAGATCATAGGGGAGGAAAGGTAATTGGGGAGGGAAGTGAGGTGTAGGTTGCTGTGGTGGGAATGGTGCAGGATGGGGGAAAGACAAGTGTGAGAAAAGAGGAAAAGCAGCGAGGGAATGGGAAACCAGAAGAAAGACAAGCCCCATATTGGAGGCGTGAGGAGGATCTGTAGAGTAACACAGCTGCTGGGGGAAACACATAAAGGCTCCTGAGTCAGTGAATCCAAATGAGCTCCAAAGATCATCACGCACTGGGACATTATCACCAGTGACAGTGTTATTCCAGCCTATTGATCTGTTCTCACAATAAACTGATGGCATTTGAATATGCCAATACGTTGATCTCGGCAAAAGCCAGAATGATTTGCTTTGGTCTCTGCAGAAGCTCTGACCCCCGAGGCCACAATACAGGATTCCCACACATTTACATTCCCTTTGTTCCCACTTTTAAAATGTATGTTTGATGTACCATTTACTCTGCAGCAGGCAGCACGCTGCTCTCTGCTTTACGCTGACATCTCTGTCTCTGTGCTCTCTCCTTTTTATAGGTTTAGCCCTTACGAGTGGTACAACCCGCATCCATGCAACCCCGACTCGGATGTGGTGGAAAACAATTTTACGCTGCTCAATAGTTTCTGGTTTGGAGTTGGGGCTCTCATGCAGCAAGGTAGTTGCCTCAGCCTGTGGCTGCTGTTGCTCTGCAGAGCTGGAGCTCTCTATATCCCACTGTCTCTGAGGGTTGGGTTGTTTTGTCCAAGCTGCCGGCAACAGAGAGAGACCTATGGGGGTCCACTGCTTGGGAGACAGAAAAGTGCATTTTTAATTTAATCAATTTTGCTCATAGGAACAGGAACTGAATATATGTATATGAGAGGGATAGATTTGAATACCAATCAAGTTACCCTTGTTTTAAATTTTTTACAATTTGAGGAAATGTAAATCAACAGCACGTCAAATAGCATGACTACAAAGATTTATTCAAATAATATACAGTCTATTAATATGCTCTTTATCATAGTAATGATAGTAATATAATACCCAGTGCCCTCTCCTCTTGCCCTTGGCTTGTCAGCACACAGAGATCAGTGGGATGTGGAGTCAGGATGTGAGGTTACCTTGGGTACATGACTCTCTGGCCCAAACAGCCTGTCACTTCTCCTGCAATCGATTTGACTGTGTTTGATTTGACGGAATTGATTTATGCAAACACCATAGTCTCTTTAAATTGTGTTTTTTTTTTCTGTGTTGCCTGCATTACTTAAAGTACTCACTTGTGACTGAGACAAGATAATTTGCTTGAAATCCAACAATCATCTTCTTTAGAGATCTCTCTCAAGTGATTTCATCTTGAAGCAAGTGGTGCATCTGCCCGAGCTGAAAACTTGAAGAGAGTTCTTGAAATAAGTTTGACTTATTATTGTCTCAATCTTACCTCGTTTTTTTTTTTTTTTTACAAAACGATCAATGCTTCCTGCCACCTCCCTCACACCATGCAGGCTCAGAGCTCATGCCCAAGGCCCTGTCGACTCGAATAGTGGGAGGCATCTGGTGGTTCTTCACCCTCATCATCATCTCCTCTTATACGGCCAACTTGGCTGCCTTCCTCACTGTGGAAAGGATGGAGTCGCCTATAGACTCTGCTGATGATCTGGCCAAGCAAACGAAAATCCTTTACGGGGTGGTGGAAGATGGCGCCACCATGACCTTCTTCAAGGTAGGTGGATCCGCCTGGGTGCTTAAAAGGGGGTTTTGTAAGGATGCTTTCTTCTTCACTTATTGAAGTTATAATCCTTAAAATTTCAGTCAGCTACGGCAACAGCAGGTGTTGTTTAATAGTTCAGCAAACACTCTTAACAGTTTTGTCGTAAATATGATGCAAGAGCAACTATTTTTTTATTTTTCATTACCTGTAATATTTAAACATGATCCCGTTTTGTAGATGCATTTTGATGCAATTTCGTTTAGCGCTGACCTAGGTGACAAATACGTTGCATTTCCTGTGAATGCTTCACAGTGAAAGCCGCCACAACACTTTTAATGTGAACCAGTAGCAGCAGGAAATGTTCACTTGACGCTAGCAGTAATACAGCTCTGATACGATGTTATGAGAATGAACAGCAGACAGAGAGGCTGATATCAATGAGATCAAATTAAAACAAATGCTGGATTATTCAATTCAATTCACTACAACTGTATTAATCCACAAAAGCAATTTGATTTTGGAGTAGTAAAAAAATAAAAACATGCATACATATGCACAGACAAACTATAACTAATAAAAGAGCTGTTTGGGGTTGTGCTGAGCTGATAGTGCAGTTGCATTTAATAAGCAATGAAAAGTCAGAAGTAAAAGAAATAATGATAAAAATTTAAGGAAATAGTCCACATGGCAGATAGGGATTTCATTATTTCATGTGCCAAGCTCCAGATAGAGCCCAGAACCGTCCTTCAGTTCTTCATTCACCAGGCCAATTCGCTGGTTGGTAGAGCACCTTCCCGAATTCCCTCCGGGGATTAATAAAGGTTAATCTTATCTTATCTTATCTTACCTGGGGAGGTGTAGGTGGCCCCCTTGAGAGGGGGCATCTGGAACTGGTGGTGGAAGACATGGGTACTATCCCCCGAGATGTCATGGGCCTTTGTCTGGACAGGCTGTTCATAGAATGAGGCTTTAGAGGGGGGCTCCAGTGATTGTGAAAACAGGTACTCACTATGGTTTGGAGACAGTTTCTGTTTTTGACAGTGATGGATGGGAACCAGGAAATGAAGGAGAAACATAGAATACTCTTGATGAAAAAACAACAGAAGATTTGCAGGATGGGTTTTTGTACACTAAATGAATTCAGTTTCCTGAGGACGTGTTGCCGTTGGTGTGCTTTCCTGATTTTGGCTGCTGCGTTTAGCTCACACTGAAAGGTGTTATGAAAGACATTCACCTCCTTGCCGTGTATAACCACTAAGTCTGTCCTAGGGTGCTTCCTCCTGAAATCAATGACCATCTCCTTAGACTTGGTGATGTTCTCCAACAGCAGATAGTCACACCACTCTATGTAATCAGAGTATGAGGCCGTGTTCCTGTTCAGACCCTGAGAGGAGTGAGGAGAGGGCCATGTTGTCAGCAAATCTGATGACGTGACGGTTGAGGTGGATGCTCTTACAGTCATTAGTGGTGAAAATAAATGTGCATTTACATGTATTGCATCCGGTGAATCCCTCGTGTGAATAGGCAGTTTGAATTCATTGTAGGAATGGCAGAATCTGCCATTAAAGGGGAACATCACCCAAATTAACAAGTCCAATGTCTTATTTCCGAGACCTAAGAAAGTTTGATTTATATTTGTTCATATGAGTTGCTCTCTCAGAGCCAGAAACCAGAGAAGCAAGTCTCAAACTGATGTTATAGGGTATAAGGTCCGGAGTTGAATGGGAGACCGATTTTGTGGACCTGCAGAATATTTGTTTTCTTTTTTTTTTTTATACCCAAATGATTTTTATTCTCCTGTGGTGCTCTCAGTTGTGAAACAGAAAATGTTCCCATGTACTCCGATCATTCCCGTGCGCTCTCAGTGTCATCTAGGACATCTCACTCCATTCATGGTCTATAGAGCAGCTCTACAATTTGTACCCTATGGCATCACAAGTTGAGAGTTTTTGCACTGTAATTTTTGGATTTTGGACAGAGTTGTTTGTGTTTACTAAAGTTTTGTGGACTGTCTTAGACCATGGGAGTAACATGTATGAACTTTAAAAATGGGCAATGAAAGCTATTATAATAATAGTTTCAAAAATGGAGCTGATTTCATGAAGATTTTAAGGTTTTTAACTTACTATTTTGTGTCATAGAAATATGGAGGTTTTTCACTTTTGTTTCTCAGGAAAGTTTAGTAATTGCATTTTGCAATAGCATGTCGACCACTGTATTTATTCCCTAATACCGCCACCAGTCTCACTTCACTTCTATTATTTGGTATCTTGTAGAAAACAAAAATCTCCACCTACGACAAGATGTGGGAGTTTATGAACAGCAGGAGGCAATCTGTGATGGTCAAGAACGTGGACGAGGGCATCCAGCGTGCCCTGACCTCAGACTATGCCTTCCTTATGGAGTCCACCACCATCGAGTTCGTCACCCAGCGCAACTGCAACCTCACGCAGATTGGAGGCCTCATAGACTCCAAAGCCTACGGAGTGGGAACACCTATGGGTAAATAACCTCTATATGCCTCTATGTGTGCTGTTTTTAAATGCTTTAAGCCAGCGAGAGATGCTGCAGATACTATGTGACAGATAAAAGTATATCCGTAGTGTGGATGATTGATAAGCTCTGAGAGCGAAAAGGTTGACCTTTATTGATGGGGTCATGGGTATAATGGTTCAACAGTGTGAGGTGTAAAAGGTTTATCTTAATGAAAGGCGAATGGCTGAAGAGGTTGAATTTATGGATAAGGTTAAAATGTGCCTGGGGCTGAAGAAACAGGCGCCATTTTGAGCTCTGCCTTAGCGAGGATGGCTTTTTTTCTAAAGCCATAATGATTTTCTCAAAGGATTATTTACAGAGTGGAGAATCAAACCTGGGTTAAACAATCCCAATACTTTTAATGGTGTAGTCCACTATGAAGCCACGTAAGGCAGTGAGTGCAAGACACAGAAAGTCAATTTAGAGCAATTCTCTGTGATTTACTTGACACGGTCTGAATTGTGTGCATTAAAGCCACAACAACAAAACACTTCTGAGAGCATAAAAAGAGCATTAAGAAATTTCACACCTGCTTATTTGACCCAGCTACTGTCAAAAAAATCGCATTCTGACATTTTAAGGCACCATTATCCTATGATGAGGCAAAGAGGAAGAAAAAACGTTTTTCACTTCCTGCATTATGATAACAGTTTTGCTGCATATAAAACAGTCTTTGTCTGGGTTAATAAATGCTCAGCTTACAACCCTGACACTCATGGGGACCCTCGCATAAAGCTGGTGATGGTTCCAATCCCCATGTCACAGAGGTTAGAGTTGTCACGACGAGGCCACGGAGAGCCGTAATGGCCGCATATATCATCAGTGATATGAAGGCCATCAAAATATGGAGGATTAACTCTGGCCATCCACATCTGGAACCAGCTACTGCTGATGAGTATAGGGCAGTTATGGATCTGCAGGGATGCAGTGATTGCCGTGGCTGTAACAAAGCTGAGGTGATGCTGTGAAATATAGTCCCACTGTGGCCCCATAAGTGCAGAAGTACTTACACTGATGCCCTTGAGATGGACACACAGACCTAGTATGTGGATCAGCTCTATTTCTAGTTATGTGATATTGTACATTAAATATATGACCACAAAATATACCCTAAATCGCTTTAATTCAGCGATAAGTGGTTTAGTATTTGAATGCATAAAAAAATAATGATTGAAGATTTCCACTTTCAAAGTCATTACTGCCCTCTAACTCATTTCAGTCTCCAACGCTGATGTTCATTGCTCAATATTTCAGAAATAAAGTTGATCGCAGCCGCTGAAATGTTTCTTCTGTAATAGAAGAGGCCTTCAGATAGGTTATTGCTTCATTAATTCAAAGTGAGTTTTGTTTTCTTGCCAGCAGTCTTCTTGGAAGAATAGGAATATTTTTATTTCAGATGCTCTCGTTGTTTCCGTATCCCAAACACCTTCAGCCTTCATGTCAGCCATTAGTCTGTAACTTTAGCCATGCTCAGTGCTGTTTAGCAGTGCATTCCCTGTAGAGCTGTTACAGCAATAAACCAGAGCAAGCTCCATAATAAGTCTTAACCTTTTAGTGCTTGACGGTTTTCGCGCGTCCTGTTCCCAAAACACATATGCGTCATCTATGGCTATCGATTTAAACTGTGATCGCATTAATACTTGAGGCCAGACAGTGCGGGAGTGATGGATGTCCTCCGGTGTTGAACATCTGTCAGGTAGTTGTGTATGCACAGTGTGTCAAGCACAGCGCTTTTCCATTTGCCTGGGCCCCGCTCTCCATATCCTCCTCTCTAAGGACCCATCCTATTAGCATTTATCCAAGGCCTGCTTTGTTAGGCCATCATTAATCATTTGAAATATGAGCGGAGCGTGAATCAGGGGACTCAGATACTTGATAGATTTCTCATCTTCAAATGAAGCGAGCATATGCTTTTTCTCATGCACATGCACATGCACATACACGATTGCGTACTCAGAGCCCTACATATCTGCCGTGCAAGCACAGAATGGATGAATGTGACGTGTATACACTTTAGTATCTGAAAGTGTGCACACCACAGAGAGCACATGTAGTCATACGCACACCGCAGGTACACTCAAAAATAGACTATTAAGGATCAAAGAGGAAAACGGTGATACACTGTTCAACAATCAGCGGCACTTTGTGCAATTTTCAGTTTTAATGTCCCCTTTTTGTCAGTCTAAATACACGGAGAGGTGGAGATGAAAGGATGATGGATGGCAATAGGTAAATGATAGATGAGACAGAGAGGGAAGCATCTAAAGGGGCTGACAGGCAAAACTGTATGAGAGCAGCAGACAAAGTGATGCTACCTGCTACCTGGGGCCATATTGAGTTTGTTTCCACAGGAGTTTTAGCACAAAATGTTCCCGTGTAGCATAAAATGATTTCTATTATGTCAGCATTATAAAAATTTTACATTTTACTACTGTTCCTTCTCTTTTAAGTCACTCTGAATAAGCACATGAAATGGAAATGCACAACCAGGCTTCATTATGTATGAGTTCTGTAATCATATAAATACACTAACAAGCTTTTAAACCAGTCCATAAATGAAACATGAACACTCGCAGTAAGTATTAATCTTTCCTGGCCTGGTTCGGGCAGAGAGAGAGTGTATGTGCTGCGCCTTGATCGTCCGTGTGTTGTGTCACACGCTGTGGATGGGGAGAGGAACACGACCCCACTCGGGTCCTCTGCAGCGATTACTCCTCCTTTGATCAAACCAGCGCCTGCTGTGTCTTAATGCCTTGTCGCTAATTCTGGCGCCTTCCCACTGTCTGTGGATTTGGGTCCTTTTTCTCATCATGACATTAACATGCATTAAAAACACAGTGATAGAGCAACCCTATCTCAGATACGCACATTTAATCCCAAACACGTGCACCCATGTAATGTAGTCTCCACTGGACTCCTCTGTTTCCTGTTTATGCACCCCATTTATGGCATATGAAAGCATTTGCAAACAGCAGCTAATTCGTCAGAATCAACAGCAGCTCTGCTACACAAAGCCAAGTTTTTGTTGCCAACTCCCTGTGCATTATAATTCACACACTGCAGAGAGGAGTGAGAATTTTGGAATCACTCTGTGAATATAGGGATTAGTGGGATTTGAAGCAGGACTTACAAAAAACTCCGTCTAAGCAGCCAACAATAACATGACAGGTTATATGATCACATGCAAGCCAGAGCCTGTTTCATACACCCACCAGCGCTGGTTTATATATACACATATGCTCAACAATAACTTTGCAAGGCCTAATCAGGTTTTATCATATCCTGCTATTATGTCCATGCCCACTAATCCCGTGTTGTATTCTCGCAGGCTCTCCGTACAGAGACAAGATCACGATAGCCATCCTGCAGCTGCAGGAGGAAGGGAAGCTGCACATGATGAAGGAGAAGTGGTGGAGAGGAAACGGCTGTCCGGAGGAGGAGAGCAAGGAGGCCAGCGCTCTGGGGGTGCAGAACATCGGCGGGATCTTCATCGTGCTGGCCGCAGGACTGGTGCTGTCAGTGTTTGTGGCTGTAGGGGAGGTTCTTTACAAGTCTAAGCAGAACGCCCAGCTGGAGAAGGTACCGAGTCTTTTCTGATGCCCTATATTATTGTTTCTATTTATAATTTCAGCATTTTAAGATAAACTAAACTACTTTTTTGCCAAACCAAAAGATCAAATGCAGTGTACTGTACATACTGTATTGTACACTTGTGTGTCTTTAGTTTCCATGTTTGTTCTTTTATGCAAATTTCATGACTTGGACATTAAACAATATTCACATGCCCATATTGGTCGCTGTGATTGTTCCTCTAGTCCATATTGGCTGTGAAGAGATCTCTTGAGCTGAAGCTGAGTATGAGGTGTCAGCCATCTGGGCTAGTGTGCATTTTACAAGCCCCCAGGAAGAACGCCAGGCCTTGAAGCAACTTTTTGCTGTGGCCAAACGGTAGTACTACAACTAGACTTACACTGGGAAAGACATGTCTTCCCAGTGTAACAAACTTCCCAGTATGAACACTTGAATAGTCCTTATTTAAATTATTTGGTCCTAAAAGTTGCAAAATGCACTAATAGCTGAATCTAGAGTTATTTCCCTTCCTCCGTTCATGTGAATGAGACCAGACCGAGGCTGAACTGAGGGCTGAGAGGCAGAGTTATAGGAAACGCTACTGCGGCTGCTCTGTTGTCCCAATGGATGCGAGATTGCTGGATGACCCAGGTCCTTTATCACTCGGCAGTCGAGCCATTTTGGCTTCATGTGCCACTGAGCAAGTATCATGTGAATGGATGGGAGCCCGTTTACCGTGCTGTATCCAGTTCTCTTCATACATCCATGGTATTTTAAAAATACTCTTTAGCACGGCATTCCTGGGTTTCAGTGTTTCCTTGCTGAACTGCAGTGGAGGGATAATAATAAATAAGGTGACACCATTTTTGTATTTTAATGCTAGCTATGTTGAAAAACTAGCAACAGCAAGCTCGATTTTTAAAAATGAGACAAACCGATAAAACTAAGCCCAGTTTTGCCAATTATTTTCCAATGAAAGTAGCTAGCAGCACTCGCTCTCATAGAAGACTGGTGACGTGGCCGAATGACATAATTTGAAGGGTCTATTACAGTCCTGCAACAGCCACTTTTTTTTTTTTTTTATCAGAGCATTTAATTTATTGATTGCATTCGGGATGTAATGAGAATTTCAAAATATTTTTGAAGAACGCTACTAACCCTAGTCCACATATTTCTTATATTATTCTCTGCTGAAATTCAAACATCATTTTTGCCATCTCTAAATTTGAAATCTCATCAGGAGGGGATCTCTACACAGCTAGTATGGCGAGGGGAATCATTACAGCAACCAAAACTGCATCTGAGTGTTTGTAAGACAGACTTGACAAGAAAAAAAAAAATGAACTTATCCTTTAATCTCGAGATTTGTCTGAAACAAAGACATTCACCATGCATACAGTGCAGCGTATTTGCAGCTCCCCCCGGTTATGTTTCTTTCTAGCAAGAGACTGAATGTATCTCGGACTGTTCTATCTGTGCTCTATTTTAGTACTGTGTGCACATGATTCATCACACGGTGGGGAGTATGTATTTTAGTGCTCTTTAACTTGTACAGTGATGTTTCCAGATAATCATGAAAGTCCTTTAGATAGCATGTTTTAATTATTTACATCTACAGAATTAGCGCAGCGCAGCGGAGTGTTACTTTATTGCAACAGTAATTAGTTTCTGGCTTTTTTTTTTTTACCATCTGCATATGTTTCAGAGCACATCTCAGCTATCATTAATCAAGAGCCGCAAGACTGGGTCACAATATTCAGATAATTTGCAAATGCCACAATCTCTAGGTTGCCAAGGTGCTAGTAATTTACATGCAGACAACAAGCCTCTCCTTCTCTATTTTCTCTCCCTGCCAACCTCCTCCACCCTGACATCACCAGCTCCCTTCATTCTCCTTCTTTTCTCCATTACTCTAATCCATGTCCCTCCTCAGTGTTTTTCGCCATTTCGTCTTCTCTCACCCTTCCTGCCCCTCTCTACCTCTGTAATCACTCATCTTCCAGAGTATACAAAATATCTCATTCATGCACCAGACAAATATATGTAAAAATGGAGAGAAAAGCAAAAATACCTGGCGCATAAGCCACCCACAGATATCCATCTCACACACCTACGCACATACACAAACAGAAAAATAATAGCTTCATACGTTATTACTCTCCCTCCTTTCATATCTCCTCTCTTCCTACACCCTCTAAGAATTTGAATGAGATTTTGTATAATCACAGAGTGAATGTATGGGAATTTGTCTTGGCAACATTGACGCACAAGCATATTGACATTTTATGGGATTTCACACCACATACATAATGCAGGGACAACAGAGGCTCATATTACTGATGTTACGTAACGCGTGTCACTTTGTGAAGGGATGATTGATGTTTTAAAAGAAGGTACCAATATTTTCGGATTTAATCTGCTGAATTGGACATTTCGTCCTTTGTTCAATATTGTTACATTTTCTGCTTGCGTGCCAAAAATTGCAAGTGTTGAATGTTTCTCTGGCAGGGTGCAAAAGGCTCTGCAGCTGCATTCAGATGTTTGTGTGACAATTAAGCTGAAAACGAGAAAATCTGGGACACATCAGACCTTTTAAATAAAGGTCTGTTTTTTTGTAAACACTAGTCAATGTTAAGCCTAACTTATTTTTAACTTATATTAAAATATCAATTGCTGCTACATCTGTAGTACTTTTTCTTACTAGCGTACTGAGGATACCTCTGAATTATAAACCATATCAGACTACCCATTAAATTCTTCCTTATCCAAACCGTGGGTCTAAAAGTAGAGGGTTTTACATGCTGTGCAGATTGTAAAGTCCTTTGTAATTTGTGATTTTTTGTTTTTTTTTTGCTATATAAATAAGACTGACTTGACTTTTATGTCTACATAATATTGTGGAATTCTCTTTTTATTAGGGCTGTCATGATCATGATTAATCGATTGATTGTATATAATTAATATTCTTAACAACATGGGAGTGGGCAAATATGCTGCTTTATGCAAATGTATGTATATATTTATTATTCTAAATCAATAACGAGACTAATCAGTGACAGATATTGTCCAGAATCCCCTCAATCATAACATGGCAACCTGCAGCCCAACAGACAACAACAGCTGTCAGTGTGTCAGTGTGCTGACTTGACTATGACTTGATCCAAACTAATTGTGATTATCATACAGTGGGCATGTCTGTAAAGGGGAGACTCGTGGGTACCCATAGAACCCATTTACATTCACATATCTTGAGGTCAGAGGTCAAGGGACCCCTTTGAAAATGGCCATGACAGCTTTTCCTCTCAAAAATGTAGCGTAAGTTTAGAGCCTGATATAGCTTCCTGTGACAAGCTAGCTTGACATGGATTGATTTTCTAGTTTCATGAACCTGCTACAACCAAAAAAATCGGACAGTGTGTTAAATGCGTTGATAAAATTAGTGCCGTTAAAAGAAATTTGCATTAACACTGTACTTTTACCAATTACCTTTGGTTTGTCTTTTTCAGGCTCAACATATAAGCGTTATGTTTGGGTGTCGACATACTTTTAACCATTTATACTTGTTATAAACACAGAAGCAATACTGTAAAAAAAAAAAAAGAGAGAACCAACAAGGTATTAGAACAGGTGCAGTATGTAGGATCGGGCAGCTCCTAGCGGCAAGGTCACAAATTATAACCAACTGATTCTGGTCTACTGTAGAAACATGGCCGCCAGCTCCATGAAGAGGACCCGCTCCATATGTACATATAAATAGCTCATTCTTAGCTAACGCAAACACAACAATTCATATTTTCAGGTGATTATACACAAAAGAAAATATACACATAAGAAAATATACTTATGAATATTATATTCCATTGTTGCCAATAGAGCCCACTAAATGTTACCCGCTGTTGCTTTATGAAAACATACGTCAAAACAATAGAAGTATGGAAATGGAAATGCTCAGTATTCCGTGTTTTTAAAATTCCAATATTGGTTAATGGTTATATTTTTGCACAGCAGAGTTGCATAGATTTGAGGCAAACAGCAGGGTGCCAGCTATAATTTTTCCCTCTTTCCTGTTGCGTTCTGCAGCGATCATTCTGCAGCGCCATGATGGATGAGCTGCGTGTGTCTCTGAAGTGCCAACGCCGTCTCAAACAGAAGCCTCAGCCGCCTGTCATCGTTAAGACAGAGGAGGTCATTAACATGCACACATTCAACGACCGGAGACTCCCAGGAAAGGAAACCATGGCATGAACGCTGAGCATACCCCGAACACACGCCTCGATAAAGACCATGGAGGGGAGACGGGGTCAACTTAACGCTGACTCAACCACAGACTGAGGTTAGCCGTCAAAACAGGATTCCTTTTTGAACCCACTTGCTTATGTAGACAGATGTTTCCTGTGGAAATATAGATACCTGAGCAGTGTCACCTCACTGTGACGTTCACTATTTGAAGGGAGCTGGAAAGGAAGGACTTAAAAGTATGTAAATTGAAAAGGGATCCAAGCAGGTTTGGATCAAAACATAAGTCTGGTCCACACTAGAAGTGGACTTAAACACTCACCACATAACACGTATTCTCACACACACACACACACACTCTCATCTGACACACTTGTGCAGACGGAAAACCTCTATTGTGACAGTAACACCAGATGTAGTTTTTCTGTTGATGTCAATACCCTTTTGTCTTACCTCCATGTGTGTTTGACCCCATCGGTCCCTCCCATCAGTGGCTTGAGTTTCTTTCAAATGAGTTAAACAAACACTAATCTCACACCAACAAAGGGAACGGTAGTCAGTGCCAAATGGTTCATTATGAACCAATGTATAAAAATAATATTTAGTTTGGAATCATCTATGCTGACTTTGTTGAATACTCATTGTTTTCTTCTGTAATGCCTTTCTCGTGCCAAAGTTCTGCCATTGTGAAGAACTTTCTACGCCTATTATTATGTTCAAAGCCTCTACAAGCAATGTATACTGTCAAAGTCCTTATCCATGTCCGTCCTTACACGCGGTCTGCAGTTTTCACTCTGTATCAGTTGTTGTCTAAAAATGCAGGATTTCTACAAAAATGTTTGTTTTTGTACAAGAACAAGAGGTTTTGTAGTACTTTGTATCATGGTAGCCCCTCCTGTGGACAAAATACTGTATGTAGCAGATACCAACTGAGCCCTCAAATTCTGTCAACTGGTGGCGATGGGGCTTCAAACTCTGCTGTGTAGGGTTCATTTCTCTCATCAATCAGAGATTCAGTCTTTTGTCTGTCGGTATCATGGGGCCAGCTGTACATACTGTCTGGGGACAATGTGGTGGTTTTTGGTGGGTACAAATAATGAAACTGTAAACTAAGTGGTGCTAAAAGTAGGAAAGGTGGTGACTCATTCTGGAAATAGGAGCAAAGCTTCTGTCAGTGAACTCATGCTGACGACACGTGTACTTAACTATCCATGGCTATGATGGATCACCATGAAAGATGTAGTTAAACATGCAAATGCTGCTTGTGTTGAAGTAAACATAAGTGTACCAGGCGACATACTGTAGCTATTACCAGGCTACATTTTAGCCAAACAATACAAGTTTATTCATGGGATCTTTAACAGTATAAGTCCTAAAAGTCTTACTTCAGACATAATAAGACAAAATGCTGAACTAACAGAGGAAAAACATCACTTGATTCTCGAAAAGGATTTAATGTAGTTGATATGATGGAAGAAAAAGGTTGAAATAATCACACAGAAGTGACAGATTCTGTTTTAAATACAACTTTGAGACATTATTGACAAAAAAAATGTAGATCTTTGCATTGTGGACAGGCTGTGAAAATCAGTAAATGGCTATGAATAAAAAAAAATCTCAAAACAAAGCCCATTTAGTAGCTGTTCTGGAGCTTTCAATCATCACATGATCTTCATCAGCTACTAAAATTTGCTCAGTTGCCATGTTTAATTGTAATTCTCGACTTTTTAGCCAAGATGGATGAGAACACGTACCATTCCTTATCTGATCACATGATACGACCGACAGCTCTAGAGCAGCTACTAAGTGGTGACGCTGTTTTCTCACCATGAGCAGGAATGAATTCTGAACCTCAGTGACGGGCGACCTGTGAATGTATGTAACAGTACTACTGCAGTAAATGTAATGTGGGAATAATCAGCAGCTTTGAGGCACTTCCTGTATGTTAGCATAGTAAATGTCTCACCTTGGTTTCAATCATATTCCCTGAAGGGGACTTGAGCGATCCGGGGGCGTGTTGTTGATTAACTTGTGGGCGGAGCAGATCATTTATCCACTAATTGTCTCCAGATTCTCGTCCCGAAGTGACACGATCACATTTGGCCCCACGACACTTCTTGTCTGTTAACTCTGTCCCATGTTGTGAAATGACAAGCATACTTGGTAGGTTACTTCTTCGCTGCCCCTGTCTTCTTAGATTACCCAGTTAATCATTGGATCTGTTATTCCAGAGATTTCAGAGAGAGAAAAAACCACAAGGGCCAATGCTAGTGATGACATCTCTGCTGTACATGAATGGATTTAGTCAATGACTTATTTAAAAAAAACAAAAAAAAAAAAACATATACACATTATGAAAATTGACAGGGAAGACTTAATCCTCCTTGGCGTTTTATACCAGTGTTGCTTGTCATTTTCCACGCAGCTAGATCTAGTGGTGCGAGCTGAAGTGATTGAATACCTGGAAACATTTATTAAAAATGACTCCAAAGGCTTGGCTGTCTTATCGAAAATAAATTTGAGCTCACAGAATTTGACATTGATGCAAGGTTTTACAAATAATGTCATTAAAAATGTCATAATTGTAGTTGACTCATATTATTCATACAACTTTTTCATATTATTTGGGTAACAAATGAACCGAAGACAGGATATGTTTTGGTAACTCATTTTACTGATGCCATCAAGCATAATGATGACTTGCAATGTTCTGGAATGTCAGGCTCTTCTAATTGATTGAAGGGATACATTAGGTAATTACTAAATTGTTAATCAAATCAGGATTGTAAGCATGTTGAGCAGCTATTTTTCTGACTGGCTCACTTGTCCATCTCTCCACCTGGCTGTGAGCCGGGCTGTGCATCACTCTCTGACCGCAGAGTTTTTGAAATACCCCTCCGAGATGCCAGAAATCCAGACGGCCGTGAGTATATAGAATTCACAATGATGCACGGGAGACTGCACAGCCTGACAAAAAAGGTCCTGAGAATGTTCCACGCCTCCTGACTCTCTGATTTTTCATTGTTTATTGTTATTTCCCTCCCACAGGCAGGCAGTCGGACAGCTCTGGGTTTCTGACAAGGTTTTCTGGGAGTAATGATGAAAACTGTTTCTGCAGCCCGAGCTCTGTCGCCACAACATAAATGGCCGCCCTGTCTGCCCTCCAGATTGACAGGGAAGGTCAGAGCATGCGTCAGTGCGTTCAGCAGGGACCGTTTAGTCTGTCACACTTATTTCCATCATATTAAGTCCTCTTCCTTCGTTTCCTAAGTGGTCATTGGAAAGGTATCCTTGGATAACATCTTGTTCATTAGGCAATTAATGGCCAAGATTGCGTTGTGGACTGAAAATTGCTTTCTGAATGTGACTTTGGTTTGTCATACAGATATTATAGGCCAATAGCACCTGCCAAGGAAGGTTTTGTGAAAGAGGAAATGTGTTCCTCTGCTCATTTCCCAGTGCTTTTAATAATTCAGGATCCCAGATTAAGAATCATGTAAATCCACTTTTTTTTCCCTTTTTAAACAAGTACTTGTAAATTCATTACAGTAGGGGTGTGTGATATAACGATATACAGTCAAGATGAGATGTTATAAATGCATCAATCGTCAGAGATTTCTATACAGTTTATACTGTGGTTTTCGTACTCCTAATGGCAGTGGTACAAATGAATGAACAGGACTGCTTTTTATCAGCAGCAATAGCACAAGGGGTATGGCAATGTCGGTTAGCCAGCTGGTCAGTCCACCAGTTTGGTCCAGACTGAAATATTTTGAATGCAATATCTTGATTTTTAACTACAGAAGAAGAAGAAGAAGAAGATCTACCTTTATTAGTCCCACAGTGGGGAAATTCAATTTACACTCTGTTAAACTCATACATGGTACATGCAGACCTGAAACACACATACATGCATTAATGGAGAGATGTCAGAGTGAGGGGGCTGCTCCAGACAAGCGCCCCGAGCAGTTGGGGGTTTGGTGCCTTGCTCAGGGGCACCTCGGCAGTGCCCAAGAGGTAAACTGGCACCTCTCCAGCTACCAGTTCACACTCAGTTTTTGGTCCATGTCGGGACTTGAACCGGTGACCCTCCGGTTCCCAAGCCAACTCCCTACAGACTGAGCTACTGCCGCCCCCAATAATCAATCACCCCAGATGGGACTAGAATAGATTGTCATAAACATTCATGGTCCCCAGACAATGAGTCCTACTGACTTTGTCATTTTTTCTCTCAGACTTTTCACTTAATGTCGTCATTGGATCAGATTTTATTTGTCTAACTCTTTGGTTTATGACGAAATACCTGCAAAACTAATGATATTCCCATCAGCCTCAGCTATTCTTTGCGTTTAGTGCTAATCTGCAAATGTTATCATGCTATAACATCCTACACTAAGACGATTAACATGGTAAACAACACACCTTCTAAACACCAACATGTTAGCATACTGATGATAGCATTTAGCTCGAAGTACTACAATTTTACAATACAATTTAGTAGACGCTTTTGTTCAAAGCCATGTACATCTAAGAGTTTGTACAATACAAGCAAGGCTCTAGATAGAAGGGAACTGCTGTGTAAAGTACAGTACACAGCTGCAGGCATGGATACAAGTCTTGTTCACTTGATTTTCCAGAAAATATACATTATCTGAGTTTATATGGATATGACTAGAGGGCACAGGTCATTTGAGGTAAAGTCTCACTTGCTGGTAACTTGAAATAGTGTGGTTTTCGTGTGGTAGGCTACAGGGAAATTAATGTTATTCTGGATGCGTGCACGGCATAAAAAACTCAGTTATTTGTTATTTGTCATTATTCTACAACTTCAGGTCAGTGGCTGGATTTAGTGAGAGATGCCCCATGCAAAGAGGGTTGTAAGGATGGCATATTTTTGTTGACCAACCCAGAAGTTACCATTGTACTGGTTCCCTCGACAAAAAGCCAACATGATTTTTACTTTGGATTTTGGATTATTGCCAAAACAAGCTCTGCGGCAAACAATTAATGAGCAAGATTATCAAGACCAAGATGGCACAGCAAGTGTCAGCCTCGGTGTTGCTCTCTCTTGTACTGTTTTTAGTTTTAGTTTGTTTATTCTGTTTTCTGCTTTCCCTCTTCAGTTATATATGCCAGGGAGGAACTTTTGAATACCCAACAAGTTACTTGTCAAACCTTTTAACAGTTTTTCGTCCAGCCAGAAAGTTTTACAGAGCTTGTAGTCGGAGGAGCAGCAACTATCTATCAGATTACCAGGAGACGTAGATGAGGGAAACGAGCAGGAGCTCTCAATAAACTGCGACAGCAGGGATTTCAAGCTGCAATCCGGCAAATACATCTAGCGAACTTCTGCTCTCTGGCCAATGAGATGGAAGAGCTGCTGCAGACTTTTGCAGATCAGCCATCCTGTGCTTCCCTAAAATCTGTCTCGGTGAGTACATCCCAAACACTTTCAGCTCCTCCTTTTCAACTCCCTCTGGTTTCCTGCAAAACCCTTCTTTTCTGCAAACTCTTCTGCAGTTTTGTCAGGCCAAGGAGAGGGCCAACAGAGGTGGGAACAGACTCCTGTACAAACAGGCTAGGAACACACTGCCAAAGGAGATTAGGGTAGCAAAGAGGAGCTACTCTGAAAAGCTGAAAACCTCCATCTGCGCTCAGGATCTGTGAAGAGGAGGTGTGTGGGCTCTTTAACTGATCAGGAAGGCTCCAGGCCCAGACGACGTGTCTCACTCCTGTCTGTAAGTCTGTGCTGATCAGCTGTCCCTCCTGCTTCAAACACTCCACAGTCATCCTGGTCCCCAAGAAACCCTCCATTACAGGATTAAATGACTACAGACCCATTGCCCTGAGCTCTGTGGTCATGAAATCCTTCAAGTGACTGGTGTTGACCTACCTAAAGGACATCACAGGACTTTTGCTGGATGCCCCTACAGGGGAAACAGGTCAGAGGATGATACAGTCAGCTTGGCAGTGCACTATTTTCTGCAACAACTTGACTCTGCAGGGAACATATGCTAGGATCTTGTCTGTGGACAAGATCCTGGCAGCCTCCACCTGTCAGTGGATCACAAACTTCCTGACAGACTGGAGGCAGCAAGTGAAGCTGAGGAAAATCACATCCAGAACTTGGACCGTCGGCACTGGCGCCCCCCAAGGATGTGTGCTCTGCCCACCGCTCTCCTCCCTCTACACCAACAACTGCACCTCAGGAGAACTCCTTAAATTTGCAGACAACAGAACAATCATCAGTCTCATCCAGGACGGTAACGAGGCTGCATACAGACAGGAGGTTGAACAGCTGGCCCTCTGTGGCAGTCAGAACAACCTGGAGCTGAACACTTAAAACTGTAGAGATGACCATAGACTTTCAGGAGGAGCCTCCCAGCACCTTTCTGAACAGCACTGTATCTGCTGTGGAAGCCTTGCCAACATAAACACCATCAGAAAAAGGCCCAGCAGAGGATGTACTTCCTGCGTCATCTCATCTCAGTTCAACCTGCCTCAGGAGCTGCAGATACAATTCTACGCTGCAATAATCCAGCCTGTTCTCTGTACATCAGTCACTGTGTGGTTTGTGTCAGCCTCCAAACAAGACAGGAACAGAATACAACAGCCAGGACTGCAGAGAAAATCATTAGCGCCAGCCTGCCCTCCATCCAGGACTTAACCACCTCCAGAGTCAGGAAATGGGCAAAAGGTATCACTGCAGACCCTTTACACCTTGGACACAACCCATGTTACAGAGCACTGTATGCCAAACAACCAGACACAAGAACATGTCATGTATATATATATATGTATATGTATATATGTACATATATATATATGTACATATATACGTATATATGTACATATATACGTATATATGTATATATATATCTGGATATATATATACTGGATATATTATATATATACTGTATATATATAGGTCATACTATACGTATGTACGATCAAATTTATGAAAATAAATCTATATATGTAAATAAAGACATGCTATCACATATCGATAAATATTTATGTATATAAAGGTAATACTATAGTATGTCGATCAAATTTATGAAAAAAATCTTAAAAAAAAGTCATACTATAGCATGTCGATCAATTTTATGAAAAAAATTCATATTATAGTATGTCGATCAAATTTTATGAAAAAAGTCATACTATAGCATGTCAATCAATTTTATGAAAAAATGTCAAAATGTAAAATGTTAAAAAAATTCTTGAAAAAAAAATCATACCATAGTATGTCGTTCAGTTTTATGAAAGAAAATCATACTATCACATGTCGATCAATTTTATGAAAAAAGTCATACTGTAGCATGTCGATCAATTTCTTGAAAAAAGTCAAAATCTAAAATCTTAAACCGTTAAATTTCCGTTAAATTTCTTTTAAAAAGTAATACTATAGCATGTCGATCAATTTTATGACAGAAAATCATACTATCGCATGTCGATCAATTTTATGAAAAACGGTCAAAATGTAAAATCTTGATCAATTTCTTGGAAAAAAAAGTCATATTATAGCATGTCGATCAATTTATCCGAAGAAATTCATACATGTCGATCAATTTTATGAAAAAAATCATACTAGGGCATGTCGATCAATTTTATGAAAAAACGTCAAAATGTAAAATCGTTGATCAATTTTCCTATAAAAAAAGTCATACTATAGCATGTCGAACAAATTTATGAAAAAAAAGGCAAAATGTATAATCTCAATCAAATTCCTGAAAAAAGTCATACTATCGCATGTCAATCAATTTTATCAAAAAAGTCACACTATAGTATGTCGATCAATTGTATGAAAAAAGTCATATTATAGTACGACCTGAAATTTTATGAAAAAAGTCAAACTATAGCATGTCGATCAATTTTATGAAAAAATGTCAAAATCTAAAATCTTAATAATTTTTTTGAAAAAAAAGTTATACTGTCATGATCAATTTTATGAAAAAATGTCAAAATGTAAAATGTAAAATTAAAAAAAAAATTCTTGAAAAAAAGTCATACTATATAGTATGTCAATCAATTTTATGAAAAAAAGTCATTATAGTATGTCGATCAATTTTATGAAAAAAAGTCATTATAGTATGTCGATCAATTTTATGAAAAAATGTAAAATCTTAATAAATTTCTTGATAAGTCATATTAAAGGATGTCGATTAATTTTATAAAAAAAGTCATACAAGAAGAAAAAAAAGTCATACTATAGTATTTCGTTCAATTTTCTGAAAAAAAAAGTCATACTATAGCATGTCGATCAATTTCATGAAAAAAAATCCTACGACAGCACAGGGGCGTCAAACTCAATTTCCTCCCGGGCCACATCAGCATTATGGCTGCCCTCAAAGGGCCGGTTGACTACCGGTATATAAATATATCTACTCTTGATCATTTTACAAAATTGCCTCTGCATTTGATTATTATTATTTTTAGGAATATTTTCTTTAGTAACTAGCTCTGAAGACAAAAAGTGAGTAGAACAATTACGTATTAATATGTTTGGAACTACAAATGAACTTTCTTCTGTCAGTTCTGTTTTTTTTTTTTGTTTATTTTTTAATACCACAATTCAACTCTCCTCCTTTATCCAGGCTTGGGACCAGCAAAAGTGACCCAAAGGGGACACTCTGGCGGAGTAACCTCTTTATTTTCCTATATTTTTAAATTCAGGGTTTGATTCCCAAAATTTTACATTTACATCAGCCAGCAGCAGCTTTGTGCATGCGTGATTCATTCAGTTTGGATGCGGAGGGGTGAACAGAGACTGCAGCTAGGAGGGACTGCTGACGAGGACTGTGCCGCTTGTGACTGCTTTGGGACTGGGGAGGGGTCCACGGCAGCACCCGCTGCTCACTGAGAAGAGGAAGAACGATACCTGCTTTCATGAGAGTCTCCAAAAGTCTCCACTTACACCAGCAAAACTCGTTAGATTTGTCGTTAATTTCTTATTTGAAAGAGGGGTCAAGGGATCTGAAAACTGGCTAAATATAGCGACTAAGTCGCTAAATTGGCAACACTGCGCTGCTGCTGGAAACCGCTGAGACTGAGATGCTACAGTGCGCATGTCAAAAACTCGAGATGCATTGTGGGACATGCAGTTTAAGGACACTACTTCTGTGAAGCGGCATAGAATTGAATGATATGCATTCCATATTCTTTGCAAGACCTCACGGGCCACATAAATTGAGGTGGCGGACCGGATTTGGCCCGCAGGCCTTGAGTTTGACACGTGTACTATACTGTGGCGTTTTTTTTTTTGTAAAATTTTCTAACATTTCACGAAATGACTTTTGTTCACCATAGAATCATTCTACATGCTATAATACGACCGTTTTCATGTTTTTTTTTTCAACATCAAAAAAATTTGACCTTTTCATAGAAAAATATCGACATACAACACTGTCGTTTTTTTTGTAAATTTTTACAACATTTCACAAAATGACTTTTGCTAACCATAGAATCATTCAAACTTGACGTTTTCATCGAAAATTTCGTCATATTATACTATGGCTTTTTTTTTTTTTTTTTTGTAAAATTTTCCAACATTTCACAAAATGAATTTTGCTCACCATAGAATCATTCTACATGCTATAATACCACCGTTTTCATGTTTTTTTCCAACATCAAAAAATTTGACGTTTTCATCGAAAAATTTCGACATACTATGGCTTTTTTTTTTTTTGTAAAACTATACTATTGCGTTTTTTTTTTGTAAAATTTTCCAACATTTCACGAAATGACTTTTGCTCACCATAGAATCATTCTACATGCTATAATACAACCGTTTTCATTGTTTTTTTCAACATCAAAAAAATTTGACATTTCCATCGAAAAATTTTCGACATACTATACTATGGCGTTTTTTTTGTAAAATTTTCCTACATTTCACGAAATGACTTTTGCTCACCATAGAATCATTCTACATGCTATAATATGACCGTTTTCATAGTTTTTTTCAAATTCAAAAAAATTTGAGGTTGTCATTAAAAAATTTCGACATACTATACTATGGCATTTTTTTTTTTTTTGTAAAATTTTCCAACATTTCAAGAAAAGACTTTTGCTTACCGTAGAATCATTCTACATGCTATAATACCACCGTTTTCATGTTTTTTTTTCAACATCAAAAAAATTTGACATTTCCATCGAAAAATTTCGACATACTATACTATGGCGTTTTTTTTGGAAAATTTTCACATTTCACGAAATGACTTTTGCTCACCATAGAATCATTCTACATGCTATAATATGACCGTTTTCATAGTTTTTTTCAAATTCCAAAAAATTTGAGGTTGTCATTAAAAAATTTCGACATACTGTACTACGGCATTTTTTTGTTTTTTTGTAAAATTTTCCAACATTTCAAGAACAGACTTTTGCTTACCGTAGAATCATTCTACATGCTATAATACCACCGTTTTCATGTTTTTTTTTTCAACTTCAAAAAGATTTGACGTTTTCATCGAAAATTTCGACATACTATACTATGGTGGGTTTTTCTTTGTGAAATTTTCCAACATTTCACGAAATGAATTTTGCTCACCATAAACTCATTCTACATGCTATAATACCACCATTTTCATGGTTTTTTTCAACATCAAAAAAATATGACGTCATTAAAAAATTTCGACATACTATACTATGGCAGATTTTTTTTTTTGTAAAATTTTCCAACATTTCACGAAATGACTTTTGTTCACCATAGAATCATTCTACATGCTATAATACAACCGTTTTCATGGTTTTTTTTTCAACATCAAAAAAATTTGACGCTTTCATCGAAAATTTCAACATACGATACTATGTCGGCTTTTTTTTTTTTTTGTAAAATTTTCCAACATTTCACGAAATGACTTTTGCTGACCATAGAATCATTCTACATGCTATAATACGACCGTTTTCATGTTTTTTTTCAAATTCCAAAAAATTTTACGTTGTCATTAAAAAATTTCGACATACTATACTATGGCTTTTTTTTTTTTGTAAAATTTTCCAACATTTCAAGAACTGACTTTTGCTTACCATAGAATCATTCTACGTGCTATAATACCACCGTTTTCATGTTTTTTTTCAACTTCAAAAAAATTTGAGGTTTTCATCGAAAAATTTCGACATACTATACAACGGCAATTTTTTTTGTAAAACTATACTATGGCGTTTTTTTTTTGTAAAATTTTCCAACATTTCACGAAATGACTTTTGCTCACCATAGAATCATTCTACATGCTATAATACAAACGTTTTCATGTTTTTTTCAACATCAAAAAAATTTGACATTTTCATCGAAAAATTTCGACATTGTTTAGGGTAGTGTTTTTTTTTGTAAAATTTTACAACATTTCACGAAATGACTTTTGTTAACCATAGTATCATTCTACATGCTATAATACGACCATTTTCATGTTTTTTTTTCAACATCAAAAAAATTTGACATTTTCATCGAAAAATTTCGACATACTATACTATGTCATATTTTTTTTTGTAAAATTTTACAACATTTCACGAAATGACTTTTGCTCACCATAGAATCATTCTACATTCTATAATACGACTGTTTTCATAGTTTTTTTTCAAATTCCAAAAAATTTAAAGTTGTCATTAAAAAATTTCGACATACTATACTATGGTTGTTTTTTTTTTTAAAACTAGACTATGACGTTTTTTTTGTAAAATTTTCCAACATTTCACAAAATGATTTTTGCTCACCATAGAATCATTCTACATGCTATAATACCACCATTTTCATGGTTTTTTCAACATCAAAAAGATTTGACGTTTTCATGGAAAATTTCGACATACTATACTATGGCGGGTTTTTCTTTGTAAAATTTTACAACATTTCACGAAATGATTTTTGCTCACCATAGAATCATTATACATGCTATAATACGACCATTATCATGTTTTTTTTTCAAATTCCAAAAAATTTGACGTTGTCATTAAAAAATTTCGACATACTATACTATGACATTTTTTTTTTTTTGTAAAATTTTCCAACATTTCAAGAAATGACTTTTGCTTACCGTAGAATCATTCTACATGCTATAATACCACCGTTTTCATGTTTTTTTTTTCAACTTCAAAAAGATTTGACGTTTTCATCGAAAAATTTCGACATACTATACTATGGCGGGTTTTTCTTTGTAAATTTTTACAACATTTCACAAAATGATTTTTGCTCACCATAGAATCATTATACATGCTATAATACCACCATTATCATGTTTTTTTTCAACATCAAAAAAATTTGACCTTTTCATCGAAAAATTTCGACATACTATACTATGGCATTTTTTTTATTTGTAAAATTTTCCAACATTTCAAGAAAAGACTTTTGCTTACTGTAGAATCATTCTACATGCTATAATACCACCGTTTTCATGTTTTTTTTCAACTTCAAAAAGATTTGACGTTTTCATCGAAAATTTTGACATACTATACTATGGCGTTTTTTTTATAAAATTTTCCAACATTTCGCGAAATGACTTTTGCTCACCATAGAATCATTCTACATGCTATAATACCACCATTTTCATGGTTTTTTCAACATCAAAAAGATTTGACGTTTTCATGGAAAATTTCGACATACTATACTATGGCGGGTTTTTCTTTGTAAATTTTTACAACATTTCACGAAATGATTTTTGCTCACCATAGAATCATTCTACATGCTATAATACGCCCATTTTCATGTTTTTTTTTCAAATTCCAAAAAATTTGACGTTGTCATTAAAAAATTTCGACATACTATACTATGGCATTTTTTTTTTTGTAAAATTTTACAACATATCAAGAAAAGACTTTTGCTTACCATAGAATCATTCTACATGCTATAATACCACCGTTTTCATGTTTTTTTTCAACTTCAAAAAGATTTGACGTTTTCATCGAAAAATTTCAACATACTATACTATGGTAATTTTTTTAGTAAAACTAGACTATGGCTTTTTTTTTGTAAAATTTTACAACATTTCATTAAATGACTTTTGCTCGCCTTAGATTCATTCTAAATGCTATAATACCACCGTTTTCATGTTTTTTTTTCAACTTCAAAAAAGATTTGACATTTTCATCGAAAAATTTCGACATACTATGCTATGGCGTTTTTTTTTTGTAATATTTTCCAACATTTGACGAAAGGACTTTTGCTCACCATAGAATCATTCTTCATGCTATAATACGACCGTTTTCATGTTTTTTTAAACATCAAAAAAATTTGACGTTTTCATCGAAAATTTCGACATACGTTAGTATGGCTTTTTTTTTTTGTAAAATTTTCCAAAATTTCACGAAATGAATTTTGCTCATCATAAACTCATTCTACATGCTATAATATGACCGTTTTCATATCTTTTTTCAACTTCAAAAAAAATTGACGTTTTCATCGAAAAATTTCGACATACTATACTATGGCATTTTTTTTGTAAAATTTTCCAACATTTCACAAAATGACTTTTGCTAACCATAGAATCATTCTACATGCTATAGTATAACCGTTTTCATGTTTTTTTTTCAACATCAAAAAAATTTGACGTTTTCATCGAAAAATTTTGACATACTATACTATGGCATTTTTTTTTGTAAAACTATACTATGGCTTTTTTTTTGTAAAATTGTCCAACATTTCACGAAATGATTTTTGCTCACCATAGAATCATTCTACATGCTATAATACCACCATTTTCATGGTTTTTTCAACATCAAAAAGATTTGACGTTTTCATGGAAAATTTCGACATACTATACTATGGCTTTTTTTTTTTGTAAAATTTTCCAACATTTCAAGAAATGACTTTTGCTTACCATAGAATCATTCTACGTGCTATAATACCACCGTTTTCATGTTTTTTTTCAACTTAAAAAATTTGACGTTTTCATCGAAAATTTCGACATACTATACTATGGTGGGTTTTTGTTTGTGAAATTTTCCAACATTTCACGAAATGAATTTTGCTCACCATAAACTCATTCTACATGCTATAATATAACCATTTTCATAGTTTTTTTCAAATTCCAAAAAAAATTGACGTTGTCATTAAAACATTTGGAAATACTATACTATGGCATTTTTTTTTTTTTTGTAAAATTTTCCAACATTTCACGAAATGAATTTTGCTCACCATAAACTCAATCTACATGCTATAATATGACCGATTTCATTGTTTTGTTGAACTTCAAAAAAATTTGATGTTTTCATCGAAAAATTTCGACGTACTATACTATGGTATTTTTTTTTGTAAAACTATACTATGGCGTTTTTTTTTTTGTAAAATTTTGCAACATTTCACGAAATGACTTTTGCTTACCATAGAATGATTCTACATGCTATAATACGACCGTTTTCATGGTTTTTTCAACATCAAAAAAATGAGACGTTTCCATCGAAAAATTTTGACATACTATACTATGGCATTTTTTTTGTAAAATTTTCCAACATTTCACAAAATGACTTTTGCTAACCATAGAATCATTCTACATGCTATAATATAACCGTTTTCATGTTTTTTTTCAACATCAAAAAAATTTGACGTTTTCATCGAAAAATTTTGACATACTATACTATGGCATTTTTTTTTGTAAAACTATACTATGGCGTTTTTTTTTGTAAAATTTTCCAACTTTTCACGAAATGACTTTTGCTTACCATAGAATGATTCTACATGCTATAATATCACCGTTTTCATGTTTTTTTTCAACATCAAAAAAATTAGACGTTTTCATCGAAAAATTTTCACATACTATGGCGTCTTTTTTGTAAAATTTTACAACATTTCACGAAATGACTTTTGCTAACCATAGAATCATTGTACATGCTATAATATGACCGTTTTCATGTTTTTTTCGACTTCAAAAAAATTTGACGTTTTCATCGAAAAATTTCGACATACTATACTATGGCATTTTTTTTTGTAAAACCATACTATGGCTTTTTTTTTTGTAAAATTTTCCAACATTTCACGAAATGACTTTTGCTCACCATAGAATCATTCTACATGCTATAATACAACCGTTTTCATGTTTTTTTCAACATCAAAAAAATTTGACATTTTCATCGAAAAATTTCGACATAGTTTAGGGTAGTGTGTTTTTTTTTGTAAAATTTTACAACATTTCACGAAATGACTTTTGTTAACCACAGAATCATTGTACATGCTATAATATGACTGTTTTCATGTTTTTTTTCAACTTCAAAAAAATTTGACGTTTTCATCGAAAAATTTCGACATACTATACTATGGCATTTTTTTTAGTAAAACTAGACTATAGCGTTTTTTTTGTAAAATTTTACAACATTTCATTAAATGACTTTTGCTCACCATAGAATCATTGTACATGCTATAATACCACCATTTTCATGTTTTTTTCAACATCAAAAAAATTTGACGTTTTCATCCAAAAATTTCGACATATTGTACTATGGCTTTTTGTTTGTAAAATTTTCCAACATTTCACGAAATGGCTTTTGCTCACCATAGAATCATTGTACATGCTATAATACCACCATTTTCATGTTTTTTTCAACATCAAAAAAATTTGACGTTTTCATCCAAAAATTTCGACATATTGTACTATGGCTTTTTGTTTGTAAAATTTTCCAACATTTCACGAAATGGCTTTTGCTCACCATAGAATCATTCTACATGCTATAATACGACCATTTTCATGTTTTTTTCAACATCAAATAAATTTGACATTTTCATCAAAAAATTTCGACATACTATACTATGTCGTTTTTTTTGTAAAATTTTACAACATTTCACAAAATGACTTTTGCTCACCATAGAATCATTCTACATGCTATAATACCACCATTTTCATGGTTTTTTTCAAATTCAAAAAAATTTGACCTTTTCATCGAAAAATTTCGACATACTATACTATGGCATTGTTTTTATTTGTAAAATTTTCCAACATTTCAAGAAAACACTTTTGCTTACTGTAGAATCATTCTACATGCTATAATACCACCGTTTTCATGTTTTTTTTCAACTTCAAAAAGATTTGACGTTTTCATCGAAAATTTCGACATACTATACTATGGCAGGTTTTTCTTTGTGAAATTTTCCAACATTTCACGAAATGACTTTTGCTCACCATAAACTCATTCTACATGCTATAATATGACCGTTTTCATGGTTTTGTTCAACTTCAAAAAGATTTGAAGTTTTCATCAAAAATTTCGACATACTATACTATGGCATTTTTTTTTATTTGTGAAATTTTCCAACATTTCACGAAATGACTTTTGCTCACCATAGAATCATTCTACATGCTATAATACGACCATTTTCATGTTTTTTTTCAACATCAAAAAAATTTGACCTTTTCATCGAAAAATTTCGACATACTATACTATGGCATTTTTTTTTATTTGTAAAATTTTCCAACATTTCAAGAAAAGACTTTTGCTTACCGTAGAATCATTCTACATGCTATAATACCACCGTTTTCATGTTTTTTTCAACTTCCAAAAAGATTTGACGTTTTCATTAAAAAATTTCGACATACTATACTATGTCGGGTTTTTTTTTGTAAAATTTTACAACATTTCATTAAATGACTTTTGCTCACCATAGATTCATTCTAAATGCTATAATACCACCGTTTTCATGTTTTTTTTTTCAACTTCGAAAAGATTTGACGTTTTCATCGAAAAATTTCGACATACTATACTATGGCGGTTTTTTTTTTTGTAATATTTTCCAACATTTGACGAAAGGACTTTTGCTCACCATAGAATCATTCTTCATGCTATAATACGACCGTTTTCATGTTTTTTTTTAAACATCAAAAAAAATTTGACGTTTTCATCGAAAATTTCGACATACGTTACTATGGCGTTTTTTTTGTAAAATTTTCCAAAATTTCACGAAATGAATTTTGCTCATCATAAACTCATTCTACATGCTATAATATGACCGTTTTCATGTTTTTTTTCAACTTCAAAAAAAATTGACGTTTTCATCGAAAAATTTCGACATACTATACTATGGTATTTTTTTTGTAAAACTATACTATGGCGTTTTTTTTGTAAAATTGTCCAACATTTCACGAAATGATTTTTGCTCACCATAGAATCATTCTACATGCTATAATACGACCGTTTTCATGGTTTTTTCAACATCAAAAAAATGAGACGTTTTCATCGAAAAATTTTGACATATTATACTATGGCGTTTTTTTTTATAAAATTTTCCAACATTTCGCGAAATGACTTTTGCTTACCATAGAATCATTCTACGTGCTATAATACCACCGTTTTCATGTTTTTTTTTTCAACTTAAAAATTTGACGTTTTCATCGAAAATTTCGACATACTATACTATGGTGGGTTTTTCTTTGTGAAATTTTCCAACATTTCACGAAATGAATTTTGCTCACCATAAACTCATTCTACATGCTATAATATAACCGTTTTCATAGTTTTTTTCAAATTCCAAAAAATTTGACGTTGTCACTAAAAAATTTCGACATACTATACTATGGCATTTTTTTTTTTGTAAAATTTTCCAACATTTCACGAAATGAATTTTACTCACCATAAACTCAATCTACATGCTATAATATGACCGTTTTCATTGTTTTGTTTAACTTCAAAAAAATTTGACGTTTTCATCGAAAAATTTCGACGTACTATACTATGGTAATTTTTTTTTGTAAAACTATACTATGGCATTTTTTTTTTTGTAAAATTTTGCAACATTTCACGAAATGACTTTTGCTTACCATAGAATGATTCTACATGCTATAATACGACAGTTTTCATGGTTTTTTCAACATCAAAAAAATTTGACGTTTTCATCGAAAAATTTTGACATTCTATGGCGTCTTTTTTGTAAAATTTTACAACATTTCACGAAATGACTTTTGTTCACCATAGAATCATTCTACATGCTATAATACAACCGTTTTCATGTTTTTTTCAACATCAAACAAATTTGACATTTTCATCGAAAAATTTCGACATAGTTTACGGGAGTGTTTTTTTTGTAAAATTTTACAACATTTCACGAAATGACTTTTGTTAACCATAGAATCATTGTACATGCTATAATATGACCGTTTTAATGTTTTTTTCAACTTCAAAAAAATTTGACGTTTTCATCGAAAAATTTCGACATACTATACTTTGGCATTTTTTTTGTAAAACCATACTATGGCTTTTTTTTTTGTAAAATTTTCCAACATTTCACGAAATGACTTTTGCTCACCATAGAATCATTCTACATGCTATAATACAACCGTTTTCATGTTTTTTTCAACATCAAAAAAATTTGACGTTTTCATCGAAAAATTTCGACATACTATACTATGGCATTTTTTTTTGTAAAACCATACTATGGCTTTTTTTTTTGTAAAATTTTCCAACATTTCAGGAAATGACTTTTGCTCACCATAGAATCATTCTACATGCTATAATACCACCATTTTCATGGTTTTTTCAACATCAAAAAAATTTGACGTTTTCATCGAAAATTTCGACATACTATACTATGTCGGGTTTTTCTTTGTGAAATTTTCCAACATTTCACGAAATGAATTTTGCTCACCATAAACTCATTCTACATGCTATAATATGACCGTTATCATGGTTTTGTTCAACTTCAAAAAGATTTGACGTTTTCATCAAAAATTTCGACATACTATACTATGGTGTTTTTTTTTTTTAAACTAGACTATGATTTTTTTTGTAAAATTTTCCAACATTTCACGAAATGATTTTTGCTCTACCATAGAATCATTCTACATGCTATAATACCACCATTTTCATGGTTTTTTCAACATCAAAAAGATTTGACGTTTTCATCGAAAAATTTCGACATACTATACTATGTCGTTTTTTTTTGTAAAATTTTACATTTCACGAAATGACTTTTGCTCACCATAGAATCATTCTACATGCTATAATATGACCGTTTTCATGTTTTTTTTCAAATTCCAAAAAATTTGACGTTGTCATTAAAAAATTCCACATACTATACTATGGCATTTTTTTTTTTGTAAAATTTTCCAACATTTCAAGAAAAGACTTTTGCTTACCATAGAATCATTCTACATGCTATAATACCACCGTTTTCATGTTTTTTTTCAACTTCAAAAAGATTTGACGTTTTCATCAAAAATTTCGACATACTATACTATGGTAATTTTTTTAGTAAAACTAGACTATGGCGTTTTTTTTGTAAAATTTTACAACATTTCATTAAATGACTTTTGCTCACCATAGATTCATTCTAAATATTATAATACCACCGTTTTCATGTTTTTTTTTTCAACTTCGAAAAGATTTGACGTTTTCATCGAAAAATTTCGACATACTATACTATGGCGTTTTTTTTTTGTAATATTTTCCAACATTTGACGAAAGGACTTTTGCTCACCATAGAATCATTCTTCATGCTATAATACGACCATTTTCATGTTTTTTTTCAACATCAAATAAATTTGACATTTTCATCAAAAAATTTCGACATACTATACTATGTCGTTTTTTTTGTAAAATTTTACAACATTTCACAAAATGACTTTTGCTCACCGTAGAATCATTCTACATGCTATAATACGACTGTTTTCATAGTTTTTTTCAAATTCCAAAAAATTTAACGTTGTCATTAAAAAATTTCGACATACTATACTATGGCATTTTTTTTTTTGTAAAATTTTCCAACATTTCAAGAAAAGACTTTCGCTCACCGTAGAATCATTCTTCATGCTATAATACCACCGTTTTCATGTTTTTTTTTCAACTTCAAAAAGATTTGACGTTTTCATCGAAAATTTCGACATACTATACTATGGCGGGTTTTTCTTTGTGAAATTTTCCAACATTTCACGAAATGACTTTTGCTCACCATAGAATCATTCTACATGCTATAATACCACCATTTTCATGGTTTTTTTCAACATCAAAAAAATTTGACCTTTTCATCGAAAAGTTTCGACATACTATACTATGGCATTGTTTTTATTTGTAAAATTTTCCAACATTTCAAGAAAAGACTTTTGCTTACTGTAGAATCATTCTACATGCTATAATACCACCGTTTTCATGTTTTTTTTCAACTTCAAAAAGATTTGACGTTTTCATCGAAAATTTCGACATACTATACTATGGCAGGTTTTTCTTTGTGAAATTTTCCAACATTTCACGAAATGACTTTTGCTCACCATAAACTCATTCTACATGCTATAATATGACCGTTTTCATGGTTTTGTTCAACATCAAAAAGATTTGACGTTTTCATCAAAAATTTCGACATACTATACTATGGTGTTTTTTTTTTTTTTAAAACTAGACCATGACGTTTTTTGACATACTATACTATGGCGGGTTTTCCTTTGTGAAATTTTCCAACATTTCATTAAATGACTTTTGCTCACCATAGATTCATTCTAAATGCTATAATACCACCGTTTTCATGGTTTTTTTTCAACTTCGAAAAGATTTGACGTTTTCATCGAAAAATTTCGAAATACTATACTATGGCGTTTTTTTTTTTGTAATATTTTCCAACATTTGACGAAAGGACTTTTGCTCACCATAGAATCATTCTTCATGCTATAATACGACCGTTTTCATGTTTTTTTTAAACATCAAAAAAAATTTGACGTTTTCATCGAAAATTTCGACATACGTTACTATGGCGTTTTTTTTGTAAAATTTTCAAAAATTTCACGAAATGAATTTTGCTCATCATAAACTCATTCTACATGCTATAATATGACCGTTTTCATGTTTTTTTTCAACTTCAAAAAAAATTGACGTTTTCATCGAAAAATTTCGACATACTATACTATGGTGGGTTTTTCTTTGTGAAATTTTCCAACATTTCACGAAATGAATTTTGCTCACCATAAACTCATTCTACATGCTATAATATAACCGTTTTCATAGTTTTTTTCAAGTTCCAAAAAATTTGACGTTGTCACTCAAAAATTTCGACATACTATACTATGGCATTTTTTTTTTTTTGTAAAATTTTCCAACATTTCACGAAATGAATTTTACTCACCATAAACTCAATCTACATGCTATAATATGACCGTTTTCATTGTTTTGTTGAACTTCAAAAAAATTTGACGTTTTCATCGAAAAATTTCGACGTACTATACTATGGTATTTTTTTTTGTAAAACTATACTATGGCGGTTTTTTTTTTGTAAAATTTTGCAACATTTCACGAAATGACTTTTGCTTACCATAGAATGATTCTACATGCTATAATATGACCGTTTTCATGGTTTTGTTCAACTTCAAAAAGATTTGAAGTTTTCATCAAAAATTTCGACATACTATACTATGGTGTTTTTTTTTTTTTAAACTAGACTATGACGTTTTTTGACATACTATACTATGGCAGGTTTTTCTTTGTGAAATTTTCCAACATTTCACGAAATGACTTTTGCTCACCGTAGATTCATTCTACATGCTATAATACGACCATTTTCATGGTTTTTTCAACATCAAAAAGATTTGACGTTTTCATCGAAAATTTCGACAAACTATGCTATGGCGGGTTTTTCTTTGTAAATTTTTACAACATTTCACAAAATGATTTTTGCTCACCATAGAATCATTATACATGCTATAATACGACCATTATCATGTTTTTTTTCAACATCAAAAAAATTTGACCTTTTCATCGAAAAATTTCGACATACTATACTATGGCATTTTTTTTAGTAAAACTAGACTATATCGTTTTTTTTGTAAAATTTTACATTTCACGAAATGACTTTTGCTCACCATAGAATCATTCTACATGCTATAATATGACCGTTTTCATGGTTTTTTTTCAAATTCCAAAAAATTTGACGTTGTCATTAAAAAATTTCGACATACTATACTATGGCGGGTTTTTCTTTGTGAAATTTTCCAACATTTCACGAAATGACTTTTGCTCACCATAGAATCATTCTACATGCTATAATACGACCATTTTCATGTTTTTTTTTCAACATCAAAAAAATTTGACCTTTTCATCGAAAAATTTCGACATACTATACTATGGCATTTTTTTTTATTTGTGAAATTTTCCAACATTTCACGAAATGACTTTTGCTCACCATAGAATCATTCTACATGCTATAATACGACCATTTTCATGTTTTTTTTCAACATCAAAAAAATTTGACCTTTTCATCGAAAAATTTCGACATACTATACTATGGCATTTTTTTTATTTGTAAAATTTTCCAACATTTCAAGAAAAGACTTTTGCTTACCGTAGAATCATTCTACATGCTATAATACCACCGTTTTCATGTTTTTTTCAACTTCAAAAAGATTTGACGTTTTCAACGAAAATTTCGACATACTATACTATGTCGGGTTTTTCTTTGTAAAATTTTACAACATTTCATTAAATGACTTTTGCTCACCATAGATTCATTCTAAATGCTATAATACCACCGTTTTCATGTTTCTTTTTCAACTTCGAAAAGATTTGACGTTTTCATCGAAAATTTCGACATACTATGCTATGGCGGGTTTTTCTTTGTGAAATTTTCCAACATTTCACGAAATGACTTTTGCTCACCATAGAATCATTCTACATGCTATAATACGACCATTTTCATGTTTTTTTTCAACATCAAAAAAATTTGACTTTTTCATCGAAAAATTTCGACATACTATACTATGTCGTTTTTTTTGTAAAATTTTACAACATTTCACAAAATGACTTTTGCTCACCATAGAATCATTCTACATGCTATAATACCACCATTTTCATGGTTTTTTTCAACATCAAAAAAATTTGACCTTTTCATCGAAAAGTTTCGACATACTATACTATGGCATTGTTTTTATTTGTAAAATTTTCCAACATTTCAAGAAAAGACTTTTGCTTACTGTAGAATCATTCTACATGCTATAATACCACCGTTTTCATGTTTTTTTTTCAACTTCAAAAAGATTTGACGTTTTCATCGAAAATTTCGACATACTATACTATGGCAGGTTTTTCTTTGTGAAATTTTCCAACATTTCACGAAATGACTTTTGCTCACCATAAACTCATTCTACATGCTATAATATGACCGTTTTCATGGTTTTGTTCAACATCAAAAAGATTTGACGTTTTCATCAAAAATTTCGACATACTATACTATGGTGTTTTTTTTTTTTTAAAACTAGACTATGACGTTTTTTGACATACTATACTATGGCGGGTTTTCCTTTGTGAAATTTTCCAACATTTCATTAAATGACTTTTGCTCACCATAGATTCATTCTAAATGCTATAATACCACCGTTTTCATGGTTTTTTTTCAACTTCGAAAAGATTTGACGTTTTCATCGAAAAATTTCGAAATACTATACTATGGCGGTTTTTTTTTTTGTAATATTTTCCAACATTTGACGAAAGGACTTTTGCTCACCATAGAATCATTCTTCATGCTATAATACGACCGTTTTCATGTTTTTTTTTAAACATCAAAAAAAATTTGACGTTTTCATCGAAAATTTCGACATACGTTACTATGGCGTTTTTTTTGTAAAATTTTCAAAAATTTCACGAAATGAATTTTGCTCATCATAAACTCATTCTACATGCTATAATATGACCGTTTTCATGTTTTTTTTTCAACTTCAAAAAAAATTGACGTTTTCATCGAAAAATTTCGACATACTATACTATGGTGGGTTTTTCTTTGTGAAATTTTCCAACATTTCACGAAATGAATTTTGCTCACCATAAACTCATTCTACATGCTATAATATAACCGTTTTCATAGTTTTTTTTCAAATTCCAAAAAATTTGACGTTGTCACTAAAAAATTTCGACATACTATACTATGGCATTTTTTTTGTAAAACCATACTATGGCTTTTTTTTTTGTAAAATTTTCCAACATTTCACGAAATGACTTTTGCTCATCATAGAATCATTCTACATGCTATAATACAACCGTTTTCATGTTTTTTTCAACATCAAAAAAATTTGACGTTTTCATCGAAAAATTTTGACATACTATACTATGGCATTTTTTTTTTGTAAAACTATACTATGGCGTTTTTTTTTGTAAAATTTTCCAACATTTCACGAAATGACTTTTGCTTACCATAGCATGATTCTACTTGCTATAATATCACCGTTTTCATGTTTTTTTTCAACATCAAAAAAAAATTAGACGTTTTCATCGAAAAATTTTGACATACTATGGCGTCTTTTTTGTAAAATTTTACAACATTTCACGAAATGACTTTTGTTCACCATAGAATCATTCTACATGCTATAATACAACCGTTTTCATGTTTTTTTCAACATCAAACAAATTTGACATTTTCATCGAAAAATTTCGACATAGTTTACGGTAGTGTGTTTTTTGTAAAATTTTACAACATTTCATGAAATGACTTTTGTTAACCATAGAATCATTGTACATGCTATAATATGACTGTTTTCATGTTTTTTTTTCAACTTCAAAAAAATTTACGTTTTCATCGAAAAATTTCGACATACTATACTATGGCATTTTTTTTGTAAAACCATACTATGGCTTTTTTTTTTGTAAAATTTTCCAACATTTCACGAAATGACTTTTGCTCACCATAGAATCATTCTACATGCTATAATACCACCATTTTCATGGTTTTTTCAACATCAAAAAAATTTGACGTTTTCATCGAAAAATTTCGACATATTGTACTATGGCGTTTTTTTTGTAAAATTTTACAACATTTCACAAAATGACTTTTGCTCACCGTAGAATCATTCTACATGCTATAATACGACTGTTTTCATAGTTTTTTTTCAAATTCCAAAAAATTTAACGTTGTCATTAAAAAATTTCGACATACTATACTATAGCATTTTTTTTTTTGTAAAATTTTCCAACATTTCAAGAAAAGACTTTTGCTCACCGTAGAATCATTCTACATGCTATAATACCACCGTTTTCATGTTTTTTTTCAACTTCAAAAAGATTTGACGTTTTCATCGAAAATTTCGACATACCATACTATGGCGGGTTTTTCTTTGTGAAATTTTCCAACATTTCACGAAATGACTTTTGCTCACCATAGAATCATTCTACATGCTATAATACCACCATTTTCATGTTTTTTTCAACATCAAAAAAATTTGACGTTTTCATCCAAAAATTTCGACATATTGTACTATGGCGTTTTTTTTGTAAAATTTTCCAACATTTCACGAAATGACTTTTGCTCACCATAGAATCATTCTACATGCTATAATACGACCATTTTCATGTTTTTTTTCAACATCAAATAAATTTGACATTTTCATCAAAAAATTTCGACATACTATACTGTCGTTTTTTTTGTAAAATTTTACAACATTTCACAAAATGACTTTTGCTCACCGTAGAATCATTCTACATGCTATAATACGACTGTTTTCATAGTTTTTTTCAAATTCCAAAAAATTTAACGTTGTCATTAAAAAATTTCGACATACTATACTATGGCATTTTTTTTTTGTAAAATTTTCCAACATTTCAAGAAAAGACTTTTGCTCACCGTAGATTCATTCTACATGCTATAATACCACCGTTTTCATGTTTTTTTTTCAACTTCAAAAAGATTTGACGTTTTCATCGAAAATTTCGACATACTATACTATGGCGGGTTTTTCTTTGTGAAATTTTCCAACATTTCACGAAATGACTTTTGCTCACCATAGAATCATTCTACATGCTATAATACGACCATTTTCATGTTTTTTTTCAACATCAAAAAAATTTGACCTTTTCATCGAAAAATTTCGACATACTATACTATGTCGTTTTTTTTGTAAAATTTTACAACATTTCACAAAATGACTTTTGCTCACCATAGAATCATTCTACATGCTATAATATGACCGTTTTAATGTTTTTTTCAACTTCAAAAAAATTTGACGTTTTCATCGAAAAATTTCGACATACTATACTATGGCATTTTTTTTGTAAAACCATACTATGGCTTTTTTTTTTGTAAAATTTTCCAACATTTCAGGAAATGACTTTTGCTCACCATAGAATCATTCTACATGCTATAATACCACCATTTTCATGGTTTTTTCAACATCAAAAAAATTTGACGTTTTCATCGAAAATTTCGACATACTATACTATGTCGGGTTTTTCTTTGTGAAATTTTCCAACATTTCACGAAATGAATTTTGCTCACCATAAACTCATTCTACATGCTATAATATGACCGTTATCATGGTTTTGTTCAACTTCAAAAAGATTTGACGTTTTCATCAAAAATTTCGACATACTATACTATGGTGTTTTTTTTTTTTTTAAACTAGACTATGATTTTTTTTTGTAAAATTTTCCAACATTTCACGAAATGATTTTTGCTCTACCATAGAATCATTCTACATGCTATAATACCACCATTTTCATGGTTTTTTCAACATCAAAAAGATTTGACGTTTTCATGGAAAATTTCGACATACTATACTATGTCGTTTTTTTTGTAAAATTTTACATTTCACGAAATGACTTTTGCTCACCATAGAATCATTCTACATGCTATAATATGACCGTTTTCATGTTTTTTTTTCAAATTCCAAAAAATTTGACGTTGTCATTAAAAAATTCGACATACTATACTATGGCATTTTTTTTTTTGTAAAATTTTCCAACATTTCAAGAAAAGACTTTTGCTTACCATAGAATCATTCTACATGCTATAATACCACCGTTTTCATGTTTTTTTTCAACTTCAAAAAAATTTGACGTTTTCATCAAAAATTTCGACATACTATCCTATGGTAATTTTTTTAGTAAAACTAGACTATGGCGTTTTTTTTGTAAAATTTTACAACATTTCATTAAATGACTTTTGCTCACCATAGATTCATTCTAAATATTATAATACCACCGTTTTCATGTTTTTTTTCAACTTCAAAAAGATTTGACGTTTTCATCAAAAATTTCGACATACTATACTATGGTAATTTTTTTTTGTAAAACCATACTATGGCTTTTTTTTTTGTAAAATTTTCCAACATTTCACGAAATGACTTTTGTTCACCATAGAATCATTCTACATGCTATAATGCCACCATTTTCATGGTTTTTTCAACATCAAAAAAATTTGACGTTTTCATCCAAAAATTTCGACATATTGTACTATGGCGTTTTTTTTGTAAAATTTTACAACATTTCACAAAATGACTTTTGCTCACCGTAGAATCATTCTACATGCTATAATACGACTGTTTTCATAGTTTTTTTTCAAATTCCCAAAAATTTAACGTTGTCATTAAAAAATTTCGACATACTATACTATAGCATTTTTTTTTGTAAAATTTTCCAACATTTCAAGAAAAGACTTTTGCTCACCGTAGAATCATTCTACATGCTATAATACAACCGTTTTCATGTTTTTTTCAACATCAAAAAAATTTGACGTTTTCATCGAAAATTTCGACATACTATACTATGGCGGGTTTTTCTTTGTGAAATTTTCCAACATTTCACGAAATGACTTTTGCTCACCATAGAATCATTCTACATGCTATAATACGACCATTTTCATGTTTTTTTTCAACATCAAAAAAATTTGACCTTTTCATCGAAAAATTTCGACATACTATACTATGTCGTTTTTTTTTGTAAAATTTTACAACATTTCACAAAATGACTTTTGCTCACCATAGAATCATTCTACATGCTATAATATGACCGTTTTAATGTTTTTTTCAACTTCAAAAAAATTTGACGTTTTCATCGAAAAATTTCGACATACTATACTATGGCATTTTTTTTGTAAAACCATACTATGGCTTTTTTTTTTGTAAAATTTTCCAACATTTCAGGAAATGACTTTTGCTCACCATAGAATCATTCTACATGCTATAATACCACCATTTTCATGGTTTTTTCAACATCAAAAAAATTTGACGTTTTCATCGAAAATTTCGACATACTATACTATGTCGGGTTTTTCTTTGTGAAATTTTCCAACATTTCACGAAATGAATTTTGCTCACCATAAACTCATTCTACATGCTATAATATGACCGTTATCATGGTTTTGTTCAACTTCAAAAAGATTTGACGTTTTCATCAAAAATTTCGACATACTATACTATGGTGTTTTTTTTTTTTAAACTAGACTATGATTTTTTTTGTAAAATTTTCCAACATTTCACGAAATGATTTTTGCTCTACCATAGAATCATTCTACATGCTATAATACCACCATTTTCATGGTTTTTTTTTCAACATCAAAAAGATTTGACGTTTTCATGGAAAATTTCGACATACTATACTATGTCGTTTTTTTTGTAAAATTTTACATTTCACGAAATGACTTTTGCTCACCATAGAATCATTCTACATGCTATAATATGACCGTTTTCATGTTTTTTTTTCAAATTCCAAAAAATTTGACGTTGTCATTAAAAAATTCGACATACTATACTATGGCATTTTTTTTTTTGTAAAATTTTCCAACATTTCAAGAAAAGACTTTTGCTTACCATAGAATCATTCTACATGCTATAATACCACCGTTTTCATGTTTTTTTTTCAACTTCAAAAAAATTTGACGTTTTCATCAAAAATTTCGACATACTATCCTATGGTAATTTTTTTAGTAAAACTAGACTATGGCGTTTTTTTTGTAAAATTTTACAACATTTCATTAAATGACTTTTGCTCACCATAGATTCATTCTAAATATTATAATACCACCGTTTTCATGTTTTTTTTTTCAACTTCAAAAAGATTTGACGTTTTCATCAAAAATTTCGACATACTATACTATGGTAATTTTTTTTGTAAAACCATACTATGGCTTTTTTTTTTGTAAAATTTTCCAACATTTCACGAAATGACTTTTGTTCACCATAGAATCATTCTACATGCTATAATGCCACCATTTTCATGGTTTTTTCAACATCAAAAAAATTTGACGTTTTCATCCAAAAATTTCGACATATTGTACTATGGCGTTTTTTTTGTAAAATTTTACAACATTTCACAAAATGACTTTTGCTCACCGTAGAATCATTCTACATGCTATAATACGACTGTTTTCATAGTTTTTTTCAAATTCCCAAAAATTTAACGTTGTCATTAAAAAATTTCGACATACTATACTATAGCATTTTTTTTTGTAAAATTTTCCAACATTTCAAGAAAAGACTTTTGCTCACCGTAGAATCATTCTACATGCTATAATACAACCGTTTTCATGTTTTTTTCAACATCAAAAAAATTTGACGTTTTCATCGAAAATTTCGACATACTATACTATGGCGGGTTTTTCTTTGTGAAATTTTCCAACATTTCACGAAATGACTTTTGCTCACCATAGAATCATTCTACATGCTATAATACGACCATTTTCATGTTTTTTTTCAACATCAAAAAAATTTGACCTTTTCATCGAAAAATTTCGACATACTATACTATGTCGTTTTTTTTGTAAAATTTTACAACATTTCACAAAATGACTTTTGCTCACCATAGAATCATTCTACATGCTATAATATGACCGTTTTAATGTTTTTTTCAACTTCAAAAAAATTTGACGTTTTCATCGAAAAATTTCGACATACTATACTATGGCATTTTTTTTGTAAAACCATACTATGGCTTTTTTTTTTTGTAAAATTTTCCAACATTTCAGGAAATGACTTTTGCTCACCATAGAATCATTCTACATGCTATAATACCACCATTTTCATGGTTTTTTCAACATCAAAAAAATTTGACGTTTTCATCGAAAATTTCGACATACTATACTATGTCGGGTTTTTCTTTGTGAAATTTTCCAACATTTCACGAAATGAATTTTGCTCACCATAAACTCATTCTACATGCTATAATATGACCGTTATCATGGTTTTGTTCAACTTCAAAAAGATTTGACGTTTTCATCAAAAATTTCGACATACTATACTATGGTGTTTTTTTTTTTTAAACTAGACTATGATTTTTTTTTGTAAAATTTTCCAACATTTCACGAAATGATTTTTGCTCTACCATAGAATCATTCTACATGCTATAATACCACCATTTTCATGGTTTTTTCAACATCAAAAAGATTTGACGTTTTCATGGAAAATTTCGACATACTATACTATGTCGTTTTTTTTGTAAAATTTTACATTTCACGAAATGACTTTTGCTCACCATAGAATCATTCTACATGCTATAATATGACCGTTTTCATGTTTTTTTTTCAAATTCCAAAAAATTTGACGTTGTCATTAAAAAATTCGACATACTATACTATGGCATTTTTTTTTTTTGTAAAATTTTCCAACATTTCAAGAAAAGACTTTTGCTTACCATAGAATCATTCTACATGCTATAATACCACCGTTTTCATGTTTTTTTTCAACTTCAAAAAAATTTGACGTTTTCATCAAAAATTTCGACATACTATCCTATGGTAATTTTTTTAGTAAAACTAGACTATGGCGTTTTTTTTGTAAAATTTTACAACATTTCATTAAATGACTTTTGCTCACCATAGATTCATTCTAAATATTATAATACCACCGTTTTCATGTTTTTTTTCAACTTCAAAAAGATTTGACGTTTTCATCAAAAATTTCGACATACTATACTATGGTAATTTTTTTTGTAAAACCATACTATGGCTTTTTTTTTTTGTAAAATTTTCCAACATTTCACGAAATGACTTTTGTTCACCATAGAATCATTCTACATGCTATAATGCCACCATTTTCATGGTTTTTTCAACATCAAAAAAATTTGACGTTTTCATCCAAAAATTTCGACATATTGTACTATGGCGTTTTTTTTTGTAAAATTTTACAACATTTCACAAAATGACTTTTGCTCACCGTAGAATCATTCTACATGCTATAATACGACTGTTTTCATAGTTTTTTTCAAATTCCCAAAAATTTAACGTTGTCATTAAAAAATTTCGACATACTATACTATAGCATTTTTTTTTGTAAAATTTTCCAACATTTCAAGAAAAGACTTTTGCTCACCGTAGAATCATTCTACATGCTATAATACAACCGTTTTCATGTTTTTTTTCAACATCAAAAAAATTTGACGTTTTCATCGAAAATTTCGACATACTATACTATGGCGGGTTTTTCTTTGTGAAATTTTCCAACATTTCACGAAATGACTTTTGCTCACCATAGAATCATTCTACATGCTATAATACCACCGTTTTCATGTTTTTTTTCAACTTCAAAAAAATTTGACGTTTTCATCAAAAATTTCAATATACTACACTATGGTAATTTTTTTAGTAAAACTAGACTATAGCGTTTTTTTTGTAAAATTTTACAACATTTCATTAAATGACTTTTGCTCACCATAGAATCATTCTACATGCTATAATACGACCATTTTCATGTTTTTTTTTCAACATCAAAAAAATTTGACCTTTTCATCGAAAAATTTCGACATACTATACTATGTCGTTTTTTTTTGTAAAATTTTACAACATTTCACAAAATGACTTTTGCTCACCATAGAATCATTCTACATGCTATAATACCACCATTTTCATGGTTTTTTTCAACATCAAAAAAATTTGACCTTTTCATCGAAAAATTTCGACATACTATACTATGGCATTTTTTTTTTATTTGTAAAATTTTCCAATATTTCACGAAATGACTTTTGCTTACCATAGAATGATTCTACATGCTATAATATCACCATTTTCATGGTTTTTTTCAACATCAAAAAAATTAGACGTTTTCATCGAAAAATTTCGACATAGTTTACGGTAGTGTTTTTTTTGTAAAATTTTACAACATTTCACGAAATGACTTTTGTTAACCATAGAATCATTGTACATGCTATAATATGACCGTTTTAATGTTTTTTTCAACTTCAAAAAAATTTGACGTTTTCATCGAAAAATTTCGACATACTATACTATGGCATTTTTTTTGTAAAACCATACTATGGCTTTTTTTTTTGTAAAATTTTCCAACATTTCAGGAAATGACTTTTGCTCACCATAGAATCATTCTACATGCTATAATACAACCGTTTTCATGTTTTTTTCAACATCAAAAAAATTTGACGTTTTCATCGAAAAATTTCGACATACTATACTATGGCATTTTTTTTGTAAAACCATACTATGGCTTTTTTTTTTGTAAAATTTTCCAACATTTCAGGAAATGACTTTTGCTCACCATAGAATCATTCTACATGCTATAATACCACCATTTTCATGGTTTTTTCAACATCAAAAAAATTTGACGTTTTCATCGAAAATTTCGACATACTATACTATGTCGGGTTTTTCTTTGTGAAATTTTCCAACATTTCACGAAATGAATTTTGCTCACCATAAACTCATTCTACATGCTATAATATGACCGTTATCATGGTTTTGTTCAACTTCAAAAAGATTTGACGTTTTCATCAAAAATTTCGACATACTATACTATGGTGTTTTTTTTTTTTTAAACTAGACTATGATTTTTTTTGTAAAATTTTCCAACATTTCACGAAATGATTTTTGCTCTACCATAGAATCATTCTACATGCTATAATACCACCATTTTCATGGTTTTTTCAACATCAAAAAGATTTGACGTTTTCATGGAAAATTTCGACATACTATACTATGTCGTTTTTTTTTGTAAAATTTTACATTTCACGAAATGACTTTTGCTCACCATAGAATCATTCTACATGCTATAATATGACCGTTTTCATGTTTTTTTTTTTCAAATTCCAAAAAATTTGACGTTGTCATTAAAAAATTCGACATACTATACTATGGCATTTTTTTTTTTTGTAAAATTTTCCAACATTTCAAGAAAAGACTTTTGCTTACCATAGAATCATTCTACATGCTATAATACCACCGTTTTCATGTTTTTTTTTCAACTTCAAAAAAATTTGACGTTTTCATCAAAAATTTCGACATACTATCCTATGGTAATTTTTTTAGTAAAACTAGACTATGGCGTTTTTTTTGTAAAATTTTACAACATTTCATTAAATGACTTTTGCTCACCATAGATTCATTCTAAATATTATAATACCACCGTTTTCATGTTTTTTTTCAACTTCAAAAAGATTTGACGTTTTCATCAAAAATTTCGACATACTATACTATGGTGTTTTTTTTATAAAATTTTCCAACATTTCGCGAAATGACTTTTGCTCACCATAGAATCATTCTGCATGCTATAACACGACCGTTTTCATGGTTTTTTTCAAATTCCAAAAAATTTTACGTTGTCATTAAAAAATTTCGTCATGCTATACTATGGCTTTTTTTTTTGAAAAATTTTCCAACATTTCAAGAAATGACTTTTGCTTACCATAGACTCATTCTACGTGCTATAATACCACCGTTTTCATGGTTTTTTTTTCAACTTAAAAATTTGACGTTTTCATCGAAAATTTCGACATACTATACTATGGTGGGTTTTTCTTTGTGAAATTTTCAAACATTTCACGAAATGAATTTTGCTCACCATAAACTCATTCTACATGCTATAATATAACCGTTTTCATAGTTTTTTTCAAATTCCAAAAAATTTGACGTTGTCACTAAAAAATTTCGACATACTATACTATGGCATTTTTTTTTTTGGAAAATTTTCCAACATTTCACGAAATGAATTTTACTCACCATAAACTCAATCTACATGCTATAATATGACCGTTTTCATTGTTTTGTTGAACTTCAAAAAAATTTGACGTTTTCATCGAAGAATTTCGACGTACTATACTATGGTATTTTTTTTTGTAAAACTATACTATGGCGTTTTTTTTTTTTGTAAAATTTTGCAACATTTCACGAAATGACTTTTGCTTACCATAGAATGATTCTACATGCTATAATACGACCGTTTTCATGGTTTTTTCAATATCAAAAAAATTTGACGTTTTCATCGAAAAATTTTGACATACTATACTATGGCATTTTTTTTTTGTAAAACTATACTATCGCGGTTTTTTTTGTAAAATTTTCCAACATTTCACGAAATGACTTTTGCTTACCATAGAATGATTCTACATGCTATAATATCACCGTTTTCATGTTTTTTTTTCAACATCAAAAAAAATTAGACGTTTTCATCGAAAAATGTTGACATACTATGGCGTCTTTTTTGTAAAATTTTACAACATTTCACGAAATGACTTTTGTTCACCATAGAATCATTCTACATGCTATAATACAACCGTTTTCATGTTTTTTTCAACATCAAACAAATTTGACATTTTCACCGAAAAATTTCGACATAGTTTACGGGAGAGTTTTTTTTGTAAAATTTTACAACATTTCACGAAATGACTTTTGCTCACCATAGAATCATTCTACATGCTATAATACCACCATTTTCATGGTTTTTTCAACATCAAAAAAATTTGACGTTTTCATCGAAAATTTCGACATACTATACTATTTCGGGTTTTTCTTTGTGAAATTTTCCAACATTTCACGAAATTAATTTTGCTCACCATAAACTCATTCTACATGCTATAATATGACCGTTATCATGGTTTCGTTCAACTTCAAAAAGATTTGACGTTTTCATCAAAAATTTCGACATGCTATACTATGGTGTTTTTTTTTTTTAAACTAGACTATGATTTTTTTTTGTAAAATTTTCCAACATTTCACGAAATGATTTTTGCTCACCATAGAATCATTCTACATGCTATAATACCACCATTTTCATGGTTTTTTCAACATCAAAAAGATTTGACGTTGTCATGGAAAATTTCGACATACTATACTATGGCGGGTTTTTCTTTGTAAATTTTTACAACATTTCACTAAATGACTTTTGCTCACCAAAGAATCATTCTACATGCTATAATATGACCGTTTTCATGTTTTTTTTTCAAATTCCAAAAAATTTGACGTTGTCATTAAAAAATTTCGACATACTATACTATGGCATTTTTTTTTTTGTAAAATTTTCCAACATTTCAAGAAAAGACATTTGCTTACCATAGAATCATTCTACATGCTATAATACCACCGTTTTCATGTTTTTTTTTTCAACTTCAAAAAAATTTGACGTTTTCATCGAAAAATTTCGACATACTATACGATGGTATTTTTTTTGTAAAACTATACTATGGTGTTTTTTTTGTAAAATTTTCCAACATTTCACGAAATGATTTTTGCTCACCATAGATTCATTCTAAATGCTATAATACCACAGTTTTCATGTTTTTTTTTTCAACTTCAAAAAGATTTGACGTTTTCATCGAAAATTTCGACATACAATACTATGGCGTTTTTTTTTTGTAAAATTTTCCAACATTTCACGAAATGACTTTTGCTCACCATAGAATCATTCTACATGCTATAATACCACCATTTTCATGGTTTTTTCAACATCAAAAAAATTTGACGTTTTCATCCAATAATTTCTACATATTGTACTATGGCGTTTTTTTTGTAAAATTTTCCAACATTTCAGGAAATGACTTTTGCTCACCATAGAATCATTCTACATGCTATAATACGACCATTTTCATGTTTTTTTTTCAACATCAAAAAAATTTGACATTTTCATCGAAAAATTTCGACATACTATACCATGTTGTTTTTTTTGTAAAATTTTACAACATTTCACAAAATGACTTTTGCTCACCGTAGAATCATTCTACATGCTATAATACGACTGTTTTCATAGTTTTTTTCAAATTCCAAAAAATTTAACGTTGTCATTAAAAAATTTCGACATACTATACTATGGCATTTTTTTTTTTGTAAAATTTTCCAACATTTCAAGAAAAGACTTTTGCTCACCGTAGATTCATTCTACATGCTATAATACCACCGTTTTCATGTTTTTTTTTCAACTTCAAAAAGATTTGACGTTTTCATCGAAAATTTCGACATACTATACTATGGCGGGTTTTTCTTTGTGAAATTTTCCAACATTTCACGAAATGACTTTTGCTCACCATAGAATCATTCTACATGCTATAATACGACCATTTTCATGTTTTTTTTCAACATCAAAAAAATTTGACCTTTTCATCGAAAAATTTCGACATACTATACTATGTCGTTTTTTTTGTAAAATTTTACAACATTTCACAAAATGACTTTTGCTCACCATAGAATCATTCTACATGCTATAATACCACCATTTTCATGGTTTTTTTCAACATCAAAAAAATTTGACCTTTTCATCGAAAAATTTCGACATACTATACTATGGCATTTTTTTTTATTTGTAAAATTTTCCAATATTTCACGAAATGACTTTTGCTTACCATAGAATGATTCTACATGCTATAATATCACCATTTTCATGGTTTTTTTCAACATCAAAAAAATTTGACCTTTTCATCGAAAAATTTCGACATACTATACTATGGCATTTTTTTTTTATTTGTAAAATTTTCCAATATTTCACGAAATGACTTTTGCTTACCATAGAATGATTCTACATGCTATAATATCACCGTTTTCATGTTTTTTTTCAACATCAAAAAAATTAGACGTTTTCATCGAAAAATTTCGACATAGTTTACGGTAGTGTTTTTTTTGTAAAATTTTACAACATTTCACGAAATGACTTTTGTTAACCATAGAATCATTGTACATGCTATAATATGACCGTTTTAATGTTTTTTTCAACTTCAAAAAAATTTGACGTTTTCATCGAAAAATTTCGACATACTATACTATGGCATTTTTTTTGTAAAACCATACTATGGCTTTTTTTTTTTGTAAAATTTTCCAACATTTCAGGAAATGACTTTTGCTCACCATAGAATCATTCTACATGCTATAATACCACCATTTTCATGGTTTTTTCAACATCAAAAAAATTTGACGTTTTCATCGAAAATTTCGACATACTATACTATGTCGGGTTTTTCTTTGTGAAATTTTCCAACATTTCACGAAATGAATTTTGCTCACCATAAACTCATTCTACATGCTATAATATGACCGTTATCATGGTTTTGTTCAACTTCAAAAAGATTTGACGTTTTCATCAAAAATTTCGACATACTATACTATGGTGTTTTTTTTTTTTTAAACTAGACTATGATTTTTTTTGTAAAATTTTCCAACATTTCACGAAATGATTTTTGCTCTACCATAGAATCATTCTACATGCTATAATACCACCATTTTCATGGTTTTTTCAACATCAAAAAGATTTGACGTTTTCATGGAAAATTTCGACATACTATACTATGTCGTTTTTTTTGTAAAATTTTACATTTCACGAAATGACTTTTGCTCACCATAGAATCATTCTACATGCTATAATATGACCGTTTTCATGTTTTTTTTTTCAAATTCCAAAAAATTTGACGTTGTCATTAAAAAATTCGACATACTATACTATGGCATTTTTTTTTTTTTGTAAAATTTTCCAACATTTCAAGAAAAGACTTTTGCTTACCATAGAATCATTCTACATGCTATAATACCACCGTTTTCATGTTTTTTTTTCAACTTCAAAAAAATTTGACGTTTTCATCAAAAATTTCGACATACTATCCTATGGTAATTTTTTTAGTAAAACTAGACTATGGCGTTTTTTTTGTAAAATTTTACAACATTTCATTAAATGACTTTTGCTCACCATAGATTCATTCTAAATATTATAATACCACCGTTTTCATGTTTTTTTTTCAACTTCAAAAAAATTTGACGTTTTCATCAAAAATTTCGACATACTATCCTATGGTAATTTTTTTAGTAAAACTAGACTATGGCGTTTTTTTTGTAAAATTTTACAACATTTCATTAAATGACTTTTGCTCACCATAGATTCATTCTAAATATTATAATACCACCGTTTTCATGTTTTTTTTCAACTTCAAAAAAGATTTGACGTTTTCATCAAAAATTTCGACATACTATACTATGGTAATTTTTTTTGTAAAACCATACTATGGCTTTTTTTTTTGTAAAATTTTCCAACATTTCACGAAATGACTTTTGTTCACCATAGAATCATTCTACATGCTATAATGCCACCATTTTCATGGTTTTTTCAACATCAAAAAAATTTGACGTTTTCATCCAAAAATTTCGACATATTGTACTATGGCGTTTTTTTTGTAAAATTTTACAACATTTCACAAAATGACTTTTGCTCACCGTAGAATCATTCTACATGCTATAATACGACTGTTTTCATAGTTTTTTTCAAATTCCCAAAAATTTAACGTTGTCATTAAAAAATTTCGACATACTATACTATAGCATTTTTTTTTTGTAAAATTTTCCAACATTTCAAGAAAAGACTTTTGCTCACCGTAGAATCATTCTACATGCTATAATACCACCGTTTTCATGTTTTTTTTTCAACTTCAAAAAGATTTGACGTTTTCATCAAAAATTTCAATATACTACACTATGGTAATTTTTTTAGTAAAACTAGACTATAGCGTTTTTTTTGTAAAATTTTACAACATTTCATTAAATGACTTTTGCTCACCATAGATTCATTCTAAATGCTATAATACCACCGTTTTCATGTTTTTTTTTTCAACTTCAAAAAGATTTGACGTTTTCATCGAAAATTTCGACATACTATACTATGGCGGGTTTTTCTTTGTGAAATTTTCCAACATTTCACGAAATGACTTTTGCTCACCATAGAATCATTCTACATGCTATAATACGACCATTTTCATGTTTTTTTTTCAACATCAAATAAATTTGACATTTTCATCAAAAAATTTCGACATACTATACTATGTCGTTTTTTTTGTAAAATTTTGCAACATTTCACAAAATGACTTTTGCTCACCGTAGAATCATTCTACATGCTATAATACGACTGTTTTCATAGGTTTTTTTCAAATTCCAAAAAATTTAACGTTGTCATTAAAAAATTTCGACATACTATACTATGGCATTTTTTTTATTTGTAAAATTTTCCAACATTTCAAGAAAAGACTTTTGCTTACCGTAGAATCATTCTACATGCTATAATACCACCGTTTTCATGTTTTTTTCAACTTCAAAAAGATTTGACGTTTTCAACGAAAATTTCGACATACTATACTATGTCGTTTTTTTTGTAAAATTTTACAACATTTCACAAAATGACTTTTGCTCACCATAGAATCATTCTACATGCTATAATACCACCGTTTTCATGTTTTTTTTCAACTTCAAAAAGATTTGACGTTTTCATCGAAAATTTCGACATACTATACTATGGCAAGTTTTTCTTTGTGAAATTTTCCAACATTTCACGAAATGACTTTTGCTCACCATAAACTCATTCTACATGCTATAATATGACCGTTTTCATGGTTTTGTTCAACTTCAAAAAGATTTGAAGTTTTCATCAAAAATTTCGACATACTATACTATGGTGTTTTTTTTTTTTTAAAACTAGACTATGACGTTTTTTGACATATTATACTATGGCGGTTTTTCTTTGTGAAATTTTCCAACATTTCACGAAATGACTTTTGCTCACCATAGAATCATTCTACATGCTATAATACGACCGTTTTCATGGTTTTTTTCAACATCAAAAAAATGAGACGTTTTCATCGAAAAATTTTGACATACTATACTATGGTGTTTTTTTTATAAAATTTTCCAACATTTCGCGAAATGACTTTTGCTCACCATAGAATCATTCTGCATGCTATAACACGACCGTTTTCATGGTTTTTTTCAAATTCCAAAAAATTTTACGTTGTCATTAAAAAATTTCGTCATGCTATACTATGGCATTTTTTTTTTGAAAAATTTTCCAACATTTCAAGAAATGACTTTTGCTTACCATAGACTCATTCTACGTGCTATAATACCACCGTTTTCATGGTTTTTTTTCAACTTAAAAATTTGACGTTTTCATCGAAAATTTCGACATACTATACTATGGTGGGTTTTTCTTTGTGAAATTTTCAAACATTTCACGAAATGAATTTTGCTCACCATAAACTCATTCTACATGCTATAATATAACCGTTTTCATAGTTTTTTTCAAATTCCAAAAAATTTGACGTTGTCACTAAAAAATTTCGACATACTATACTATGGCATTTTTTTTTTTTTGGAAAATGTTCCAACATTTCACGAAATGAATTTTACTCACCATAAACTCAATCTACATGCTATAATATGACCGTTTTCATTGTTTTGTTGAACTTCAAAAAAAATTTGACGTTTTCATCGAAGAATTTCGACGTACTATACTATGGTATTTTTTTTTGTAAAACTATACTATGGCGTTTTTTTTTTTTGTAAAATTTTGCAACATTTCACGAAATGACTTTTGCTTACCATAGAATGATTCTACATGCTATAATACGACCGTTTTCATGGTTTTTTTCAATATCAAAAAAATTTGACGTTTTCATCGAAAAATTTTGACATACTATACTATGGCATTTTTTTTTGTAAAACTATACTATCGCGGTTTTTTTTGTAAAATTTTCCAACATTTCACGAAATGACTTTTGCTTACCATAGAATGATTCTACATGCTATAATATCACCGTTTTCATGTTTTTTTTTCAACATCAAAAAAATTAGACGTTTTCATCGAAAAATGTTGACATACTATGGCGTCTTTTTTGTAAAATTTTACAACATTTCACGAAATGACTTTTGTTCACCATAGAATCATTCTACATGCTATAATACAACCGTTTTCATGTTTTTTTCAACATCAAACAAATTTGACATTTTCACCGAAAAATTTCGACATAGTTTACGGTAGAGTTTTTTTTGTAAAATTTTACAACATTTCACGAAATGACTTTTGCTCACCATAGAATCATTCTACATGCTATAATACCACCATTTTCATGGTTTTTTCAACATCAAAAAAATTTGACGTTTTCATCGAAAATTTCGACATACTATACTATGTCGGGTTTTTCTTTGTGAAATTTTCCAACATTTCACGAAATTAATTTTGCTCACCATAAACTCATTCTACATGCTATAATATGACCGTTATCATGGTTTCGTTCAACTTCAAAAAGATTTGACGTTTTCATCAAAAATTTCGACATGCTATACTATGGTGTTTTTTTTTTTTAAACTAGACTATGATTTTTTTTGTAAAATTTTCCAACATTTCACGAAATGATTTTTGCTCACCATAGAATCATTCTACATGCTATAATACCACCATTTTCATGGTTTTTTCAACATCAAAAAGATTTGACGTTGTCATGGAAAATTTCGACATACTATACTATGGCGGGTTTTTCTTTGTAAATTTTTACAACATTTCACTAAATGACTTTTGCTCACCAAAGAATCATTCTACATGCTATAATATGACCGTTTTCATGTTTTTTTTTCAAATTCCAAAAAATTTGACGTTGTCATTAAAAAATTTCGACATACTATACTATGGCATTTTTTTTTTTGTAAAATTTTCCAACATTTCACGAAATGATTTTTGCTCACCATAGATTCATTCTAAATGCTATAATACCACAGTTTTCATGTTTTTTTTTTCAACTTCAAAAAGATTTGACGTTTTCATCGAAAATTTCGACATACAATACTATGGCGTTTTTTTTTGTAAAATTTTCCAACATTTCACGAAATGACTTTTGCTCACCATAGAATCATTCTACATGCTATAATACCACCATTTTCATGGTTTTTTCAACATCAAAAAAATTTGACGTTTTCATCCAATAATTTCTACATATTGTACTATGGCGTTTTTTTTTGTAAAATTTTCCAACATTTCAGGAAATGACTTTTGCTCACCATAGAATCATTCTACATGCTATAATACGACCATTTTCATGTTTTTTTTCAACATCAAAAAAATTTGACATTTTCATCGAAAAATTTCGACATACTATACCATGTTGTTTTTTTTGTAAAATTTTACAACATTTCACAAAATGACTTTTGCTCACCATAGAATCATTCTACATGCTATAATACGACTGTTTTCATAGTTTTTTTCAAATTCCAAAAAATTTAATGTTGTCATTAAAAAATTTCGACATACTTTACTATGGCATTTTTTTTTTTTTGTAAAATTTTTCAACATTTCAAGAAAAGACTTTTGCTTACCGTAGAATCATTCTACATGCTGTAATACCACCGTTTTCATGTTTTTTTTCAACTTCTAAAAGATTTGACGTTTTCATCGAAAATTTCGACATACTATACTATGGCGGGTTTTTCTTTGTGAAATTTTCCAACATTTCACGGAATGAATTTTGCTCACCATAAACTCATTCTACATGCTATAATATGACCGTTTTCATGGTTTTGTTAAACTTCAAAAAAATTTGACGTTTTCATCAAAAAATTTCGACATACTATACTATGGCATTTTTTTTATTAAAACTATACTATGGCGTTTTTTTGTAAAATTTTCCAACATTTCACGAAATGACTTTTGCTCACCATAGAATCATTCTACATGCTATAATACGACTATTTTCATGGTTTTTTCAACATCAAAAAAATGAGACGTTTTCATCGATAAACTTGGACATACTATACTATGGCATTTTTTTTGTAAAATTTTCCAACATTTCACAAAATGACTTTTGCTAACCATAGAATCATTCTACATGCTATAATATGACCGTTGTCATGGTTTTTTTGAACATCAAAAAAATTTGACATTTTCATCCAAAAATTTTGACATGCTATACTATGGTAATTTTTTTTTAGTAAAACTAGACTATGGCGGTTTTTTTGTAAAATTTTACAACATTTCATTAAATGACATTTGCTCACCATAGATTCATTCTAAATGCTATAATACCACCGTTTTCATGTTTTTTTTTCAACTTCAAAAAGATTTGACGTTTTCATCGAAAATTTCGACATACAATACTATGGCGTTTTTTTTTGTAAAATTTTCCAACATTTCACGAAATGAATTTTGCTCACCATAGAATCATTCTTCATGCTATAATCGACCTTTTCATGTTTTTTTTAAACATCAAAAAATTTTGACGTTTTCATCGAAAATTTCGACATACAATACTATGGCGGTTTTTTTTGTAAAATTTTCCAACATTTCACGAAATGAATTTTGCTCATCATAAACTCATTCTACATGCTATAATATGACCGTTTTCATGTTTTTTTTCAACTTCAAAAAAATTTGACGTTTTCATCGAAAAATTTCGACATACTATACTATGGTATTTTTTTTGTAAAACTATACTATGGTATTTTTTTTGTAAAATTTTCCAACATTTCACGACATGATTTTTGCTCATGATAGAATCATTCTACATGCTATAATACAACCGTTTTCATGGTTTTTTCAACATCAAAAAGATTTGACCTTTTCATCGAAAAATTTCGACATACTATACGATGATATTTTTTTAGTAAAACTATACTATGGTGTTTTTTTTGTAAAATTTTCAAACATTTCATTAAATGACTTTTGCTCACCATCGATTCATTCTAAATGCTATAATACCACCGTTTTCATGTTTTTTTTTCAACTTCAAAAAGGTTTGACGTTTTCATCGAAAAATTTCGACATACTATACTATGGCGTTTTTTTTTTTGTAATATTTTCCAACATTTGATGAAAGGACTTTTGCTCACCATAGAATCATTCTTCATGCTATAATACGACCGTTTTCATGGGGTTTTTTTCAACATCAAAAAAATTTGACGTTTTCATCGAAAATTTCGACATACTATACGATGGTATTTTTTTTGTAAAACTATACTATGGTGTTTTTTTTGTAAAATTTTCAAACATTTCACGAAATGATTTTTGCTCACCATAGAATCATTCTACATGCTATAATATGACCGTTGTCATGGTTTTTTTCAACATCAAAAAAATTTGACATTTTCATCCAAAAATTTCGACATGCTATACTATGGTAATTTTTTTAGTAAAACTAGACTATGGCGTTTTTTTTGTAAAATTTTACAACATTTCATTAAATGACTTTTGCTCACCATCGATTCATTCTAAATGCTATAATACCACCGTTTTCATGTTTTTTTTTCAACTTCAAAAAGGTTTGACGTTTTCATCGAAAAATTTCGACATACTATACTATGGCGTTTTTTTTTTGTAATATTTTCCAACATTTGATGAAAGGACTTTTGCTCACCATAGAATCATTCTTCATGCTATAATACGACCGTTTTCATGGTTTTTTTTTCAACATCAAAAAAATTTGACGTTTTCATCGAAAATTTCGACATACGTTACTATGGCGTTTTTTTTGTAAAATTTTCCAAAATTTCACGAAATGACTTTTGTTCACTATGGAATCATTCTACATGCTATAATACGACCGTTTTCATGTTTTTTTCATAATCAAAAAAATTTGACGTTTTCATCAAAAAATTTCGACATACTATACTATGGCGTTTTTTTTTTGTGAAATTTTCCCACATTTCACGAAATGACTTTTGCTCACCATAAAATCATTCTAATTGCTATAATACGGCCGTTTTCATGGTTTTTTTCAACATCAAAAAAATTTGACATTTTCATCCAAAAATTTCGACATACTATACTATGGCTTTTTTTTTGTAAATTTTTAAAAAATTTCACGAAATGACTTTTACTCACCATAGAATCATTCTACATGCTATAATACGACCGTTTTCATGGTTTTTTTTAACATCAAAAAAATTAGACGTTTTTATCGAAAAATTTTGACATACTATACTATGGCGTTTTTTTTTTTGTAAAATTTTCCAACATTTCACGAAATGACTTCTGTTCACTAGAGAATCATTCTACATGCTATAATACGACCGTTTTCATAGTTTTTTTCAACTTCAATAAAAATTGACGTTTTCATCGAAAAATTTCGACATGCTATACTTTGGCAATTTTTTTGTAAAACTAGACTATGGCAATTTTTTTTGTAAAATTTTCCAACATTTCACGAAATGACTTTTGGTCACCATAGAATCATTCTACATGCTATAATACGACCGTTTTCATGGTTTTTTTTTCAACATCAAAAAAATTTGACGTTTTCATCGAAAAATTTCGACATACGTTACTATGGCGTTTTTTTTGTAAAATTTTCCAAAATTTCACGAAATGACTTTTGTTCACTATGGAATCATTCTACATGCTATAATACGACCGTTTTCATGTTTTTTTCATAATCAAAAAAATTTGACGTTTTCATCAAAAAATTTCGACATACTATACTATGGCGTTTTTTTTTTTGTGAAATTTTCCCACATTTCACGAAATGACTTTTGCTCACCATAAAATCATTCTAATTGCTATAATACGGCCGTTTTCATGGTTTTTTTCAACATCAAAAAAATTTGACATTTTCATCCAAAAATTTCGACATACTATACTATGGCTTTTTTTTTGTAAATTTTTAAAAAATTTCACGAAATGACTTTTACTCACCATAGAATCATTCTACATGCTATAATACGACCGTTTTCATGGTTTTTTTTAACATCAAAAAAATTAGACGTTTTTATCGAAAAATTTTGACATACTATACTATGGCGTTTTTTTTTTTTTGTAAAATTTTCCAACATTTCACGAAATGACTTCTGTTCACTAGAGAATCATTCTACATGCTATAATACGACCGTTTTCATAGTTTTTTTCAACTTCAATAAAAATTGACGTTTTCATCGAAAAATTTCGACATGCTATACTTTGGCAATTTTTTTGTAAAACTAGACTATGGCAATTTTTTTTGTAAAATTTTCCAACATTTCACGAAATGACTTTTGGTCACCATAGAATCATTCTACATGCTATAATACAACCGTTTTTTTTCAACATCAAAAAAATTTGACCTTTTCATCGAAAAATTTCGACATACTATACTCGTCGTTTTTTGTGTGTCATTCAATTTTATGAAAAAAGTCACACTATAGCATGTCGATCAATTTTATTAATAAAAGCATACTATAGCATGTCGATCAATTTTCTGAAAAAAATTCAAAATTTAATACCTTAATAAATTTATTGAAAAAAAGTCATACTATCGCATGTCGATCAATTTTGCTAAAGAAAATCATACTATCGCATGTCGATCAATTTTATGAAAAAAGTCATACCATAGTATTTCGTTCATTTTTATGAAAGAAAATCATACTATAGTATGTCGATAAAATTTATGAAAAACGTCATACTATCGCATGTCGATCAATTTTATAAAAAAAGTCAAAATGTAAAATCTTAATAAATTTTCTTGATAAATCATATTAAAGTATGTCGATCAATTTTATCAAAAAAGTCATACTATAGCATGTCGATCAATTTCATGAAAAAAATTCAAAATGTAAAATCTTAATAAATTTATTGAAAAAAAGTCATACTATAGCATGTCAATCAATTTTATGAATAAAAATCATACTATAAGATGTCAAATAATTTTATGAAAAAAAGTCATAATATAGCATTTCGATCAATTTTATGAAAAAAAATCATACTATAGTATGTCGATCAATTTTATGAAAAAAATCATACCATAGCATGTCGCTCAATTTTATGAAAAAAAATCATAACATAGCATGTCGATCAATTTTATGAAATGAAGACATACTATAGTATGTCCATCAGTTTTATGAAAAAAAATCATATTATCGCATGTCAATAATTTTTATGAAAAAAAATCATAATATAGTGTGTCGTTCAATTTTATGAAAAAAAAGTCATACTATCGCATGTCGATCAATTTTATGAAAAAAAATCATACTATCGCATGTCAATCATTTTTATGAAAAAAAATCATACTATAGTATGTTGCATCAATTTTATGAAAAAAAATCATAATATAGCATGTCGGTCAATTTTATGAAAAGAAATCATACTATCACATGTCAATCAATTTTATGAAAAAAAATCATACTATCGTATGTCGATAATTTTTATCAAAAAAAATCAAAATATAAAATCTTACTCAATTTCTTGAATAAAAGTCATACTATAGTATGTCGATCAATTTTATGAAAAAAGTTATACTTTAGCATGTCAATCAATTTTATGAAAAAAAGCCAAAATATAAAATCTTAATAAATTTCTTGAAAAAAACTCATACTATCACGTCGATCAATTTTATGAAAAAAAAATCATAATATAGTATGTCGATCAATTTTATGAAAAAAAATCATACTATAGTATGTCGATCAATTTTATGAAAAAAAATCATACTATAGTATGTCGATCAATTTTATGAAAAAAAGTCATATTATCGCATATCGACCAATTTTATGAAAAAAATCATAATATAGTATGTCCATCAATTTTATGAAAAAAAGTCATATTATCGCATATCGACCAATTTTATGAAAGAAAATCATACTATAGCATGTCGATCAATTTAATGAAAAAAAATCATACAATAGCATGTCGATGAATTTTATTAAAAAAATCATACTATAGCATGTCAATCAATTTTATGAAAAAAGTCATACTATAGCATGTCAATCAATTTTATGAAAAAAAATCATAATACAGCATGTCGATCAATTTTATGAAAAAAAAAATCATACTATAGCATGTCGTTCAATTTTATGAAAAAAAGTCAAAATATAAAATCTTAATAAATTTCTTGAAAAAAAAGTCATACTATAGTCCGTCGATCAATTTTATGAAAAATGTCAAAATGTAAAATCTTAATAAATTTCTTGAAAAAAAAGTCATACTATCACATCAATCAATTTTATGAAAAAAAATCATACTATAGCATGTCGATCAATTTTATGAAAAAAAAATCATACTATAGCATGTCGATCATTCATCCATCCATCGTCAACCACTTATCCCGTTAGGGGTCACGGGGGGCTGGAGCTGATCCCAGCTGGCATTGGGCGAAGGCAGGGTACACCCTGGACAGGTCGCCAGTCCATCGCAGGGCACATAGAGACAGACAACATATAGGCAGACAACCATTCACTCTCACATCCACACCTACGGGCAATTTAGAGTCATCAATTAACCTAAACAGCATGTCTTTGGAGGGAAGCGGGAGAACTTTGGGAGGAAGCTGGAGAACCCGGAGAAAACCCACGCTTACACGGGGAGAACATACAAGCTCCACACAGAAGAGCCCCAAGCCGGAATCGAACCTGCGACCCTCTTGCTGTGAGGCGAGAGTGCTAACCACTGTACCACCATGCAGCCCGCATGTCGATCAATTTTATGAAAAAACGTCAAAATGTGAAATCTTAATAAATTTCTTGAAAAAAGTATTACTATATACTATTACATGTCGATCAATTTTATGAAAGAAAATCATACTATAGCATGTCGATCAATTTTTGAAAAAAGTTAATATAAAATTATTAATTATTATAAATGTCTTGAAAAAAGTCATACATTGATATGGCGATCAATTTCATGATACAAATGTCAAAATATAAAATTTTAATACATTTCTTGAAAAAAAATCATACTTTCGCATGTCGATCAATTTTATGAAAAAAAGTCAAATTATTGTATGTCGATAAATTTTAGGAAATAACATGAAAATATAAAATGTTAATCAATTTCTTGAAAAAAGGCATACTTTCGTATGTCGATCAAGTTTATGAAAAAAATGATATTGTAGTATGACGATCAACTTTATGAAAAAAGTCAATACTATAGTATGTTGATCAATTTAATGAAAAAACATCAAACTGTAAAATCTCAATAAATTTCACGTCGATCAATTTTATGAAAAAAAAATCATACTATAATATGCCGATCAATTTTATGAAAAAAAGTCAAAATATAAAATTTTAATATTTTTTTAAAAAAAATAACTCATACTTTCGCATGTTGATCAATATTATGAAAAAAGTCAAACTATTGCATGTCGATCAATTTTATGAAAAAAAGCCATGTTATGATCATTGTGACGGAGCGCCTCTGAACGCCCCGTCATGGTCCGACCGGCTCTCGCTCTCGCCTCTCTCTCTCTCTCTCTCTCTCTCTCTCTCTCTCTCTCTCTCTCTCGTGCTGCGGTCGGGAGCGCACGCCTCGCGCTTTCATTGCCCGGTGGAGTTCCACGCAGGTGAAAATGTTTCCCCACCACCTACCTGTGCAATAGATGTATGGACACATTTCTGCACGCGGCAGACGTTCGAGGGTGCACACTCGGCGTCTAAAAGCGGCGCACTAACACACACACGCTCAGCTTGGTTCGCTGCTTCTGCTTCCTCTGGTTCGCGGACCAAACAGAGACACTTCCTGGGAACATCATACATAGCGCTGTTTGGCGCGCTTCAGATGGTCAGGTGACCACGGACTGTACCATGATGATTAATTGAGGTATAATTTGCTGTTTTACTGTCGTGGAGTAAAGTGTGTAAACAGCTGAATGTAACTGTTTTTGAGCCACTGTATTGAGGTCAATATTAATAGTGGTTTTGTAATTGTTCTTGTATATTTGGTTGAGTTATGGCCTAAAACCCTATAAAACGTGGATGGGTTTGCCCAGGGGAGGAGCTAAGGGGGTGTGTAAATTTCTTGAAAAAAAAAGACATATTTTCAGTTTTCTGAAAAAAATCCATACCATAGTATGTCGATCAATTTTATGAAAAAAAAATTATACTATAGTATGTCGTTCAATTTCATGAAAAAAGTCATATAATAGTATGGCGATCAATTTTATGACTTTTGCATGTCAATCAATTTTATGAAAAAAATCCATACTATAGTATGTCGATCAACTTTATGAAAAAAGCCAAAAAATATATATTTTAGCATGATGATCAATTTTATGAAAAGAAGTTGTACTATAGCATGTCGGTCAGTTTTATGAAAAAAGTCATACTATTGGATGTCAATCAATTTAATGAAAAAAGTCAAATTATAGTATGTTGATAAAGTTATATGAAAAAAAAGTCATACTATAGCATGTTGATAATTTTTTTCAAAAACATCAAAATATAAAATGTTAATAAATTTCTTGAAAAATGGTGATACTTTTGCATGACGATCAATTTTATGAAAAAAGTCACTATAGTATGTTGATCAATTTTATGAAAAAAGTCAATAGTATGTCGATCAATTTCTTGAAAAAAACTCATACTTTCGCATGTCGATCAATTTTATGAAAAAAACGTCAAAATATAAAATTTTAATAAATTTCTTGATTAAAAACAAACTTTTGCATGTCGAGCAATTTTATGAAAAAAATATCATACTATAGTATGTCGTTCAATTGCATGAAAAAACGTCAAAATGTAAAATCTTAATAAATTTCTTGAAGAAAAGGCATCCACAAAATAGGCTCCATCTGTGCTTACATAACTAGAATTACGATATAGTCAGTAAACACAGTAAACACCCTGCACACCCAGCATGAGCCCAGCATGTCCAAGAGGTGAAACCGTATGAGCGGGCAAGCCGTCAACCACGATGCCGCCAAACACTCACCTCATCAACAAGGTTGTTAACACTGCAACACATATGTGTAGACTCTGCGCGGACCACAGTTGAAGAATCGTTTCCCGCCTACCTATAGGCTTGGAGATACACTCAAAAAGCCGTCCTGCGAGGCATTTCTTGGAAAGGGCTTTTGTGGCCACATTATCGCCGAAGCACATGAACAGCTGTTCAGTGTGCCAGAGGGGGCCGTGCATTCAACGTAACATACCAATGCACAAACGGAGCATAGCAGATGCGACTTTGCCTCCCTGCCTCATGCATGAGGTGGAGGACAAAAAGCATCCAGTTGTATGAATAAACTCCTCAAGTTCTTAGGAACGAAGGAGGGGTTTGGTCTGAGAGTAGCCCAGCTGCAGTTACCACAAAGCATCAAGCAACTGGGGTGCACCAACAGGGCGGTCAGTTCACATATTGTCTTAGCTGAGGTCAATGCAAGAAGCAAAACTGTCTTGAATGACAACACCTGTAAAGAGGAACACTCTAGAGGCCTCCTGATCCCCTGTAGAAACTGCTTCCCAAGAGGGTGGCTTAAGACCGGTCTGTCACCAAAACCCTTATGGCAGGAAAAAATGACTGCTGAATATCACTTTAATAGTGGCATGAGACAGACACTGTAAAGAGGCCAGAATAGACCCGACTGCACAGAACAGGGGATCTAACCTCACTGGAACCCCAACCACTGTGCCTTGTAACAGGCAGTGGTGGATCCTGCACTTGCTGCTTGGATAGTCTGTACAGTCTATACAGACAGTCCAGCCCTCCTCAGTCGGCCCCTCTCAGGAGCCAAGCCCGAAAAAAATGACCCAGAGTGGGCATTGTGCCTCTCCTGAAACAGAGCCCCCAGAACGAGGGGATGGTCCAGGGCTGGGCCGCCAACAGCTGAGTCAATTCTGCATACCATGGCATGGAACAATGATGAACTAGGAGTGGGACGGTTCATAAAATTCATGGTTCGGTACATTTATGGTTCAGCAAGGAGGCCGATTTCCAACTTCTATTTAAACATGCTTTTCATTTATTTGGCAAAATAAGTCAGCGACTGTTTGTCCGTCCTCACATTAATAGACTGACATAAGGAACAAAACATTTCTTTATTATCACATCTTATGGCTGGACTTCTTATCTAAAAGAAAAGTGCCACTGTGTTATTTAAAAAGAATTAAAAAATAAAAACTAATCATCAACAAAAAGGTCAGCATCAGGTCAGCCAGCACTAGAGCTTTTTAAACAACAATAACATCTACTAAGCCAGCATCATATGAGGAAAATCTGCCATGTGCAATAACACTGCTCAATACTGCAGTGATGATATGACTTAAGATAAATAAACAAATATTGAAGTGTGCATATTAGCTATACTTATGTCAACCTGGTTGATTTAAATTCAGAACCAGATTATAATTGAATATTTAAATACAACTAGGACATGTTGTTTCTAGAGCAACAACAGTAATGTTTACAACAACAAAGTCACCATAGAAACTGATTAATATCTCACCGGAAACAATCTAACATATTAATAAAATAAATCAGATTTCTGAGTGAAGTTTATAAAGACTGAAGAACACAAACATCAGTCAGCATCAGTCCTTCCTCCTGTCCTCCTAACCTCTGTCCTCCTGACCTCTGTCCTCCTAACCTCTGTCCTCCTGTCCTCCATCCTCTGCTGATGTGAACCACTACAGGTCCTGCTGGTAGAGAGGAGGAGCTGCATTGTCTCAGCCAGCTGATGAGTTTACTACTAAGACACATGACAAACTAACCTGAACAGTCAGACTACAGAGTCTGCTGCCAGCTTCAGTTTCAGCTTGTTGTAGCTGAGGGTTACGTTTCTCCTAAATTTTATGAGGTTAATATATTAATAACACGGAGGCTCCGTAGTTCAGACCCTTGTCAATAACAACGCTTCACTTCTACTGTTCCACCCTTCACAATAAACTCCCCGAACACAACCACTGAACACTGCTGACTAGAAGGAACTAAATTCATTTAATTACACATTTACCATTCACTGTTAGCTTCCGAGCTAATGTGCGGTGGCGAGTTAATAGTTGTGGTAGCATAAACACAGTGGCGGTGATTGACAGACATGCGCAGTAAAATCTGGCCTGCCCTCGCCAAAATTGAGCCAATCACAATATACAACCTCAGCTTCAGTTACACTGCACATGTCTTATACCCCATACCCCTGTCCACCATGTCCCAGCCTCTTTCCATAGGCCTCGATTTCCAGTGTGACAATAAACGCGACAAAAAAAAATGCATTGTTCTCATAACCTATTTCAAATGAACCAAACGGTACATACACGAACCGAACAATGACTAGCGAACCGAACGGTTCATATTTTTACCCAAACCGTGCCCACCCCTACTGAGAACTGCTCCTTGCCCTCTCCAGTAGGGTAGACATGAAATGGAGTGGCAGAAAGGCGTAAAGCAGCTTTCTTGCCCATGGCATGTGTGCAAACACATCCACCCCCAAGGGGTGAACCATAGTGGGCAGTGGGCCTAACATCAGCTGGCAAACACATCCACTTCCGCTCTCCTGAACAGGGACCAAATCTGCTCCACCACCTCCGGGTGTGGTCTTCGGTCCTCACCAACACGTGCTTCCCCTGTATCAGGGGCCTAAAGTTTTGAAGGACCAGCAACACTGCCTGCAGTTCGAGAAAGTTGATGCGTCGGTCCTCCATCAGAGGACCGCTGTTCCAAGGCAAATCCCTCCTCATCCCGTCAGGGACGTGCCCATGAGCGCCGTGACTCAGGAGGTCACTCATCCCAGCTGTTACCTTCAACAAGTGTTGTGGGGATTCCCAGTAGCATAGATCAACCTCTACTGGGGGGGTAATAGTAAGCAGGCATTGCATGTGCAACAGCTTCAGCGGCACCACCAGGTGAGCAGCTGTCATGAACCCCAGCGCCTGCATGACTGTAAACAGCATCACCATTGCCCCCCACAACAATTAGCCAACAGCCTGCAGCAGAGCCATCTGTCTGTGTTCCAGCAGATTAGTCCAGTCTGCATGCACTGAGCACAGCACTGCTGGTGTGGTAGGGGGCAGCTCTTCTTCTAACTGATCGCAAACCCCAACTCGGTGAGATGTCATCATTATTATTATTACTGTTATTTGGGCCATGTGAAACACTGTCCTTTCTTTGGACTTGGCCATGACAGTGAGGTCATCTAGAAGTAGACCCTCATACCACTGTCACATAACGGCTGCAGCGCAGTGTCCACATTTGCCTGAGGTGCAGAGGGCCAGCGAATAGCCTGAATGGTTGTCTGCTCTACTTGTAGGCTGTCTCTTGGAAAGCTAAATGCAAGAATTTCCTGTTTTGGTGCCACCTCAACATGAAAGAATGCATCCTTTGAGTTGATGGCTGTGAAACGTCTTCATCTTCTTTATCTTTTTGTGAAGCAGGGAGTATGTGGAGTAAAACCAATTCTGTCTTTCATCCATGGGGATGACAATGTTTTACTGTAATAAGGCCTGGATTTCTACTGAAAGGAAATTTAGCATCTACTAAGGAGATAAACCCACCTCCTTGACCCCCATGAATGGAGGAGAAAGGCTGTAGCACTGGAGAGAATATCTCAGTCTCAGCATTTTGTCCATCCACTACGTTAACACACAGGCGAGTTGTCACTCTTCGTAAAACTGCATGAGGGCAATCCAACATCTGTGAGCAAATCTCAGTGCTCTCCACCGTCAGGCTCCCCATAAAAAGAAGACTGGCCGAAGTGGGCCGACATAGAAAGAGCTGAGCCGGTAGTGGGGTTTTGAACACGCCACCAGTTTGCCTGTGATAGTGGGACTGGCGAGGTTCTTGTAGCGGCGACTCCATCCATTGAGATCAGTGATTGCTGAAGAGAAATGGTTACCACATATTCGGTAGGCACGTCCTGATTGGCTGGCTACATTTAAGGAAATCTCATTGGACAAACGCGTGTGTGGGATTAGAGATTTCCCAATAGAATCCAGTCGAGGGCGGAGCCTGTGTGAGTTAAAAAAACAAAGCTATTAGCAATTTTTGGTGCAACATTCAGCTTGCAGTAGATGATTCCCCTTCTGTACGCATTTCAGCTCTAAAAATGAGCTTTGAACCATTTCTGTGGAGTTCAGCACGTATGATATCAAATCCTGGGGAAATGCAATAAAAGGGAAAAAGCAGTAACCGGCTGAGCTGGGCAGGCATTGTTGGTTGAGAAGTGGTGATTTGGTACGCATTAGGAGCTTGCCCAGCAGTGGCATGTGTCTGCCCAGAGATATCACAGGTGGGCATATTAGAGGAACCATTGGCCCCACATAAAGAAATCTAATAGTCACTTATAATACTAAGTGTATTATCTGTGTGTGAGCGCATGTGTTTGTATGTGCAGTCTCCACCATTTGCCACCTGTATGTGGGTTTCTGCAGTCACACACTAGTGCCCAGGGGGACAAATCCTGTTTCGACTGCAAATGAATATCAATTTAAAGAAGTGATCTTTTGTGTCATATAGCAATTTGTTTAGATGTGGTTTTCTATCTGAATGTTTTTGTTTTTTTTCCAGTGGCAGATGTGTTGTGGTGGGTGGCAGCTGCAAAATGGAGGAGCACAGCTTGCTAAGTGATTCACCCTGCTCCTGGCGTCTCCGTTACCCCATGAGTCTTTTCACCAACGTTTTCATTTCTATTTGCTTTATGTGTAACTAGGATGGTGAGCTCAATGTTTTGACAGCTCTGTCAGAAAAATGACAGTGCTGGTTGTCTCTCAGAGTAGAGGTGGGAGAAACTAATGGGATGTTTGCAGGCTATTTAATTTTCATGACCTGTTCTGCACTTGTCCTGTGAAAAACAAGGTTGCAGCCGAGCATGACACCAAATCACATTTTGCGATAGACATCTTGATGGCGCTCGGTCTGATAAAAATCTCCCGACTGACGCAGCAAATGAGCTCACTATCTGATGACATCTGCTGCATTTTTTTTTTTTTTTTTATGTACACACCGGAAATAACAGTGTTGAACCAGTCACATCTCCTGACAGGGGGAATCACTGTTGTTCACTGCTGTCAAACAGCACTCTCTTTCCTCACCAAAATCCCCCATTAGGTTCTCTCTCTCTCTCTCTCTTTTGAGTCATTCATACTGTTGATTCCACCTCTGGAGGAATATATCAGGCATAACGCCCTTTTCTTTCATCAAGGCAGCAGCTTTAAAGTAATTTTCCTCCTCTCATATGGAGCCAAATGGAGACGAGAAGATGTCGATTCTCTCATCTCTTTGTCTGTCCCCTTTGATCTCTTTCAACATGAATCCCCAATGCACAGAAAGTAAATGGGATTTTTTTTTTCCTCTGGAGCATGGTTGATCATACAAAATTGACCACAAATGATTTCTAATGACCCCTGTGTTTTGCTCGGAAAAAAATATACCTAAAAACACACTCCTGGCTATCATTACCCGTAGCACATTTTAATGAGGGATGAATATCTCAGGGTGCACTTGTAGATATAAAAGCCCACTGATGCTGATGCTACCTTTATGGAGGTATAACCATCTGTATGTGTGTTTTTTGGAGGACGAGGAGGGTTTTGTGAGTAAGGACAAAGGTTTTTACGGTTCCTGCATGCCAGTGTGTATTTTGTCTGTCACATTAACAGACAGCAGTTGTGATTTATCATGTATTCCCAGTGCAGGAGCCCCCTCTATCTTACTGGAAAGGTTAAAGCATACAGCCTGGAGGCGGTACTACAAAGGTCAACATGCAGTTTAGGAATGAGGAACAGGATGATAGAGCGAAAGACAAAGACGAAATGTACTCCTCTCTTTGGCCTGCTTACTGCCGCCAACATCCTGAAAACACACACCGCACTGTCTGCAGTCACGGCCCAGCAATATTTATCCTTTAGCTCTTACTATCCTTTCTCCCCGTCTTCTTCTTATCACTACCTCCCCGTGATACCTCCAATATCTCATGCCATAAAAATAGCTGACCTTGGCAAAGTCATCTCCCGAGATTGTGCATGAAAAAAAGGAGCTGTATAGGAAAATGCTGGTGGGTAACAAAGGGAAACTGTAAACAAAGAGCGTTCATTTAATGGACCCCCTCAAGATGTGCTTAGCAGAGAGACCGAGAAAGAGACAGCTGGTTATAAAAAGCAAGGCGCCGGGCCATTAAAAAGGAACAGGCGAATAGAGAGAGGGCTGTGAAGAAACACCAGCTTCTTTGGTGAGTCAGATGTGTTGAGGTGATTAATCTGCTCTGGCTGTGTCCTTCACAGGCCTGAGGGGGGAGCAATGATACAGCAGCACTAGGCTGCCCCCTAGTGGAGCAGAAGGGGAACTGATAGGAAAAAGAAATCGATTTTCCTTCACTTCTGAACTCTGTCATCACTTTTACTTTAAGTTTCAGTGATAGGTAGGCACTGTGATTGATGTATCTTATTGTTTCTGTGGTGGAGCTGGCCTCAAAAAGCTCTCACATAAAAAAACAAGCAGTACAGCAGCTCTCTTCAGTGACAACTGCCACATTGCATTTTGTTAGCAGCTGAAACTAATCTTGATTATTTTGTAATCAACTTTTTTAATTATAAAATGTAAAAAAAAAAAAGATGGTTTATGTTTATCTACAGCACATATAGCTATCTAGCTAACTCGGGGGCACTCAATAACTGCATTGTCCCTGTTCAATAAACAAATACATAAAATAAAGGCAAAAGCCAGCAAATGTTTGGGATTTTTGCAATATATTTTTGTGCAGGTCATCAAAATCGTTGCTGATTAATTTTCAGTAAACCAGTCAATTATGTTTGTGACTCATATCAGTTACATATCATGATTTTATTCATTTGTTTCATTTTATTTTTCATTTTATTAACTTCTTGTGTAACGTAGACCTTTTTTGTGTAAAGAAACTCACAGCGGGTATTGATGCCTATAAGAACCCTGAGAATTAAACCTCTCTTTGAAAATATAGGGCAGGACTGAGTTGTAATGCATTTAATATGACTGATTACGGTACGATTAGTGGGCATGTTTGGGAATAGTTTAAATTAAGGCTCGAAAAGGGGGTGCTCCACTGATTTAGTATTGCAATTAAACAGGGTTGAGGGACTTTAAAGGAAACCTGGATCTTATTCTTGTAATTGTGACTATTCTGAATAATGTATGCTAATTGCACCTGCTACCTCTGTTGAGAGTTGGAGAACACAACCCCGGCAAAACAACAACATATATCATGGCAAGCCTTCTAAAGCTTTCCAAGTAAAGAGAAATTATAATTTCAAACACTTTGCCCCTCGCAACAGCTAAATGTTTGTTTGGCCAAGTGGCAAAGTACGTATTCATCCACAGTAATATCATTATTACGTATTGCTTCATAAATACAAATGAAGAATTACATAATATGCTTTGAAAATAATCAGCGCAGGCAGAGATGTCCTGATTTATAGTCCTTAATATGGCTCAAGTTTAAGAAATGCTAGATCCTACACTTCCCATAACAACAACAGCAGCATCTTTCATGAAATTCCTGTCTTCCTGGTAATCTGCAATATCTTTTAAACCCAAAACCCTGTTAGTAATACAGGCTTTTTCTCATACATTTGTAGTCTCCAAGCTCAGGTAAGAACTCATGATATTTTGTTAGTTCCTCTGTACATCTGGAGGAGCTTTATCAAGTCTATTTTCACACAATGAGTACTACTTCCCACGATTACTAAGTTGCTCTTGATGTGTAAATAATTGGCGGAACTCTCTTTTCACTGTGAAACATATTTCGGTAACAAGGAAAACTGTGATCACTTGTGAGTTTTACAATCTGAATTAGAGAATCATAAACCACCTCCATGTCTAGTAGGAAATTATACATACTTTAATGCCAATATAATAGGTTTATTTTCCAATCAAGTAAAACATTTAAGACATATTTAAAAATCCAATCCAAGTTTCACAGAAATAAAAAGGCAGTACACTTACATTGGGGCTAAAATAATGAGTGATATGCACATAGAAGAACATTTTTCCCCATTCAAAAGCAATCAGTGCTTGGCTCTAGACGTACTCCAGAGAAGGAGAGCACAGAAGACTCCCTCTGGCCACGATGCAGAGAGTAAAGACATAAACAAACATGAGAAATGTGAGGTTATTATAAGGAGGTATCTGCACTTTAAACTGCCTTGGTTGGATTTATAGGTCCTATCGAGGTCCGATGTTCCAGTATGATTTCATGTACATAAACATAATATGAATCCGACATAATACAGTTCAGTTAAAAAAATAAACATCATAAATGATCATCCCCTAGAATACATTGTTTCTCCAGTCAAGGCAAAGCACAGAGCAGCTGACAAAGGCTACAAACCTACTAAACAACCACATGAGGGAGCAGTGAGACTGGCTGCTGAGGTTTCCCTGTCTGGGATCATGGCATAATACATCCTGTCTGTCTCCAGAGGCTGTTGATTTGTTGTCAAGGATAATTCAGGGTTTTTGTGCCTTCATTATGTGAGCCTAAATGTGGTTTTCATACCACGTGTGCATGGTTTCATTTTAGCCTCTGATCCCACTAGCAACTGAAAAATGTGACACAGTTTTCCTTCAATTACATTATGAGTTAGTATTCTAATTTAATTAGGATTAAGTTACTGTCCAATGAAAACCTCAAATCGATTGAGTTTTCAAATAAACTGAATGTATACTGTAAATGCTCCTTGGAGCAGTGTGTAGGATCCGGCGGCATCTAGTGGTGAGGTTGCAGATTGCAACCAACTGGGCTGCTGTAGAAACATGGCGGCTGGTTCCATGACGAGGACCCGTCGCCCTGTATGTAGATATAAATGGCTAATCCTAAGGTAACAAAAATGATTGTATTTCCAGGTGATTATACACTACAGAAAACATACTTATTAATATTATCTTCTATTTCTGCCGCTAGATCCACCTAAATGCTATATGCTGTACCTTTAATAAAACTTTTTAAAATTCAAAGGGATTACCTCAAAAATACAGTGCCACAGAGCTTAAAGCAAAAATTTGACATTTTGGGAAATATGCTTATATGCTATGCTAGCAGCCACTTAGCTTAGCTTAGCACAAAGCTAAAGCACAAAGACTGGAAGCAGGGGGAAACCCTTAACCTGGCTCTGGCCAAAGTTAACAAAATCAATCTACTAGCACCTCTAGCAAGATATATTTTTCCATTAATTAACATGTTACACTAATTTGCTAACATGGATATTTATTATCAAAGCTTCAGAGGTGCTAGCAGGGTGCCTTTTTCACCTTTGGACAGAGCCAAGCTAGCTGCTTCCCTCTGTTTCCAGTCTTTGTGTTAAGCTAAGCTAAGCTAAGCTAAGCTAAGCCAAGCTAACAGACTTCTCTAAATTCAAACAGATGAAAGTGACTGGTATCAATCTTATCTAACTTCCCACCAGAAAGCAAATAAGCTTATTTCCTGACATGTTTAATAATTGGTTAAAAACAAAGCAGTTTTTTCTTAACATTTGAAGAAGCATGGTTTTCACTGGATAGTAACAAAATTGGGCTAATTTAATTATACTTGTATGAGACTATAACACGCTATCAGATATAACCTTCCAGGTTCAGTTCCAGAGGTAAGAAAATGTCATTAAAAAAAAAATCAAACTGACATTTGTTAACAACACGATTTAATAAAAACACAGCCTCTCTCAACAGCATGCTGTGTGGCTCACTAAGGACGGTAGTTTTTTAAAAAATGATTTAATATCGCTATTTATTCAATATCTTTGTTCTAGCGGCCTTTAAAGAACAATCCCCATCAGCCCTATAGGCGTTCACGGACAAAATCACAGCTTGACAAACGAGGTCAAGAGCAAGTGGAGGGGTCACGGCTAGCTCAGACATGTCTGTAATAACTGCAGGGAGGAGAGGGCTGAACGCTGGAGAAGATTTTAGACTGCACAGATTAAAACTATAGAAAGTAGGAAAAAAAATTACTTTATAAGAGAACATTTTTACGGATATGGACAAAATCTAGTTATGCCGACGCAAATACCAGCACTGCCGTGCTTGTCATATTTTTCGTGGAAACTTTAGTTTTATCTATGCTGACAAAGTAATCATATTAAAATCACGATTTCTAAAAGCATCCACTGTAGTGAATGCCGATTTGTCCTTGAATATAGAAAGTAAACCCTAAACACGAAGAAAGAAACGCTGAATGAGTTACAGGAGCTAGTGGATCATGTCTCCATTATGAGGCAAAAAAACCATAATTATCCTTTCAACTCTACACGCATCCATTTAATGAAATAAAAAGATAAAACAAAGGGTTTAAAAAAAAAAGTTCATCTGATTTATCCCAGTTTCTCAATAAATATCACAATCTTTGTTAACATGATGTCATGTGAGTGATAGAATCTCCGCAATGCCTTTGAACACTGCGTAACGCCACATTGCAGGTGTATCGCTCTTCATCAGATATTTAATTTCTTCATTAACACCACTGCGGGGCAGAAATGCACCAGTGTTGACTCTCAGATTGGTGTAAATTCAAAATGAAGAAGCTACAGTGCAGTCATTTGGATTGGGGTCCAAAAAAAGAAATGTGACCACACATGAGCTTTCTTGTTTGAACTTTCTGCTGAGACACAACTGGTGCATTCAGGTTCACCAATGTTTGGTCTCAAAGAAAACCCTCTACAATATTTTTGATGATTGCATGGATGAGACTCTTTGCTTGTGCTGTCTCATGTTTGCATGATTCAAAACTTAAGACAAGTGGGGAAATATTGATAACACGATTCTACCAATTTGTTATCCTACATGCAGCCTTGACAAGCCTCTATGATAACGTATTACTCCCTTAAACGGATCATTCGGGTGTATTGAAGCGGGGTTGTAAGAGGTCCATAATAGGCGTATTACTTACAGTAGATGATGGTCTGCACGCCCCAGCATTGAGAAACAGACAGGATCACCTGCACCAGAGCAAAGTAATATAGTGCTATATTTTAGCCAAACAAAGAAAGGCTCACCTAAAAAACTGATATACAAGTGAAACTTATCCATACTGCTTTTGTCATCCGAGCCTGCTGGCTTTGGAGAGAGTATAGATAAGTTTCACTTTCAGTTCAGTTTCCACGTCGGAAAGGAGAAGGAAAGGGGCTGTCAGACGGCAAGATAAAGCTGTGAAAATATTTTTTTTTTTTTAGCTGAGCCTTTCTTTTGGTGGCCATCCACAGCACTGTGCTGCTTTGCTCTGGTGTCGGTACTCCTGTGCGTTTCTCGTTACTGGGGGCATGCTGACTACGGATGTGACGGTGAGGAAATCTTCCAATCAGGTGGTAAACTTGTGATAACACCATTGTTACCAATTCCACCTGACATTTTCTAAGAAAAGATGTTGGTCGAGTGTAGCACGCTACTTTGATCTTTAATGTTGGATGGCTGTGTGTCTGGCCTCTCTGGTTGAGCTTCTCATGCAGGGCTACACCCACCGGCTGTGATCACGCTGCCCTCTGCAAGGCAATTGCCTCATTAATGTTATGGTTCCCTTATAGCACTTGGTTTAAATCTGAAATAAGCAGACACTTTCACTTGTGTAGTGTCCATCATCTGATTATGTATTGGATAACATGACGCTGATATGCAAAAATTAGGCAAATGGGGATTCTTTCTGTAAAAAAAAAAAAAAATAAATAAATAAAAAGCCAAAACGACGGTATGGGCAATCCTAGGGTCGACTGTCATCTACTCTAGGTAATACAACATATGGGTAAGTATCTGACACAATCCCACTTCAAAACACCCAGACTATCCCTTTAAGGAGATTATTCTCTTTTATGAGAGGGTTTCTTGGCTGTGTCGAATACTGAACAGGACAATAAACAAGAGATCAATCAGTAGTTACATTGATTGGAAGAAAATATAAAGCTACTAACAACAATGACTATATTTTATCGCCGCCGCATATTTTGTTCAGAGTTGGCGTTCAGTTCCATATGGAGGCCCACTGCAACATGAACTGTAATACTAAGGCCGTATGCAAAATCAGTCTTTGATCTCATGAGTTAGTTTTAAAAAGTACTTTTAACAATATTCATCTTCATAAACACTTTTTTTTTTTTAGAATGACGTCTATGTAATGTCACCATTAGTACAAAATCTACTGATTTCATGTTAACTGTTAACAATGCCGCTATAAACTACAAATGTAGTTTGCAAAGAGAAGGGGCATCATCTTCAAACCACACAACTTCTGATTATCTGAGGCTGTAAAAATGGCTGACAAAGGCCATCGCCATGGAGCCCAAAAAGAGGAAATATCTATTTGGTAATAAGGTCAGACAAACAAAACATAGATAGGCACTCCTTGTGCGAAGTACAATTCTAGTCTTCTCCACCTTAAGCCCATCATGTGAAGTGGTTACAAAAACGGTTATGATAAAATACTTACAAACTAAAAACAGTCCATGTCTTTTCAAAAATTTGTTCACACGGAAATGTTAAATATTTCATATTCAACACGTCTATAGCTAGCCCAACGAACTTGAGGTAAACTCACTGGCTGTCTGCAGCTAAGTGATGAGTGTATACTGATGGTATAACACAGAGCTGGCAGAAAAACTTCACCCTGGATGTGTGAGGCAAACACGCCCGTTCTGAAAACTTATGTAAAACATTAAAAAAAAAATAAAAAGGGCTTTGATTGTAAGATATATTTGGAGTCACGAGTGACGAGCCGTTTCAGGCGTTGAAAATGCGGTGTGACTCTAGTGCGACAAGTGGCAATTTAATGAACAAACGACTGCATGGAGGAGGTAGAGGGGGTCTGGGAGGAGGTAAGGAGTTTGTGGAGGAACAGCTCATATGAGGTAGGCTTTTGCTGTAAAAAAAAAAAAAAAAAAAAAAAAAGCAGTAAAAGAAAACTCATCAAATATGGGAAGGAAGACCAGGGAGTCTGTGGCAACACTTAGGGAACTTCTCACACAACACCTCAGTACAATAGAGACCTACAGTTAATCATACAAGCTCATCAAAAAATATACAAAACAAAAAGAAATGCACAACTATGTATAACTCAAGAGGTAGTTGCTAATATCAGTACATGAATCGGTTACATATCACCATTGCTTAAACAGAGTTTGTTGAGTCAGTCAGTGGATGATTCCCAAAAGAATAAAATACACTTTTTTGGTTAATTCCCTGAGAACAGTTCATCATCCTGAGAGGAATTGTGTGTAAAAATGTACAAATACATCATACAAAAAGATGTTGTTTCCATAAAGATTTGAGCATGGGCTGTGCTCCTTATGTGGTTTGGTCATTCACTTGTCATTTTTTCCGTCTGCATTGTTGAGATTTGATTTTTTTTTTTTTTTTTTAACGCACGCACACATTCAAAAAGCTGTACATTAAAAAAAAAAATAATAACCGCAGTGTTGCGCTTTCAGCAATAAGTCCTCTCTTATTGTGAAAGGGCGAGGATAGCAAGCACTTCAGCAAACTTTAAATGCCTTCAAAAAATAAAGCCAAACTCTTTGGTATAAGAAATATACCAAAAAAGTTGGTTGTCTACTTAGAGCTTTTTTTTTTAAAAACACACAAGCTAGTTTGATATCATCATACAAAGTTATTTGATTTGTCAGAACATTAAGATACAACTCCAAAGCGACCCAACGTGAACTTTGTGAGGAGTCGACTTCAGATAAGCTCTTTTCACATTCAATATGGTCAGAGAAGAGTTGTTAGGTCACAAGTAAGTGCCACTAAAGCCATGCTTGGGATTCAAGTTATACCAAAAGCAGCACTCCTCTCTCTCTCTCTATCTCTCTCTCTCTCTCTCTCTCTCTCTCTCTCTCTCTCACTCTCTCGCTCGCTCCCCCCCCCCTCTCTCTCTCTCTTCAGTGAGTCTGAAGCAGCAGCAGTGATGGCCTCTCATCCTAAAGAGGAGTGAGCATTTACCTGGCTGGTGCTAACTAACAACTGGTAGGCACAGATGGAAAAAGGAACAGGTGGTTCGATCTTAACTGCAACACAGCTGGGAGAGCAAACGGCTTGGCATTCTGTGACATTCGTTTCCACGAGGAAGAATTGGTGAGGTATTACGTAAGTAGAGCAGCTGTGATGGCCTTGTAATGGTCTGCACCAAACAAGGTGAGTCTTTGTGCTGGGTCAGAGGTGATTGCTAACTATGTTTTGTGCTAGTGAAAAAGAAGGCATGGTGGAGTAAAATGTAAAAAAAAAATAATAATAATAATAATAATAAACGGTCAGTTTGATTTGTCATGGATGAAAACAGTTAAATAGAGAGGGAGCTACAGGTTTTCACACGACAACAAAGAATCCCATGCAATATACAGGGCTATTCACCTATAGGTCAGAGCTACTTCCTTATATATGCATTACTTAAAGTTAATAGAATTTCAATTATATCTTGTGACTTTACATATATATTAATGACTTATACTATGATTTATAAACTGTAATGTTATTTTCAACTAATTATGCAACGACCAATATGGAAGTCTAATGATCGATTCATTACCTTTAATCTAAACTAGCTGGATTATATGATGTCTTATCTAAGATGGTCTATCTCTAATAATAGGGAACTGAAGTAGTGTTGACTCGCACCTGGAGAAGAGGCCAGTCTGACAGTTATGCTTTCACAACACACACATACAAACACACACTTTCTCTCGCACATGCATGCACAAACACACATGCACACTCTGTGACAATCAGTTGGTCCGGTCTATTTCATGACAGAGAGGAGTTTGTAGCGAGCGTTTCAAGATGATAGAGAATGTGTTCAGCAGCTCGCTGTCTTTTTTTAGAAAAAAAAAAAAAATCCCTCTGGAATCCGTAAAGTTTCCCTAAAGGTCTTCAGAAACCGAGCTAACAATCCTACGGGTCGGGATTATCGCTTAGAGTGTCTCAAGCTTTTAAGAGTCTTCTTCTAATCCTTCTTAAAATGAGCTACCGTGTGTGCCAATAGGATGCAACATGATTTTGGGAATGATTAGGCCTACAGGATAGAAATTTGTGGCTTTTAAATCGACAACATCTGTAAGGAAAAAAAGCATTCAAAATGGCCAACACTTAGGTCCAAGGAGAAAAAAAAAAAATCATACCACGTTGTTTCACTCTTGAGCTGCACTGATTGAAACAAGAAAAAAAACAGTCATTCCCTGCAGTCACCATTCCAGCAGTGGTTGCCATAGCTGCACCAGATGACTGCAAGTCAGTCACACACATTCACACACGTCCGTACCCCGTTGATCGTTGCCATAGCTGCGCTGGTTAGAAAAATACGAATAAAATAAAAAGTAAAGAAATCAAGACCTCCCATTTTTTTTCACAGGTGTGAGGTAGATGAGGGGGAAGGGGGCTTCAGGTATCCTTGATTGAGGGGAGACATGAGGGTCAGGGGGTTAGCGGTGAAAGGTTCACCTCTAGCTTCAGGATTTCCTCCACCTCTGGGTCCGGGGGCCGCGGTGTGTGTGGGGCTCCTCGGGTGAGGAGGAGGAGCCCTCCAGAGGAGACGAGCTGGAGCGCTCCTCCTCCTCCGGGGGGCAGAGGTAGGGCCCGGTGGTCCCTGGACTGAAGGCCGAGGTAGACGCATGTTGGTCCTGAGAGCCTGTGGCAGGCGCCAGCGCCTTGTGGGGACACTGAGCCACCATGTGCATGATGCTCTGGCAGTAGTGGCATTTCTTTGGCTGGGGGGGCAGGCCACACTCCTTGGCATGGTGATCCAGACCTCCACAGTTATAACAGCTGTAGAGGACGGAGGAGACAAGATAGCCGGGATGATGACAAACATATGCAAGCAACAAAAAGTAGAAACTCTCATCACATTACTCCTTTATTTGTTGTTACCATCGTGCCGAAGGGCGGCACAAACAGCGTGGCCAGAACAGTGCCGTTTGCCACTGAGGTGTCGCAAACCTCACAGTAAAGACAGCTCAACTTTGAAGCGATATTTAGCCCCTTCCCCAGTAAGCTAGCATAATATGTTGGGTATCAATGGATTGTCAAGATACATATGAAGCCCAGAGGATTAGAGGAGGCCAAGTAAACCAAGGAGGAAAATAATTTTAATTTTAAGATCATAGTGATCAATGAGAAAGGCAGAGTCCAATTCAAATATAACATATGGCACTATTTTTCACTTCTAGATGGTTAAATTATGTTAGAAATAGGCCTGCAGTTTAATTTTTTGGTCTTTATTCAACCAAGATAATGTGTTTCAAAAAGTTATATATCAACTTACCTTGCTGTTTTTTCCAATGCTTTACTGGTGCATTCTAGTCCGATTTAATACTGTTTTATAAAAACAAATCTGATCTTGATAAGTAATAATCAAGATCAATATTGTAGCTATATTACAAGCATGTAAGGACGCTGTGTCGATCCTGTATGCACATAAACAACAGTGTTTAAGAACCTGGCAGGGCTTTATGAGCTTTATGAGTGCAATCTACACTCATAGGGGGTCACCGGCTAAAATCTTACCAAGGGCACCACATTGGTCAGGGCGGCCCTGGTTTATAGTTTTAAATCTAACAACAGTTCAGTTGACAAAGTACGATTTTCAACATGACTCTACTACAAAAAAAAAAAAAAAAAAACAAGAAAAAAATCCACACAATGTATCCTGATAAAACATCGGCTCTGCGGAGAAACACTTGAAATACCTGCTCCAACCTGAAATCACCAGTAGATGGCAGTACGACATATGATATTGCTCTGGATCAAACATGAGGAGCACTCTGTGGCATGCCAAACTACACTGCCTTATTAAATTTGACAAGAAGCAATTGGGTGCTGAAAGAGTGAGAATACAAAAAGAAAAGGCGACGGTGGCCAAGATCTCAGCCGGTCGGGATGCCATCAGCTGTTCTGCCACCACATCTAAACAAATGGACAGTTTTTGCTCTCGTGGGCGATAAGATGTTCATATTTTGATCTCACTTAACAGGATCCAGTATCTATTTTTTAATTGCTAATTTATTGTGATATGCTCAACACTTCTCAGGCCGCAAGGTCAGATCACACATCCACTGTTTTGACATTGTGTTCTTCAATATCATTGTGTTTCATGGGGAGTTTAATTGAAGCATACATGCAAACAAAGTCATAGAAGCTGAAAGCAGATGCACGACCATGCAACAATCGTTCACTATCAGGGTTTTTAAATACATCCAGTAAACCAGCATGTTACTATAGCAGAATGCTGCCACTTCATCAGAAAAAAAAAAAAAAATAAAGCCAGGTTTTCTGAAGACGACTGAAGTCTGTTTCAGTCTGTTTTGCTTTTGAACAGAAGCTCCAGAGAGCATTAAGCAATAAATTATGCTTCAGGTATATTTCAAAGAATGTACAATAGCTGACTGTATATAGAGCTGCACACTGATTTTTTAGGGGTTCATACGTTTGTTCCTACTTTGGCTGTTCATGGTGATACGGGTTGGATTCCTGGTTCAATAACCTAAAAATGTGACATGACAAGACTGGAATTGTTTGCTTAATATGTCCGAATACAGAATCAATACGAAGGTTTTTCTTAAGAGTAAATCACATAATGCTCCATGGGAGAACAGAACTTCATGCTATTTTTGAGGAACCTGAATTGCAATATACTGTATGTATATCAATAATCTATCATGCAGCGTGAACACATTAGAACAAAGTTACTTGCTAGATTTGAAGAAAAATGGTAGAAAGATAAATTGTTAAAAGCCAAATTATGAACATATATTCAAATCAAGCATATTTTTTGTACTGAATCTTTTGTTTTAGCAAACTTATCGAGGAATGATAGGTCTTAAGTTGCACAGTTAAGGACAGAAATCCTTCCTCTGGCTCTTGAGGTTGGCAGGTTTAAAAACATTCAGGAGGACAACAGGTTGCAAACTACACAAGTTAGAAGACGCTGAAAATGAATCACATTTTCTTTTGTATTGTTCATACTATGATGCATTAAAAACTTCTGTTTTACATGAAATGTCTGTTCAAAATCCAGGAATGTTTGGGATTTAATCTAAGTTGGCTCCTTTTGTTTCTCAAGCTTGGACAGAATATCAGGATGGTTTATTTGTCACACATTTATATGAAACTTACCCAGTTGAATACTTACTTACTGACAATTATTTTTATATTACAAGTATTCTGAAATTCTTTGTTTAAATGTGAATGAGGTATTTTCTAATGGTGAATTTAGGAAAAATGCAAATAGACAAATAGTAGTAAAATAATCATCTAAATGTGTATTTGTGATGTTTTCTATACTCTAGTTTTAAAAGGCATGTTAAAGAAGCAAAATAGCTCAAAATCTCAAAATTGACCAGTGCATGAAAAACAACATTTTTTGTCTAGGATGTCAAAGAATAATGATGCTCACAACCTTAAGTCATAAAACTACATCTTAATTCATATAATACAAATAATTTCAGTAGCATAATTTAAATCAACAGCCATAACCATAAAGCAATAATACATCAAATCAATAATGCATTAATCTGTAATATATTTAAGGTTATTTTTTATGTTTATTCTATTAAAAAACATTTTTAAAAATGTCCCTTTTATGTAGAAGTGTCTTATGCAGTGTCTATAAAACAAACTGCTTAATCTCAGCTAAACTAATCTGAAGGCTTTAAAATATAAACATTTCAACATTTATAGAAGATAGTGTGTCAGAAATACAACAAGCCTTAGGCAATAAAGAAGTTGATGTGTCTAAAGGTTTTTTCATCAATTAAGATTACATTTTGCATCCTGTAAAAACTATTTTGAAAAGGTTGTTGTCTTTGATACCTTGTATTTGTGGTGATTCATAAATGACATGACTAGTTGGTGAATGTTATTAATAAGGAAACTGCCTCTGAAACCATCCTAATGAGCAAAACAGCTGAAGACATTCAGGGGAATAAAGCACCGCATAGCAGAGAGCAGTTATGGGAGACGTTTTCTGTAGGAGGCTGTGTTTTTGTTTTTGCACTGCTTTCATAATCAGTGTCTTCAGTTATTATTTTCCACAAAAGAGTGGAGATCTTAAGAGAGCTGAAAGCCACAGAGCACCGGTGTAAGAATGGACTACACAATAGCTGGTTGCATAACGGAGTGACCAGCAGGGGTCAGAGCAGTGTAACCGCTCACTGAGCGCGCTCACAAAGACACAGATGACATCACAGGCATCTACCTGCCATCTCTGAATCCAATACTGCCTTACCACCACCTTAGTAGAAGGTAGAGACACTTGACCTAACATCGGATCAGTTATCCCAAATAAACTGAATTATTCAGCTGTGTAAAACAATCAGGGAGCCTTCTCTCCCAGATACGGTTTCCTCCTTTCTAACAAAAGCTTTTTCTATTCACACCTCAAAAAAAATGGGACATCCACTGAAGCAGCTGTGATGCAGCAACATAAAGAGTGGCAGAGCTGGACCTTAATGTAAATGCAGCTTTGTGGTCATGTGATGTCTCTGCCTGGCAGCGTCTGCTATACATCGTTCTCTGTAAATTGGCAAAACAGCCTCCTCTGCTTTAAACCGCCAGGCGTTTAAGGAGCTCCATATGGCTCCCTCTGACAGATTTTAGCAAAGCACCCTTCAGGATTTTACTGAGGACAAAACAATTGATTGAGCCACTGCTGCATTGAGATGCATATAAGCCCAATCCATCCCTGCGCTAATGCCGTCTCTAATGTAAAAGCTGGCAAATTGATTTAAAATAGCGGCAAAGGCAGGCAAAGTGCCCTATTCAATTCCTTATTATGGTGCACAATAACCATAGCAACAGGCATGTACTCGGGCAGATTGAATAGATTTAATCTATAATCTCAGCCCACTCAGAAATAGCTCGCTGCAGTAAGATGTACATGTAACATACAGTATGTCTCCTACTATAGGCAGCCCTGCTTTGTTAACGCGAGCTAGCAGCACTCGCGCATATTCAGCTTTTGTTAGATGAGACTGTCGCATAACACCAATCATTACATTCCTGCAGATGCAGGAAACATGAAAAAAATGATTCCTTTTGTCATTTTTATGTTTCTTAATTTTATCACACTAACCGGTCTCCCTTTGGTTTGCGTTTCTGGAGTGGGACCTTCCCTTTGGGTCTCCTCTCGCTGCCTGCGCAGGGTCCCCCACCAGGTCCGGTCACCCGCAGGGACTCCAGGCCCTTAGAGGACTTCTTATAGGTGAACTCCACCTGCACGCCCTCCTTTAAGCTGCGGAAGCCCTCCATCACCAGTTTGCTCTGTTGGGAGACAAAAGCAATTATCCGTTTAAAAGTGGCAGGTGCTTATACTGTAGCTCAATGAATTATTTGAAAAAAAAAAAAAAAGATAATGCCTACAATACACAAGGGTGTGCATTTAAGTCAAGGGTACCATACGTTAGAGCTCATGGACAGAAAATACTTAAATGTCTGTTTTTTTCTGTGTACAAAAAGGCGGAAATTTGTCTTTGGCTCACATGAGTAAAATCTGTTCATTAAAGCAACATCTCACATCCACACAGGACACATTAAAACACAATACATCAGTCAAAGATTTTTTTAAAAGGACCACCAGGTACCAGGACTGAATCAAGGTTAAATAAATGCCGCGTGCTGAAAGTGGCTGTCCTTACATATAAAGATAATTTATGGCAACAGGGACAAGCATTTTTTTTAATATATGCTTTTCTTTGCACAGGGGACTCTGTACCTTTGCCCTGAAGGCAGAAGCTGGAAATGGTGAAGGGGTGGCTGTGGTCATCTCATCTCGTGTTACTTGAAATTGCTCCAATTTCAGTATCAAAGCATAAAGTTACACCTGTTTCTATGGGGTCGATTGATCATAACATAAAATATCTAGGGATGTCAAAGTTAACGTGATAATGAGGCTTTCATGCAAACTTGTTTTAACAGCACTAATTTCTTTAACACATTAACGCAATTTTTAGGTTGTAGCTGGATCAGTTTTAAAGCTAGATTGTGAAAATACTGGTATCACATAGAAAACCTGAGGAATTCATTGGTACCAATCATGTTGTACTAGCTTGTCACGAAGGAGGATAAACGCTCCAAACTTGCGCTAAATTTTGTCATGTCTAGGGTTAGGGTTAGAGTGAGAGTTAGGCTCTGACCTCAAGATATGTGAATGAAAATGGGTTCTGTGGGTACCCACGAGTCTCCCCTTTACAGACATGCCCACTTTATGATAATCACAAGCAGTTTGGGTCAAGTCATAGTCAAGTTTTTTTTTAAAAAATGGTAAATGCAGTACCTGTGAGGGTTTCTGGACTATATTTGTCATAATTTCATGTTGTTAATTGAATTCCAATAATATATACATACATTTGCCCACTACCACTTGACGAATTTCCCTTTAAGGTACATTTTGAACAGATTAAAAAAAAAAAGTGTGATTAATTTGCACTTAAAAGTTTTAATCCATTGACAGCCCTAAAAATCTCATACGACAATAATTTTCTTTTTTTTCTAAACACACACAGCGTATGATTTTGTAAGAGCACAATTCAATGAATCACAGCAGTAGGACAATATATATGAGTCACTCAAACCCACGTGTCCTTGAGTAATGTTGAATCATTTGGGAGCTCATTTTTAAAGGATTTATGTGCACATAGTGGAGTCAAGATGTACTTTACCATGACTATTTCTACTGCGTATTTTTTAATCTGAAACGATACTGTAACCTGACAAAGACTGTATGCTGGTTTACGCAAACAGTCCTCGACAAGCAGGTGAAAGGTACGAGCTGTCTTTGAGCAGAGAAGTTTCAGTGATTCTTAATTTACGTCCACGTAAGACACAGATCACCTTTAATGTTATGCAGTTCCACACCCATCAGAGCTAATTTAACCCTTAAATATTGAACAGTTGCCTGAAAGCATTATCAGGTCAACATCTCTAAATAACTGTTGCAAAAGAATCAACATATCAACGCTGGGAAGTTTACTGTAGGAGGGATATACGCAATGCCGCATGCAGTAGCTCACAGAGAAACATCATTCAAACATGGTGGAGTGACTGTATGTGGTCAGCACCAACTGCCATGACAGTCTGAGCACAGAGACCTAATCTCACACACAGCATCCTTGCTTCACTCCCTTTATCTACTTTTCACAAAGCTTCCTTTTCCTTCTGCAGGGAGAAAAAGACAAGTATGTCGCACCCATGCAATCATTTTCTCCCAGCACATCCACCATCCATCTTATCTGCATGATCGGCATTATTGATTTAGTTACTACATAACCACTGGACAATGATTTATGTGTTGTTGATCACGCAGAACGGACGGCTGATAGGCACTGTATGCGACCTTCATGGATCGCAGCGAGCCCTGCAGATCACGTTATAGGTAAACACACACCCACACAGGCACGCAGTGTGCAGAGCAAACCTACTACCTACCTACTATACATCGAGGCCTATAAATAACACGCGGGCTATCTGTAAATTCATGGACGTGTAGGAGAAAGAAGAAGAGAAAGGAACAAATGATCAGAGGAATCCAATGTGAAACTATACAGGAAAGAGAGAAAATGTGGCCAGTGGTATTTTTTCAATGTCTCTGTCAGCGACTGCAGTTACAGGAAGGTAAAAGTGCTCTATAGGAGGTCCATTAGTCAATATGAATGAATATGTAAGAGAGTGAAAAGATGGGAATGTATAAGCAGTGAGAAAAGATGTGCAAATTAATTAGAAACTCTGAATAGTGTCTGAACTCGCTGCCCTTCTGATGGCTATCTGAATACATATAAAACGAGGTTAAGATAAAAGTCGAAAAAAAACATTTGTTGTCAATAAACCTGAAAAAAGTTAAATTGCTGTTTTAATTATGTTTAATTAAGAATGTCTTTATTTTTCAAATTAATAAGTAATACAATAAAAACATTTTTAAAAAATGTCTAATTGTGCATCAATTAGTAGAGATTTCAAAATTCACTGAAACATGTTTATTCCAAAACATATAAAAACCCTCAGTAGGATGTAATAATGTGAAAAGGGCCAGGACTTCCATGCAATGCACAAAAGGATTTTCAGGATATAAAAATGTAATCTCACCAGTTTATTTTAAATAAATCAATTTTAGGTTAACTTAAAGGACTTTTTCATGTAATTCCATTTGAAAAACACTATTTTTGACAATTTTTAAATGAGTTAGTTTGCTTTAGAAGGTTTTATACATACACAACTTTGAAAGAAAATCATACTTTTGATTCATGTGAAAATATATAATACAATTTCTTCTTATTGCTAAAAATGTGCCATGAAATACGCACCAATGGAATTTAACCCCTTGTGTATGTAATTATTTGTCTTATTTCAGTTCATTTTGAAAGTAATGTGTATATTTGGATTTATTTTACATTTATTTTTTGTCCTTCACAACAAAGGTTAAATGCTGGCTAAAAGCAAAGCAGAGCTGTGTCCATTTTTTGCTAATTTCACTGTAAATTAAGTGTTTCGGTTAATATGTGATGTGTATTTTATTGTATTTTCATATTTGTAGCGTAATATGATATAGAAAGCTGCTTATTTTAGTAACACTGTACATGTCCAACTAGTAACAAGAGTGTGCGGCACATTAGTTTCATGCAAACTATGTAAAATAAAATAAAATAAAATCAGTAAACAGGACGTAGCTACAAATGGTGTCAAACTCAAAAGGCTCTCCACAGAAATCACTCAGAATCAGCCGAAGCAACCACAAGGAGCAAATGTGGTCCCAATTAGAAAAAAATGAAACCTGCATAATTTAAAAAAAACAATACTCATAACTGCACCTTGTGCTTTAATATCAAACTTCTTCAAAGCAATTATTCCTCCTTATTTACATACTTTTTATTTCCACAGTTTATAAGAATGGAAAATTGCTCTTGCTCAATAAAAATACTTTGCAAAAACTGTATTATTTCCCGTCTCTGTCTACCAGATGTTGTTTGTGATTGTCTCCATGCAGTCGGTGAGGGCTACAGCCATGGCCACACTGCTTCTAGTCAATTGCTGATGGAGGACTCGTCTATTTGGGGCATTCAGGTATTGGATTTAGCTTTGAGGAAAGGATGAGGATCAGGGAATGGAAATATGATTTTACACAACAGATGTAAGAGGTGGAATAAAACAGGCGGGTGATGAGGGGACTCACAAACTGAGCTTGTTGCTTTATGCAACCAAATAAAGATCAATGTTGCTGTGCTGCAGAAACGACTTCCAAGATTCGACTCTCAATAATTTATTAATGTATCAACCAAAACTGCAACGACACGCATACAGCAAGCCTGGCTTTCTATTTACTATAAACAACAAATGAAGGAACCTCAAGCAGCTACAATAAGCCTGCTCATTCAAATTAAAACCACAATTGATTTATGATTAGACCTTCCAAATGACTGACAGGCACTCCTGCAGCAGAAATCAGTGGAAAGCAAATAAAAAAATTGCGCCCATCCCCCACTAAACAAAACGGATTGTGAATAATGATGAATAATCATGGACTCGTCTCTAGACCGTGTGGCGCATGAGTCCTTCCTGTTCCTCTCCTGTCTTCGGTCCACAGGCAGCTCGTCTCTCCAGGTCAAAGTTGAGTGGTTTGTCTCAGCACCCTACCCCCTCTTCAACCCCGCCAATGCCCACAATGCACCAGTGAGGAAACCACACAACCCCTTTTGTTCTGCAGAAATGCAGGAAAACACACACACACACACACACACACACACACACACACACACACACACACACACACACACACACACACACACACACACACACACTATAAGACGTGGTATCACCCTCATGCCTGTTTCATTTCTGAAGGCCTTGCAACAGCTCAGTCTCTCCACCATTACGTAATAAAACGCAGCATGTGGATTTACATGTGTGTTTGCATGTGTGTGTGTGTGTGTGTGTGTGTGTGTGTGTGTGTGTGTGTAAAAAAAAAAAAAAAAAAACTTCACAAATCAGAACCTGTAACCCGAGTCGCCTCCTCTCGAGTGACCTGGCGGGTGTCCTGACCCGTTTCAGTTTACGCACAGAGGTCAGGAAAGGGCACTGCTGGGGAGAGGGAACGAGAGAACGTCAGAGAGAGAGGGAGAGAGGGAGAGCACAAAATGGAGGAGTGGCCTGAAGCAGGGGGGTGGTGGATGAGGGAGGGAGTTCAGAGGAGGGGGAGGAGGAGCAGAGGGGTGGGGGGGGGGGGGTTCATGGAAATGCCTCCAGCGCATTCTGTTCAGCTCCAATGGAGGAGCAACTCCTGATCAGTGGCTGGACCTGGGGGGAGCCCAGGAACAAAACCCCCATTTGATCAGGAGCCCCACAGGTCAGTAGCAGAAATCCGGGGGTCAGTGGTATAACCATCCCAGCACCACCCCCTGCCCGACTGGCGGACCACACCAGCTCTCGCCACTTTCATTTCTCAGAGCCACCGGCAGCTACTGTCATCCCAAAGAGTGAAGAAACCGAGCCAACAAAATGGATACCGAACGCTTGATTATGCTTACAAGCTTCCTTATATGTAATAAATACCTTCCTATGGCTCTATGTGTGTGTGTGTGTGTGTGTGTGTGTGTGTGTGTGTGTGTGTATGTGTGTAGGAAGGAGGCAGCGATCAATACAGACTCCAACATCCTGGATAGAAATAGCCCTCCTTTTCATCAGCCGGGCCCTCGTCATCACCAGGCCCAGCAATCAATACAGGAAGCTGTAACGTGAGGGGATGGGGAAGCAGCAAGAGAGAGAGAGGAGACCCACCATCCTCCACCAGCCTCTCTCTCTCTCTCCGTGGCGACCACCGGCTATGGAATAGCTAATTACGGGATGCTTTAAATCAGAGGTGGCCCACGCAGAGCCACACCGCACTGGATCATGCTCGTATAGAGAGGGGAAGGGTGGGTGTAGGGGTGAGCGTGAGGGACATGGCGGTCACCATGTGGCGTGGTGCCATTAAGTAGCTTTTTACACACAGGAAATGCTAAGTGGACAAAGCTGGGCCAGATCAGCTCAGATGGACATAACCCAACAGGACGCATATAAACCAAAAGAAGAAAGAGGAGAGAGAAGGAGCGAGAATGAAGAGGAGAAAGAAAAACACACAAATATGCCGATGAAAACCACCAACAGAGCCGCTCTCATGACGCTGACACCGCCAGCCCTCCTCAACACGTTGTCATTAGTGGCCCTGACCTTTGAACCCTGCCCAACCCCCATCAAACACTTAAAAGCCCTCATGTTTCCCCTGCCTCAAATTAACAACATCCAACACCCCCCGATTATGACTGGGGCAAATATTTGATCTGAGGGAGGAAGCACTAGATCATCTTGCTACGTTTATCAGCACGAGAGGGGAAATGAACCTCGCTGAGGTGACTGGTGATAAAACACACGGCCGGCTAATAACCGAAGCCATTCAAAACAGAAGCACACACACAATTGTGGTTTTACACAAATGGCTCTGTTCTCTGGGAAATTCAGTATCATCTATCTAAGGAAGTGACACCTATGTACAGGAAATCATTAATGGCAAATAATATATTTATATATATGAATTAACTGGTTGAGAAATAAAAAGGTTCTGAGCTGATTTTTTGAGCATTTTATGTTACTAAATTTTCACATTAGACATATGATTTTCAAATATCAGCTGCATTTGTCTTAGTTTACATTGTATGAGCAATATTAGGGATGCACTGATCCGGCTTTTTTAGTCCAGATAAGGATAGCGATACCTGGGCTTTGGGTTCCGGCCGATGCAGAGTACCGACCCGATACCAGGGTCTAATTAATGAGCAGTATGCCTCACTGTGTGAGCAGGATCATTCTTTTATGTGCAAGGCAATATCAGACTTATCTTAAATATTGCTCCAAATTTTGTAAAATAAAATTTAATAAATAAATACATATACTGTACGTACATTTACAGAATGATTATATTCTATTAACATAATGCAAACAAAAGGAATTATGATTGAAGTGCAAACCTTTTTAATGCAGCAGCAAATTAGTCAAACCTTTAAGAAATTAAAATTACAATATATAATGTGTATAGTGTATAAACATAGAACTGAATTGAAAAGATCGGCCCTACTGTCTATTTGAGACGGCCCGATATCCAACCCGGTATCAGTGCATCCCTCAGTAATATTATTACTGCACATGGTTTAAATTAAAATCATAATCTATTTGATTGATTGTGCAGATGAAAACGAGCCAGCAGCTGTTTTTTTCTTCTGTATATTTTGGCACCGAACTCAGCCTGCATGCATTAGCATGAAGCATGTCAAACATCACTGAAGTGGGATAATGCTTATTAGCCGGTTTGCTTGCTTATGACGCTGGTAGTAACAGATTAATATGATCAAAGTAGGTCTATCGGTTCATTACAAAATGTGACGGATCTGTGGCGGATCTCACTTTTACACATTATCTTCTCCTCATCTGAGTGTTTTTCATTTGAGAAAATTTGCTAATTTATCTCTTTATTTTTTAATAGACTTTGGTTGTGGATGATTCCAATTTTAAACACTGTTTAAGACAAAAGAAACTGCACCAAAACTAAACACTGAATATTCTTTTAAAATGTAGTTTCTTTCTTTTAGTGATGCAATAATTAGTCAATTAATCAATCAGTTGACTGATAGAAAACTACTCTAAAGCAGTTTAGCTAATCAATTGTTTCAGTCACATTTCAAGCAAAAAATGCCAAATATCCTCTCGTCCCCGCTTCTTAAATGCAAGTAGAGCGGAAACTATTAATAACAAGAAAGCTGACAATGATTAAATTAATCGCCAGGAATTGGTTTGATCGGTTTGAGTAATTTCTTCCGATTCCAGCTTTTTAAATGTGAATATTTTCTGGTTTCTTTACTCCTCTGTGACAGTAAACTGAATATCTTTGAGTTGTGGACAAAACAAGACATTTGAGGACATCATCTTGGACTTTAGGAAACACTGATTGACAGTTTTCACCATTTTATGAGATTTTACAGACAAAAAAACAAATCAGTTAATCTGGAAAAGAAGCAACAAATTATCCAACTATGAAAATAATCATTATTTGCAACCCTAAATGTGAAGATTTGATGCTTTTTTTCATATAAAGTATTACATTGAACGTCTTTGCCTTTTGGTCAGGTTAAAAAAAATTAATTGGAAGAGGTTATTTTAAGGACCAAATATGGAAATAAAGAAAACAATATGCAGATTAATTGATAATGAAAACAATAGCGAGTCGCAGGTCAATTATTTTACCATACGTGTCTGATAAAAGTAATACATTAATTCTTCTACTACACGACTAAACTATGTGCAGAAAAAACGCCTCATTCAAAGACATATTTGCATTAGTTTTATTGTGTTATTGTTGAATGTTTACGTCTGTTAAGATTTCTTTAAATCAAATGAAATAATTAAATGTGCGAGGTGCGAGCGTACCCAACACACTCTTTGTATTCCAGGTGAACTGCGACTTGTTTTTAGCCCTGCTCTTGCTTTCTACTCCGCCACCTTTCCAATTACCAATCATCTCCGCTGTATGTGGCCAGCTCCTCAAAAGGAAGTCACATGACTAGTCTTTCTTCTTCTTTTGCGTTTTTTGATGTGCAGAGGAGAAGGGTGGGTTGGAGGAGGAGGAGGAGGTGGTGGGGGTGGGGGGTGGGATAGTGTGGCTGCAGGAGAGACAAAGCCTGATACTGGCTATCTGGAGGCAGAGATGGGTGGGGCCTGCATGCCAAACGGTGACACGGACCAGAGGTTAATCTCACTAGGGGCCCACTTTAACCTCGCTACACAAAACACACACACACACACACACACACACACACACTCTTTCGCACACACACACACTCAAAAACCTCAAACATCTTACAACGGTTCACATGTAGACATCAACAACCTGGTGGTTAAGAGCAGAAAGTAGGAGCCACACACACACTCGCGGGGGCTCCATAAATTGAACACACACTCTGGAGCTTTCGGGAGAATAGCAGCAGCAGCAAACTGTTCAACATTTCAAACTGATTACCGACAAAGGGCAAGCAGCCCCCCACCTCACCGCCACACACACCCCCTCACCCCACCCAACCCTCCTGCCTTTTTGTCTTTAAAGAAATTCCTCTTTTTTTAAAAGAGTGCCTGAGGAGAGAGCACCCCCCGTGTCCCAGCAGGAACTCACACACACACATTTACACACCGAGTCCAGGTAGAGAAGGGGTTGACAAACAGAGATAATGAAATGGCTTTGAGTGTGGAATCAGTGCGCAGAGAGGTAAAGTGGGCGAAGAAGCTTAATTACGTTCCCTCGCTCGCACTCGCACACTCGCACACACCTTCCAGAAGGAAGTGATCAGATAGGAGCCCTGATGAAGAGGCCTCCCAGGAAGAGAACTCGTGGTCGGTCGAGCAGGCGGGGACCCTCTCGCTGACTCACACCCTCCCTCTCTTACCTCCTGCTCTTTCACTAACTCGTCTTTTTCCAACCTCTCACTCATGTTTTCCTCCTCGACTACCACTAGCACCACCCTCCCCCAGCGCCGCCACCCCTCACCAACACTTATTTTTCCCACATCCCTCCTCTTTTCCCTCTCCTAGGAAAACTCCTCCTCTCTCCCCCTCTTCCTCCATGTCCTCATGCTCCCTCTTCCCCTCCCCATCTTCCTTACCTCTCTCTCTTGTGCATATAGGGTTGTGCAGGAATAAATCTGCAATCTTTCCACTGCTTTTTTTTTTTTTAGCAACTGACAGCTAACCTTGTATCATAAATACAGAAAATATTGTGTGACCTTTCAGTCAAGCCAAACTCTCTTTCAGCAGCTTGTATAATATGGTCTGCACTTTTATACATGTCACAGATTTCAAATACTTGTATCCAAACAGCAATACCTCCTTATACTTATTACAAAATCTACATTTCAGACACTGCGGCGACACATAAGATAACCTGCAGGATGTGTCCACATTTTTCTTAACACCTGGAAACAGCATCAATACATCCAAATGCCTTCATGCTGAGAGCAGAGACACAGAGAGGGAGGACTAGTCAGATATTTAATGAGTGTATATGCAAATACCGGGTGTTTTCCATCAAGAATGACAATGTGCTTATGAATGCATATTGTCTGCTCTTTGTGTTAAATGACAGCTGTATTATTGTAAACACATAGCTGGAAACAGGGGGAGATGCACTCGTGTAAATATATGATTCATTGTATGTTAGATAATTCCTCTGTGGGTTTTAGTGGAACAATTTGCATTTTTTGAACAAGCAAAAATGTAACTAGCTTCACACAGTTAAAGAAAACCACTATCGAATGAAAGGTATTATTGCAGCTATTTTCACCACACCTGTATTAGCAAAATAGCTCACTAGACTGCATGCATTTGACAAATATTCCCACAGAAACATATATGACACCTGTCTGTCCTATAGGTTACACACCAACAGTGTTTATTTGACTTCTGTTCAGCTCTTCAGGCTGTTTTTCCAGACTACACCTTCCCTTTTTCTTGCTGATCAATTTCTAAAACATCCCTTGCCGGCAGGGAGATTAGGAACCTGGATGGAGTATGTATCTAGATGCAGCGCATTCAGTCAGTCGATGGAGCCACAATATGAAAGTATCAATCAAGAAACAGATAGCTGCAATATGCTCTCTCCCAAGCCTCTCCTTTTCAAATATGCACAGCAGTGCTCGCATATCAATAACTAGATCTGCGTGCAAACAGAAGCTGATAAAAATATATTAAATTACTTGATGAAGACCTACACATGATAATCCATGCCATGACCCTGGAGACAGATGATGCAAAAAATAAAAAAAATAAATAGTGAATTATGTTTAAGCAATATCTTCACTTTTGCTCCCAGTTCACTGTGCAATTTAAATCATTATAGCATCAGCTCACAACAGAGGTTATCTAGAGACGCTTTATAGAGCAGGTCTACACCGTACTCTATAATCTAGAGACCCAACCAGAGATGAGCTTGAGCATGAACTTGGTGCGACAGTGGCAAGAAAAAAAATATTCTTTATCAGACAGCTGAATCGATTTTATTGTTGGAATAAATCATTTTTTAAAAAATCTATTTATTCACTTCTCATTTAGATTACTGGTTCATTTATAATGAATAAAGGATGCAAATCACATGTCAAGGACATTGGAGAGCGAATTATATGTCCTTGGTGTAAAATATCATTTTTAAAAATAACTAAATAAAAGGAGGTGAATACATAGGCAAATCATAGAAAAATGAAAAAAAAAATAGCAGTATTAAAAAGCCAATTTCATCACTGCAAACAGTCTGACCGCTGTACAACAAATTGGCTAATAAAACCTTGTTGTTGTTTTTCCAGCACATGATGCCAAACTCAGAGGTCCCACTTTCTATTTTTAGACTAGATAAAACTTTAAAAATTCAAGCAGGTGAATTGGTTTTATTGTTAGAATAAATTATAGAAATTAGTAACTTTATAAAGATTAATGGTTCATTTATAATGAATAAAGGATGCAAATCACAGGTCAAGGACAATAGTATGCCCTTGGTGTAAAATATAAAAAAAAAATAACGAAATAGAGGGAGGTGAATGCAACAGAAATCAAAACAAAAATGAAAAAATAAAGCAGTATTCAAGAGCCAATTTCATCACTGCAAACAGTCCCACAGTTGAGTTTTTTTTAAGCAAACAATGCCAAACTCAGAGGTCCTTCTTTCTATTTTTAGACTGGATACAACTTTAAAAAAAAAAAAAAAAAAAATATATATATATATATATATATATATATATATATATATATATATATATATATATACCATCAAAAGCTCCACATGAAAGGGCTGATGAGGACATAAATTGATGCCTTTATGAAACCATAATTTACATTTCATCACTACAAACTGACCCACTGGTGTACAATCAGTAAACCATACTGCTATCCAACTTAAAAAGCTGGTGTACAGCTGATGCCAACATATAGCTTAACATGTTTCTTTTTTCAGCAAACCATGCCAAACTCAGCGGTCCCACTTTCTATTTTTAGACTAGATAAAACTTTTCAAAAAAATCATACAGTCCAAAGTTCAACATTAATTAGCTGATGAGGAAATAAATTAATGCCTTCATAAAATCATAATTCACATTTCATCACTACAAACTGACCCACTGGTGTACAATTAGTAAACCATACTGCTATCCAACTTTAAATAAAAAACATACCATCAAAAGTTCAACACAAAGGCTGATAGGGACATAAATTTATGCCTTTATGAAACCATAATTTACATTTCTCAGTACTCCCAGGTTGCCTGATAATAATCTGTGGGCCTTTTTTATTCACCACTGCTGACATTTGACCCCTAATATGATGCTGCCCCCCACCCCCCTTCCCACCAGCACAACATCCACAATAAAGACACCTCTAGGGGAGGATGTCACATGAAATGGTGAAAATGCCTCTCCTCATCCTACATGTCCTTCCTCCTCGAGGATTTTAAAGCCACTTTATAGGACCGTAAAAAGGGGGTGCGATTAAACATGGGGCTGAAAGAAGGGAGGCTCTTTGTGTGCTGCAGAGTAAGTGGGAAAACAAAGCCTCAGATATGAACTCCGTGCACAATAAATCAACATACGGTCAAAATATTAAGTAATGTTTCCATGAAACAACGGCACAAGCGGGTGCACAGTTTGACTTTTCCAAAACAAAACAAAAAAACATGGTTTCCGACATGTTAGCTGGCTGCTCTGCTGTCCATTAGAGCCAAGTGTGAAACTAACCGTGTCACAGCCACACGACATTTCTCCCCTTCCCTTCACACTGCGGAGGGAAGCGAGGGAGGGGAGAGCTTGGACACATGTGGCTTAAAGAGGAAACTTAACATGTTGGGAGGGTTTTTTTTCAAGCCCGTGGACAACGTGTGATTACACAGTAACATGTTGGGCAATGCAAAACATCCGGATGATACAATGTGGCTGAGGAGAAATAAAAGGGGGCCTGCCTGCCTGCGGGGATCAGGATGGGAATTGAAGTGACAGTGAAATTGTTGGAAAACGGAAACACATCGCGTCAGAAAGGTCGCACCGCAGACGTTTATTCCCTCGGTGGGTTTTTGTGCGTAAACTTACTTGGTGGACGAAAACATCCAGAGGAGGGTCGACGGGGCTTCCTTCGCTGCTGGTCATTGAGATAAATCCAAAGCCCATCCGGACGTTGAACCACTTGCAGAAGCCCGATCCCGACAGGATCTGAGGTCGAGTCCGGTCCTCCTGCTCGGTGGACTTGGCGGGGTCTTCTCCGCCACCTTTACCCGGCCCTCCTGAAACAACGCAAGAAGCAAATTACAACATAATACAGGCGCTACACACCGCAGGATGGCTACTTCCCTGCGCGCAAAAAGGGTTTATATAAGTTTGATGCGTAAAAACAACTTGAAGAAGCGCGGGGAGGAGGGAGATCCCCTCCACTTGAGGTGCTATGTGAAGTTCAGGGCCGGTAGAAATTTCCTACATTACTATTTTCTAGCGATCGGGGGGACGCGTGGTGCCGTGTGCGTCAAACATTCCCTCAAAAAAAGTTGTTTGTTGCTCCCTGACAGATGATCGCCGTGGACTCGTGCACACACGCACGCTTGAGTCACTTGTGGAAGGTTTGTCTCGTGCATCTACAGCCCACGGTGGAGTTGCACGCTATAGGATCCAGAAGGCAGGTGTACACATGGTTCCTCGAGCTTTACTAGTGGGCATAGTAGCACATACGCTCCAACAATGCATACATCTTAACGCAGCGAAAACATGGTGAGGGACGGTGCTCGGCAGCAGGGGCGGTTCGGGTCGCTATTTTTCTGAGGTTTGGAACAACAATCGCGTTGCACCTTGCTCCTCCAAACACCCCCCTCCTCGAAACTAAGAGCAGAAAATAGAAAATAATTGCAGAATAACCTTCGGCCATGTTTCCCCGCGGACCCTCTGCGCCCAAGTTGCGATAGAGAAGCTTCCTCTGCGAAAACGGGCTGCGGTAGTCACCATTAATCCGACATCCTCGATCCCATCGGTCACCAATTTAGCTCGCATGGTACGGCGTGCTTTCTGCCTTTTGATATTTGTGTCATGTCTCTCTTTCTTCCCTTCAATCCCTGCCTCACTCACACCACCACCTCTGCGCTGCTCTCCCTCCGTCTCTCTCTCTCCCTCTCTCCCTCTCTCTCTCGCTCGCTCTCTCCTGCGCTCTCATTCGCTCTCGAGCTGGCTGTGCCCGTTCCCGTAGTGAGAACACGTGACTATGTCAATTACATGCTTTCTGGCTGCTAATTTCTGCCTAAGAGTCCACGGAAGAGGGGAATCGGACTCGCAACCACGAGCAGAATGCACCCCCAGTTGTGTCATCACAATAAAAAGGACACGCCTTATTAATAATGAGCTCTAACATACAGATTGTTCTGTTTATACTGCTTTAATGGTGATAAAGCTGTATCATAATATGTTAGTGGAGCTACCTAATGCTGTTATACTCTGAGATTAGATTAGATGGGATGCGATTAAATCTGAATGATTCTTTTTGGGGGGTAAATGTGGTCATAGCAGCAGGACAAAAGCAAACATGGAGTTAAAAACATGAAAATATGGCAAGAAATTAGCAAAAGTTTGTTTGATCACTATCATGCATGATCATGTTTTGTACTTTGTGCTTCATGGAACTGGAATCAACTAGAGCTGCATCAATTAATCGATAAATTGTCATCTATTAAATTTCTCACCAACTGTATTTATAATAAAAGAAAAGTCCAGATTCTCTGATTTCAGCTTCTTATATGTGAATATTTTTTGGTTTCTTTGCTCCTCTGACAGTAAACTGAATATCTTTGAGTTATGGACAAAAGAAGATATTTGAGGACGTCTTCCTGGGTGCTGGGAAACATTTGTCACAATTTTCTGATATTTTATGGACCAAACAACTAATTGATTAATCAAAAATGAAAATAATTTTACATTGTAGGCCTAGTATTAACATGCTATTAACTTGCATCTTAGTGAGCTAGATATGTACACATACATAAGTGCCCAGCCCTTTATTGATAAGACACCATAAATACTTATGACAGTGGTGAAACATTTGTCAGACTTTGCTTCTTATGTAAAACATCACTTCACATACAAAGAAGCTCTGTCTCAGACTCATCACTTAAAATCTGCCACAACAAAGTTTCCCTCCTAAAACACAGCTAAATCTTTTCTAATCATCCGTCTAAGACATATCTAAGACCAAATTAAAACACTCAGTGATTTGAAGATAAGCTACAAACTCATAACACCAATAAAACATGGAGACACATGTACTAACTCCAAATCTATGAAGAATCCTGGTTTTAAAGTCTGATTCATATCCAGTTAAATAATCTCACATCTTTGCCACAGAAATAATAATCAATCACATTGAAAGACCTAAATTGTCTTTATCCGAGACTTCAATAACTTTCATAACAATGCAGAATAAAATGCAATGCTCTCCATGCATGGGACATGTTGTTTTTGAGCTCATGTTCCTAACATACGACCAGTTACCTCCCAGCATCATAGTGGGCACCAGAGGAGAGCTGAACTCACAGCTTTGGAATGTGACTGGAAAACCCAGAAAAACAAACCTGGAAACTGATGTGTTCAGTTGTCAGTAGGAAATCAACCCTCAGGCCAACAACGGGTACGTTGCAGGAGCATTTCAGAAATACTTAAAGTGATGCACAAAGTGACGATTAAGTGTGGCATCAGCCTTGTGCTTGATTCTCTTCTGCATTACTGAAGAATAAAGATGCAGCAAATGAGAGCTTTTAAAAGCTATTTCTGAGTGCAAACTAGTAGAGCTGCAACGACTAGTCAGTTAGTTGTCAACTATTAAATTAATCAGCAACTATTATAATAATTGGTTAATCAGTTTAAGTATTTTTTTCAGAATAAAAGTTCTCTGATTGCAGCTTCTTAAATGTGAATATTTTCTGGTTTCTTTACTCCTCTATGACAGTAAACTGAATATCTTTGAGTTGTGGACAAAAAAAGACTTTGAGGACGTCATCTTGAGCTTTTGGGAAACACTGATCATCATTTTTCACCATCTAATAAACTAAACATCTAATCGATTAATCAAGAAAATAATCGACACATTAATCTCCTGAAAATAATCATTAGTTGCAGCCCTACAAACCAGTTTACTTCCCGTAAAAGTTTGATCCTAATAAAACAAAAATACTGCCAATTTATATTAAGTAAAGTTTCATAAAGGTAATAACTTTTATACAAGAGACCTTTTTGTCTTCATATACATAACATGTCTGTTTGATTATGTGTTTGATGTTTATTAATTTTAAGAAATACTATGATTGTGCAAAATAAAAATCATTCCAAACAGAAACAAAAAACCTGTGAAGTCTATTCCATAAAAATGTAACTTGGATAAAATCAAGTCTTTAAGTCTCACTGCACATTCAATATGTCCACCAGCATGAGACAAGCAGAAGAAACATGTCTAACCATAAGCTGCGGTTACTCGAGGCCACACAGCAGCTCGACAACAAGTCTGAAAAATACTACGTCCATTGAGAAACTTCCCCCCTTATCTCACATCTACCCGGGTGGGACGTTTCTCGAGAGGGGTTATTCCCGGGTACGAGCAAAGAGGAAAAACACGTTGGAGGAATGAAACAACAACAAGCCCATCTCCACCCACCACTGCTAAAGAGCCCACCCTCCGGAATTCACAAGCTTTACCCCTACCCCCAATCCATCCATCCCAGCCCCCGCGCAAAGGCCTGTTTTTGAAGATGCTTGTAGAGGAGGCCTCCGCAGTGGCCACAGAATTACTGTTTGGGTCACAGGGTTGGATACCAGTGTCAGATGTTATCCACTCACTCATATCCTGACAGGACCTTTCTGATTAGGAAAAGTCAGTGGAAATCCCCGTAGTGCAGCTCACTGACATGTGTGCAAGCTAACGACAAGGAATCGTTTAGATATGGGTGGCTTGGGTGTGCCTGTTAGTCAAAGGAAGCAACTGAAATACCAAAACAGAGATTAGTGGAGCTTTACAGACACCTTAACTCAATGTGAACACCTTAACATGGATGAGAGACATCCTTTTAATGTGAAATGAGGGGAAACATCTCAAACTGACAGGTTGTTTTAAGGGAAACTTGCATAAAACTTCATTTTACTGAAATTTTGTTTCTTCATATTTGTTTTTTCTTAATCAACACTGGAAGTAATACTTCGGCCTCCTTTTAATTCGCCCTCATGCTGCAGGATACAGCTGTTTTCAAACATAGTTTTAACTTCAGATCTTTGCACATTTGTATTTCTGGAGAAGAGCACATAGACTAAAAAGGGCAACTTTTCTTATGAAGTTTTGCATAGAAGTTAGGGATCAACCCCTTTGGTTTACATTGTTGTTATTTTCTCATAAGGAAAACTAAACAATGGCTGATGTTAGTCACCTGTTTATTTGCCCTCTTCCTTCAGAAAAAGATTGTTTCAAACTTGTTTTAACTTCAGATCTTTTCCCCACTTTGTATTTGTGGATTAGAGCACATAAGCTAAAAAGAGCAACTTTTTCTATGAAGTTTTGCAAACAAGTTTGGGTCCAACCCATTGTTTTTCTTATAATGAACACTAAATAAAAGCCTCACTTTGTAGCCTCCTTTTTGTTTGCCCTGATGCTGCAGGATAAGATTGTTTTCCAACTAGTTTTAACTTCAAATCTTTTTTATTTGTGGAGAAGAGCTGATAAGTTTTCCTATGAAGTTCTGCAAACAAGTTCGGGTTCAACCTGTTGTTTTTCTAACAAGTGAACACTAAATAAAAGTCCCTCCATATAGCCTCGTTTTTATTTGCCATCTTACTTAAGAAGAAGATTGTGTTCAACCTAGTTTCAACTTCAGATCTTTTTTTTTTTTTGTTTTTGTGGAGAAGAGCACGCAGATTAAAAAGAGCAACTTATCTTACGGATCAGCATCTCTGGTTTCTATTGCTGTTTTTATTATTATCAACACTAAATAAAAGTCTTACTTTAGCCAATTTTTGACTTGAAGCTGCAGGTTCGTATTGCTTTCAAACTTGTTTTAACTTCACATCTGTTTTCAACTTGTTTATTTGTGGAGAAGAGCACATAAGCTAAAACGAGCAACTTTCCCTATGGAGTTTGGCAGACAAGTTAGGGATCAACTTCTTTGGTTGTTTTTCTTTTATTTATCCTGATGCTGCAGGAAAAATGTTGTGTTCAAAGATATTTTAACTTTTCCAATTTTTTGCTGAGAACACATACACTTAAAAAACAGCAACTTTTATGACAATGATCAACTTGTTTTTCTTATAATGAACACAAAATAAAAGTCTCATTTTAGCCATCCTCATGCTGCAGGATGAAATTGTTTTCAAAATGGTTTCAACTACAGATCTTTTTTTATTCGTGGCGAAGAGCATCTAGACTAAAAAGAGCAACTTTTCCTGTGAAGTTTGAATTGAAATTCTTCAATTTACATTGTTGTTTTTCTTAATAATCAACATCAACTAGAAGTAATACTTTGGCCTCCTTTTTATTTGCCCTCATTGTTTTCAAACTAGTTTTAACTTCAGATCTTTTTCCACTTTTCCATATGTGGAGAAGAGGATGTTTAATGAAAGAGAGACACTTTTTAAAGGGTTGATCCTTAAATTTTTTTCAAACTTGATTTAACTTCAAACCAATCTTTTTTTTCCAGTTGTTTTTTGTGTGTGTGGTTGTGTGAAAGAGTACATAATCAATATAACAACTGATCCTATGAAGTTTTGCACAAAGTAAAAGAAGAACTCGTGTGTGTAACGGATCGGCCATTACACAAAGATGCCTTCTTTCATTATTTATTAGTTGTTTATCTTATAATCAGCACCAAGTAGAAGTCATACTTTGCCTTCTTTATTTGCTTTTAGATGTTTGTCACCACCAACCAGAAGTCAAACTTTTGCCACCATTGTAATTTACTTCACATCAGTCTTATATATATCTTTATATATATCACTGCCTTTTCATTAGCAATCATGCTGCAGAATACCATAGTCTTCAAACTTGTTATTGTTGTTACTTGTTTTTCATATTAAGTTCTGTAAAAAAATTTAGCAGCTTTTCAGACTTTTCATCATTTTTTCCCCATGCTCCTGTTTTCATACTAAGTTCTGCAACAGATAAGGGAGTTCATACTTGTAACATAAGCATGCATTGGTCTATTTTTAATGTGAACTCATTTATTTATTAGCTGTTTATCTTATAATCAACAACAACTACAAGTCTTGAGCTACCCTTTTATTTATCTTTATGATGCAGGATAAGATTGTTTTCAAACATGATTGAGTTTCTGATCAATCTAGTTTTCCTCACACATACTTGTGGAGAGACTAGATATGGGAACAAAAAGAGCAACTTTCCTTATGAAGTTCTGCAAAAAGTTAAGGAACTCATATTTCTATAAATTTGCCTATATTATTAATTCTACTTAACATTATTTTGATGAAATTTCTATAACTAACTTTGACAATAATGGCATGTAAAGCTGCTTAAGAGAGTAAGCTATTCTGGCAAAATATACAAAAGATTTTGATCTGATTTGAGTTTAATGTAAAAAAAAAAAACTGCCTGTATAAGAATATATTAACCACTTATTATTGATATGTTAAGGTACATTACTTTTTGTAACTATAACTACAACAGACCCTATCAAGGTGATGTGAATCTGTTAGGACTGCATGAAATTTAGCTTTAGAAATAAGGCAGTGTGTAAATATTCTTTGATTTAACATTTCAATATTTTTATGAAATACAACATATCTGATTTTTCAGGCAAATATATATAATGCTAAAATCCTCTGGTGTTAGTCACAATCAAACTTGAGTGCCAGATGAAGATATGGGGTCTTTTAACATCAAGATTTTAAGAAAAGTGGAAAGAAAAATAAGGTTAATAATGTGGGTGATGGTTTGCTGCAGTGAACACTGAAGGTCATAAATTATATTTTCTTTAATTTATCTCTACATAAGATTGACTTTTAAACATTTTCACACTAGCCATAATGTACTATTAGAGCCAATAAGGAAAATGACTACAAACTGAAACCAGTCTGAGATTTAAGCAGTTAGTTATTTTGACCAAAACAGATAATTAGGAGCATTTAACCTCATGAGCAGGAGCAGATTCCTGAGCTGTCTGAATACCAACTTTCTGAGCAGACTTTGGACTCCATCACCCCAGCTAACCCCACCCAACCCCCACTCCCCACCCTGAAAGCTCCCAGAGGAAATTTGCCTTTACCCTGTTGCTGCTGTCAATGCAGTTCAAAGGGTTCATTGAGTTCGTCTCTCCTCTTTCTCCTTTCTTTTTCTAGTTGAAGAGCTTATTTTTCTGTCGTTTACTTCATGCATTCCAGCCACCAATCCTTCACTTTTTGATATACTTTGCAGGGAAGTGTAAACAGTGTTGGCAAAGCAGGTCATCTCCTCTCACACTTGTTTTCTCAAGAGCTGCAAGCTATGAACATGTGAAAGGTTTTACATGACAAAGATTATTATTCTCTTAATTATTTTATTCATTTTCAATTCTAAACACAGGTTAGTTTGACTTTACTCAGTTTGAAATCACATTCATTGACATTTATGCCTCTATCTCTGTAAAAGAAGAAAAAAACAAGTTTTTTGTATCTAAATCAAGTTCTTCATGTCGATTTCGTTAAGGGATATTTTGAATCAACGAAAAAAATTACACAAGTCTCACAAAGGCGCTCGTGTGCCATGTGCTCCATGCTTGACCACAACAGTAAACCAAAAACTTGTAGGACTTTTTCTTCAGTCTCTCGCTTCATTTAACAAAAGTAGCTTTAAATAATTCATTTTAAGGCTGATTTAATATTTCTGTTGGTGAAACAAATGTTTCCTTTAAAGACTTTTGATCCGACACATTTTCAAGAGCCTGTAAACTATAATTTCACCCAGCAGGGTGGTTTTCCATTCAGTTTTAGGAGGGCAGCAAAGAGAAAATTTGCGAAATTAAACTTTTTGCGGGATAAATCACGTGTTTTTTGGTTGTTTTCTCTAGCCGAGAAATTGTCCTCCATCAGGAGTAAACAGGGCGCAAATATGTGAATGAAATAACGGTGACGTCAGACAGAGAGAGAGGGGGGAGGTTTGGAGAAGAAGCGCCTCTGCAGCCGGTGCGCCAAAAACTGCGCACAATGGGACAAAATATCCTCTTACACTTCCCCAATTCACTTTTTTGGGGGAGTTTTATTTTTCTGCTCGGATCCGGCGGGTCAGTATGGCTTTATTTGTGTCTTCTTAAGTTAATCTAACCTTTTCTGAAGCGTTCCACCATTGATCACCTCCATATAGCCTGTTTATAGACTTCTGATCTATTGATCGATGCGCTTCCTCAACGAAATATCACGTTAATATTCCTGTAATATTCTCACAATTAGTTTAAAGTGGCAGTGATCGATAATTTTGTTGTTCTTTTTGTTTTCATTCTCTTTTTTTATTATTTACTTATAAAGGGCTTATAGTTTAGTTTTATTTCTATGTGCCATATGTTCCCAAATTATCAATTTGGGCATGTGCGCGCATCTTTAACTTTAGTGCGTTTGATAGAAGAGCCGATCTATCACTTTCCCATGCTGGTAAACGCCGGTCATTTCAGGTCAGTGAAAGGCAGGTCCTCCAGCTTCACAGGGGTGAGCTTTGCTGCAGCCACATACCACTTACTGTGCTTTTCGGGGGCATTTCAGTTGAAGAAAATAGGCTAGAACAAGATAGAGTTTTGAAAAAGTGACTCACCTATTGTAGAGGGAGCGGACATCCTCCTTTATTTCTCCGGGAATGAATGAGATGGCACAGGCAGAGCAGACGTTTCTAACCGTGTCCCTTTGATAGAGCAAATGTGGAGGTTCAGCCTGCTGGACCTGGAGCCTGCCGACGCTCTAGTTTGAATTACATGTTTAGGCTGACTTTAACCTGGTATATGAAGCCAAGTGACCGGTTGGAATCAAAGAGATTTTCCATGGATGAATATTTTATCAGTGTAACACAAGCTGCAGCAGCGTTGGAGGTAGGGACAGGCAGATTTTAAATGTGTCACCAACAGATTGCTGAGAGCCTGTGGCACACATCTGGACAATCATCTCCACAATGAGACACATTCTCAGTGTCAGCTCCCATTTTTTTCACAAAAAGCTGCTTCTGATTTCAGTCAATCTCAGCATTTTACATTCATGAGCTCCTAAAGATGAACCAGAGGGAGAGTTTAGCTGCAAAATAAACTCGTTTTTTAAGTTTTTCCAATAGCCATGATTGGTAAATTTAATCCCAATCTCCTGCATGCCTTGGAGCTTTATCATGCCTCTTCAAACCATGTGGTGTTCTTGGCCTCCCCCATCATGCTGCCAGCCTTCCCCCACTTCTTTCTCTCTTGTTGATAAAGATCCATACTTCACATCCCCCACCCAGCTGGTTCACAACCACTACTCAGCTATTCAAAACCATTAAAACACTTAAGATCTCCCTGAAAGCAGCATGCCAATAAGGAGTTACATTTGATTACACATAAAACAGGCACACATGAAGTCTCATACCTGGAAGTAAACCTTAAAAATTAGTAAGCCAAAAAGCTTCCCTTCTGATCTGACATCTGCTCTTCACTCACTCTACCTTGTGTCACTGAGCAGTAGGCTGCAAGTACACTGTTCCCAGACCAGTGATTGGGACAGGACCAAAGACTCAAGAAAGAGGAGGTTGACATAAATAGCGCCATCCGTCGGCTTCATACAGACAACCTGCACGATTCTGCACCCTAAACATTAAAAAAAGAGGCTTTGAGGTGTATTTATTCATATATAATAAATAGACTTTAAGCCTCAGAATAATATACCAGGACAACCAAAACCCCTCCTCATTTTTCTCAATGCATTTTTTAAATAGTTTGAATATTTCTGGATCTTTCGACAAGCAATAGACGCATGTGAGGAATTTTCCACTTGTTTGAGTGGAAAAATAAACAAAAGTCATCTTTTTTTAAAAAATAGTTGAATATATGCTCCTCTTATCCTGTCAGAGTGAAGATTTCAACTGCAGAAAATAAAAAAAGTTAAAGCACAACTATTACAGCAACAGTATTGGCATGTCGTAGCAGGGATTTGTTTAGTTAGTGCTCCTCCGCTGAGTATAATAGTCCCTCAGAGGCGGCTGAGCGGCGATTTCCGGTTGGCGCATTAATATTTCAGTGTGGTCACAGGTGTGTGCTCATTGGCTGTTTCAGAACGTCTTCAAATGTGTCAGCCAATCAGAAATTAGTACCCGTTCCGGCAGTTTCACGGGACTTTTTAGGACACAATTTGACACGATTATTATCGGATTCATATATCAAATGTGTTAGAACTTATTTTTTTTAGACTCTATAATGTTATGCAGCCTCATATAGGAGGTATATGACATAAACCAGCTGGTTCGTAGTCTGTAGTCCACCAGCTTTGGTTCAGAGAATGTGAAATGAGGTCTGTATGCCAGTCTGTGGTGGGATTGTGGGCCTACTGCAGATGTTGCAGACTGCCATGCGCCCTCTGGTGGTGTCGTTATACTCTCGTGCACGTGCACGCACGCACATGCATACAATCAATACAATCAATCAATACAATCAATCATAATTTGCTTATGTGTTGGGTGTGAGATGACTAAAAGGAGCTTGGTCTTTTGCTGATGATCCTCTTTATTCTTGTGTTTTTTGTAAAGCCTATTTGTCAAGGAAGTGATCAGACTATACAGTAGTTATATTGTGTATTAGGTATGTCACCTTTTGTTATTAAACTGTTGAATTTTTTATTTCCGGTCTTGATCGGTGCTTATTGCCTGGGAAAAAAAAATTATAAATTGTATTCATTATTATTTTTAAGTCAAATCCCACATCCTGTTTATCAAAACCTATAAAGACTTTAAATTGTTCACTCATAGTCTACGATGTGACAAGTTGAAAATGTATTTAGTCTATTTTTATTTATTTTTTTCACATTTATGACTGTAAATATTATTTAGTCCACTTATCTTTCATTCCATTCATTTACTCTGGAAGTTGGTCAGTGGGAAGTTGGGGAAGAAATGGATTAATGTCCATGAAGAGCTGAAAAGTAAGAAAAGAAGATATTTTAGTGAGTATTTAGTAAGTAACGTAAGTTTATTTATACAGCATATTTCAGACATAAAGGCAATTCAAAGTGATTTACATAAGCATAAACATAAAACATAAAATAAGATAATAAAAATGTTTTTTAAAAAATAGTAGTAGTTTCTGTTTTCAGATTTCAGGATTTTTCTGTGTTATATAGAAGCAGAGAAAATATTTAGATTTACATGTACATAAAGCAGGTTAATCTGTTGTATTGCATTTGGTTGAAAAGTTTGATGTTTTATATATAGATTGATTTTGATCTGAATACTTTCAAAAACTAATTTAGATCCCAAAATCAAAACTTTCATTAAAATTAATATTTCAGTCAGATTTTTTTTCCATTTGCATCAAGAAAGAAATAATAATAAACATTTCAACCTTTTGAAATTTCAGTGCCCCAATTTAAATTTCATTAAAAATGCAAAAAAATAAATAAAAAATTCTGTGTATTCAACTTTTCTTGGACTGAATGGAGAATGACCTTTAAGTTTATTATAGTTTATTTTGTGCATTTATTTCATGTAATGTCAAAGTTTATCTTAAAATGAAAGAAGCATATTTGTGTGCATCTTTTGCTGAGACAGTTTTATCCTCCTTAGTTCTCTTTCCATATTGTGGTTGTCTACAGCTGTCTGTAGGCCACACTGGCCTTAACTGACTGAAATGTTGTATTTTCAGAAAATGTCTTAAGAAATGGGAAAAAAACGAGTGAAAATGTGGCTATTTAGGACACTAAAATGGTAAGTTAAACCATGTTGTTTTCTAATTACTTTTTGTTTTGTAGATCATGTACAGTTACAGCCTTTAACTTCATTTTAATGTTCATTTTATGCTATAAATCAAACAGGAAGTTCTGTATTTTAAAATGAAAAATAAAACAAATATGTCATACATGAAAACAGTTTGTTCAAACTTTTGCTTCTGTTTCTTTGGTGACTATTTTATTTCTGCTCAGAAGTGATTTTGGAAGAGATAATGTCAATTTGAGGACATATAGGCCTAATTTGTGGAGTCTTCACTATTGATATTTCCTCCATAGAACTGAACGAGGGACATCAGAGAAGTTGTTGAACATGAAACATGTATGTTGAGTAATCCACATGGGGCCCTCTGTCAGACCACCCTCATTTCTGCTCCTGCTGCACGTGTTGGTCATTATCAGGGTGGCTGCCCCCTGGTGGTGGAGACCAGAGCACAAACAGGACTGGAAACAAGAGCCAGGACATAATAAGGAATGGTATCTAAGACACATATGGGAGCAGTGAACACGGTATTAACCCTCTGAGACCCACAATAGACCCGTTTTGTCTTTTTTAGCGGGGTAAAGGGGGTCTTTAGGGGGAGATAGCAGATCACCATCATCATCTGAAAGCTGGGAACCTGAAGATTTATCTGAGATGCAGTTCAGCACTGTCAAGCTGTTTTAGTCATATATCAGAAATAAACAAAATAAATGAAAATGATTATCCTAGAGGACACCACAGGTCTTTTTATACAGTGAGGTTAAGTTTGTAAAAAATGGTCTCACAACAATGGAAATGGCTACTATGGGGACTAATCATCACACATGAATACAGTTGAGCTTTTTGGCTCCAGCTTTATAGAGATACAAAATGTATGTAATCCTAAGATTGCTCAGGGACCCCAGTATGCAGAAATATTCAAATACACCATTTTATAACAGGTGAAAATAAGACATTTATATTGCAAAAATGAATGTTTTGCCCCAAACTGCATGTGATTATCATAAAGTGGGCATGTCTGTAAAGGGGAGACTCGTGGGTACCCAGAGAACCCATTTACATTCACATATCTTGAGGTCAGAGGTCAAGGGAGCCCTTTGAAGATGGCCAGGCCAGATTTTCCTTGACAAAATGTAGTTTTAATTTGTAGCATTAGTTAACCTCCTTCTCAACAAGCTAACATGACATGGTTGGTACTAATGGATACCTCAGGTTTTCTAGTTTCATGTGACATTTGTATCTTGACTCTAGCTCTTTTCTTTTCTTTATCAGTGTTTGATGTGGTGCTAAAGAAGGTTTAGCAATGACGCTCTCCTACAGTGTTCATCTGTTTGAGTCAGATAAAAAGAGGACAGAGAGACTCATATAAAAGTGTCCTTGGTGCATATTTTCACTTTTCTAATGTTGTTTCTGGGATCACGGTCATTAGAAGGAATTTAACAATGCGTCTGGCTCAGACACTGCACTTCGAACATTCAACGTCGACAAACTGAGGAGCTTGTTCTGGGCTGGCACATTCCTCAGCTGACTTTTCTCTTGACAACTTGATTTATAGCGGTTATACAACGGGGTCAGTACTTTAAGAACCAGCACATTCAAACATTCAGGGACACATTTCTCTGTAAATGTTTCTGGGAGAAGACAGATTTCAGATCTGATGATCATGTGCTAATGATTCCTTGTTGCACATATTGAGCATATTAAAACGTTGGTCAGGGGAGGTGACGGGTTTCAAAAACTTTAGAGGGAGATTTTTTTTGGATCCTGTTTTAATAAAGATATAGACTTTACATGCTTTGCATGTTCTGTGTAGGCTCCCATGTTTGTCTTACAGCCTGTTTAAAAACTAGGTGTATTTTTCATTGATGATGTACATAATTTACTTATTTTTGTGTTAATTCTTCATGATACTTTCTAATACATTATGGGGATCCTGTGATTGCCTCCCATTGGTTGATGATACCATATAGGTGTGGTCACATCTGCTTTGTCTGTTGAATGCCTTGACGACCTACAGCGGTCGAAACATGTTGGCTTTTTTAATGATTTATCAACTACAATAAAGGCTTTTTAATATATTTTCTTCCTTGTTGCCACTTGTTTTATTATTTTGGAGTGCCTGGCTTTCTTCAGTTATCAGGAAATAAAATGAAAAGGAGAAAAGGCATCATGGAAATAGCTTACACAAACAACGAAACAGTGAAATGTTGTAGTTACCTGGGTGGTCTGGTAGTCTGCAGGGCTGAAGCCTTTGACAGTGACCTCTCTGCATCGGCTCCTTTGTCGGGTCACAGTGAAGTGAAAAAGTCCAGTTCTTGAGTGTCTGTTTACTTTAGAAAACAAGCAGCACTTTGTTCTGTAGTCAAAGATAGCCATGAGATAAATGTGGATCGTGCATGTTATTCATTTTATACGTTACTATTATTTATGACAGAATAAAGGGGCAAGCTAAATTACCGTTTAAAAAGTAGTTTATTGTAGCTGTGGCACCGTGTTTTGTTCCCTTTAAAAGGCAAACAATCAGCACATGTCAAGAGGTAGAAATCATCAGTCTGAAAGAAATGTGGGGACTGACATTTAACACACACACGCACACACATACTTTTTTTTTGCAAGTTCGTCATCCACAGCAACACTGTCATTTTTCTGTGTTATCATTTGCACTATACTTGTACATGCTGGAGTCGTTCAACATCCCACAGCCTCTATTCTGTGCACAAATGTAAAATAAATAATATGCATCGCTTTGAAACACCCGGGGGGGACGCAGTAACAAATAAACTTTTGCCTCTTCAACCTCATGAGCGTTAACTGCTGATTGGCTGATTAACCGTGAAGGTAATCCCGTTCCTTTACACACTCATCACTGATAATGTAGTCATTCTTTGTTTCGTTAGGACTACAAAAATGGCCTACAGGAAAGGGTTAGGTTAGCTGGGAGAGCTGCATGACGGCTTATAGTTGTGTTGAGGTGCAGCCGGGAGAGATCCTGATGAGACTGACTCACACTGAGGGGGGAGAGAGGGACAAACAGATAAACACAAAGAACAGACAAAAATAAAAGATGGAGTAACAGTGGCTGGGTAAATGTGAACTAAAATGTCCGTTACTGTGTTGGTGTAAATTCATAAACTAAATGAGAACAGCTGGCATGAACAGTATTCCAAAGATGATCTGAATAAAGGAGGAAAACAAAACACCCCCACTTTAATGAAGGGCACAGGTTATTTGACCCAGGAGATGTTGAGACAGCGAGCGATAAAGGCGTAGGTGTCAGCCACCTCCTGGATGACCTTGCTGGTGGGCTTGCCGGCGCCATGGCCTGACTTTGTATCCACCAGGATGAACAGAGGGTTCGTCTGCTTGGGGCTGCGGCCTACGATGTATTGCAGGGTGGCAATGTACTTGAGGGAGTGGAGAGGCACCACCCGGTCATCGTGGTCCCCTGTCAGGAGGAGTACTGCGGGGTACTGGACCCCGTTGCCTTCTGGGACGCGGATGTTGTGGAGCGGGGAGTATCTGGCAAAGAGGAGCAGTGGGAAGGTATGGGGTTCAGATATTCAGAAATATAAACAACCTGTTGTTAGGACTGCAAATAAACATCTTAAAGTTACTGTGAGGAACTTTTAACTGGATACAAAACAGCCTCAGTTTAATACTGATGCCTCTACATAACCTACATAAGTAAACAACACCATCAACTAGTTCTTTATAGTTATTCTTGATGTTGGTCATCATTGCTAGCAGGTTGGTTTCCACGCAAAAATCAGACGAAATCAGCAGGGTCACCACAAAATCCTTCTGCTCAGACTCCAGCTGGGCCTCCGACAGCAACCTCACAGTCCCCGCTAGGAGCAGACACCGACCTGAGCGCTGCTGCCGACCCAGGCTGTACTGGTGGGCCCGCAGGAGGGATGGGAGGCCCGGGAGAACCAGAACCAGCACAGAGCAGGGAGACAGTCGGACCCTGCTGCACCAAAATTAGAGGTTTTCTAAAGGGACTCTGGTGCTCGGAAACACTGCTGCTTTTGTCCACAGGCATGAAGTTTCTCATAGTAGCTTTAATTATCAATTAAACTGATCGATTAATCATTTTTTTCTGTAAACTGATCCAGAGCCCAAGATGTTGTCTTCAATTTCCTCAAGAAAACAGTACAAAACCCCAAAATACTCAATTTAATACCATATAAGACAAAGAAAAGCAGCCAATTCTGACATTTGAGAGGCAAAACCCAGAAAGTGTGTGTTCCGGGATAGAAGTCACTTTTAAGTCAACTGCCTTGACAAAATGCCTCCTTGATGTGCTTGATCTGTATTTATCTTTAAAATCTAAAGTAGCAGAAATCTCACCTAAATACTATATAACCAAGAGTTGTAATTCAAAGAAATAATATTAACTGTAGTTGTTCTGAAGTTCTTCCTGGGTCTTTTCCTGGCTCAAGTCCAGTGTCATTCCTCTTCATTAGGTCATTAAATAATGACTGTTGCAGTGAGATCAGTCAGTGTCTCCGTTTTTTTTTGTAGCATACCTACACTTGTATCATGACAAAATCAATACACTTTTATGACAGAAAACATTAACCTTAAGAGGAAAAAAGCAGAGGTGCTATTTCACGTACAGTAGCAAATACTACATATACTGTATAGTTAATGATCACAAGACGAGATGAGTCAGGATCTGGGTGGTTTATCACAGCTAGTAAACACAGTCAACAATATTCTTGTATGTGGAGCATGTTGTTGTGACTTTGACGCAATGGCACCACGTCCCAGATGAGAGTAAATTAGGATCCCAATATTATTTGCAATCAGCATTCAACTCATAAAACTAATTGTATATATAACCAAAATTAGTGTCACTACAGAGATGAGGAAAATGGCTAAATCAAATCATCGGCCATCACCACAGCTACAGACATTTCGACAGGAAATGCTTGCTCCAGTGAGGTAGATATGAATTCAACATACTGCATATTTTACCCAGCACTTACTTGATGAGACACTCAAACTGTTCTTTGTCTTCAGAACAGCCAAAATCTGTTGTCCAGGCGTGGCCGATGGTGAACTTGTGGAACTTCAGCATGTCCATGACGCCGACCTGAGCGACAGCACAGCCGAACAGCTCAGGCCGCTGGTTCACGCAGGCCGCTGAGAGGAAACACACATTCAGATACACCAGGGACTCATGATTAAGCAAAGGACTCTTACTCTGTCCTCAGGGTATCTGTAGGTTTCAACAAGTCAAATTAAGACTTTTAAAGACCTTCAAACAACCATTATGGATGTAATTTAAGACCCATTTCACATCCATTTAAGACCACTATGAATGCATTTCACACCTATTTCACGTCATGCTGACAGGAAAGTACTAAGGATATGAAAGAAAACTGGAACATTAATATTATCATTGCTGCTATATGACTGATGCTTCGTTGCTGAGTGTTAAGTCCAGAGTACCTCAGCTTTTAGTGTAGGTGTAGCTCTAAACATCGTCTAGAGGTCGATTGAAGTCAATGCTCTTGATAATAATACTACTACATATAATAATACTGGTTGATTGCAGGCATTTTCTGCTGTTTTTTTTTTAAAAACAGCTTTATGTTTTTCAGCAACTCCATAGATGCCTAAGGCTCCAAGTTTCAACGTTTTCTTGCAGAGGGAGCAGAGAGCTTCAAATATGCTTCCAGGCACCAGCTTCAACCACACACTAAATTCACTGTTCACTAACTACAGGTAATTGAACTTGCATTTACCATTTTTTTTACCCAGTTTTAGCATTCTGACCTTAAGTTTGACAAAAGCAAAGTTACTCAGCTTTTCACTTTTCGTGAGGTTTCTCCTGATAAGCACACCACTCCCCTTGACTCTACCTGACATGGGTGTGCTCTGATAATTTCTATCCAGAGAGCAAGGCTAATCCCTTTTGGTTCTGCTTTATAGATTTATTACGACATGCTCAAAAATCAAAACATTTAAAAGCAAGATAATGTATTTCTTTTGAAATGAAAGTAATGTTACCAGATTTTTAAGACCTGCCAAAATTGGATTTAAGGCATTTTGTGAGGTTTTAAGACATTTTTGGGCCTTGAATTCAGGTTATTTGTATTTGAGACCTTTCTAGACTTTTTAAGACCCCACCGGAACCCTGGTACTTTATAGTCTATGCTGTTCCTCAGCTTGCAGCATACATACCTACAAGCAGGCCACCATTGGAGCCCCCATTGATAGTCAGCTTGGAAGGAGATGTGTATCCCTCCTTGATGAGATATTCAGCTGCACACTGGAAGTCTGTGAAGCAGTTCTGCTTGTTTGCCAACATCCCCGCTAAAAGGGTAAAATACAAATGTAAATGAGGGGGGCTGCGCTGGTATTATATCAAACAACAAACAACATGGATGCCCCTCACCTTTGTGCCAGGTCTCCCCGTACTCCCCTCCTCCGCGAATGTTGGCAACGGCCAGGACTCCTCCCAGGTGTCTGACAAAGATGAGTCGGGAGACGCTGTAGCTCGGCGTGATGGAGATGTTAAAACCGCCGTAGCCATATAGAAAACCTGGATGGGAGCCGTCCAATTTGATGCCTTTCTTGTGAACGATAAACATGGGAATTTGAGTGCCATCCTTGGAGGGATAAAAGATCTGGCAAAGACAAAGAGAAAGATTCGCCATCAGGAACAGAAATAGGACTGGAAACAGAGCCAGGAAATAACAGGGAATGGGTATCTTAGACACAAATGGGAGCAGTGAATTAACACAAAATTAATTTGATCAGTTTTTGTTCTTGTGCTAACGAGGGTTTAGCAGTGAAGTTATTCTTGAATCTTCATCTGTCCTTGTGTCTGAGTCAAATGAAGAGAGAAGACAAAGAGATATAAAAGTCTGTCCATAGTGCTTACTTTCACTTTTAAAATGTTATTTCTGGGGTCACGGTCATCAGTAGGAATATAAAAATACATCTGTCACAGAGACACTGAACTTCAAGAGGTTCAACTGCCTGTATTTAAAAAAAATAAAATGTCACTGAAAATCAGTCTGAAGACAATGAGTTCAAAAACATGACTTTCGACTTCAGTCACACTTCAGCTGCTTTTTCTCTTTGACAACTTGATTGATAATGTTGACAGAATGGGTCAGTACTTAAAGAACTGGCAGATTCTGACATTCAGGCAGTATCAGATGTACATATTTCTCCATAAATGTTTCTGGGAGAAGACTTTAACACAGCTACATACTGTAGATATGTTTGTGAAGGTGCTCAGTCACCCACGTCATGGTATCTGAGTAAGGATTAAATCAGCAGCAACTGGACTTCCTGAGACATTTCACTTCTCATCCAAGAAGCTTATTCAGTTGTTGTTCTTCAGAGATGAAGAAGCTTGGATGAAAAATCAAACATCTTCAACAAGCTAAACCAAGTCCAGTTGCTGCTGATTTAACCCTTACTCAGACAGCTACATAGAGTTCTTCAGTTATCTGGAAAGAAAATGAAAAGGAGAAAAGGCATCATGGAAACAGTGTACACAAACAAATGTTGTAGTTACCTGGGTGGTCTGGTAGTCCGAGGGGCTGAAGCCTTTGACGGTGACCTCTCTGAAGATGTGGGGCTGCATCGGCTCCTTGGTCAGGTCGCAGTGATAAATGATGGCTGGATGCCAGAGAAGAATAATGATCAGCTCATTTGTTCTCTAATCTTTAAATCACTTTGACAATGTGTGGGATTTTTTTTCTATAGCATATTTCTTTCATCCTTAGAAAGGAAACAGTTTAGTTACGAATAAACTACAGATTTTTTTTTTTATACAATCGCTAATATCCTTTATCTATACTCACATTTTCAAAACTCAAATCAGCACAACATCCATCTGTTGAGGACCATAACGTTAACACAGTTCATGCTGTTTTCACAAAACATGCAGTCAATTTCTAAAATGCTTAAATTTCATTACATAAAAGCTTACCCAATACCTAGATGATGGATCTTTCTTATTTACAAATGCTTGCACACAGCATGCCAGAAATGAAAAGTTAATGTCAAGAACCTCAAATATAGTATAGAGCCTCTACTTCTGCAACAACAGCAGCTCAAACACTATATTAAAACTGCTAATAAGCATTTCACAGATCATTCAAGCATTGAGAAAAAGCTGATTTCCTGTAAGCTGTGACTGCCATGGGTGGGTAAGGCATGCCCAGCATTTCTATTCAAGGTGCCCAGCAGGAGACGACATACAGTAAAATGCGATGTGGACGAGAACTTGTGGCCAAATGCTGAAGATTGCATAGAGGATGAGGACTGAGGACTGGCATTTTTGTAGTTTTTCCCCTTTTGAGCCTTTTTTACTGTATTTGTGCATTTTATTTTTACACAAGTGGAACCAAAAGCTACGTATATTGGATTTTTTGGTGATCGCTGTCAGCAATTTCATGTTGCTAAGCTTTTAATGCTGCAATTCAATTCACTTATTTTGTTCTACTGCACATTCTATAAAATAAAGATAATGCAAAGTAACTCAATCACTTTTAGGTAATATGTTTCCAGTAATGCACACATTCAACACTCAACCCAAAACATGTAGTTGTTTACAGTAAAAGGAAACTGAATTAGAAAAAAAAACAATGCATTTCATATTGTCTATTGTATGCAGGCAGAAGTGTAACATGAAACATAATGCAGTTTTTGTAATGCCATCAACTGTTAGTATTTTGAGTCATTGTGCTTTAATTGACTGTGTTCCTCTTGGATATACATTAATTGATTATTATTATTACATTATTGAATCAGGTTTTACCTTATTGTGATAGAGTTAGCATATGTGAAGGGTTTTTTTTTTTTGCATTTTCAAATGTAGAGTTGGTATATAATAAACAAAATGTGTTTTTAAGCAGAAAGTCAACTATTTGGCTTATTGTCTAGAAAAAGTATCTCAAGTATAGATAAACACTTGCTAGCAATTATAAAAAAAAACAGAAAAAATCAAACTCAGAAATTAAACCAAATGTATTAAGCACTATACCAAGACACAATAAAACCAATTTCAAAGGATACTTCAGCCCACGTGTCTGTCGGCATTTTTGTTACTTCAGCCTCTTTCCTCATACATCACCCTGAGCATTTTGCAGCAACTAACTAACTTTAAACTAAAATTATTTTCTACAGCAACCGCAGTGAATAAGCATCCAAACTACTGCAACCCAAGCAGTTATATTCATAAACAACATAACATTATGTAGTTATTTAGCAATCTTGTACCTGGAGAGAGGAAGGAGGTGAAATAGTAGAAGATCTCAGAGTCCCTCTTCCGTCCTGTGAAACCCACCACGGATCCGACGTCAAGAGGGAAGGTCCTCAACTCCTCCCCCGAACTCAGTCGGTACATTTTCAACACATTCTTCACGTCGTGGAGGAAACACACAAACAGGTAGCTGGAGTATGTGCAGGTGGCGAACACTGCGGGGGAGACGTGGCCAAGGAAAGACAGCAGATAAGAAGCTGAAATGTGTATATTTCAGGTGACATCAAAAGAAATTTCAATACCCATTCCTAATAATAACAGTAAAGGTCACGAGTCATTGCAGCAGCTAACCAATAACGTCCTTGTCATGTTGAGGGATGAGCTCTTTCCAGTTGCTCTGAGCTGGAGAGGCAAAGTCGATGTTGATGAGACGGTAACGAGGGGCGTCCAGGTTGGTTTTGAATGTGAACAACGTGCCCTCGTTGGTCACGTACTCATACTCGGCGTCAAAGTTGTCGATTAGCTTCACCCATGGCAAAAGTCCTGAACATGAGAGGAGTAGTATTTTAGTCCTATGATGAGAGCACTGAAGATGGACAGACAAAAAAAAGAGGAAGCACCTCTTGGCGCAAACAGCGAAAAATATAACCTAAAAAAATCCATTAAGCTTACAATAATTACCAGGTAATGGTAAATACCAACATACCTGTAATACCCTGAGGAGTGGTCGTAAGGTCACAATACCACAGTCTGTTGACCGGATCACAACCTTCCCTGATAGACAGCAGCACATAGCGTCCATCATCTGATACCTACAATATACATGCAGTCACTAACCTGAACATCAAATAACACATGCTCTCATCTTTATTCTCATTTGCTTTTGACTTTAAGGAAACAAGAAAAAAAACTTTCTGGCATACCTCAGCTCCACCCATCCACTTGGGGTGGTCGGGAAATTCGGCACAGAGCACGTCCTCAGACTGCGGAGCCCCCAAAACATGGAAGTACAGCTTCTGGTGTAGGTTGGTGGAGGTTTCAGTGCCTAAGAAATAAAACATTTTACTTTACGCATCGCCCCTGATGGTGGCAAAGGAAGTTACAAATCCATCAGACTAAAAAGTCAGAATTATATTAAATCTATTTTTTTCTCAAGTATCAAATGTTTGTTTCAAATATTGAGCTTAACCAATTAGCTAATATATATTTTTAAGTCCAGGGATAGGTGTGGCAGCTACAGCAAAGTTAAGGATTTGAATATGCAGCCTAACACTGTCTTGACCTCACCGTCACTCTTGCCCTCCTGCTCAGGGTAGGAGTTGTAGAAAAGTCCCTTTCCATCATGAGTCCAGGACATGCAGCTGAACTTGACTCGCTCCAGGCGGTCCTCCAGAGGCTTGGCGCCTTCAACCTGCAGGAAGCGGATCTCCACCCAGTCTGAACCGCTGGCACTGGTGCCGTACGCCAGGTACTCTCCATCCTCAGAGAATGCATAGCCTTGAAGCAATAAGAACAGACACAGAACATTTACAAAAACCAGGAAAAGTTTAATACCCTGTCATTGTTGGTGCTATAAATAGAAAGCTATTTCTGGACTTGAAGACATGCGTGTTATTACCATATCAAGAAACTATTCTGGCAATCTGTTCCAGAGCATTCAATAAAGGCATTGCAATAAAATGCAGGAATTACAATAACATTCACACTGTATACTGTATATACTGTCCTATAAATACTATTCAAAAAAACAGAGTGCAAATCTTGTAGTGCAGAAATGCAAAAGCATAAAGTAATAATACCAGAATAATAAAACCAGTAATAAAATACAGAGCTCTGTTGATACCTCGCAGGGCAACGGTCCCATCATCAGAAAATGTGTTTGGATCCAAGAAGACTGTGGGCTCAGCATCCAGACTCTCCTGCACGTACATCACACTTTGGTTTTGGAGTCCTGTGTTGTAGAAATGAAAGTACCTGGAAATGAGGGGAGGAACTGTTAAGGTAAAAGGGATCTTCACAGATGTGTTATTGAAAATATGATTCCATTGTGGCTCACCTGTTCCCCCTCTTGAAGGGACAGCTATACTTGGGGTAGTCGTACAGCTCAGTCATGCGCTCCTTGAACAGGTCTCGCACCTCACAGCGCTCTAGAAACGGCAATGTCAGCTGGTTCTGGGCACTGACAAAGGCCTGGTGAAAGAAGACACAACACCCACAGGTTTTACACATCAGTGTATTATAATATCTGTGGTTAGTTCCAAGAAGCAGATGTACTGATTTATCTGAATACCTTTTCTAAGTAAAGCTAAAACAGGTGTTTATACATCATGTTCCAGACTTAAGCAGGTTCCAGGTTTTACTCAGCAAATTTATCCAGATTACTCAGTAAACCAGCTTCGCGGAACAGGCCCCTGGTGATATATAAAAACCTTAGACTGGTGATTAAGAGTACCTTTATAAGCAATTGCATAACACAACAAGAAACAAAGCAAAAAGGTGCTATTGATAACACATTCAGCCACTAGATGTTGCATTCTCCCTCTCCTGTTCCATTGCATTTACAAGTCATTGCCAGGCACTTACTGTCAATCTTAGCCAAGTATCCTTTTTTTTCTACACTAACTGATAACAGAGATACCACATGATACAAACCTCATTTTACTATTGGCTCACAAGCCTTGTTAGAAGTGGGAACCAAATGTCAGAGGTCTTAAACAGAGATAAAAGCTTTGTCCGAAATCACATACTGTGCACTACATACTTAATACGTACACAATCATTCAATATACTTTTGTGAGAATAAACAGTGCTGCGTATCTTTTTGGACGCAATGAACTGTAATTTACATTATTACTTCCCGAGAGCATTGTTGCTGGTTGGAGACTCGTAACCATGGTAACCTGTGTCAATTTGGCTCCTGTGTCTCATGTGACCAAAAAGTCTGAATTAATTCAAAATATATATTACGCCTAGCAAAGTGAAATTTTATACTTACACTTGAAGCATTATTGATGTGACAACGTTGTCGTCAAACCACACTGCATTGTGGGATATTTATGCTGCCATAGTGTACAGCGTTGAATATTGTTATATTTCACCAGAAACAGTATTCAATTTGCATATTGTTGGTTTCATACTACGGTTTTGGGCACACTAAAATAAGTCACATACTGTTTTAATGTATTAAATAGCATTTTAGTATGAAATTTAGGAGGCAACCAATCATGACATTCATTTTGGACCCGCCAATTGAGAATCATATTTTTTTTTCCAGAAAAAAAACATACTGTCTATTAAATTAAAGGCTCTATAGGTATATTATTTATCAAGAAAATAATCTAAAAAATATTATCAAACCTTTAACAGAATGGCAAGAGTGACTTTATCCACAAAACAATCATAAAACATGAGATTAACAAAATATCAGTGCAGAAATACTAACAGAAATTCCTGTGTCCTCAGTCTGTAACTAACATTATAAAAAATAAATAAACAGTAATTACCTGTGTCTTTTCACTGTCCGGGTCCTCCAGCCAGCTGTATGGATCTGGTATTTTGGAGCCATGATAGCCATCCACCTGAGACAGGTGAAACAGTAATGACAATGGTTAAAATGCCAATTAGTTAGCTAGCGTTAGGTGTGGCGAAAACAAGACAGACTTGTGTTGCTAAGCTAGCACGTCCAGGTTAGTTAGCAACGTTAGCTAATAAAATGTTAGCTTCTAATAAGCTTAAAATTAAGCCTATAGTAAGTTACGGATAGCTGAGAACAGCTGCCCATACATTTGTCAACAAAGTCAGCTTGACTTGTCAGAGCAGGCTAAGCTAACTAGCATGCTAACAAAGCGGCCGCTCACTGCAATGAATGAAAAAAGCAAGATGATTAAGCATCCCGGCTTATTAGCACGCTAGGCTAGTTAGCTAGCCACGTTTACTTACAACAGCGTCGTCACGATAAGCCTGAGGATACTGAAAAGCCATTTTAGAGGTCAGTTTTCGGGAACTGCGTGACAAAAAAGGCTGCCTCAGAGACTGAAATAGTGGTTTAGATATAGCCCTCTGGATCCTGTAAAACATCAACTTAAGGCGCTGAAGCTTTTGGCAGAAAGATGCCCTGCTTACACACAGCCAACGAGCACTATGAAGAGAGTCCCGCTGCGGTGGCTGTGGGGTTAGACCAGATCTCACAGCGCCCTCTACTGACAAAACACGACAAAAACACAAACGATTGACTGTAAAACTCCCAGAGCTCACATTTAACCTGAGTTCACAGTTAAGATGACTTTAACGACCATAATTAAAAAGCTATGTGGAGCAATGAGCACTGCTATAACATTAAACCCATTAAGCATACAAGCTTGTTGTAACAAGCCACTGATTTAATTTGCCCATGAATAAAATGAATGAATGAATGAGACTGTGACTAATTGATCCATCATTTTACATGGTTTTGCTGCAGTTTACATACCGTTGCACCTTTATGGTAGTGGATCTTGAGCTTGGCAAACACACTTTTAACAAAACTACAAGACGTTAACTCTGAAAACTGTATATATGTGTTTAAATTTCAAAGAAAAGGGTTCAGAAGTTTAACTTTTTGGATTTTATGCATGATTCAACATCACCTCTCAAACAGTTGGTGGGTTTCCTGTAATGGTCATTTATGATTAGTCAATATTTTAGTACAATTAAGTAATCATTCAATCAACTATTTCATAGGCTATAAAACAAAGTTAGTATAAGTAGATTATTAATTTAATTGCCATCTGTTTTGATAATCAATTAATTGGCTTGACTTAAAGACTCAAAATTCTCTGATTCTAGCTTCTTCAATGTGAATATTTTTTGGTTTTTTTTATGACAAACTGAATATCTTTGAGTGCGGACAAAATAAGACATTTGAGTCATCTTGGGCTTTGAGAAACACTGAGCAGGTCATTTTTCACCATTTTCTGTTCATTCAGTGGACGCTTAACAATTTAAAAGTGCACATTAGTTTTTCAGATAAAATGAGAATAAAGTTATAACAAATCTAGAAAATAAAGCAAAAGTATTTATGGCACAAGTTTGGCTTTTTCTTTTTTAAAAAATCAGGTCACGCAGAGAATATAACAAAATTGTAAATAGTGACGTTGCACCTTAAGTTAAAGGTTATCTGAGTCTGGTGGAAATCTCCATCACCACTCTTATCTGCATGACAGAGGAGGTTGGGGGTCAACCCTTCACTCTTCTTTCTTTCTGTGCTCATCATCATCCTCCACTCCCTTCCTTCCTCTCCTTACTTAATCAATCAATCCTGATTTAACCATCATTATCACTGACACCTACTCTTACACAGTGACTGATAGTAGGAGATAAGGCACGCTGAGATAGCATGGAACTGGAGGAAATTTCTCCAGGATCTTCAGCTCTATGTTTTTTTTTTTTTTAATGCAAAAATATGTAATTCCAGCCACCAAATTCGACTGTCATCAGGTCATTAAATATGTAGGCCACTATAAGCACCATAGATGTGGGTCAACAGGAGCCTACTACATCTACTATGTTGTAAAAGTGAAACATAAAATTAACAAGTTTCTAACACAGTGTAAAAAATAAATGAAAGTCACATTTTTAATACAAACAATACAACTTTTTTAGGTTTAGACAAAAATAAAACAGATTTAGGCAATAAAACTACAACTTCTTTAGGTTAAGGTAGAAGTTTAGGGATTGGGTTAAAATAACCACCAACACAAAGAAAACTATACATTGTTGGCTGCCAACTCAAGACTTCTGTGAATCCTGTGTTTTGAGTCCTAACCATCATCCCTGGCCTCCACCCAATAGAAGAAGAAGAAGAAGAAGAAGAAGATCAGCCTTTATTAGTCCCACAGTGGGGAAATTCTGTTGTTTTTTTTAACTCATACATGGTACATGCAGACCTGAAACACACATACATGCATTAATGGAGAGATGTCAGAGTGAGGGGGCTGTTCCTGACAAGCGCCCCGAGCAGTTGGGGGTTTGCCTTGCTCAGGGGCACCTCGGCAGTGCCCAAGAGGTAAACTGGCACCTCTCCAGCTACCAGTTCACACTCAGTACTGCCGCCCCCCAATATAGAGTCAAGTCACGTCAAGTCAAGTCAGTTTTTATTTTTTTATAGCCCAAAATCACAAATCACAATTTTGCCTCTGGGCTTTACAATCTGTACAGGATACAACCTTCTGTCCTTTACAGAGCTACCCTCTCTGTAAAAAAAAAAAAGACTTTTAAAAGGGAAAAAAAAGAAAAAATGAAGTTTCACACTGTCTACAGTACAGCACCTGACTTCAGCTTTTGCACCAGTCATAATTACTATGGTCGCTAGTAGGCCCCTATTGACCCACATCTATGGGGCTCAAGCGATGCCACTTTAATAGCCTGACAACCGTCTAATCGGCCGTGCCAGCTGCAGTCTAAATCACTGAATGGTAAACATACAGAGGCCGTCTTGTTGAATATGTTGCATTGATGCTCTGTGACGCCACATCGTGACTACAAGTCATTCAACAGCTATGCTGATAAGAGCCTTGAAACAGGTTTAATTACACAGTCGAAAAGGAAACACATTGTTTGGATACCACTGCTGATCATAGTCAGATGTCTAACAGGAGATTCCAAAGCGTTGTTACTTTCAGATTCGGCTTGACGCATGTCAGAGCTGTCACGGCGCTGAGCCAGATTTTAGACAAACATGAGAAGGTTCAGAAATATCTTCTCATGGGTGAATGCAAAGTGAAAGTGGAGAAAGTGAGGAGTGCAGGTAGAGGAAAAGCAACACACCTGTGTTTTGTTTTTCCTTGTGGAGAAAACATAGTTGCTGGAGGGATGTGTGGAGGTAGAGGTTATATTCTTCCTCTGCTCCGGGGAATGAGAGATTTTGGGCTCCTCTGGTGGACTTTTGGCATCTGAAATAGGTGGATGTTTTGGGTCACAGGATGATCTCTTCCTCCCCTCCCCCCTACTCCATTCTTCTTCCTTTCCTTAAGCTGGAGTCAGGAGCACCCCTCTATGCAAAGGGGATCTCTTCCTGTTTGCCTATGTCAGGCTCAGATATGGGTCACAGAACTATTGTCCTCTGACGCCTCTGTTTCCCTAACAAACCGGGGAGAGAAAAACACTGACACTTTGAATGAGTGTGTTTGTGTTTGCATTGAAATATGGACTTTTTTATACTCATAGAGTGGGTGGGTTTATGCGTTTGTGTGTTTGACAAAGAGCTGGGCTGGGCTGGAAGTGGCCATGCATGAATTAGACCTGCTTGTTCCCCTGTTTTTCTCCATTGTCCAGAGTCAACAGTGATCTGTCCTCCATAGTCGGAAGCACCTGTCTCTGTTGCGGCAGACAAAGGGGGACGACCACCTGTTGTGTTTCACCATGCAGGGTTAACACAAGGTTAACTCATTCATAAATCTCTGAGCAGCTCTTGTGAAGCAGCGGTGTATAAAGCAGAGAGGAAACTGCTGATCATGATCAATATGATAGAGATAGAGATCACTAGACATAACATCAGACATTGGATAAACCAGTTTAACGTACCAAGATGAGTCAATATGCCCTGTTAGTCAATGAATGGCCTCTTTTACATGCACACAGAAATTCCCACGTATGTTCACCTCCGTGTTCTAGAGAAACAACAAAGACAAGTTGCCAGTTTATTCTGATATCAATCAGACTTTTGCGACACATTAACCTTTACTTTTACTGACTTCATTATCATTTCTTTCCTCTTAAGTCTCCATGAGCCCATTCCAAATGTTAAAGGCAACTTTTACATGAATGCAAGATATGTTATTTTCATAATTACGTCATATGTTTTCGTATTGTTTAGGCCTACTACTACTGCCACTTCTGTCTTCCAACAACATCATTGTTTAGCAAGTCACAGTTCAGTCTAAAGTCTTGGCATTCCAGTCCCAAGTCCTAAACAAGTCATAATGCGCTCTTCACTAAATACAATTTCATTTGCATCTCTGCCTGTAAATTTAAACCTGCACATTTTAGTTTAATGTCTTGTTGACCACAATATAGTTGTCGGATACAAACAAAGTTATCTTTAATATATTTTTTTGCAACTGTCAATCTGTAACGTAACATTAGTTCTTCATGGTTTTCTGCCGCAACTTGATCGGATGATGTTGGATTGGTTCCAACAAAGTGGATCTGGGGAGCTATGTGTTCAAGTCTATGTGTAGTCACAAGTCATTGATTTTAAAGTCCAAGTCAAGCTTCAAGTCGCTTCAGATTTCGTCAAGTGTAAAGTCCTCAAAATTCTGACTCGAGCCCGAGTTGTGACTTGAGTCCACACCTCTGCTAACTAGCATGCTAACACTGGTGAACATTATGGCATGTTTAATCAGCCGTGAGCATTGTTGTAGATTTCTCTCAGATTTATTTATAGTTTTTCCTTCTCTGAATCCAGGGTCTCAGGAAAGATACACAAGGATGAGGATACAAATTTGTGCTTTTGGACAATATAAATGGATTTACATATTAAATATAACATGCTCTCCTCCTGTCCTGTATGAACGTTTCGTCTGTGGACAGAAATATTCTGCTACTGATTTGTTCATAGCAAAGGTGAGTCTGGTTCGCATATAATGTAATGACGCCTGCTAAGTCCAGATTTATATGGCAATTTTTACACTAATATGCAATATCGCTTTTATTTTTCATCACAAACGCCATCATAAGCAATAAGGGATGGCCATTTTCCCTTTGTAATCTCTCACCAGCTAAAATCTAACACAGTCCTTCAACTTAATAACAGTAGTGTAGTCCAAAGGGATCCCAACGCGACAAAATAAAACACAAGCAATAATAAGGACACCTTTAAATACAGAGAGCACAGGGGACAGCTTCCTGTCTGTTTCTCTCATTCGGCTGTCATTAGCTGCCGGGGCCAGGATAAGCGTCTCTGCTCTGTCCTGTCCTGTGTGTGATGTGGTGGAGGGTCAGTCCAGCCTGGCCCCTCAGATGTCCTCAGACAACAGGATGTTATTGAGGATCCAGTCAGGGGAAATTACAGCGCGCGTGGAAGACGGATGTGATTGGTGCACAAATTATAGGAAATGCTAAATACGTTTGTCATCATGCATATACAGCACGTTTGCTCACTAAGATAAAGTCAGTTGAGGTTGTGCCAGTTTCACTGATGCACAGGTTTAAGGCAAAATACAGTGACTAATATCACTGACAAAAGAGCAGCCATTCATTTGGGCAAACAAGTCCAGCAGTGACATCATTTCTGTCTGTTTCAGGATGTCACATCTAATAAGGTTCTGTCAGTATCTATTCAGACGTACAGTCACGAGTTCTTTCAGCAGAAAAAACACGATAAGAGCGACAATAAGGCAGAGTCAATCACCCAGAGGAGAAGGGAAGTTTGTCATTGTTTGTACTGATCATGTTGAAAAGTTAAGAGAGCACTCAGGTTACCCAAAGCCAACTTGGTGAAAGAGGGCGAGGATAAAAGGACAGTTTTACAAAAACACAACTTTCAGGTGTAGAGTGTCTTTGATTGCTTGTGCATGCACCATGGAATATTTATACTGATGGAAAACCAATGGTGATTCCGGTAAAAAGAAAAGCTAATGCCATAGTGTGGAAATAGATCTCTATCTTTCACTCAAAGTATTTTGTATCTGGTGCTGTGTTTTCGTCCTCGTCTAACTTGTCAGGGCACTCTTTCCCTTAACGCTCTAACCTCAAGTCTCGCCAAAGCCTGACAGTCACATTTCTAGACACAGACTCTCACCTCAGACATCTAAAAATATTTCCTTGTCTTAATTAGTCAGACAAGATAAAGACAAAAAGGGAGAACAAAGCTGAGATCTAATAGCGATGGTTTGTAATCAGGTAAAGTCTGCGCTGTCCGAAGACACAAGGCTGAAAAGTTTCCCCTTGTCATTACACAAACCACCAATGTGTGTCCATCATCTCTCCACATCTCCTCTCTTCATGTCTCTGTTGTGTCTTTGAACCTCACCTGCTTTGTTTTCTGGGTTTGTCAAAAAAGAAAAGAACAGGAGGAGGGGAAATGAAGGTATCGCTTGCGTGCAGACGGATATTACCCTTTTAAAAGCAAAACAAATATGTGTGTGTGCATGCCCTGTAATTTTGCTGTTGACATGTGCACTTACAGTGGGGATCTGGGACCCTGGTAATGACTGGGGCAGGTAACACTGGAGACAGGTGGAGGACAGTACCGTCTGACTGGTCCTAAAATAGAGTATGTGACTGTGTAAGAGTGTCAGACACAGACTGAGATGTGTAGACAGACACAGTGGCACCTGGTGATGTCACTGATGTTGTCACTCAAGAGCAGTAAAGTTCCCCTTTTATAATGGACACCATTCCTGAGCAGTCGACTCAAACCATTTAAACACAACGTGTTGTACTTCTCAGTGCTCAGTGAGGAAACTACAATATTGCACAGGGCTCCAAGTATCAACACACGGTTCATGAATGCAAGCCGTATATACAGTATATTATAAAGGAATAGTTCAAAATTTTGGAAAATATGCAAATTCATTTTTTTCCCAGACAGTTCAATGAGAAGATTGATACCACTCTCTTATTAAATAGAAAGCTGCAGTCAGAAGACAGCTAGCTTAGCTCAGCATAAAGCCTGAAAGTAGGGGGAAAGTGCTAGCCTGCCTCGGTCCACAGTTTTAAAACTGATCATCTAGTCAGCATCAAAACCACAAAAACCACAGTTGCCATTTTGGTAAGGTACATTGTGAGGTCCTCAAAACACTTTCCCGTTCCCTTAATTCTGTTTGTTGATGAAGTGGATATTTAGCATATAGGTAACATCTGTATGTGAGAAAGATTTTAAACATGCATTTTTTATTGCAGCAAGTTGTAAAATATTCAGTTACTTCATTTAGTCACAGCTTCTATGAAAAACATAAAACATATATGATATATATATATATATATATATATATAATATAGGTTTATATATATATATATATATATATATATATATATATATATATATATATATAGGTATATATATATATATATATATATATATATATAATATAAATATAGGGTTATATATATATATATATATATATATATATATATAATATATATAATATATGGGTATATATATATATATATATATATATATACGTATATACACATATATATACGTATATATATATACGTATATATATATTTTATATATTCAATGTTAAATCAATGTTAAGACTAAAGTGTATGACACCTACAGTATATATTGGCGACATAATATGTCACATATATTTACATAATATTACATGTCCTTTATATACATACATACACACATACAGACAGTGTGTTTTATATATATATATATATATAATTATAACTGTTATGTGTATGTAAAAAAAGATTTATTATTACTACTGTATTATGTACAGTATGTTAAATAGGTAGGCTGAGGGTTAAAGAGTTACACAATATAACCCCCGTTAGCAGTCTTTATGCTAAGATGAGCTAACAGTTTGCTGGCTGTAGCTTCTCAGATACAATCATCACATCTAGCTCATCAAGAAACCATCCATCCATCTTTAACCACTTATCCCCTTAGGGGTCGCGGGGGGCTGGAGCCGATCCTAGATGGCATTGGGCGAAGGCGGGGTACACCTTGGACAGGTCGCCAGTCCATCGTAGAGCACATAGAGATGGACAACCATTCACGCTCACACTCACACCTACGGGCAATTAACCTAAATTGCATGTCTTTGAACTGTGGGAGGAAGCCGGAGTACCCGGAGAAAACCCACGCTGCGACCCTCTTGCTGTGAGGCGAGAGTGCTAACCACTGCACCACCGTGCAGCCAGGCAAGAAACCAATCAAACATTTCCGAAAATGTCAAACTATTCCTTTAAGCATGTGAAGTACTTCACACTCTGTCTACATGATGCTGATAGCATTTTTGTCAGTGAAAACTCATGTATCTTCTTTTACCTTCATGACTGATGCAGCGATACTGCTTTTCTGAACAGGTTTCACTGAATTCTTTCTTTGAAAAGGTTTATTAAAAGAACCCAAACAAAGAGCTGTCCAGGTGATCACTGTCTGTAACGATTACTATAGCGTAAGAGATCGCACAAGATAAGAAGGTGCACAGAAATGAACATGCATGCATGACTATGCATGTAGGTAAGCATGTTGCATCAGCTCAAAGAGGGGTCACAGCTTGTGTCTTTATTTGGGATATCAAGGAGGAAGGTGTGTGTCTGTCTGTGTGTGTGAGAGAGAGAGTTAAAGGAAACTCTACCCTGTGCCACAGTGTGACAGCATAGATCAGGTTCACCTCTGTTTGTTCAGTGGCCGTCCAGAAATATGGCAGGAATCTGAGAACAGCAAGATACCCAAGGATGACTGAGCTTAATCGACTTGCTCCATCTGTAAGACAAATGGACGAAGAAAGAAAGACACGCATTAAATTCTGCAGTGTACGAGTATGTCATCACACTTAACAGCGGCAGTTATTTCTGGTGACGTCTTAAGCTCTGCACAACATGTAAGAGTGTGTGTGTTTGTGTGTGTGTGTGTGTGTGTGTACGTGTTTACGTGCATCCTTCCCGGATGATGCGTCTCACTGCTGGTCATTATTACAGGCTGCCTTAGTAATCAAGAGGAAGACAAAACAATGTGAGGAGCCTTTTAATACAGTCAGGTGTGGCTCCTGGGGGTCTGACACTTCCTCCTTAAGAAGTCAGTCAATCTGGTGCTCAGTAGGAAAAACTTGAACTGAGGACAAGAAGTTTACAGGTGCTGCAATTTGAGAAAAGCTGAGCTGGTGAAAAGCAAAAATACAAATATTGCATTATGTTTCTTTTGGTGGGCAATTAAACTGCTTAAAGAGTCTCTGCAGTGTTTGTTGCTAAAGGTCAGTGAAAAGGATTACCAGAAATGTTACATCAGTATTATCAGTCCATTGAGATCGGCTGATAAACAGAGCTGATAGCAAAGCAAGTGTGGGAAAAAGGAAACACTTCACTCAAGACCAAATACCCAGAAAAGATGTTTGGTTTTTTCATGGTATGATGAAATGAAGGGTCAACCACAGTGGGTTGAGTACTCAGGGCAGGATGGTGGTTCCAGTTAGCAACCAAACAAATGTGTGTTGTACATGACTTTGAAAGCATAAATATCTGTTTCTGGTGTATGCTCATAACTTATCAATGGAAATAAACTTTGATAGTCACATATTGCACATAATACATACATTATGTAGCTGTATGAAGAGAGGCCTACATTTATTTTTCCTTAAAATTAGAGAGAGAGATCATCTTGTAATGGGCTCCATACCAGCACTACTTCCTACCCCCTAGAACTAGCAACTGAGACCATAAACGCCTGTTTACAATGTTTACTAAGGTAATAAATCCAGTGATAAGTAGGCTCATTTTCTCATATAATCAGACTTGCAACCAGAGGAGTCGCCCCCTGCTGGCTGGTAGAAAGAATGCACGTTTAAGATACTTCAGCCTTGACTTCACTTCTCAGACCTGGAGTTTGCCCACCACACAGTAAAATCAAGTCATTGTTAAACATGTTTTCAATCTCTGATAATCTGCATTTAATCTGGGATTATTACGATGGATGACAAGGAAACCAGGAGCCTGATGGTCAAACAAAAAGGACCCTGGACAATATCAAAAAGAGACAATATCAGCTGAACACCAGACCAACAAAAACATCATCCAATGACAATCTTTGTTGACCAGTACTTTGGTCATGTGATACGAAATTTTGAATCTCTGTGACAAATGAGAAAAAGCTATATATGTTTTGTTTTGGGGCTGCACAGTGGTGCAGTGGTTAGCACTCTCGCCTCACAGCAAGAGGGTCACAGGTTTGAATCCGGCTTAAGGCTCTTCTGTGATGACTTTTACGTTTATTATTAATTCAGGATCAGAACTAGAAAAACTTTATCACAAGGTAATGTAAATGTGTCTGTGACATGGTTCACACGGTACGCATAAAATAAAAACATATACAGGATGGTAAAAACACACTTTTCCAACATTTCTGAAAGGTTGCCACATTCACATCAAACAGAGCTTTTTATGTAACTATACTGAGAATGAACAGTGGCAAAACTCAACTAACCATGGAAATGGTTATTGTGACATGCAAGTCATTATACCTAAGCAATTATGGGTTCTTTTGTCCCCATTTAGGGCCATTAAAACTGATTATTAGAGCAGAGTTAATCAGCAGCTGCTCGTCCAGTCAATCCAGAGCGAAGCTTGTGAACACCGGAGAGACAGAAATGACAAATTGACAAATGTTCCAGACTGCAACGTGTTTCAATTTCACCATAGACTCCTAAACCTGACACCCACACAGCCCTTCAGATGAATGTTAAGCACATTTCTTCTCTGCTGCTTTCAGAGTCAGTGCACAAGACTCACAACAACCTCTACCAATAATGATGATCAACCAAAGGGGCTGATTTTAATTACCAAACTATATGAAAAATAATATCCAATGTAATCCTTTCTCGGCCCCCTGCAATACTGTCTGTGCAGGTGTCCAGGTCTTTGTAAGCCCATGTGTGCATGCGTCCTTGCTTTGACGTCAGCGTTGGATATTACCTGTCACACGCAGGTTCCAGACGTCTACACTATGGGTCAGCTGAGTGCAGTGATAGCGTTTTCTCCTCATCTCTGTGGGTGGTTTTGACAGGATTTAAAAAGACATCTGTTGTGAAGTGCAGTAGCATTCCTCTTAGCCCTGAAACCACGATAATAACCCTTGGCCTGTCAACAGGAGATCATCCACCGGTTGAGGGGAGCCGGTTGGTAGACTAGGTGGGTGGTGGCTGTGTTGCGGTGCTGACACCTAAAGTGGAAAACACAAGGGATAAAAAGATGGAGAGAGACAAGTTACATCACTGTTTTTTTCTGTTCAAAATGCATTCATTAAGTTCATATTGCTCCTGTCATGTCAATAAAGTGGGTATGAGTGATTTCTCCACCACAGGAATAAAAACTAGAGTGCTGCATGGTAAAGGAAATTACTTAAAACAACATGAAATGGACGGGGAGGCTGACAGACTGATAACAGCGCAGCATGGCAGGGGGAAAAGTGAGGGTGACATGGGTCAGAGTAGGGGGCCGTGACAAGAAGATGGTTATGATAGAATGCGAAATATTTCTCCTCGAGTCAGCCGTAAAACCTTAAGAAAGAGGTGGAGGTTGCGTCAAGCATTTCAGTTGTAATGGGTTATAAAATGGGCTCAGACATCTCCACCAAAGATCATTGTCCTCATCCTCGGGGGAGGTGACAGGGAAGAAGTAGTTGCCTTCAGTACTACTGCGAGAAATGACCCTAGGCAGGTACAGCCACAAGCATGGAAATTACAGGGCTCAGGATACCTCCGAGGCACCCTTAGTCTGTGTGCAAGCAGTTCTCTCTATTCTGGTTTATTGACATATATGCATTCTGCCAGCTGTAAAATGCAAATTTCCCTTTCCTTATAAGTTATTGTTAAAACAAACATTCAACCAGCATGGAATAAAACACGTTCTTACTATCCTCTAGTGATGTCAAACCATACAGTTTGCTATGGTTTTATTTGCCCAATTTTTGAGATATGCGTCACTGTCACAATTTCAGCCTTCACCTCAGTGTAGATATGTGGAATTTTATTTATGGTATTTACAGCAATTTCCGCAGTAATCACATCTCTTTCTACAACTATATATATGTATATTGATAAATATCACCTCTGGCCTGGATGTTCCAAAGAACAAACTATGATTACAATTTTCTGAGGGTCTATTTCCTGGGAAGAAAGTAGCTCCACAGGAACATCATCTCTATTCAAAAATTTAAAAAAAAAATTAGGTTTTTGAAATGTATGACATACTGTTTTTAATCATTGTGAGTACAAAGCAGTGAATCAAGGAAATAAATTGCTGAAACCCAAAATGTCCCAAACACAGCAAAATAAGAAGAAAAGACAAAATACAGGCAGACACAGACACCACCACACGTTCCAAGTGTGTCATATGTGATTATTGAGAGATATTATTTTCGTTTTTTTATTTTAGAAAACTACTGAATTTAAAAAAGAAAGTCTATTCAGCTTCATAGTTTTGGGGTGAGGACAGTAATATCAGAGGCCGGTGACTCAAAATCTGGACAAACCAAAACTATTTGTATGGCTGGATACCACTAGGAGTACGTGAGACTGCACCACTTATGAAAGAAAATATGTTCTCTTATAAATTAAAAGATAAATTCATAAGAAATAAAATGCCATCTTGCTTAGTTCAATACACTTTTGAACATAATACAGCGTTTCTTGGTCTGGTATGACCAGTAGCTTACAGTGGCTAATGTTATCAAACGTAGATAGATGTCCAAAAACCGGATCGGCTTCATGCTATTGACGAGGCCCGCCCCCTTTCAGGGGACAGAAATGTGCCATCACATATGGAGAGACAGGTGAAAATGCAGAAAAGTTGAGATTTGTGGCACATACTATATGTGAATATTCACTGTCAATATGGTAAATTGCTACATGATGTTGTGACAGTTACTACTGATGGATAAGCTTGAGTAGGAGGGTGCTGCAGTACAGTCCTACTGGAATGCAGCATCAGACTGTCTCCAACTAAATCTCTAAGATCAAACAGTTGGCTATTAACAGGCTGATTATTTACAGGGGAAGACCTAAGGGGCAGACTGAAGGGGCATAACAGCAATCACCCTTAATTTATTAAGGTTTTCATGAGTGCTCAGGTTCAGGCAAGGTTGCAAAATAATCATCAGACATGTCTATAAAACAGAGTTTGTTTGTTTGTTTTTTTTTAACAATAAATAAATGCTTTGAAACTTGTCAGAATTATAGTCCAAACATGTCAAATTGCATTGACATCTTCTGTTTTCTAGCCACCAAAATGGGGCAAGGCCTTGGCGATGACGCAATGTCGGTCTGGTCAATACTGTTGTGCAACATTATGGCAACTTTTCTCATGCTGCTATTACTGTGTGTTCAGACAGAATGTGATGCAAGTTTCTGGTGAGTCTCAGTTCAGTGAGAGGCTGAGTTGAACATAGCCACACTCCCAAAGACACCTTGGTGAGCTCATTGCAAGGCTCCTTTTCAGCAAAAGTCTTGGTGCTGCTCTGCTTCACTGGGCATCGTGTAGCTTGCTTTCAAAATAGGAAATGTCTCTGCCATTGTCAGTAAGTGAGCTTGTTCGTCTTGTCCTACACAGTAAATTACATTTCTCTTTGGGCGGTCATGTTCATGTCTCCATCTGCACATCATCATCCTGTCATTCTAAAAATGTCATGTGAAATATCAGGTAGTCCAAGCCAACTACTAGCTAATATATACCCATGCTCACAAACATCCACCCACACACAACCAAAGCTTAGAGCTCAACCTCAGCTTAGAGGCCTCACAAGAAAAGTTCGTTACTTGAATTACTCACGCGGCACATATGAGTAATAGATGTAGTAAAGAGAAGGTTCAGATAGAGGGCCATTAGAGAGGAAGAGGAGGAGAGCTGAATGGAAGGTGATGAATGAGATAGCTGAAGGCAAAAGAGAAACGGCAAGAGAGAGAGAGAGAAGTGGATTTTAAATTACACGGTGGCTCATGTCAGCAGCGGTAATTAGCAGCTTGGTCAGGTGTGATGAGTGGGACAGGAAGCATGAAGAGTAGGACAAAACAGCGCAGAAACAAAGGAGCGTCTATGAGGAACAGAATCTACTTGACACATGGCGATGCAATATGAACTTCCCTGAAGAGGAGAAAGTGAATGAGAACTGTGTGCAAGGCAAGTTCATGGCCACGAAAGGGAAGTAAGCTCACAGATACATGGCGGCCGCGTGTCAAGCGCGTGGATGACAACTCTGAAAAATCAGACAGTTCTTCAGCTGGCTGGCGGCGTGCCAAGTTAAATGTTGCCTTTGGAGAAAAGAACAAGGGGGAGCGGAGCGGGGTGAAAGCCGGGCGACACATAAACTTACAGCATGACACGAGTATCAACACTGTGGATCGCACCCCCACTGAGCGGTGCAGCACAACAGGACAGCTGAGTCTCCTGAAAGGGAAAACACACCCTTAATAGTATTCCATTCATTTATTTCAGCTTAGAAATTTTACGTAGAATTTTTTTTTTTTTAATGGTGGCATATCCAATATATTTCAACCCATTCTCATTCTCAGGGCGTCAAATACCGAATCTTTGTCACAGCCTTCCACATTCACTTCCGCTGCACAAGGCACCCGTTAGTATGAGATGCACCAGACTTTCCATTAACTACAATGTAAACCCATCTGCGGCAAACGCAAACGCTTCCAGAATGTATGCCGAGAATGTGGTGACGTAGTTTAAAGCGTGAAAGAGACACATCATACAGTGCTGTCACGTTACGATCAGCTGTGTCACATGTTGACGACGTTCAGCATCATTTTCACTGTAAAAAAGTAGTACCGGTTGTTTTAAGCCCAACCATTGTTTCCCAAATATAACAATAGTGGTTTTGCGGCCTAATCTTAATGTGATGCTAATGGTAACTATAGTGTTTTAGATGCCAAAAATAAAGTGACACCAGACGTGACACCAAGGGTGCCAAGGGGTGTGACGAGTTGGGACGAGAACGTGTTGCATATGATAAGCGCAAATAGTTGAAAATATAAGAATGATGTCAAATGACTTTGGATAAGAATCAAACTCTGGAAGGAAAAAGAGGTAAAAAGCAGAGAATCATGTATCATATATTGTGATTATTGTCAATTTGTTATTTGTTATTTTCAAGTCAGTAGAAAGAAGATGGATCAGATTTATCATCATCAAACTATTTTGATAATCGATTAATTATTTATGTCAATTAGAAGCAAAAGAGGTCAAATATTAGATAGTACCAGACTGTCAAATGTGAGAATGTGCTGCTGGTCTTGATAGTAATTTGGATAGTTGTTCCTTGTGCTCGAGGACATTGTGATGTTTTATCGGCCAAACGATTAATTGAGACAAGAATCGGCAGATAAATCGATAACAAAAGAAACTGTTTGTTGCAGCCCAATTTCAACCAAAAATTGTCATCTATACTAGTGTTGTAAAAAATATCGATACATATCAATACTACATATTTGAATTGGTTTTCCTTAGTACTGATACATGGGTACCAGCTGCACTGCATCATTTTAAAAAATAAAAAAAAATTCTATACCTGCAATGTTGTGTCAAATGGTATCAAATATTGATATTTTTCAAGGTATTTATTCATTTATAATTTAGAAATGCCAGTATTGTGGCAACACTGATATGTAGTGTATACTCTATTTATGGATTTAAAAGAGACCTTTTGTGCTAAATGTATGTTCCAAAATTGCACAGTTATCAAGTATTACTCTGACAAAAAGAAAATACCAAGAATTTTGTTTAGTTTCACATAAGCTCTCTGGAAGTCAACATTAGTAAGTGTCTGTGTCAGCAAGTCAACAGGCAACACTGACACACAGAGTGGAAATATTTCAGTCTGCAGCTGTTACTGTGATGAACAGTTGGATATTAAATGTCTTCATATACAAGAAGTGTCACTTTACAAGCTGCATTTTAAGCTGACTGTTGAACTGAGCCACAGAATACGCAAGAAATTTGACTTTTTCAAGCTCTAGGATGGAAGATTAAGAGTCGTGATCAAGAATTGTCATTTCAGGAACTGTCTTAATGTCTGTGTGGTTTATGGTTTGGCAATATGACGCACTGCATTTAAACCGGTACGCAAACAAGATCTGTGACAAATTAAAAACTAAAAAAAAAAAAAAACTTTCAAAAGTTTGCTTCACACAACACAAGCACCAAAATGACCTCATCTCCTCTGGGCTGCTCTCTTGACTCCTAAACACAACACAGGTAAGCTTTCCTCTCACTCTCAAAGACGGAGTGAGTGTCAGAAAATGAAGATGTATTTGTCTGATCCGGACATAGCTGTGTGACAGGACAGCCAGTGCACCCACCACCCTGGAGAAAGCCTCACGCCCTGGGGCAAGACAGTGACACACACACACACACACACACACACAAACACACACAAACACTCTCCAAGGAGGAGTCATGGGGCAAAGGGGAGGAGGGGGAGGGTGCACAAGAGGAAAAGGGAGTGTATTTCTCTCACCTTCCCTCCTCCCATGCAAGAAGCAAGAGGAAGAGTCACACACTTGAGTGTTCAGTTGCACGGTCAGTCACACACAGGTACACAGGATACTGAGGTTGGCTGTGAGACTACGAGAAAGACAGAGAGGACAAGAGACAGAGGAGAGACACTGGTTGCTCATAGACACTCAGGGAGAGCACTGACAGCCTGCCATATGTGTGGCTCCTCTCAAGGCTTCACAGTAAGTGTGCATCCTTTTCAGATCATCTCATTAATGTACTATATAATATATGTAGATTTTGTGTTAATTGTTCTATATTACATTATTTCACTTTATTTTTACTTATTAACTTATTAATTCTTTATTTTTTGTTGCATTACATAATGTCAAAGCGAGGTAGAAGAGTGCTTTCGAGAGTCAACCTGTTACATGTTGCCCTGCGAGCCCCACAGCTGTGCGCTTGTTGACTCATGTCATGATTTTCACAATATATTTTCTGCTGTGTCACTGGGTTAGACGGTTTCGGGGTGAGCTGTCGCACTTACGGCAGTCATTCTGTGTCAGCTGTGGTGACCACACTTCAGAGAAAAACAGGGTGAAACGTCGTCCATCTAAATCTCATCTCACTGCTCTTTTTATCCGGCACTTTTATTTCCGTTTCCCTCCCTGAGAATGAGTTATTTTGCTACTGCAGCGTGTGTGAATACATATGTCAGATTACTGTGTGAGTTTGAAGGATTTTTGATTAATTAACACAACTTTTTAAAGAAAAAACATCAGAAGGGGAATGACAGTCTGTCCATTTAGGCAGGCTAAAGATATGTTTATATGTACGGGTGCAGAAATTTTATGCCATAAAGCTTCGATGCCATAGAGTTTTGTTTTGACTTCAGGTCACACGAGTTCTCGCCAAATATTGCCATAGACCTTATCTATCACTATCTCAGAGGCAAATTGATGAGCCTGATAAAGGAAGTTCAGAGACAACACACAGGACCATTGTCTTTTAATCACAAGTCTTCTATCTTCTTCTTTTCTTTCACTATGTCACCATTTCATCCCATCAGTCGGGGCACTTTGACCACAACCTTGCTGAGAATAGACAGTAGGGGATAGACAGACAGAAAGAGATTGGCCGAGAGCCAAGTCCCAGTCAGTTCAGAGGAAGTCTGGTCGATTCACTGGGAGCGCTGATTTCCTCGTGAAAGTGGTCCTGCTCCGGGGGCTGACATCCACAGGAACCTCCCTCATAGCCCAAGGGTTGGGATTCGGAGAGTCACAGGATGTACGAGACAGTGGGGGCAACGGGGCAGCGAGCACGAAGGTTCAACTTTGAAGTTTGTTTGTCCGGTAGTGGCGGCTGATGGGAAAGTTAGATTCCCCGCTATACCTCCTCAACATCCACAACTTGCCCCTGCCTCCCCTCCACTGTGTCACATCTCACACTCTGGAATCTAATTTTAGCTCCATTCAAAACTTGACTTCCCATGGTACTTCAGCTGTTGTTTGTATTGTCTGTTTTTTCCCCTCATATTGTGACATAAAAGGAAAAGGTAAATGGAAAAAAAAGTGTCTCTCCCATTGCCAGAATCAGGTACGGAGTGACAGACATTTGACTTTCTGTCTTTTCTGTAGGCCTCCTCTCAGTGCACCACAGCCATGTTAACTTCAGAAAGCTCACTGCAAAGCACAGGGGTCATCGCAGCTGCAGCGATGCCAGAGACACAGGATGCAGACATGACGTCATGGAGCGAGGCGAACTTCGAAGAGAAGTGCACTTACATCGTGAAGGACCAACTTCTGGAGGATGAGTCCGAAAACAACGGCAAGACGCGAGCTGAGAGGTCCCTACCCAGAAACCTGGCCCTGAGGCGCTGCCGCAACTCCACAGAGGTACACAATGACGCAGCCTTCCTCATCTGTGTGATATAGGGGTGTAAAAATATACTGAAAATATCTAGAAATATAAAGATTAACTCAGTCAATACTTTGCAAGGGATGTGCCCTATCAGTATATGTGCCCCCTCAAGCTAGAGCCATGATGTTGGATGTAACAGAGTCTGTGGCAAATGCAAATGCAGATCCTGCAGATTTTAATCATATGGTGGGATGTTCTTTATACTCTGACAGTTTTCCTAAAATTACATTCAAAAATCACAATTTATCGGCTTGCTTACAGTTTTTTAATATCGCAATATATTGAATTGTAACCTCTGTATCATGATAGGTATCGTATCATCGTGTTCTTGCCAATACACAGCCCAAGTATGTTATTCAAATTCTTAAAGAAAGTGGAGTTTTAGGGACAAAACCAAAGCAGGAAAATGATGCAGAAAAATACATCTAAGTGGTATGCAAGCATGTACTGAAGTTGTTTATGTTTTGTGTAACTGCCGACTCCTTGCGTCACGCCGACATCCTTCCATCCACTCATCCATCCTCAGGCGGGAAGTACTTGACATGTTGTTGTCTAATTTCAGTCTTTCCTCTCTGCTCTGTATGTGTTGAGTTAAAGCCGGAGAAAGGCGAGCCCCTCAGTACACAGCCTGAGGACTCTATGATTAGTAGCTACCTCAGATTCGCAGCCCTTTGTGTCGGCACAGGATTACAGCGTAAAGCAGAGCACCACCTTATGGGTAACACTGTGAACTATCTTCTGGATTAAATGTGTGGCAGTTACTGTGGTTTAAAAGTGGAGGATAGTAACTGGATGGACTAGGAAATTGCAGATAAATGCATTAAGAAAAGGAAACCTTAGGTTTCCTTATGCAAGATTAGGGTTGAGCTGTTGGTGAAAAATGGCTGTCAAGCGAGATCAGAGGAAGTAGCCTGGGCGTATGCGGCAAAATGACTGAAGCACCACTTTGACCTTCTAATAAGATCTGTCTGGAGTCTGGCTGACACCAAAGAGCAGGATACGTTACAGTAATCTGTGACACAAGGGCACCTCAAACGCAGCACTCTGACAAAGCAAGGGTAAAACTAGCTGGAGATAAACTCTATGGCTGAGCATGAATCAGCTAATACACCATGCCAGTATTGCTCCGACATGAAAGAGAGACTACATTACCATTGCTTAGGGGGATTTGGACATGGAGCTCAAAGTGCAGTTGACTGGCCCGGGTGTGCCCGTGACACCTTATCCTTTCTCCCACACCCTGGAGGCTCGAGACAGAGAGGGTGAGTTTCACACCTGGAGGTAGCAGAACAAGAGTGGTGGTGAAATTTTAATATGGTGGAGAAACTAAAGATAACGTGGGCGATTGGCTGATGAAATATTCAGCATGTGAAGAAGCAGACACATTCTGTCACAGCCAAGCTCATTTTCTCTGGGGAAGATTTGTCATGACAGCAGATTTATATTAATAACAACAACTAATTGCTTATTTTTCTGAATCAGTTTCCAGTGAATTGACCTGATCCTTTGTGTTAAACACCAAGAAACCAGCACAGGGTGAAGATTAAGATAAGAAGTACTGCACTCCCCAGAATCTCATCCCTCTAATTATGTTTTTACAGCTCCGAGTGCATCCGGCTGCTCGCTCAGGCCTCCAATTTGTGACTGTTTGATGATTTCGTATCGTCCTTGTCGGACAGGTGCTCGGGGTGACCAGTAAGGAGCTGATTCCTAAGGGAACACGTTTTGGCCCTCTAGTGGGGGAAAGCTACACCGACGAAACGCTACTGAAAGAAGGCGCTGACAGGAAGTACTTCTGGAGGGTAAGTGAGATGCATGTGAGGTTGGTCTTGGTGTGTGTTTCAAAAAGCGTTCACATCCTGTATCTCCATCTGGAGACACTGCTGTGGCACAAGTTAGCAGTTGTGGTCAACATCTGACATCCTGTGAAAGCACGACTCGGGTTTACCTAGGCTGGGTACCTTTAAAAGCTGCTGGATGAGGTGGTGTTTAAATGTGCATGCAATATGTGTTTGCCAGTTACCCTGCATGGCTGCCTGAGGTCACACACACAGCTGTTTGGTTTCAGTGACGCAGCGACTCTCCTCTCTCTCTCCGCTTCTCTCGGCAGCAGCGTTGCTGCCAGTAAACACACCATGCACTTCTCCAGACTCATAAACTCTCACACTGACTAAGCGAGGAAGTGGCTTTGAGCCTGAGATTACTTCCATTACACGCAAGCGCCTGTGTGTAATTCTTCAGTTTAGAGTCAGCAGCCTTGAAATCATGCAACCCAGACCAAAACTTGCAACAGCCATAACACAGACGATGTGTTAACATTACAGCCATGATTCAGGTGACAGCACAACTTCAAAGAACAGTTGTATAGGTCTAAAAGAAAGGAAGGGTCTCTTTAACTGAGCTGAATTTGAATTGCTTTGTAAAGCGTCACCACAAAAGGCAATAGGTGAGAGTCGTAGTGGGCGAGATAGTATACCCAATACTACAATCCAGTCATACAGTGAAATTCTCATTCAGTGCTGCTTTCATAACTCTAGATGACTTGGCAGCAGCTGAAAGTACATACAGTATTTACCATAAGGGCGTCAGGAAACCTGTGACATCATGGTTTCGGATTCAGAGCAGAGATGTCATCATCTACTGACATATCTCTCGGCTTGTTATATGTCATAGGTCTTCTCGGAGGGGCATTTGCACCACATCCTGGATGGTTTGAACGAGGAACGGAGCAACTGGATGCGTTACGTGAACCCGGCCTGCGCTGTGGAGGAGCAGAACTTGGTGGCATGCCAGAGTGGTTTGGACATTTACTTCTACACCATCAAACCGCTCCAGCCAGGCCAGGAGCTCCTGGTGTGGTACTGCCCTGACTTTGCCCAGCGCTGTAACTACCCTCCACTGGGCCAGCTGGCTATTGACAGTATCGGTAAGTGTCTGAGCAGTAGTAGTATCTTATCTTAAGATGATGTCAGGGCTGTTTCTGGACACCTTAAAGCTGCAGTGGGTAGAACTGGAGCGAATAAAAAAGTTATTTTTATAAAACAATCACTATATCCTGACAGCAGTGTGTGAGATGTTGAATCTGAAAAAAAATCACGTTCCTTTGTGTCCTCTGGTGCCCCTAATGGCATCTGCAAAATTTCACAGACCAGAGGAAAACATCCAATCGGTGCAGATATATGAATCACTATACTGTAATGACTATTTATCACCTCAAATGTGTTCAGAAACATATTGTAGTTACTGTTTTAGCTGTTAAATGAGAAAGTTTGTGACCCGGCAGCCATGTTGAGACTAGCTGACGCAAATACCAAGCACTGCCCACCAGCCGGAGCAAACTTTCTCATTTTGCAGGCTGAAAACATATGAGGAGTGAAATAGGCATTACAGTAAGAGAATATTGATTCATATTTGATTGGCGCCGCCAAGTTTGACCTTCTATCTAAGTTTGCAAGTGATTGACAGCTGCCTCAGCTGAATGAACAGCCATTAGGAACACTCTCTCTCTGAAATAACCTGCGATTTGTCAAAGTCTCCCGTCACAGGCTAGATCTTTAAAAGCCTGAAAACAGAGCCATGAGGAGGGACAGAAGTCTAATTATTTCTCCAAACACTTGAATTACAGTATGCTGAAAGGACATTGTGCAATTTTTGCCCAGTGATGCCAAAAATATTCCGCCTACTGCAGGTTTAAGCTAACAAGGACCCTTCCTGTGCCCACGCTTTGAGACACATCTGTTATTGTGGAGTCCCAATCAAAGCGCCGGCCGACTGACACACTCTTTGTGTGCGTGTTTAAGAAGTTACTCAGTCCCACCCACAGCCCTTTTGTCAAAGCAGGACAAAAAGAAGGAGAGTAGAGTCCTGAAAGCAGAGCTGGTGTGTCTCCAGGTATAGCCACAGTGCCTGCGTAACACGAGACCAATTTCAGGACTTAAGGCAATGTTTCAGTTTCCCTTTTTTTTTTACTCCACATAGAAACACAGCTGGCAGCTTCCCTGACGCACAAAGCATTTCATTCACAAACACAAAGAGTACTAGCGGAGAGGCCATATGCACACACCAAAATATTCATTTACACACACAACAGGCAGCCTGAGGGCGCTGACAGCATTCTGGCACAACTCCTCTTATTTATTTGGCTCTTAAAGAGGAAGAGAGGTAGGAACCGCTCCAGTGACTACTTGAACTTCCTGACAAGACGACCTGCTGACAGATTGATATCTCAGAGTGTTGGCTGTTTGTTTGCTGAGAGCTGCCCTCTCAGGAGAGGGGGGAGGGAAACACAGGGGGAGCGCACAGTAGATAAGGGTTATTCTATGTTTGTGTGGGTTGATGTATCCAGTAGGTGAAATGTGCTTGCATACTTCCGTGTTTTGTCTTCCTCTGTTTGTCAGCTCCTTCGTCTGTGCTGGAGTTAAGTCAATAAAGCATTTCTCCTTGTGACTTCCTAAATGGAAGGATTTGCTCAGATGAATTACAGATTTGGATGCAGATTTCATAAAGTTGACCTGTGTGTAGACTTTAGTGGAAAATAAGTATTAATCATAGCTCAGCTGATGTGTTGACGGGTATATTTTCCACTCTGTCAAGCATATTTTAGGATTATTTATGTCTGGGTGAAATCTGCGGTTTATCAGTCACTTTCAGATAAAAAGCAGTTTATCATCACATGTAGCCTGTCTTGCTTCGGGTGGAAAATACTGACTGGCACTCTAATGCAAAAAACACACTGTACCCACCAACTCCATGTTATCTGTATCCTGATCAGACGCCTATTGTTTCACATGGGGTGTCCACTTTCATAGAGTGCCAGAGCCTTTCAAAGTAAAGATAGAGATGTTCCCATACCATTTTTCCTTCCCGATGCCAATTCAAATACCTTGCACTATTGGCTGATACCAATACTGTTCCCATACCAGCATGATAACAAATTATAGTTATTATTATTATTATTATAACATCTGTTTATTGTTTTTCCTTGCCATTGTCGCATAAGATTGCATGCTCATGGGGGATCTCTTGCTGGGTGCTGTTTGTACTGCTTTGTATGAAAAGCATCTCAAAATAATTTCTGTTATGATTTGACGATATAGAAAAATAAATTGAATTGAACTGAATTTACTACTGGCAAAGTATGGATGTGATATGATTACTGCCTGACTCAGATCAAAAACATGGACAAATACATACAGAGAATGAATGCAAAGAAATTAGTTTTATTATTCGGTTTGACTTGTTGGATTTTCCACTGTGAAATATTGCCAAATGGCTGACATATTCCTCGCTCTGAGTACCGTTACCATTACACTCTCCACTAGCACCGCACTGTGGTTGTATGCTATTATCATGTGACAAACTATCTGCAATCAGTTCTTCACTGCTGTAAAACAGTAGTTGCCAGTTGCAGCCATGATACATCCAGGACGACAGCACAGTGAAGGCTACTGTTTGGGAGTGGCAAAGAAGAACTGACTTTTGGTTAAGCTTGGTGAATGTTTTCTGGGTCAACAAATTATGGTATTGGATCGGTGCATGGACTGTCATACTCGCTGGTACATGATCCTGAATTTTGGGCAGTATTAGATGCATTTCTGACACTGGAACTCAAACAACTCTATAAGATACACATTGATTTCAACAAGGAAAATGTCATGTTGTGTATGTGTCACTCAACTGAATGATGATACTGTTGCTGTACATCACCTGTTTCTGATGTTATTTCTTTATTTATTTGCATCAAGCTCAGGAGAAGACAATGGGGAAACGAGGACACAGCGTATCTGAAATCCTCCGAGATGCGCCTTTCAAATCCCTGACTACCTGCTCCGGACGTCTGAACGGTCCCCCATCTCAGACCGACCTGCCAGTAGTTTTTCCCCTGTGTCCCCGTGTTGTCTACCCAATCCAGCCCCACTCAGAATCCATCCATGGCCATAGATATGCACCTTTGCCATCCTGTAACCCTCCAGCTGCCAAAAGACCAGCTCTAAGTGTTCCCTCCAGTTTGCACTTCACCTTCCAGCACAGTCAAGGCCCCGTTGTAGCCAAACCTTACCAAGAGCCCGATCGAGTTCATCCTGCTCTGAGGCATTCTCCTTATCTACTGCCTCCCTACTCACTCGGCCTTAATGGCATTCTACCTCATTCATATCCATTCTACAGAGATCGACTGAAACCTCACTTAACACATTTACTGCCTTTTGACGGCTATGCACACTTCCTCCATCCTCTGGCCAACAAAGACTTGACACTTGCACTATCCAACACAAACAAACAAGACCTCATTCACTCTCCAACCACTGAGCACAGAGACAACAAGGACCTCGTATTGGAAAGGACAAACTACCTCAGGATCCCCTCAGATGACCTCAAACACTTTCCTCCCAGTGGTGAACCCACTATATCTGCAACATCCAGTGCCTCATCCATGGTCACCTCACTCCGCAGAGCACTGCCTTCTCTTTCGCCTGGAGGATGCTCACCACCAGTGGGCATGGCTGCCTTTTCAGACCGCCTCCCTTCCAAACCCACATCTGCCAGCAATACTGAGGATGCAGTGGACCTCAGGAAGATCAAACGAGGAGGGCAAATTATTGGTTATAAGACCCTGTCTTACCCCCTCACCAGGCAGAACGGAAAGATCCGGTATGAGTGCAACATCTGTGGAAAGGTCTTTGGGCAGCTGTCCAACCTCAAGGTTAGTTCCTCTTCATCACATTAGTAAAGCCTAAATACAGTGGCTGTAAACTGACATTAAAAGTAGCTAGAGAAAATTAGAATTAACCAGCCAGGATAAATACATGTAAATGCTCACATCTGACATGCCGTCCTCAGGTCCATCTGCGAGTGCACAGCGGAGAGCGTCCCTTCAGGTGTCAGACCTGCAATAAGAACTTCACCCAGCTGGCCCACCTGCAGAAACACTACCTGGTTCACACCGGAGAGAAACCTCATGAATGCAAGGTATGACTACATCTTCAGTTAAAGAAATGGTTCGGCATTTTGTGAAAGATTTATATATATGTGGTTGGAGCCAGCAGTGGGTTAGCTTACCTTAGCATAAAGACAGGAAACATGGAGAAACAGCTAGCCAGGCTGTGGTTACAAAAATCTGCCTACATGCAACTAATTATCATGTTATATCCAGGGTCTTAGTTTATTAGTCTGTTTTTATTCTTTTTTCATGCTGAATGACTTGTTTCCAAGAAACTTATGAGCACATTTCTGGTAAACACAAGATTTAAAGTGATGCTTTTGTGTCATCCTTTCTGGAGAAACCAGATCTGTTGATTAAAGCTGCAGTGGGTAGAAATGGAGCAAAATATGATTTCAAAAAATTATTTTTAAGAAACAGTCACTATATTCTGCACGAGACTGGTAATCTGGAAAAAAATCACGTGCCTCTGTGTCCTCTGGTGGTCCTAGTGGCATCTGCAAGATTTCACAGATCAGAGGATTTGGAGTCTGCTGTCTATAGCCACGTTTACATGCGCCAAATTTCTTCCAATCCGATCTGAACCTTGGTTGATTGGAAAATCCAAATCCACTATTTATATGGACACAAAATAAAATGATCTGATCATGACGTGCGTATACATACACCGAGTGTTTAATCAGAAAAAAAGTTTTCCGGAAATAGTAGAAGAAGCTGTACTTTTGCCTGTGTTGTAAGCAAACGCCACATTGTCTGTCACGCGTCACGCTGACGTAGCACACATGCGCAGTGGAGATAATTTTACCCAAACCAGGACGACATGATCCGAATGGGTGCATACATGGACACCGATTGGAACAACGATCGGCATAAACCACCTCTCTCATTCGGAATGAAATTTCTTTCCAATTGGGCCGTATCAGATCAGAATCTTCCGACTGACGTGTTTACATGAAGCATTTTTAATCTGATCGGGCCTTTATTCCGATTATTTTGTGTCCATGTGAACACAGCAGTTGAGAGGTATAATTCAATCACTCGCGAACTCCGACCAAGCAGTCAAACTAGGCAGCACTGATAAATATGAATCAATATTCTATTACTCAGATGTTACCAGAAACATCTTGTAGTGTACTGTTTAGCTGTAAAATGAGAAAGTTTGTGACCCAGCAGACATGTTGAGATCAAGTTGAGGAAATACCAAGTACAGCTCACCAGCTGGAGTACAGCCAATAGGAGCACTCGCGCTCTGTATATATGACCTGTGATTGGTCAAAGTCTTCCATCTCGGACTAGATTTTTAAAGCCTTTACAGCCATGAGGAGGTGCAGAAGTCTAGTTTTCTCTCAGAACACTTGAATTACAATATGCTGAAAGGTTACTATGGATTTTTTACCTAGTGATGCCAAGAAATTGTTGCCTACTGAAGCTTTCAATCAACTAATAAATTAGTCAACAAAATCAGCGTGCAAGTCGACTAAGAATTTCTTTGGTTGAGGACAGCCCTACCATTTTACATTGGGTTATGTGTTTATTTCTTGATGCCGATGCATGGTACACAAACACATAGTTTACACCCAGGAGGCTGGGGTTTGCGTCCCGTAGTTGTCTTTTTTTCACAAGCATTTCACTTTTCAAACATAGTTGTTTTAAGCCAAAACACAAGGTTTTCCCCTAAACTTACCTAAGTGGTTTTGTTGCCTGAATCTAAAGAAGCTTTTTTTATTGGTGTTAAAAACGTAATGTTACATTCAGTTTCACAACATGTTAGAACATGTTGATTTTCAGTTCACTTTTACAATGTAGTTGGTCCCTATTGACCCACATCTACGGCGCTTACAGCAACCAATAATCCCTCTTTAATGGCCTGATAAAAGTTAAATCGAGAGCACTGTGACTATGATTCTAAAACATATTCTCCTTGGCTCTGTTATAAGGTGTGCCATAAGCGATTCAGCAGCACTAGCAACTTGAAGACCCACCAGCGGCTACACTCAGGCGAGAGGCCTTACCAGTGTAAGCTCTGCCCGGCCCGCTTCACTCAATTTGTCCACCTTAAGCTCCACAAACGCCTCCACACTGGAGAACGACCTCACAGGTGTCCCTGCTGCCCCTGCGCCTATCTCCACTACTGCAGCCTGCAGGTACACCTCCGAGGCTTCTGCCCTCTCTCTCCCTCGGCCTCCCACCGACACTCGCCGGAGGAGCTGCAACGGGTCAACGCCGAGATCGAGAGGTTTGACATGAGCGAGGCGGCGGAGCAGCTCGAGGCCATGGCTGCAGAGGCCGAGATGGACAAGGGGAATGTTATTGACCTAATAAAGAAAATAGAGACTCATACCTCTGGCCACCATGGTGGCGAAAAAGGGGAGACTGAGCTGAGCATCTACAAATCAACAAAGGAGCGTTCTGGTGTTCAACTGCATCGCGGCAGCCCTCTACCTCTGCATTCAACCAGTATCAAGCTGGAGTCAGGCTACATATCAGAGCCCTAAAACAGCCTTGCTAATCCAGCCATATAATCCTTACAGGTCAACTCAGCAGCTGTCTGTTACTGCCCTATTTGAAGTAAAGCCTTATCTCAATCATGGATTGCCTATATACTCTACACAGGCTGTAGCGTGTGAAGAATCAAGACTTTACCAGCATGGCCTGGGACCAGAAACTTGATTGATTTAATGTATATGTTAATTTATTCTGTTGCTAACATTAATCTTTAGAAACAGAGATTTGAGACATTTTCTTTTTGTATCTCCAGAACATCTTCACGGACCAACAACTAAACATTTGATTTTGCATCAACAAAGTTTGTGGTTCACTGTGTGAGTTTCTGTTTCTATGTGTGTGCGTATTTAAGCCTCCTATTCAAAGTGGCAATTACTGCACAGCCATGACTATGTATAGTGTCAGAGAGCCTGACTTTTTTGCACATTTGCCTTTGAGTTGATGCAATGACGTAGATAAACATCCTGTTATGAGTCTTGGGACACTCACCACCAGTAAGTGTCAACCCTTCACCCTGGAAAAAAACACAAAACAACACATGACAAAATTACCTCCACCATCAATAAGATAATGCTGCTAATTTTGCACATGTACTTCCATATTTTAGTTTCGCTATTAATCAGCTGACAGACAATAAACCCACAACAGATGACTCTATAGTTTATTCTGAGAGATGCTGAGCTGCAATTTTAACCAACTATGTATCTTAGATTTTTTTTACACAATACAATTTAGTCTATTTAAAACCCTTTAAACAATCAACAAAGAAAAGATGCTTGGCATTTAGTCAAGCAGAATAATGCTTTCTTATTGCATTTTTACAAGTACAAAAACCTTTTTTGCAGGCCTGAATATGCCAACTCAATGGTTGTGTGGGACATTTAATGAATGATTATGTAGTTTATATGTCCCATACAGGCGAGCCTTCTGGCATGATACTGGCTGCACATAAAACCCTAAAAATGTCACAACTTTGCGGTCAAGCAAAACTCACATGCAGTCTTAGATGGGCCATAATTTATTGAGAAACTAAATTGATCAATATCTGACATGATTTTGGGAAAACTATTGGCAGAAATGGAAAATAATAATAATAAGTAGATTTTCACAAGTGCATGATCACCTGAAAATAAGAATTGTCATTTATACCTGCATAGGGAGCGGGTCCTTTTCACGGAGCAACCTCGCTGCAAAATCCTACACACTGTCCCTTTAATTAATGTACCACAGATACATGCATGTAACACATCAGGGCAGAAGGCCTGACATGGCATGACTTTCTGTGTGGTGTTCTGCGATCCTCACCTTAAAAATTAAAAAGGGTGTCAGGTGGCTGCGAAAGGTTCACTGTGGCCATCCATTGATGAGACAAATTACAACGTGCATCTTCAGTGCTGATGACACATTCCTGATCAGGTCGCAGCATGGCTACCAGCTGCTGTGGAGCTCGTTTGCCTCCCTGCAAGAAAAGCAATGGAAGGAGGCCGAAGAATATTATCTGTTACAGCAGCAGTAGGCAAGATTGGATCAAATATGATTACGATTTTTATAGAACAGTCACTATATCCTGACAGTAGTGCATGAGACAGGTAATCTGAAAAAAAAAAATCATGTGCCTCTGTGTTTTCTGGTGCTCTTAATGGCATCTGCAAGATTTCAAAGACTGGAGGAAAACAACCAATCAGAGCTGAGCTGGAGCCTGCTTCTCTAAGCAGCTGTCAGTCACTTGCAAACTCTGATCAAACGGTCAAACTAGGCAGCGCTGATCAAATATGAATTGATATTCTGTTACTGTAAAAACTATTTCTCCCTCAAATGCATGTACTGTAAAAGTGTACTGTTTAGCTGTAAGATGAGAAAGTTTGTGACCCAGCTGCCATGTTGTGATCAGCTGAGGTACCAAGCACCGTCCAGGAGCCGGAGCAAACCTTCTCATTTCAGAAAGATGTTTCTGAAAACATTTGAGGAGTGAAATACAGCAAAATTACAGTAACAGACTATTGATTCATATTTAATCAATGCTGCCTAGTTTAATGCTTGATAGGAGTTTGCGGATGATTGACTTGTGGCACCATTAAATGAGCAGCCAAAATATTCTGCCTAGACCCGCTTTATGATATGGTGCCTTCAAATTAGGTTGTGTTTACCGTATTCACCAGAAGAGTCCACCTGAAAAAAGACATCCTGAAAGCTCTGAGTTTACGAGTTGTGACGTGTTATTTGCTGTTAAATGTTAAATGAGCTTGCATTTATATAGCGCTTTTCTAGTTTTATGACCACTCAAAGCGCTCTACACCACCCATCACATTCACACACTGATGGCAGAGGCTGCTAAGGTGCCAACTTTGCCCATCAGGATCTAATCTATATAATCATTCATCTCATTCACACACTGATGGCTATGCCTTCAGGAGCAATTTGGACATATCGACATGTGACTGGAGCAGCCGGGGATCCAACCACCGGCCTTCTCAGAAATGGCAGAGGCCATATGGAAGTAAAATTTTCATAGCATAATAACTTAATATATTGTAATTTGAGTCATATGTTATTTTTCTTCATAATTTTTTAATAGGTTTGAGGGAAATGTTGATATACCCAATGTCATAATACCTTTGCATTTCCTGTATTATATTGCCCACTTGCTAGCTTGCTAAATTGTTAGCGTCTGTGGCTTCTAGACACTGACAGTAACACTAATATTGCCATTGCTCAGAAGCACTTGTCATGACTTAACCACTTGAACGACAAGCATATCGTGCTTGTGACTTCCCTTGTTGTAAAAACAAGCCCATGAGTTTCATTTGAAGGCAAATCTGCAAATCTGAAGCAAAACCTGCTGGACCCTGACACAGGACCTCTTCATATGGGAGGAAACTCAAACACTGACCAGTAAGTCTGTCATTAGGAAATAAGTAAGATACACCTCCAGTGAAACACTGGGTCATTTATGATTTATGGTGGTGGTGAGAGGTGGAGAAGAGGTAATGTTTCCAAGGTGGAGGTAAGGTGAGCTCCGTACAGTCGGTAAACTGATGCCCCTTTAAGTGACGTCACATATTTTTGACGGGGGGCAAAGCAGGAGAAGGCGGGCAGCGGGAGAAGGAGGAGGAGGAGGAGAAGAAGAAGGGAGCCAGCAGCAGGGAGAAGGATGCCCAGGACAATGTCGCCGGTTTATTCTCTCTCCCGCCTATCATGATAAACGCTGCTGGGGCGGTCGCCCGCAGGATGCCGCCGGCGGCCCGGCGGAGCGGATGCTGGATAGCCTGGTGCCAGGCGGTTCTGCTCGGCGTGTCGGCGCTGGTCATCGTGGCCGAACGGACCGCTCGTAAGTGGGCATAGAATTCCCCGCGCTACCGCCGGGCTGAAGCTGAATACGAAAACAGGGCAGTGAATGTAGTGTTTGTGTGGTGAAATTTCGGTGGCGTTACTGAATGAAAACGCTCAGCCATTGTGCCTCGTGTTGGAGCTTTCCAGCAGCAGTGACGCTGTAGCACAGTCGTTACTACTGAACTGGCAAACCTAGCTAGTTTTTAATGCACAGCGAGTAACGTTAGCATCGGTTAACCAAGCTGGGCCCCAGGACCTCCAGGGGTCATTCAGCAGGGTCAAAAATCATTAAGTTTGTCCTTCATACCTATAGGAATAATGTTTCACATTTTGTATTTCTCTTGCACAACCCTAAGACATATTATTAAATAGATTATATTTATAATATAACATTAATTCAAAAGTATTTTAATGAATGCACATCTGGACTCTGTTGACACCAGTGTGCTCCCACGTGTGATTATTCCCTGACTAAGCAGATCAATGGGACAAGGGCAGGACAGAGACGAGGTGACTGGATGTGTACAAAGTGTGCCTTCAGCAGGTATACCGTTCCCACAAGATAAAAATACTCTGCTGCTTGGACTGGATTCAGAAAAAAATGTTAAACTCATCAATATGTTACTTTCACAGTGCAAGAGGTCTTATGTAATAAAGACAAATAATTGCAGACTGTGATAAAGCCAGGAATCAGATACTGGTCATTTCCTGGTGGAGCATCTAGTAGTGTCATCTCATTAGAATAGCTTCCTCTTTAATTAAAGGATAATTCACTTGAGCAAGGTGTGTGCTCTTTAATTTCTTCTGCAGCTCCCAGTAAATTCTCACACAGGTATTATGAGTGTCATTTAAAAACTGCATGACTATATGATGAAATCAGACTGTACTTAATCATATGAATTTTTAACTGAAACATAGAAACACAAAATACTAACTTGCTCTCTGTGTGTTTGTATCTGTATTTTTGTGTATGTGTGTGTTAGTGATCTACTGTATAGGATTCTACCTTTGGAACGAGGAGACGCAGTGGGCGGGCCTCACTCTTGGCCTCTTCCTCCCGGGGACAGCAGTTCAGCTGCTAAGTATGAAATGGTACTATGACGATGGTGATGACAGGAGATGCTACCTCTCTGTCATACACATACTGCACCTGGGCATCTTCAAAAGGTAAGATCTTCGCAAGTCCAGTTGCTATATTACAAAATAATATAGCATCATTTGCACATATATATATATATACAGTATATATGGCCCTTTAGGAAACAAACCAATCAAGCACACAGAAAAAAAAAATATTCTGTCATTGAAACCTTCATGAGGTTACTGTGCATCCCTTTTCTGGTATATGTCTCCCTCTCCTGGTAGGTTGTGGGACTGCATAAGGTCTGTGCTGCGTATGCAGGGCTCAGTGGCGGAGCTCGGAGCTGCTGTCATGCAGCAGGCAGATGTTGCCGCTCTTTGGTTGCTGGAGGCCTTTGTCCTCACGCTGCCACAGAGCCTGCTGCAGGCATATGTGGTGGTGTCCACTGATGTGGGCATCATGTCCCCAGGTAATCTGATCTTAGCATGAATTATTGGCTCTACATCTTGTTCGATAGTGTCCGAATTAGAGATAAAGTATTTTTTCATCTGTTGTTACCCTCAGTGGCCTATTGCTGTGGTCTGTGTCTGCTGTCTATTTCCTGGGCCCTGGTACTGTATAGCAGAGCCTGCTGTCTGATACGACCAGGCCACCTGGCCATGCCTCCGGCAGCCCTGCTGTGCCAGCTGGTGTGGAGGGCAGGCATGTTGGGTGCAAGGGTGACTTGCCTCATGTTCTTTGCCAGGGTCTTTAACTGGTGGGTCTGTGGAGTAGCAGGTGAGCCGCTGACACTTAAGTCTGGAACCTTATTGAAAGGATAAGAAAGGGTGTAATGAAATGATGCAAGTGACGCAATTATCCTTAGAGTTATGCAGCATGTCCTCTTAATCCAGTTTTTCACTTGCTTCTCTGTATCAGCATCATACACTGCATATGGATTCCCTATTGCATTGGTATCTCCTAGCCTATTTTTATATTGACCTCCAGGTTTCCACTGGCTCACGGCGTCCTTCTGGCTGGTATCACAGCAACCAGACATCTGCACTGGCCCCTGGTGTTGGCGTGCCTTTAACGGCATCATGGGGCTTGTCCACATCTTCCTCTTCCTCAATGTCAAAGACGGACCATCGCGCTTCCGCATGGCCAGTTTTTATGCAGTAAGACGTGACTTTTCACTGTGTTTGATATGTTGTTTTGTATTCTGCGTACAGCACAGCCTCATTGACTTACACACAGGACAGCTGCACACACTCAGATATACACACACACACAGGATAATTTGCATTGTCATCCTCACCTCTGCATGCTTAGCTTACAGTGACGTAAAGCTGTCTGCAGATGACTGATGGTGCGACCTTCTGTCCTCCTTCAGTTCATGCTCGTAGAGAACGCCACTCTGCTGCTGGCCGCCTCCGACTTCCTCAGCGAAGCTTCATGGGACAGCATGGCCCTTCCCACCACTGTGCTGTGTAGCTTTCTCCTTGGTGAGTCACTCTCTGTCTGCGCTCTGATTTGTCTCAGATGTTCAATGCTCATAATTAGACTAGTGTCGCTACATCTAATAGATTCTCTGGTATCTGAGTAATACAACCCCAATGATTAAAATCCATCAAAACTAAGTAACTAAGAAGGAAAACACAGCTATGGCATTGCAAATTAGAATTGCCCTTTAAGTGCTACTTGTTCAATAACAACGATAGTACATACATAATTGATGACATTGTTACAAATTTACCACCCTAACAATATTGAGTGTATTAAAGTCCACTGTTTCCCATTCTCTACTTCCCAGGCGCCACTTCTCTGGTCCTATACTACCGGTTCCTCCACCCCAAGTCAACAGAGATCTCCCAGGGTACGAACCACAACCACATGGGCAGCACGTGTATAGAACGAGGGGAGTCCTCCTTCTCTCTTGGAGACAAAAGCCTGCCAGTTGCCTCCATTCAAAACCACGGCAGCTTCTCCCTCTCAGGCGTGGCTGGTTCTCTGCTGGAGCACCCAGGAACCTGCGGGGGCCGGGCTAACAGCTCCTGCCCTTGCTATCACCACCACTGGCTCCTAATCCGACTGGCTCTGAAAACAGGAGACCTGGGGAAGATCAACAGAGCTTATGGGGCCGGTGGAGCCGCAGCCATACTCGACATGGAGGAGTACAACCAAGAGTTTAAAAGCAACGAAGGCATGACTATCACTGCGGGAGGCAGCTGCGAGGGGGTCTCCACTTCGGAGTCCCAGGGGAAAGGCCTGGCACCTCTTTCGGACTGCAAAGACGAGTTCCAGAGTGTGAGCGAGCCCACGTCAACAGAACAACGTGAAGAAGAGGACGACAGTCTGGAGATGGAGAGTCCGATGGAGTCTCCCACTTCGGATTTCAAACGGAGCTCACCAGAGGGCAAGTCTGTGTTTGGAGACAGTCCGGAGCCGTACTTCTGCCCTACAGAGTCGAGTTCAACCTTATATTTCAGCGCTGATCCTCAGTCTCCCAGCAGCGCCAGTAACCCCCGTTTGGACCGGGACATTGGGGGTCTAGAACAGGGGGTGCGCCTCAACTCGATTCCCAGCGATCCAGCCCTTCACAGAGATATTCGTGGCCTCATGGGCCGGGTTGGGCCTCGCTGTACTTCCACTCCTAAATTGGACTCTGGAGTGCTGGACTCACCGTCTAGCATCCCTCATCTCACAGGTCCCAGGAGGCAGCTTATAATGTCGCGAAGAGATGAAGATGATAACTTCTAGGTTTCTCAAGCCAGAATCAGGGAAAGAGCAACATCAACTTATCCAACATTTAAAGGAACACACCAGCTTTTTGGACAGCTGCTTTTTCATCTGGTCAGTGCTGTAGGATGAGAAGGCTGGCAGACATTTCACCTCTTTATATCTATATATTTACTACACTGTGGGGCATAGTATATGCAACAATTTTGGGATAATGCTAAGCTGGACTGTACTCTTCTCAAATTATTTTTAAAAGCACTACTTTGCCCAAATGCTGGACACAGAGGTGAAACCATCAGCGGTGTTTTCATCGGACATGAAGAACATAACTAATTGGCCACAAAGGTGGTGTATGGAGCTCAGACACACCTTCTACCTGACTAAACATTTGTTTTTCTATTCTTTTAGTTGCAATTAACTTAAACCTAAAAATTATACTGTAAAACAAAGTGAACACTGGTTCTACTGGATTGTAATCACATATTGAGGAAGTAGCCATGAGTTATATCAATAAGCATCATTAGAAGTATGCTGCTGTTTTATGATCTCAGACAACTGATGGTCTTTAGATCACAAACCGAAACTGCTGTTATTCATGTTAATAATTTCCAGCAGTTATTATGAGAATAGAGAAACTACTCTTAGATCTAAAGGGGACGGGGCTGTCTGATCTCTGAATATTTACCATCTCAGCGTAAGCTAGAGCTTTGTTGGCCCCTGAAAAGCACAAGTATCTTCTGTACCATACATCTATTGCTGTGATTTTTTTTGTTATTCCAATTTAAAAAAAAAAATCCCCAGTCCTGTCAGAGAATAATATACTGTATTTTTTGTATAATCATGTGAACTGGCATTGCTTTGAGCGGGGCTAGTGTGTCAACCTGGCAAAAACTGTGTTTGATGTTTTATCTTTATTTACATGTTGACCATGTAATTGCTAAAATGTCTTTTGAATTTACATTATTGTCTCAGGCACTGACTTTAAAAGCTTCCAAATGTCTATTGTGTAACAAAATGAAAAGAGGTACTCGTAACTTTTTAATGTGCTCTTGATTGCTATTTTTAAGGCGCACATGCATTTTTGCTCATTACTGTTCTGTAAAAGGGATGAAATCCACTAACAAAGCAGTGAAATGATGCTGGGTTTTCTCTTGTGCCCAGGTGACTGCCTATATGACATTTTGAACTGTGAAGTGCAAGGCCACTGGTGGCTTTAAATAAGCAATAAATAACCTACATATTGGGGTGACTGGAATACAAGTGTTTGTAATTGTTGTTTTTTTTTTTTACATTTATGGTATCAAAGTAAGTTGTTTTTAAGTTGAATAGTTTCTGAATGTTTTTGAGCATATATGACTGCTCTGTGACCAACAGTGGTGGAAGAAGTATTCCGATCTTTTATAAAAAGTAGCAGTACTATAGTGTAAAAGTACTCTGTTACAAGTCCTGCATTCAAAATCTGACTTAAAGGGACAGTGTGTAGGTTTTGGCAGCATGTAGTGGTGTGGTTGCAGATTGCAACCATCTGAGTACCCCTCCTCAAATGGGATAAGCGGTTAGAGATAATAAATGAATGTATTTCGTGCATTATGTTACCCACTTGCTAGCTTGGCAAACTGTTAGCCTCTGTGGCTTGTAGATGTCGACAGTAACGTTAATATCGCTTTTGCTTAGCAGTGATATTCTCATGACTTGCGATTGTTGCTTAGCAGCAATGTTCTGACGACTCGCAATTGTGAACCTGACTTCCCATGTTGCAAACATGAGCTCACAAGTTTCATTTGAAGGCATGGACACACTAATGAAAACATATTTATGAAAATTATATTCCATCCATCCATCTATCTGCAACCGCTTATGGGTCACGGGGGGAGCTGAAGCCGATCCCAGCTGACATTGAGCAAAGGCGGGATACACCCTCGGACAGGTCGCAAGGCGATCACAGGGTTGACACAGAGACAGACAACCATTCACGCTCACATTCACCTACGGGATATTCAGAGTTACCTGCCTGTCTTTGGACTGTGGGAGGAAGCTGGAGTACCTGGAAAAAAACTGGGAGAACGTGCAAACTCCACACAGATCTCCACATATTTTGAGCAACCAAAATTAGCACTGAAATGTACTTGAATTACCTGAAGTAAAAGTACTCATTTAAGATGTATATTATTGGATTATAATTGGTGAATTTAACGTTGCAGCTGGTAATGGTAGAGCTAATTTCTTTATACATTGTTGGGTAGCTTAACCTATGATAATATATAATAATTCATGAGTTGATCTCAATTTTATATTAATAATCCAAACTTGCAATGTAGCTAAAGCTGTCAAATAAATGTGGCTTTAAAAGTACAATATTTGCTTCTGAAATGTCGTTTTGTAGAAGTATAAAAGAGCAGAAATACTCAAGTAAAGTACCTCAAAATTGTACTAAACGTACTTACATGTACTTACCACAGGTGACCACTCAGGTCAAAATGGCCTTTAGTCATAACAGACTGTACTTATCGCATAAATGGCCTCAAAGAAGGTATTTATGGCACTCGCCCTTTAAGAAGCTGCGCATGCGCAAACCAGTAAGAAAGTTAACTCCTGAACTTCGTAGTCAGAAAAATTGTGATTTATAAAATAGCAGGGAAAACAGCATTGAGTTGACATGGCATTTCGCCGAAGAAACAAGAGTTACCCTTTCTTCAGCCAGGAGTTCTTAATTCAAAACCACGCCGACATCGTCTTCAGTTTGGTGATTTTCATTTTGATTGGATTGATGTTTGAGGTGAGATGAACTCTCTTTTCTTCCCTCGTCTCCACTCAGCTGTTTTAAGATGGCAAGCCTGCTGCTGCACATTCAAAGATGTGACTTGCTGCGAAGCGGAAACTTATTCGGTCGAAACGACCTTTTGCTGTATTGAAAAAAATGTCATGTTTGACTTCATCTGAGCTTTTTATGTTGAATCGGTTCCGCGGGTATGGTGGCTGCTTGCTGCAAGTTTTTTTTACAAGTTTTGTGAACAATGAATGTCGATGTGTTCGCAAAGTTAGCAACGTTATGATTTTAAAAACTGAACCAGACAGCTACAGCTACACACAGCGGGGTATAAACTACCACTTTACACGTTTACTGCTAGTTTAACTTATAACTTATATGTTTAAAGCTCTTATTCCAAAAGGAGTTTCATAAACTGGGATAACGTTACAACTGAAAACGCATCTGTTGGTACAGGCGTAAGTGACTACTCTTAGACAACATTATGTAACTTATTTGTGTCCTAAAATGTACGTTTTACCCCTTTAACAATGTCTTGTCCCAGTTTCCAGCAAACACAGACCGCTGCAACATTTTGAGTCCAGGATTTGTCAGTTTCCACAGAGAGCCCAATTAATATAGGAAGTAAAGCATTTTCAGCCTTCAAATTAAAAGCACCGCTGTTGCTTAGCGAGGGATTCAAGCAGGCGCCCGAGAGCAGTGGGTTGTATTTTGAAAAGCGTAGACGGAAGCGGTATGGCTTTATGCCGTGAGCTTCACGGTGCTAGTTAACTGCCACGTCTCAATCTTTGCCCCGCTGCTGCTGGCTGTCCCTGGGCTCTGCAACCGCTCTAAAGACTCCTTTGACCTGAAGGGATTTCACATGGTGACTGTATCGATGAGGTGTCTCGTTATTTAGCCCATAGTTTTTGCTACGTGCCCACAAGCAGACTCCCCAGCTTGAGCAAAGTTTCAATCCGGAACCCTGGTTGTGATCACACAGCTGGCCGAGAAAAAAATAAGCGGGGGATTTCCGAAAGTTTTTCTCATTTCTCAGAAAAAAGAGAACAGCAGAGCTACAGCTGGTCTTGAAACGGACATTTTGACGTTGATAGGTCACCTGTGGGCTCGGCGCGCAAGGAATGACTGGTGACTGACTGGATGCACTGTGGTGCCCAAACTGGGGCCCGGGGACCAACAGGGTCCCTTTAGAGGTCTCAGTAAGGATTAACCACCATGTGTCCTAAATCCTGTCTACTAAAAGGGGATTGCTTAGGACACAATGTTATCAAAATCTCATGTTCCCATCCTGATGGGACATCCCCAAAGATTTGAGGATGAATGTTGGCTCCTGAGTTGATTAGTGGGATAGGTATCAGAGACACAAAATTACATTTCTATTGTATCTGTGGTGTTAAAACTAGGGTTGTCAATCCATTAAACATATTTGTGATTAATCGCATGATTGTCCATAGTTAATCACACTTTTTTATCTGTTCAAAATGTACCTTAAAGGGGGATTTGTCAGGTATTTAATGCTCTTATCAACATGGAGTGGGTATATATGCTGCTTTATACAAATTTATGTATATATTTATTATTGGAAATAAATTAACAGCACAACACAATGATGGATTTTGTCCAGAAACCCTCAAAGGTACTGCATTTAGCATAAAAATGTGCTTATATCACAACATGGCAAACTCAGACTCAACAGACAACATCTGTCAGTGTGTCAGGATGCTGACTTGACTATGACTTGCCCCAAACTACGTGTGATTATCATAAAGTGGGCATGTCTGTAAAGGGGAGAGTTGTGGGTACCCATTGAACCCATTTCCATTCACATATCGTGACGTCAGAGGTCAAGGGACCCCCTTTAAAATGGCTATGGCAGTTTTTCCTCGCCACATTTAGTGTTATTTATCCTCCTTCACAACCTGCTAGAATGACCTAGTTGGTACCAATGGATTCCCGAAGTCTTGACGTCATCCTCACTCTAACTTCAAAATCAAGTACGCTAAAACCTTAAAATTGCAAGTTGCATCAATGCGTTAAAGAAATTAGTGTGTTATTGTTGAGTTAACTTTGACAGCCCCGGTTAAACCGGAGCTGCAACAATCCTACCATTTTGGTTTGAGTAGTTTTTTTAAGAAAAAGAAGTCAACATTTCCTGACTCCAGCTTCTTAATGTTTTCTTATTTCTCATTTTCTGGTTTCTTAACTCCTCTATGACAGTAAACTGAATATCTTTGTGTTGAGAGAGATTTGAGGACATCATCATTGGGCTTTTGGAGACAATGATCAACATTTTTCACCATTTACTGACATTTTATAGACCAAACAACTTATCCATTAGTCAACAAAATAATCAGCAGATGAATTGACAATGAAAATTATCATTAGTTGTAGCCATGGTTAAAACCATTAGTCGAATAATTGATGAGTCAACCGAACAGTTTTGACAATTTTAATTCATTCATTCAATTTTATTGTAATTCATCATTTTCTGGTTTCAGCTTCTCAACTGTGAGGATTTGCTACTTTTACATATTGTTGTATATTGAGTATCTTTGGGTTTTAGACTTTTGGGTAGGGCAAAACAAGCAATTTAAAAACATGGGGTATGGGAAACTGTGGGTGTTTGACTATTAGAGACTAAATGATTATTCAATTAATTGCAATAATGGACAGATTAATTAAAAATCATCATTAGCTGCAGCCCCAAATCTTTTGTCTTGTGAGATACTGTTCTACCTCTTCAGGCCTCTCATCTGAAATTTGAAAATCACCATTTGATTGAAAGCCCCATTTCATTCATAGACACTGACCAGCTGTGTTAAGGGGCTGCAGGTAGATGTGGTCACAAGTCAAAAAAAGTTGGGATACACCGATCTTCTAATCTAATGCATGTCTTTGTGGAGAAGCTTATCACAGAATAATTTGAGAAGCTCTTTTTACTGCTCGCAGCACAGGCCTCGTCATGCCGGATAGATTTTTCAGCAGAATTACTTCAGGAATTCAGCTTCACCAGGTTGTTACGATGCCACTGGGAAGGGTTGACTTACAATATTATAAACAACATTATATATTCTGTATAAAAGCTAGGATTCTCACAAGCACACACAGACACCTGCCTCAAACCCACACACACACTTTGATGATGCTTCACTGAAATATGTTGCTAATAACCATCTCATCTGATTTCCAGGCAACAGCCAAGACGGCCATTCTGTTCATTCAGCCTCAGTACAATGTCACCACACTATCACCAGGTATGCACTGCAGTTCTTAAATACTAATTGTAAATCACAGCCTATGATTTAGCTACCCATTTTGAGCTCATACAGTTCATACAGTGTCACTTTTGCCGCTTCTGTTCCTGCTTTATTGCCTCAGTATATTACTGCCATTGAATTGTGGTGACAAAATGAGTTTGCTCCAGGATGTTTATCACGCCTCTGATTGCAAACGTGCTGTGCATGTGTGTGTTCGACCCCTCCTATATGTGCTTAGAGGGCGAGGTGACGTTTTACCATTACGGATGGAAGGACTCTGCCACCATCCTCTTCTATTTCTTCATCGCCATCATCCTTCATGCAGTAGTGCAGGAGTATCTCCTAGATGTGAGTACCTGGTCACTGCTAGTCACAAGAGGAGACGTAGTAAATGTTGCACAGAGAGAGGTCCGTCTATACTGCAGTCACACTGTGAAAAAGTGAAAAAGGCAAGAGAAGACAACAAATATTGCAAACGGCCAATAGGGCCCAAACAGGCAGCACAGCAATGAGCAAATGATAAAATGAGGGTAATCCTTTTAATTTATTGGACCATAATTTCCAAGGGTATTTCCTGTAAAAATAAATAAATAAATAAATAAATAATTGATACAACTTAAAGGGAAAATGGGAATTTCCTTGAAAGTACTGCTCAATTTTAAACCAAGTAAATATCCATTCATTATGTAAGGGATAATGCACAATGAGGTGTCCATTATCAGGAATTATTACACGGCTATGCTGAATACTCAATTCTGATTGGTCAATCATGGCTTTCTACTGTCTGTTTTTTTTTTTTTTTTTTCTTTTTTGCAGATTGTTGCTATGTATAACAGACCATTGCTGTGGCCGCAGTTCTGATGTCAGACTCTGGCGGACCGTTTTTGTGTCCAATTATTGATTTTTTTTTTTTTTTTTTTTTTAAAGAAAGTAGCCATGTAGTAAGCGGGAAATTACAGCTAGCAGTGTCACCCTGTCGGGGTTTATTTCACAACAGTGACCGGCTTGCTGTACGTTATCCCTTGCTTTATGGACAACGTGCATGACAGACGGTTGCCTCCGCAAAGTCCATTAATTCCTGATTATGGACGCCTCAAAGAGCATTATCCCGCTTAAACTATGGTCACTTGCCAAAGAAAAAAATATTATTATAATGTGTTTGTAATCATAACCTTAATGCATTCACACTGTTTTCCTGGTAACCCTAAAGGTTTACTAATACGTGGGAAATCATTACCATCTCATGAGGTTATTATGCAATAGAAATGTTGTTCACTGCTCCAGTAAATAGGACAAACCTTAGAGACGACTTGGCAAGGGGAGATATTTCTAGTGCGCTCAGCTCATAGAACCCTTTGGTTCAGCTACGAGCAAGATTCAATAACACTGTATATGGTTAACTGTAATTAAACAGTATTTTTAACAACAAGACTATCAAGCCATCCAGCTATGTCATTTCCCTGAATAAACGTTAGGAGTTTAACAAACAAATGAGAGACTACGTGTAATGTTACTGTCGGCTGCAGCCTGAAGGAGGAAGTTGAAAAGCGAACGGGACAAGACAATTATGAGATACAAATTAAGTTCAGAGGGGCAGTGTAACCATGTACTGTAACTTACGTCTTACAGCTTGTGTGTTTCCTTAATGAACACCCTTCAGTATTCACCCAGACCATGGTATATCAATTTATAATTGGAAATTTTATTATCCACGTTTGTTGGATTGTATTGCATTTGTTGAAATAAATACTCTGTAGTGTCAAATTCAGCACTGCCTCTATGCTCCCTATAATTAGTACCAAATTCCAAGGTAATTAGGTGATAATTAGAAAAATAACCTATTTGTAATTTCTTTGGAATTACTGCCAAATTACCCCCAATATTTACCTCAAAACTGATCAAAAATTACTTTATTATGAACATTATGTAATAATTATATTCTGCTATTTCCCAATAGCTGGTAATTTATTTAATACATTTCCAGGAAAAGAATACAAAGTTAATTGATCTGCTTTATTTCCATGTCTGCTGATAAATAGATAATAATTGTAAAGTGTCTTCTCCTAGTTTTGGTTTTCTGATGAAGAGCTGCTGCTTCTCAAACCTAAGGGCCCTATTTTAACCATGATATGCTATTTTAGCATGTCATTATTAAATCATGTTTATAATTAAGTCATTTTTGATAAATTTTGAGGTAAATATTGTGGATAATTTGACAGTAATTCCAAATAAATTTCAAATAGGTTACTTGCTAATTATCACCTAATTACCATGAAATTTGCGGACCTGAAAAATGAAGTGTTACCAAAAGATCATGTGATGTCCTCTCCTATTTACCGTTTCCTCAGCAAGTCTGCTATTTCTGAGCATATTCAAGTATATGAAGATACATACTTAGTGTTTGTATCCAGTTACACTTAGAAAGGACGTTTTAAACATTACAGAACTGTTTTTGAAATGTACCACAGCAGAAAACATAAGAGTAGCATACGGACTGTGGTTCAAACTAAATGACACAGGCTGGCATCGCTCCAGGTCTCTGAGGGACAGAGTTGTGGAGAGAGCAGCATTTAATCCATCTGAAGGTAGGAGCCCTTGTGTCATTGTTTAAAATAGGCCAGCAAGGAGGAATGAGGTTTTATTTTAGCACCATTACCACAGTTTCTAAAGTGTCTTGAAAGGAATACTTCTTCACAGGAGGGTTTTCAGCAGCAGCCATAAATAGTATCCGCTGTCTTTTCTTGTCCTAGTTATTCTACTGTGACACTTCCTCGTGCATGACAATCTCAGCTGTCAGCAGGCCGTCCATTATGACTGGATCATTCACATGATCTGCTGTATTGTTTGCAGAAAGTGAACCGGCGTCTCCACCTCTCCAAGAGCAAGAATACCAAGTTTAATGAGTCGGGTCAACTGTGTGTGTTTCACTTGGTGTCGAGCGTGTGGAGTTTTTACATCCTCATAACTGTAAGTGAGATTAGTATCGTGTTGTGTTCAGTGACAACTTCCTACTTCAGGAAGTGTCACATGTATTTTTAAAATGTATCACACACACACACACACACAGATGAAGAACAGCATAAACTGTTCTTTTCTCTCACAGGAAGGATATCTCCTGCATCCCAGCAGCCTTTGGGAGAACTATCCTCATGTACACCTCAGGTATGACCCCTAAACTGATACAAATTAGACCACGGTCCCCCATTTTGGTCAAAATAGTTAAACATACTGTCATTTTGTTAGTTATGGATGAAATTATAGTGAAAAGAAATTATTCCCCCTTTTTGCTAGGGACCACCTGGAATCCCCCAAGGATACCTTGTCACATATAAAAGTGCTTTTACCTCTTTTATAGCTGACAGATACTGCTAACTGGTATTCAAAATGACCAATTCCTTTTTCAGAGAAGTTTTTTAAGAAGATTACATTATTTTGTCTGGCCCAGAGCCGGTTATAATATGCACTATTTATGCTTATTAGGCAGCGTTGTTGAATACTCAACTCTGATTGGTCAATCACAGTGTTCTACAGTCTGTGCTTTCTTTATTGCAAACCGTTACTACTGTTTGTATAGTATGTATGCAGTTCTGATGTCAGACTCTAGAGGACCACTTTCATGTCAAATCATTGATTTCTTAAGTAAGTAGCTGTGTAATAAGCAGAATAATGCACAGCTAGCCAGTCATTGTTGTTCAGGGTGATGCAAGATACCTATCAGGGTTTAGTTCACAATAATGTGTGTGTCACTGTACATTATACCTTACTTAATATCAACTGAAATATTAGCAATTAGAACAGATTTTGACAGAGGGCCCTCTATAAAAATGCAAAATAAAGGTGGATCTGGGGAAGTTGGGGCCCCTAGTTGTTTTGTTTTGGTCTGCCACCTGTGGTTTGTAGTCCATGGTTTCCTGACATGCTGCATACACCTCACACACACAGAACTAACCAGCCATGTTAGGATGCATCATAGAATTTATAGTTTGTTTATTCTCCAGTTTGGGTAGAAAATTTGTTTTCAAAGGGGATTAAAAATAACTTGGTTAAACTCAGGGACATTTCTGCTGGATTACTTGGCAGCGTAGCTCTGTGGCAGCTATGTAGATTGTACTGACTCTCTCTCTCTCCTTCTTGACCTTTTTCCCTTTCTCTGCTCCAGGTTTCAGGTGAAATTTTTCTACCTCACTCAGCTGGCCTACTGGCTCCATGCCTTGCCGGAGCTCTACTTCCAGAAAGTACGCAAGGTCAGTGAGGAGGCCCTGGGAACAGGAGGAGTTCTGGAGTGGGACTAGATAAGCTTTCTCTCTCTGTGTGTGTGTGTGTGTGTGTGTGTGTGTGTGTGTGTGTGTGTGTGTGTGTGTGTGTGTGTGTGTGTTGTGTGCGTGTGTGTGTGCGTGTGCGTGTGCGTGCGTGTGTGCGTTGCATGTATGCACATTAGATTGACAAAGAACACAAGGTTTCAGGATTGCAAATAAAGTCTGTTTGTGTTTTTCCAGGAGGAGATTTCTCGTCAGCTCCAGTACATCTGTCTGTATCTGCTGCACATAGCTGCAGCCTATTTGTTAAAGTAAGCATCCAGCAGAAGGGGAAAACCTACAAATCCAAAGACATGTCAAGTAAAAATGCATGGATAGTGAGAAAAGACGCAACAGAATCCTTGAGTCTCCCTGCACTACTCGGCTTAGTTGCTCTGTTTTACTGCCACTGATATTATACTGTAAAATAATATATATGGTCCTCGTTGAACCCTGTGTGGATGTTCCCCACTGGATTATTGTCTTTTGTCATCTAATCTACCACCTGCTTCTCTCTTCTTCCTTGTGTAGTTTGAGTCGTGTGGGTCTGGTACTCCTTTTCCTCCAGTATGTGTCAGAGATGGGCTTCCACATTGCCAGACTCTTTTACTTCACTGATGAGAACCATCAGAAAATGTAAGTAACGTCACTAGGTTTAATGGTTTTTGACTTTTTTGGGCTGTCAATCGATTAATATATTTAATCACAATTAATTCCATGATTGTCCATAGTTAATTGTGATTAATCGCACATATTTATCTGTTCAAAATGTACCTTTTAAATTAAGATTTTCAAATATTTAATACTCTTATCAACATGGGAGTGAGCAAATATACTTGCTCTATGCAAATGTATCTATATTCATTCATTCATTCATTCATCGTCAACCGCTTATCCCGTGTGGGGTCGCGGGGGCTGGACCTGATCCCAGCTAGCATTGGGCGAGGGCAGGGTACACCCTGGACAGGTCGCCAGTCCATCATGTATCTATATATTATTGGAAATTAATTAACAACAGAAAACAGTGACACAGTCCAGAAACCCTCACAGGTACTGCATTTAGCTTAAAAAATATGCTACAGTCATAACATGACAAACTGAAGCCCAACAGGCAACAACAGCTGTCAGTGTGGGCATGTCTGTAAAGGGGAGAATCGTGGGTACCCACAGAACCATTTACATGCACATATCTTGAGGTTAGAGGTCAAGGGACCTATTTGAAAATTTGACAGTTTTTCCTTGCCAAAAATTAGCATAAGTTTGGAACATTATTTAGCCTCCGTCGCAAAAACTTAGTGTGACATGGTTGGTACCAATGGATTCCTCAGGTTTCTAGTTCCATATGATGCCAGTATCTACACTCTAGTTTAAAAAACCCACTACATTATTGGCATGTTCCTATCACATACATTTTCTTTTTCTAAACCATTTTTTATTGACCACATGCGCGCTGTGTGTCGTGGTCCAGGTTTGACCTGTGGGCCATCAGCTTCGTGTTTACACGGATGGTCACGCTGACCCTGATGTTCCTGGCCGTTGGCTTCGGTTTGGCTCGTGCTGAGAACCAGGGGCTGGACTTGGAGACGGGGAACTTCAACACTGTTCTGATAAGGTAATGACCTATGTCCAACATCAGTGGATAATGATTCATTTTGTGTGCACTGCTATTACTTTTTACAGCTGCCGTGACAACTGTAGACTGACTAAACGCCCATAAAAAAAAAAAAAAAGTGTTGACTAATGTTTTCATTGTTTTACAGCATAGTATATAGCACAGTAGATGTAGCCTGGGATTTTGACAGACTGACGGACCAACATTACAAGTAGAAACACATGTCTACAGATGGATTAAATGAGGGTTTGGCATGTCACAAGTACAATGCAACATTTCAAAATCATAATTGAATAAACCTGCAGTTACAATATGACTAATGAGAACATTATTTAATGTCTTATCTCTGAATGTAGAGCAATTTGCTTGTCAACATAGGTTGACTTTGCACCTTATTTTTGAATTATTTACTCTACTTTTAATTTTAGCGGCAAACGGACCAAACTAAACTGTCAGATCATGAAAAATTTAAGAAATATTCTTCAGACCTTATTTCAAACACACATACGCCCCGGGGCCAGAACGTATTTTTATTGCTTCGGCACGCAATGTCAGATCCTTTTTCCAAAACACACACTTGCACTAATCTTCTTTGCCCTGGGGCCCCTTCAGGATGACTGTTCTACTGCTGGTATGTTTGACCCAGTCTTGGCTACTCTGGAAGTTTATCCGCTTCCAGCTGAGGCGCTGGAGGGAGTTCAGGCATGAACAGGCTGTTCGCAAGAAGGCTGCGGCAAAACAACCCCTGCGGCCACTGAAGAGAGACTCACGTGAGTGCAAACACCCGCTCAAACACGTTTCACTACACTGATGTCATCTCCTAAAAGTTAGGAGGCAGCAGCTGTTTCATAATATTACAGTATTCAGGAATGTGACTTAATTCCACACTTACAGTTTTTTTCCCCATCATTCCCTGCTTTCTTGGGTTGTCCTGATCACAGTAATACTATGCATTACATACTCAAAATGTGTACTATTGTTCTGTGTGAGTAAACAGTAGTACGTATCTTTTCGAACTGAACTGTAATTTACATCGCCACTTTCTGAAAGCCTGCTTGCTTGTTGGAGCCGTTGGGTTACCATGGTAACCCATGCCATCCTCATGTGACCAAAATTTGGGAGAATCATAAATTTAAAAACTATTTTACTCCTACCAAAGTGAAATCGTGTACTTACACTTAAATCGAAGCGTTACTGATGTTACAGAGCTGTGAACTTCTATTATAGAAGTTGTCCTTCACATACCACATTGCATTGTGGGATATTTATGCCGCTGTAGTGTTCAGCGTTTGCATACTGTAATATTTCATAGCAAATAGTTTGTAAAATGTTAGAATTGAATTTTGGACACAGTATGTATATCACAGTATGACAAAATCATTAAAATACCAGGATGTCCTACTACATCCAGTCGTATTTTGCAGTATGCAAGCCAGCATGCTTTTCTCGCTATTCTGACCCACAATCCTCTGCGCAGTGGATATATGAGCAAAGAGTATACAAGCAATGAAACGAGTCGCTGCTGCCATTTCTGTCTGAAAACGCTCATTTATAATATTTTATAGTTCAACACAGGCCATTTCAGTTGATGACAATAGACTAGAAATAATTTTGTTTTACTTTGTATGGACTTTTTAGGCGGATGTTTTACTGGCGTACAGTAGCTGTTTTCAGTCCAAAATGGCAGAAGCATAGCTTAGGTGGGCACTGGTGTTTCAATGGAACGAACAATTGACTTTCACTGGTTGGCAATATACGTTCTTTGGTATGAGCAATGTTATGAAGAAGTATGTCCTAACAGTTCGTCCTTTGTTAGGGCAGCTGCAGTACTGCAGTATAGATCTTGACCTCTCACCCTTGTCTCTCCTGCTAGTTGGTCACCATGAAAATGGAGTTCTTAAAGCTGAGAATGGAGCCTCTCCTCGGACCAAAAAACTCAAATCCCCCTAAGACACTGACTGACCTGAAAAGTGTTTCTCATCAGCACAACAGGAAAGCTGGCGGCCAACCGACCACCAAGCTTCTTGTTGAGTATGTCCTGAGATGTTCCAGAGACTCAGTTGCTACAGACTTAAGGCTTGAATGCTGGAAAATGAAATCCAAGGAAATCCCTCGAGCCCAACAGACATTTACTCCTCATCATATCAGTATTTTTTTTATACATCATCCACGCAGCCTGCAATCCCACGGATAAGGAGCACCATTGTATGCAGAGTGATTCAAATGTAACGTAAACACAGTATGCAGCACACACGCGTGTGTCAGTGTTGAATGCATTGATGCATACCCTCATACGTAAGTACTGTACTGGTTGTAGTGTTGTCTGATGTTGCAGCTGTTTTCAGCTCTCGCCATTGAGCCGGCTTTGCTTGTTTTCTAGTCTGGTCCATTGGAGCAGAAACATGTTACTGATGATCGGTATGATATGAGCTTACTGTATGCTGGCCTCAATATTATCCCTTTACCATGTCAGGGGAGGGAAGTGGGGCTCCTTATGATGATCTACGTCTGTTTAAAATCCTACATTCGTCACTGGTCATTTAACAGATAAGCATCAAGTATGTATGTTGGATATTACCGCATGCCATTCCATTTTTTTTCTTTTAATTTTTTTGTTAATTACTTTATTAAATAATGCAATTTTCTGAAATATTGTGACTTAAATCATTTTCTACTACTATTTTCATTTTATAAACGTGAAACATCTGTCAACAAAATGTCCAATCTTTACGCTTCATAATGTTCTATTTTGCTGCAATGTCAGTTGGTAAATACACACAAATATAGGCAGAATTACATCGATATTTTTCTTTCCGGTGTTCTTTCATAATACAATAAACAGCGGTGTGTTTAGGGGATTTTGAATTGAGTGAGTGGCACTCAGTCCCCTTCTCTAATTCTTCTGGTTGAATGTTATTGGTAGTATGCTAAATGTGTCTGAATGTGGTTTGGTCTTCTGTCTGTTTGTCTAGAGGAGCAATGATTAATAGATTAGTTGTCAACTGTTAAATTAATCACCAGCTATTTTGATAATTGATTGATCAGATTGAGTCATTTTTTTTAAAGAAAAAAATTAAGTCAAAATTCTCTGATTCCAGCTTCTTAAATGTAAATATTTTCTGGTTTCTTAACTCTATGACAGCAAACTGAATATCTTTGAGTGTGAACAAAACAAGATGAGGACGTCATCGTGGGATCTGGGAAACACTGATCGACATTTTTCACCATTTCACAAACTAATCGATTAATCAAAAAATAATCAGATTAAACAGATTATTAAACAATGAAAATAATCATTAGTTGCAGCCCAGATAACATGTACTTGCTCGACTGCCCGTCTCTAACATAACTTTGTATTTTTGATCAGATTTTAAGGAAGGCCTTGGCGGCTGCTTGGTATATGCCCAATATAAATAGGGTATACAGTAACACCAAACAGTTGTCAGATTCTGCCAAACAAATCACACTTTCTGCAGCGGATCCAGTGTTTTATTGTGGGGACTCTTCCCAGCCTTCCCTGATATTATGATGACACTTCTGCGACATCGTCACCTGATAAAGAATGAAAAAAGAAGGTTATAAATTGTAGAAATCCAACATTTTAAAAAAAAAAGTGACCTCTACTGGAAAAAAATCATAATAGGAAATTCTAGACGGGCGTGTTTTGGTAAACAGCTAATTAGATTTTTACCACTTTGGTCAGCTGGCTGGATATTCGCCGCCCCCACACCCTGCAGCTTCCGGTGCAAAGAATCCAGCGTGTGACGGGGGATCTGACTTGCGTTGGACTCCAGGTACGTCAGCACATAGTGGTCAGCGTCGGTCAACACAAAGCGGTGGCTGAAAACTACAAAAACAGACGGGAAAGATGCTAAGATGAGCTTTTAAGTTGTATTTCCTATTGAGCCCCTACTGGGAAAAAGAAACCTCTATTATAGGAAGACATGTATGGTACAGTAGCAACATGGGTTATACATTACTGCTTTTTCCTTGAAGAAAAGATGCCGTAATTTCAGAATTTAAAAAATCGTTTTTGAAACCAAGACATAACGGAAAAATAAATACTTTTACAGTGAGACTGTTACCCTCCACAGTGGCTCCAATAGCGAAGTCTGCAGGTGAGTAAAACTCAGGACTGTCCACTGTAGAGCTTGGCTTTGGGACGCGTGTCTTTCCCAGGAACTGGCCACCAATGATACCGGAGTTGCGAGTGGACTTTTCAAAAATACTCATCATGTCATCAGACAGGAAGTAGGACAGTATGAAATGTCGACCCTCGTCCTCTGGATTCTGGGAGTCCTGGAATGTAAAACAGGACAGAAATGATGAGTTTTGTTGTCGATGGCTTTGAGTTTTGGTGGTTTTGTGAATGTAGTTCAGTGACTACATGTTGACTCACCAGCCTGGCTCTGTAGCGCAACACTTTATGGTCATTTTCCAGCATTTTCAGCAAATTCTTTTTTGGACGCTCAGGAATTAAAGACAAACAATTCTGGAGAGAGTCTTCAAGCGAACCAAAACCATTATAGGGAGGGATCTCCTGTAAACACAGACAGGAGAGGGTAATGAAAGACAAAATTATCAACACAACAACACAAATTCAGAGATGATATAGTTTTGTAAAGGACAACCAAAGATTGATGAGAAATACTTTTCAGTTTCTCACTTTCTTCCTCTCCTGAGGCAGGTCAGGCTTCTTTGGTACCTCTGAGGGTTTCATCTCCATGCCAGGGTGGTTCTTCTGGTAATACTCTTTAGTGAAGCCATCACAGTCGTACAGCAGGAAGCGACGGCCCAGCAGCGTCACCGTTTGGCCCAACTGGAAGTCTTTGGGGGAGTAGTACTTATCTACTTCTGCTGTTGAAACCTCCAGCACACAGCTGGGAAAGGTCTCTGGAAAGAAGAAGAAAAGTGTTGTTATTAACGTTAATTTGTCTTTAAGTCTAAAAAAAATTCAGCTTTCTGTAGTGCAAAGAAACAGTTCATTATAACCAATACTCAGTTACACAGCAATACGATGTAAATTGTATTGTTCATGTCATTTTTAAAATACGAGACATTTTCAGAAGGAATTCACTTTTACTGCACATGAATGCAAAAAGACACCAAACCAAATGACACGTTCTCATCTCAACATCTTCATATACTGACGCCTTGTCAGAACCCTCAGCATCACTCTTTTCGGGCACAGTGAACACTGAATGTCATGAAGTAAACAAAATACTTGCATAGGTTCAGGCAATAAAACCACTAGATTTAGGTTTAGGCTTAAGGCTTAAGACTGCTATGTTTGTACGGTGAAAATAACACTGAATGTTGAGAGTATGTGACACAAACGAACAGCTGATTGTAACATGACGCACGGGACATGCGACAGCGGTCTCCTGGATGAAAACCTTGTGTTCGTTGGACCTGCCCGCCCAGTGAATGTCTTTTTGCTCTTAAAGCTACATCACCACACTTCTGACACACTTTCCTGAGTGTTAATATTGATGTGGGTGGGTTTCTATTGTAGTTAATGGAAAGCCTGGTGCATACCAATGCTAAAGGGTGTCTTGTGTCTGTATCTCACCAACGGCCATGACAAAACGGTGGTATTTGATGCCTTGGGAATGAACACGCTGGACCAAACCACTGTATCAGATCTAATGCAGTTATAAACACAGCTAAAGTGCTGCATCTCACCTGACTTTGGTTTCATTTCCTTGGGCAGCTTCTGTCTGCGCATCAGGACAGGGAAAGGATCCCGGCTGCTGTTGGGTTCATGGACCTCTCTGATCTCCACTGTGTCGTCCGCTAGGTAATACTGGATGGTAACGGGCCTGGTCTCCCCGAACAGAGAGTGAGAATCATCCCACTGGGCAAAAAAACGCAGCACCTAGCCAAGAAGAGATTAAAAGCCTGAAGCTAGAAAAATCTTAAGGTAAAAACGCCTGATAAACAATGAAAGATCACTCATTTGAAACTTTTCAGTAGTTTGTAACAACATGTTATTGTACAGCTGTGTCTCTGTTAATAGCAGTCCAGATTAGGGTTTGTAATAATTAAAATTCTATCACCTTACGATCCATGGTGAGAAACTGGTGCTTGGGGTCAACTCTGGAGGGCGTTGTGTGGGAAGGCTGAGGGTTTTGGCGACGTTTGCTGTAAGGATCCACAGGCATTGGCTCAGGGTCATTCAGAACAATGCCCTCGCTTTCCAGGAATTCCTACTCATGATGAATAAGAGTGCATTTACAACAACATATCCATTTTTTGTGTCAGACAGAGAAAATACACTGTTAGAGCATTCATACAGGTGACTGTTGTACCTGTGTAAAGGTGTCACACAGTGCGATGTGGTATGTGACCCCATACACCTCCAGGTCCATGCCAATATTGAGGTCTTTCCAATGGTAATGCTCCCCGCGGTCATTCTTGGGCAGACGCTGGCGTTTGATCCGTTTGCCTTGCGGTATCCCAGAATTCACCACCACAGGCTCAATGATGCACATGCTGTCATCTTCAAGGTAGTAGTAAATGACTACGGGGCGTACGCGACACTCCTCTTCAGGGGAGAACTGGATATTTTCCTGAAAGTACGCATGGTAGCGCAGCACCTTCACGACAAGAGGGAGAGAGGAACAAACAGAAGGAATGAATGTAAAAGCTTAGTGGGCAGCAACGAAAAACTTCAAATACTGGTCTTATTGTACCTTCTTGTCAAGGGCCACATGAGCTGGTATGAAGGCCTCGACTACGCTCCGGTCAGAGGAGCCATAAGTAATGTCTGGTGTCTCCAAGGACAACTCACTGATCTCCTGCTGGATCATCTGCTCTGATAGAAGAGGGTCCTGTCCAACGCCCGTGATGGGGCGACGGGGAAGAGCGTAGCCATTCTTATAGCCCAGAGTCTGGGGACGATGGAAAGCTGACTTCTGCAGAGAAACATCATTGAGGAGGGAATATATTAGCTCTGGTTTATCACAATAAATACACAAATTTAAAGTGTCAATCCTTCAGAGTTCAGTCCTGGTTGATTTTGAATTTCTATTTGATGTTGGGAGTCTTTTTGTTGATACACAAGTTTCACGTTTTCAGAAATGTTTGCATAGTTGCATTTTTTGTGTGTATACAATGGAGAAACCACAGACACCCAGTTTGTAATACTGAAAATATATAAATATTGTATTGGCTATTGACAGTATCTTAGAAGACATTTATTTAAAGTTCCTATATTGTTAAAACTGAGATTTTCATGTCTTTTTTATTATAAAGCTGGTTTACGTGCTATATAAATATTGTGAAAGTATGGAAATACTCAATCCATGGGGAAATTCACACAGCCCACGTTCAGAAACTGTGAGGTCACAAATATACAATATTTAAACGATTACTGGTTAAAACGTAAACACAGTAAATGTGTCCCAGTTTACTGGTGCCTTCAAACAAAATGTGCGAGCTTGTGTTTACATCGTGGGGAGTTGTGAACACAATATGCGTGGCATTCAGGTGATTAAGTAGTGAGAAAACAGGTGTTTAGCAACGGCAATATTAGCATTGCTGTCAACGTCTAGAAGCCACAGAAGCTAACAGTTTAGCAAGCTAGCAAGTGGGAAATGCAAAAGTATGATGACAGAGGAATTTTTTTTTTTGCATTACAGTACGTAAACATGCTCTAGTAGAAAGGATATTAGTATAATATGGGACCTTTAAATGAAAATCTTCTAGATTGACACTTTAAATATATGTGCAACAGAAAGTTAATACAATACAACACTGCAATAAACATTTCATCTCACTGAAACTGCGACTGGAGGAATGCAGTTTGCATTACAGAAACACAACAGCCACAACAGTTTAAATTTGACCAACAGCCTATTAATAACACGTAGAGCTAAATAAATAGCTGGAGAACCAGCGTAAACAACGTTTTTCTATTAGCTAAGATAACCTAGTGTTACGTTTAACTTTTACTAACGTTTTTCTTACCGTTACATCCCGAAAAGTGTATCCAGGTAAAAAGGGTAGTCCGTGGCTGTTCCAGTTCCAAGACATTGCCGCTATTTTGTAATGTTTAACAGTATAACTTCAGTAATTTGTGGATTTAATTAGCCAAGGTTCTGTTACCGTGTCGCTTCCTCGTGGTGAGTTTGTGGTATCCATGGAAACGGCACCATAACAGCAATCGAAAGGAAAGTAAAAAAGCAAATAAATATTTTTGAAAACTAAAATTAAAAGAAATTCAGATGGAAAACCCGAGAAAACATGTCCACAATGAGAAGATAATATAAGATAATAAGAAAATAACAATGACAAACATTTTAATCATAATAATAATAATAAAACATATCCTCCATAAAAATGTATTTATTTTATTTAGTGATGTTCTGTGGCGACTAGCTTGCGTGCTACAATCAATTCAAGCAGTTATATGATAAAAGTATTTGCCATAGCTATAAATAACTATCATAAATAGGTGATTTTTATACGCTCTTAATTTAAACTGTAAAGCTCCAACTTTACCACCAGAGGGCGAGAAACACCAATAAATCTCGCAGGTCATCCATCATGTTCATGATGAGTCCACATTTGTAGTATTATTATAGTATTATTAGAGCAGTCAATTTTCCGGGTAAATGTAATGTGCTGGACTATAATAGAAGCATAAAACTGACATTTAAAGCATAATTTCAGAATAAAATGTTCAAGATAAAACAAAAACAGTGGGCTTAGTTATTTTGAACACAGTTTATTTCAAACACAGGAGTCATATTTTGGTCTCACTTTACCAGCTATCGGCACATTTTAACCCCATTTAAATTTAAGCAGTCTTTATAAAAAACTATATATAGATTGGCCGTCTTTACGTGGATGACCCCAATATGTCCTGTGTACTCTCAATTAAACTCTCAGGAAAATACCAAGCTTTTCTTTTTTTTTTTTTTTTTTTTTTAAAGAAAACTATAATTATTTCTATGCTTGAATCCAGGGCAGCGCAAACAGAGCTGGACTGACAATATAGCTTATTTTATTAAACTGGCGACATGATTTAAGAGGCGCAGGTTGCACATCCATGTGTGAACCTTTCTTCCAGTGCTGGTTCCTTCTCCAGATGGCCATGACCAGCAAACATCTGGTTTAGCACTGGTTTCTTTGAAGTAAGGGCACGGTCGACACAAGACCTGAAATATAATTTCTAGCAAATTCACTGGCAAAAATTGGCATATTCTGGTTACGTACTGTACATCTACATCTGAAGAGGGGACACATGCTCCACCTCAGCAAAGCAACAGTACTGATAAAAGGGGAAAACATATATGAGAAAATAAATTTGGGATATCCAATTTAATAAATCACGACCAGTTATTGGGTTATACACCAGCTGCACACTTGACAACAGTGACTTAATAACTAGAAAAGGCACTGCACTGTGAATTAAAACATACTGTATCAAAAATAAGGTTAAATCACTAAACCTCTTTGAGGCTCTTTATATAGGATATCTCTAATTCTTTTTATTTAAATGCTGACATTTAGCTGTTTAAATGGGCTGATCCCCTTCTTTAGGAAGCAAATACATCAACCGAACACAGAAACACTAGGATTGCATCCCTGAGGTGCCAGACAACCTTCGCCAAGTATAAAAATATCTCATAATAAACCATACTTGAGAACAAAAATACACACAACATCAATAAACTATTAAATATTATAAAATAGATTTCATATGGGTTGAGATGAATTCCCCCAAAAATATATTTTGGTTTTATAAAGGCAGCATGGTCATCCACTGTGGAAAGATTGTCTTACGTTGTCCCATAGTGCACTTCTTTCTGCTTTATGCTGCCCCTCTGTAGAGTTCACACTTGAATACTGGAGAGTGCCGAGCATGAAGCTCCAAGTGTCACGTTCTGTGTGAAACAGCCATCCGAGGCCTTGGTCCTTCAGTCTCTGCAGGCCTGTGTGTGTGTCTAAGGCGGCTAACCCATAAATCCCCACTTCAAAAAGGCCTGCTGAGGTCACAGGCAAGGCGGCGTAGCCTTTCACCCCTCGCTTCCGGCAGAAAGAGGTGAGCTTACCATGCAGAGTGGGAGCTTATTCTCTGACTGAATGGGGTGCAGCTTATGATACCCAGAGGTATATGCAAACCAGCAGAGAGGGAGGACTTTCTTCCCAAGTCTGCGGTGTTCTCATCAGTGAGTCCACAGTTTGCTTATAAAGCTCCATGAGGGTCTCTTGCCCCCTTCCAACCCAAGTGCGTCCTAAATTTTCAAGTCAAGCTCTCTATAAAAAGCCCCTCAGCAGTCTTCAGTAATACCGATTGAGGCTCCGCGTCCCGGGGATGTCAGGCTGCCCGTTCATCCAGATCTCCCGGATGATCCTCTCCCTCTCCTCGAGCCTCTGCGCCCTCTCCAGCTCCTCCGCCGACGTGAACACGTTCATGTTGAGCGTGCGTTCGAACCGCCGGTGCCGCCGCGCCGACAGATCCGAGGTGGTGTCCCAGTCTGAGTCCGAGTCGCTGGAGTCGGAGGACGAGTCGGCGGGGCGCGCTCGCTTCTTGGCAGGAGGCCGCTGGCGGGGCTGGCAGTCGGTGCGACAGGAGATCTGGACCACCAGGGCGAAGAGGGTGAGGAAGAGGCCCAGACACACGCCACAGACGAAGAAGAGCGCCGCTCTCTCTGGGTGGTCTGTTAGTATGGGGGGGAAAAACGAGAGAATGTGCTACGTTTAGTTATAGTCAAACATTTAATTGGATCTTTGTGACAAATGCTTTTATTTTCCTCTGACTGGTTCTGGCGGCTCTGTTAGGAAATATTTCACTTGATGGCTCACTCACTGGAATGAATGTTGTCTACAGATTTACAGCTCATATTAGTCACTTCCCAGACTTGTTTTGGCAAAAATGTCTCACCAATTCTGCCAAGTGCTGCACTTCACCTTCCCCTTGTCTTCAAAAATGTAATATCACACGTTGCTAATGTTGGTTAATGTGTCCCACCACCTCAAACTCCAGGTGGACAAGAGCTGCTGCCTCTAAATGGGATTTTTCTCTCACTACTAGCAGAACCCAAGTGAGACCTAATCCACCCATCTATGACTTTGGTGTGATCCAACCTGCACATTTTCTCTGTGCAACATTACTCAGATCTTTCTCATGAATTAGGCTACTCAACATCTGGTTCAAACTCATTTATATTCACGCTTGTTTGCCGTAACTGCTCTTTGCTGGCTGACCCTTACAGCTCAATTAGATTGTGGTATTGCTGGTCTTCAACCTAAAGTTATCATGTGTTACAATCCTTGCTGACGCTCAATTCAGCTGCATATCCTTTCGTGCTTTCACACTACTGAAATGAAAAGGGGAATAAACTGCAAATATTAGGCCATCCATTATTTTGATGGGTGTAATATTCATCAATAAATCAAAATTAGCTTACAAATGTTTAAAAACTTTTAAGAAGTCCAGTTAGCTGACCTTACACAGGTTCACCTTACATCACACATTGTTTATTTGACTGTATGACTTACATGTCACTATGTATAAACTGTTTATTTGAGTCTTCTTGAGGTCATGAAACAGGATGTAATCCAAACATCCAGAATATTGCAGCATCTGTTTTAGCAGCTGGCTGTAGGAGGTATGTGTAAGCAGTCGTTATCTCTGCCTAACATCTGCATTCCTCTGGCCCATATTTACCCACCTTTCAGTCCCAGGAAAAAGGAAACAGTCTTTTTTTTTACCCAAAAGATAACATGCCACACACGTACAGCGAAGCTGAATGATTATGGTTAATTATTTTGATCAATATTGAGCTCATGATTATTTCACAATTATTCATTGATTTTCAGGAAAAAAATACTATCATTCAAATTTTCAAATAAATTTCAAATAAACAAAAAATAAACTATAATTAACTATAATAAACTTAATTGGGCAACATTCCTGCTAATGTACAAATATTTGCATCAAAATAAGACTGATTCTTATTCACAGTGCAACTCCTAAAAGCAGAATATAAATAAAACTGTATCAAAACTTTTTTACCCAAACTATTACTCCTGGACTCGTGGGTACCCATAGAACCCATTTTCATTCACATATCTTGAGGTCAGAGGTCAAGGGACCTCTTTGAAGATGTCTATGAAAGTTTTTCCTTGCCAAAATTTAAGTTTGGAGCATTTGCAACAAGCTAGTGTGACATGGTTAGTACCAATGATTTATGTATTAGTATCACAGTATCATTTCACTTGATCTTTAAAATTGAGCCGCTACAATGTAAAAATCACAAGTTGCGTTAATGCATTAAAGAAATTAGTGGCCTTAAAACAAATCTGCGTTAATATATTATTATCGTGTTAACTTTGACAGCCCTAACTTTAAACAATATCGCAGTCAACCATGTCTGTTTAATTGTGAGAAGCCAAAATCGTGGCAATTAATATCCTGTTAATTGTGCTAACACGTGAAACCATGCAATCTTGAGCTGATACAGCCCTTAAATATTAAGTTCTTGACTAATAATGATCCCTGTGGTGAAAGGAGGGAAAGGAGTTGAGGTCAGGGTCTCTAACTTACCTGCATCTTTAGGCTACTCATGTGATGTTGTCCTACCTGATATGTAAGTGTAGGCTGCCAGTGCGTTGCTGATGAGGGCCATGTTGGTACTAGAGGTGGAGTTGATGATGGGATTAATGTCTGGGGGCCGCGGTGAACTTTCTCCTCCTCCTCCTCCTCCTCCTGCTGCTTCTGAAAACTTCTCCTCGTTGGGGTTCGTCTCCCTGATCTTCTTCCTATCTGCAAAAGCAGAAACGTTCAGTTTAACAACACAAAGCAGACTAAGAGGAAAGCTCATTTGAATTCTCTGTTTAGACTCGTTTTCATCACCACATGTACAGTCAGATTATGACGCTGCACATTTACTGTAAAACCGGAGCGTGTTCTCTCCGAGGTATTGTGACTACAGCATGCAGTCATCCGCCGTCTCTCTGTGGTTTTCGATTTAAGGAGATCCACTTCTGTATAAAACGATGCATCATGCATAAAGACAAACACATGTTCACAGAGAGTTGTGTGATTTAGAAGATAACACAACATCCGCTTCTGTCAAACTCATTCTGACTCAGGTCGTTAAGAGAACAGATGGACACAAGGGAAAAGTTTGCACTTTGGCAACATTTCAAATCCCCTTCCCCTCAAAATCTCAGAAAACAATCTATTTATAGACGAGAGTAACTGTTTCCTCCTCTGGATTTCCATCACAGCATGACTTCATTCTTTGTTTACATGCTGGTTTGTGTTGTGCATGCAAGAGGTGGGAGGACAGAGGAGCACAGTCATTTCTGAGTATAGTTGTATCTACTGTAGTTAACCTGATGAAGTGTTTAGGTGAGATGTGTAACTAGAGACAGCCAAAGTAAACACAAGCGCTCACTACAGTGACATAAGTCTTACCTCGGTGTGCACATATAGTCATATTTATGTGCTTGATTATTTTTGTCAGTGTCGGTAAGCTTGCTTTGGTGAACTGTCACACACACCAATGACCTCTAATTGCAGAGTGTCTAAGGTGTGTCAGGCTCTCTTTATCTGATAAATGCAGTTTAGACTAGAATTGCTCACTGAGGAGGTAAATGTTTCCACCTGGACCCACAGCTGTAGTGCGCACATCTGATAACATTCGCCCATCTGACCGCGGCCTCTCTTTCTAACACAAATCAACAGGGAACACTCGCACGAGCCAGAAAATACAGAATACATAATGATCGAAATGCAGTAATTTCACTTTTGATTGAATTCTTTTAACATGATAAATAAAATCATTATTAATTAATTTATTCAAAATCTAAATATACAGGGACATTTTGACAATAATAAGTTCTGCATCTGTCTTAATACAGTAATGAACTGCGTTAAACGGAATGAAATTTTATGTTTTCCCAATCAGCAACAGAGGAGTGTTAAAGGGATAGTTTGGGTATTTTGAAGTGAGGTTGTAAGAGGTACTTATAGGTACTATAGTAGTCTTTGGTTAGTTCGGATTCACCAAAAATACAATAACACAAACAAACTAACCGATCAAGGCAGCGGTAGACCAGCAACCGTCATGTTCTGCGAGATAAAATTAAATTACAGGTTTTTTCACTAGTGGCTTTGGCAAGAGCATAGATGGATGCAACAGCTTCAGTTCCACGTCGGAGAGAGCTCTCTGATGGCCTGGTAAACCGGTAAAAATACTCTAAACATAGCGCACAAAACCTGATACTGATTCATTTTAGGTGAGCGTTTTTTTAGGTGTCTAAAATACGTTTTGCTGCTCTCCCCGTCCACAGAAGGACATTACTTTGCTCCCCGGCTGGTAATCCTATCTGTTTCTCCAAACTGAGGACACGCCGTGGAATAACATGGAAACATGTATTATAAAAATGGTGAGTACAAAGAGGAGGGAAAAATCAAGCTGACCAATCAAAGCCCAGTCTCCTCCGATTGGTCATCTGGCCCACTCTGTTGTGATTGGTCAACTGAACCAAACCCTTCGAACTCTGCTCCAACTCCACTCTAACTACATTTGTTTGAGGGCGTGCCAAACTAGCCACTAGGCACGTATTAGCAAAAGCGTTACTTGGTGACATCACCACGTAACAGGGAAAAAAGGCGGGACTTAAAGCAAAGTGTTTCAGATCAGGAGCAGAGTCACTCCCTTGTGGACTTTGAGCTTTGTAAATTTGCAGAGCTTTTACATGCAGAAACAAAAAATGAGTAACACATTAAAGGAAAGTAATGCACAAAAGGTCCTCTTTAAGTCAAATCAATTTTCTCATCTAACACTGGGAAAGAAAGCAAATGATTGTATTTCCCAAAAATATCAAACTATATCTTTAAGTTCATTGTGAAATTGGTGATCCAGTATTAAACTGACAAAATGTTAATCACGCAGATAGATCAAACCTGTTTCTTTATGGCCATCCCTCTCTCCAGTTGAAAAACAAACAGAGACATGAGACAGATGAACCGAGACGATCACCTTTATTTACAGTAAAATGTTTCTTGTTCCGCCTGCATATGTTTCATCCCCTATCGGTACATCAGAGATGGAAACAGGTTTTTCTAGATGAGCTCTAAGTGAAGAGATTGGAAGGAAGTGAAGCCATTCATGCGTCAGGGACTGGCAGCACCACAGCACACATCTCCTGTCCGCTCCCTCTCTTACCTCCTCATTCATTCGTCTGTCCTCCTAATCAGAACAGCGCCGGTGGCTGAGCACAGTAATTAGTGTGCTGGACACAAGCCACCATCCCTCCTGAATAAAGCTTTGTTTAAGTTTCCTTCCTTGCTGGCGCTCCTTCATTTCATTGTTCTTCGTCCGTCTTTCTCTCCACGGGGGTGAGACAGTATAGCAGCCTGATGTAGACTGTGGTCACATCTTTTGCTCTTGAAAAAGCAGTATATTTCTGTGACCAATGATCATAAATGGTCCAAACCGATGGCTCTGCTTGGATACATATGGAAACAGTTGAACCCGTGTGACTTTAAATATACATACATATATGCCCTGACTTGAGACCTGAATTACTGTTTCACTCGGTGCCTGGGAGGCCTCGGGACTGCTTAGTGTTAACTGCTCTCCATGGGAGGCCGTGAATGTGTGTCAGTGTGTGAGTGAAAAAGCTTATGCGTTGGTCGTTCTGCTCACCTGGAACAGCGTCGGGGCTTTTGACTGAGCTCCCCTCCGGAGGGCTATCTCCCACTATGTTGGGGTCATGGGCGTTGCTGGGTGGAGGGGAGTACACCGGCGGTCTGGGTCCCTGCTCCTGGAGCAACTTCTTTGGGACTTCAAGGAGGATAGATGGAGCAAAGGAGGAGAGTTTGGGAGGAAACACATAGAGGAGAATCAGATGATTGAAAAAGAGAAATGTATAGCAGTCATTTCTATTTCACTTCTGCACAGAGCCTGACCAATATCAATTAAGCACTGTTACCTGCTTCCATTTGTTTAGCATAGATATATCAGTATACTTTTTTTGATCCTCTAAATTTAATATAGTCTTATATATTTAAATAAGAGATTTTTTTTTTACTTTGCCACTTGCCTAGTTCTCCTCCCTTGTGTGCACATAGCTATATAGCAAAGCAAAAAGAAACCTTGTCCACCTAAACAAAACAATATCAGTTTAAGTGGATGCTGTATTTAGAAGATTTTTGCCAGTTTACCTTCATGTCAGACAGCCCTTTCCATCAGGAAACCGAAGCCAATCTATGCTATTTCTCTAAAATTTTGACTTTTTTTTTTTTTTACCTTGCAGAACTTGGGATTTGCTGGTTTACCGCTGCCTCGATCGGTTAATGCTTTGCTTGCACTATTGTGTGACTTAAGTGAATCCAGAGAAAGCTAGGTTGCACAATAAAACAAACTAACTAACCAATCGAGGCAGCGGTATACCAGCAACTCCTGTGTTAAAATGTTAAAATTCATGCTTTTTCTCCAGTAGAGTCTTGTTGCTTTGGCGAGACTGTAACGGTTTCAGTTCCCCATCAGAAACATAGACTGCATAGCCATCTCACAGCAAGGTAAACCAGCAAAAATATTCTAAATATAGCATTCACTTAAACTGGTATTTTATTAGGTGGTTAAAATACGCTCTGCTGCCAGCCCCGTCTACAGCAGTACATGACTTTGGTTCTTATAACTGTCTGCTTCTCCAAACTGGGGGCAAGCCAACAGTCATCAACTGTAGGTAACACACCAACTATGGATAAGGACCACATACAAGCCCACCCCATCTTTAATCTCTCAAACATATTATTTAAGCTAAATTTAAAGTGAAAACTCAAGTATATCATGATAGAAGAATAAGGAGCTATAAATGAGACAGCATGATGGCCGTGATTCACACACTCCTCCTGACCTTGCACTCTGATTCCCGAAAGTTATGCTGCCCTCCCCTCCTCCTCCTCACCCCTTCACATCCCCCAACCTCACAGTGTCCTGTGAGTCAGGGAGTCTGCTCTGTTTTCACCACAGACTCAAACCCACAATGCAGCAGGCTATACATTCCTGCCCGCTCACATGTGGTTTCGGAGGCCGGGCCACGCTCCGGTCACTGTGTTTGTCAGATTAACGGTGATTTACAGCTCAACAGATGACCGTCTGTCCAGCTGTCTGTCCGTCTTGCATCTTCATTGCTCCGGACAAACAAACAGGCAGTGAAGAATAATCAGCTACCAGCGTTTTGCTGACAGTAACACTAGTAGTGAAACTTTGACATGTGATTTAGGGTAAAAATGGAGCATTTGTTTAAAGGCCAATGAATAAACACACTGATCAGATTTCCAGAGACGGATTCTGGCAGCGATCCATTAGTCAATCAAAGTGCAGGAAGGAGCGGAGCAGACCTCACAACGCTCCCCTCCGCTGGGTACTACTTATGCCCTGGACACATTACTGGATTTTTCCAATTGTAAGCAATGAATGAGAAGACGGAGCAGGAACATTTAACTACTGATATTTAGTGTAGAGATTATTCTATGACATACAGCTTTTGTCTTTTAGACAGATCGCTGACATTAGAGATTGTCAGCGCAGGATCTATTGGCGAGGGTGGGGGGCACTTGCACACACATGACACATACAACAACAGCCATTACTGAGCAGTATATATATACTGTATATATGTACAGATGGGGATGAAGTATGTTGTTTTGTGACAAAACAAGACATGGGAACACTTCATATTACAGGTCTACAAAGCCTATTTGAAATTTCCTTGGAATTACTGCCAAATTACCCAAATTTACCTCAAAAATAAAAAAAAAAAACATACCCCTATATATTTTTTTTTATATATTATATTTTATAAAAATAAAAAAAAAATTTAAAAAAAAAAAATTTTAAAAATATAAGGAAAAAAATTGAAAAAATAAAAAAAAAAAAAAAAAAAAAAAAAAAAAAAAAAAAAGGGGAAAAAAAAAAAAAAAAAAAAAAAAAAAAAAAAAAAAAAATAAGGGGTGAGAATAAAAATTTTATTTAAAATAAAAAAAAAAAAAAAAAAAAAAATAATTAAAAAAAAAAAAATAAGAAGGGAAAAAAAAAAAAAAAAAAAAAAAAAAAAAAGAAAAGGGAGAGAAGAAAAAAAAAAAAAAAAGGGGGGGGGAGTCTGTAGGGAGTTGGCTAGGGAACCGGAGGGTCACCGGTTCAAGTCCCGACATGGACCAAGAACTGAGTGTGAACTGGTAGCTGGAGAGGTGCCAGTTTACCTCTTGGGCACTGCCGAGGTGCCCCTGAGCAAGGCACCAAACCCCCAACTGCTCGGGGCGCTTGTCAGGAGCAGCCCCCTCACTCTGACATCTCTCCATTGATGCATGTGCATGTGTGTGTTTGGGTCTGCATGTACCATGTACATGTTAAAACAACGGAGTGTAAAAATTGAATTTCCCCTAGTTGTTGTTGTTGTTGTTGTAAAACATATTTGACTTGATTGTGATATAGGAGTCCTTCACTCATGCGTAACGAGTACAGCAGTGTCTATAATAGTGCAGCTACTGTGACTCTAATTGCTCAGCTGGGTTTAACGTTGACTGACTTTACTAAACTCACTAAAATGTTCTTTGACTGTAGCGCAGCCGATGAGAACAGTAATTGATTAACTTCTGGACAAAGGAGCCTTGCAAAGTCACACACTAGAAATCTATAAATCATTCTGCGATACACAATGTAGCATATTATCTTGTGTCAGCTGAGCAGAGAGAGATGTCCAGAGCGATGCACATGTGAGAGGAAGACGCTTTTGATGCTATCTTACTGCAGAAACTCTGAACGCCAAACAACAAAGCTGGTTTACTGAAACTCACGGATCAAAAGAGATCTGCTGAATCTGGTTCCAGCCTTTGCTTTTTCTACTTGCCACGAGCAAAATACAAGTAGTAAATGATTCCTGGTCTATGTTTTAATCTGCGCAGACGGGTTCACCGTACTGAGTTGGGGGAATTCACATGGTGTTAAAGGTGAGCTGCCAGCTGGAGAGAGGTATACGCTTACATTTAAATACCTTTCTGTAATTGCATCATCTCATGTGGCAAACCGCACCAATCTATCGTCTAAATAGGTTAAGTAACCAAGAATTTGAAACCCTATTTTATCCAGGTCTGGTTGGCACAAACTAAATAAACAAATGTGGAGGTGAAAAAAGGGAAATGGAGAAATGGGATTCGGCCTGGCAGCTCCCCCTGTCCTTCCTCATCAGTCTGACACACTAATCACGGGTCTTAAAACTCCCCCACTGCCACGCTGCCACCGTCCCCACACCACGCCCTGATTACAGCCTTCTGATTGGCTCTAATTGGCTGCACATGTGGCCCAGGGTCACAGCTGAGAGATTCCACGATGTGACACACTCTCACATTTTTACACAATTAAGGGACATATAATTGAGAGACACCAGGTCACAGCCACACATGATACATACATAAAACACACATGTGCATAACACATTTAAAAAAAAAAAAAAAAAAAAATCAGGATACGCATCCTTCCACACAGCCATTTCCCATGTTTTTCTATGGCCTTAACTTTGTTGGCAGAAGCTGGTACATTATAGTAAACTGACTGCTGCTTGTCTAAAAATAATTGTCAAAAAGCCTAAAATCTCTCGGAGCAAACGGCCGCAAACCACACTTAAAGGAGCCAAGCAGTAAAAACTGAACCAGTAAAAGGGAGAAAGAGGAGTGCGAGGGAGAGAAACCGAGGACATAAATCACACTCTGCAGCCTGCATTATAATGACATGGTCACATAAACGCATGGCAAATGAGTCTTAATATAACTCCTCTAAACGGGAGCCATGCCAGCGCTGTATCTCTCAGAGCCACCGACCGCCACGGGGTAGCGAAGATACGAGGCGGGAAAGAGCGCCCATAACAATGGGCCATGTTTACACTGGCAGAGCCCGGCTTTGTTTTCACTGGGATCTGCAGACCAGAGTGTGTGTGAGTGTGTGTGCATGTCTGTATGTGTCTGTTTGTGGGCCATGTGCTGACCGATGCAGTTGGGACAAAGCCCCATGAGCCAGAGGGGATATAATGAAATATTAAACCATGCTAAATCTGAGATGAGATCAGACCTGGGCCATTCTTTAATGCTTGGTCTGCTTTAGCTCTCGGAGATTTTGGCCCCAAGTAAGACAGCTTAATCTACACTATGACTTTTCTGTGATGCACTCAAAGCTTCATGTGGTGACACACATCTAAATTACAATCTATCGTGTGTAAACCAAGAATAATGTGCAACTTGACCTGAAGCTGCAACCGGTCCGACGGTTATCAGGCCATTAAATGTACGTTATCGCTCACAAAAGTGAAAGTGAAACTTAAAAGCAACATGTTCTAACACGTAAAACTGCATGAGACGTTTTGAACACTAAAAAAAACAGCTTTGGGTTTAGGCAACAAATCCACTTAGTTAAGTTTGGGGTAAAACTTAGTGTTTTGGCTTATCTTTCAAAAGTGAAACTTTTGAAAGATAAGCCAAAAAAGGCAATTACTGGCACAAAGGCAATTACTGGCTTCACATGGGATGCAAATCCTGGTCTCTTCCAACAATTTTAGAGTTTCACATCGTCTATACAACACTGTCCATACTACGTCATCTATACTACAGCCCCTCACTTTGGCTTTTGCTACTTCTTATATGATCTATTCTTTTTCCTTCTTTCTGTGATATACCATGTGATGTGATGTGATGACAACACCTACTATTGGGTGTAGCAGACCCCTATTGACCCTATCTATCAGGGTTATAATCACTGATAACGTACATTTAATGACAGTCTAATCAGCTGGTACAACAAACACTTTTGACAGGAGATGGGATTCATTCGCAGCTACATAAAGATGTTGAGTTTTGTTCCAAATCAGATTTGAAAAATAGCACAGTTATGTAGTGGATAGCTTAAGTGCTAGGATGACAAAATGCATAACACTCTGGGTAATAATTTTCCTTTAAAGGGATGTATAGTATTTCGAAGAAAAAAAAAAAAAGGTGCATTGAAACAATGTGCTGGCACATGTGAGCATGTGTCTGAGTGAAAGCGTCTGGTTTCAATCAGCACACAGCCAGTGCCTACTTAATCTACAACATTAAAGTGCTGTCTGAGACCCAACATTCACTTGATGCACACACTCTCTCACACACAGGCAATACCTCCAAAACTCAAATCAATGTTTATAGGTCCACTTAGACTCACAAAATGTATTGTTTTAGCTCTTTCTTCTGCACTCAAGACACCACACAGACAGGCATGCAGACATCTGCACTCACATTCACGAGCCCATCCATCCACCAACACACACACAACCATTTTTCACTGAGCTAATGGCATTCCTGTAGAACAACATGCAAGGTGAATAGGGCAGAAGCTGAAGGTGTTGAGGTTGCATTCCTCCTCTCTCTCGAACCCCCAGCGTAACAGTCTAACAGTATCCAGCTGACAGCAGCTGACGGTGAGAGTGTGTGTGAATGTTTGTGCACATCTGACAGCCTTTCATGCAACCGACAGGACTGTATATACAATATACAGATAAAAGTGTGTATTGTTTAGATGAGGATGCCATACGGATGTGAGTCGCTCAGAGACATACAAACCTCCCTGACCTGAGCCAAGCTGAGACGTTACCATCATGTTTATCTTCCCACAAATGAATGCACTACCCCCACCTCACACTGTGTAAATGAAGGGCTGCATGTCTAAATGCAAGCCTGTCACAGGACATGATTAACACACAAATTCCCGTCTCGTATATACACAGTAGACCTGGTTTTGCTCCATTGTTATGTTTCTGTGGGAAACCTAACCTGCTCTATTACTTTATTAGCTTTTATTCTGAGTGTGTGTCTCTACTGGAGAGTTACTGGGACTGTAGTAACCTCAACAGGAGGCTTAAAGGAGCATACTGGTGGTTTTAAAAGTTTTGTCCCATTAACTATAAGCTAATCTAATTTACGTGGCTGTCGACAATTTTACAAAGCATGCCATAAGTCTGAAATTAAACCCCCTCCTTCAAGACAGCCATTGATTTACATTCACTTAACCAAACGATGCACAAGGCATTTCCTTTTTCAAGTTATAGAAGAAGAAGAAGATCTACCTTTATTAGTCCCACAATGGGGAAATTCAATTTACACTCTGTTAAACTCATACATGCGTACACGCACATATACATGCATACACACATACATGCATGTATGTGAAACACACATACATGCATTAATGGAGAGATGTCAGAGTGAGGGGGCTGCTCCTGACAAGCGCCCCGAGCAGTTGGGGGTTTGGTGCCTTGCTCAGGGGCACCTCGGCAGTGCCCAAGAGGTAAACTGGCACCTCTCCAGCTACCAGTTCACACTCAGTTTTTGGTCCATGCAAGTCCATGTCGGGACTTGAACCGGTGACCCTCCGGTTCCCAAGCCAACTCCCTACAGACTGAGCTACTGCCGCCCCCACAGTAAAACGAGTGTTGGAACAGATACAGAACATATGGATGATATTTGAACATATTTCAAGAGAGAATTTATAGTTGTTTAAATTACCTTTTCAAATCTGTAAACAAAACTGATAAAGGCCTTTACACACTGGGGGTGTAGTGAATAAACCAAAAAAAATGTGAACTACTCAGCTGTGAGCATTGTATGTTTAAGGATTTTATTGTGAAAGGTAAGAATGGGAGGAGTGGATCTGGTCTGTGCTGTGTTTGTCAAAGCTGAAAGGAGTAATAAAGTTTGCCGTCTTCATTCGGACTATGAAGCTGCTGTTTTGTTTTCTTAATATAGATGCAACTCAACCCGTTCCACACAACTTGATATATACATCGCTTTTTCACTGTGCAATATTTGCATTCTGTGTGAAAGTATTTATGACAAAAACAACTGTTTGAAAAAATATATTGAAGTGCAAAATAATCACAAAAAAAACAATAAAACACCCCCAGTGTGTAAAGGTCTTTAGTGGGCCATCACCTGCCAAAGATTTGATTGTTTGATTTTTGGCAATGAAAGCTCACCAAAGTTGAACTCCACATGAATGTCAGGATGCGAATTTGCTTCACCACCTGAAGCATATTTTTTCACTCTCACAAGTTTTTTTCATTTCAAGCATGTGTGACCAGATGTGTGAATATCTCTTTTAGTAGCTTGGGCTTTTTGAAGCTTTAGCGTGCGATACGATACGTTTAATTATACACAATTCAATATAATGCCATACTGTAAGCAAAGCGATATATTGCAAACTTTTTATTTGAGAGCAGTGGGATTTATCACAGTGCCTGTAAAATCCAACATCATAGCAGTACTTTTTGTGCAACCTGAGCCCCTGTTTGCCAAAAATCTTTGCATGTAAACTATCAATATAAAATCAATAGTATTTTTGAGAATCTATACAGCATCACAAAACATAATATCATGATACTTGATGATGTGTATCGACTGCCAGCATTTTAGCTAAGATTAAGCCGAGTGGAGCAGAGAAGATGAGTTGGGAACGTTACCATGTGTCCTTTAACAAGGAGCTTAATCCACCTAAAAATCACGTGTGGAGCTCCTCTAAGGCCACTGGAGGAAAACTGGCTATGCTCGGAAGTTCACTACAGTGATTGTTTGTGAATAAGAAGCGGGCGCAGCTCAGAAAACCCTTACACAAAATTATGAGAACCAAGCCTTAAATCCTGGAGATCCAGGAAAAGTTCAGCTTTGCCTTTTGGCTCAGATGCTTAATCAAATCAGCGGTCTCAGCTTATCCAGCCAGCGTGGATTGTGGAGGCTAGAAAAGCCCTCAGTTGGCAGGAGCCTCTTGTGACAAGATCTGTCTGCTGAAGAGGTCTGTGCTCATGTAGTGCTCTTTAATATAATACAGGTAAGAGTCGCGGTAGTGAAGGTTGGGAGTACATTCCAGGATGGAGGGAGCTCAACCCCCCATCCTGCCTCACTGAGCCCCCTGCCCTACATTCAGACTTTCCCATTTACTTTAATGGATAACACACATCCCTCTCTGCTGCGAGACACCCACTAATGCAAATGTATGCACACACACGCAGATACCACAGCACAGGGTCTGAGCGTAATCACTCTCACTTCACCACAACCATCAGCTAGACTCCAAAGTCCCAGCTGTTTTGGCAATTTAAACACTCCTCACACACCGCACACATGCACGCGCACACAGTTGGTGTCATTAGCACAGACGCAGAGACAGGAATAGATGCTCTGTTGACAGCGTGGGGTCATAACAATCAGGGAGAAAATCACTCCCCCCTCAGAGCCCACACACACAGACAAGAATCCCACTGATGACTTCAATACTGATAACATCCAAAACCTCAGTATGAAATGTGCACATAGACGAGATGCTGAGCATGATAATCACATTACACAAATACACACCCCTGTGAATCAACATCTGGATTTTTGTTTGTCTATACTGTACTATACCGTTTGTCCAATTCTACTGTCAACAAACTTTCAATAATCAATAACTGCAGCTTCATCTGGAGTCGAGCAGGATTTTCTCACACCTGCCCAGATTTAAACTGCAGTCGAGACCATCTAAACCAAGACCAAGACTAGTGTACTGAGACCAAGACAAGCCCAAGACTATTAGGGACTGAGACCAAGTCAAGACCAAGACCAGACCAGTGGGAGTCCCACAATGCATGACTCGCTTATGATAAAATGTAGAACATGCAAACCACTAAGGCGCTCCTCAAATTGATCTGAAAGATCCACATTCCCATAAAAATAATCCTCATAAAACTAATGAAAATTCATTTTTATTCACCTCTTTTATTGCCAAACATATTGTATATATGTGTGTGTATGAGTGTACCATGAGAAATAATCAAAAGGCATTGCAGAGGTAAATTGTGTGATTTTCCTTAGTTTGCTATAAGCAATCACAGCAATGGTGTTCAGAAAAAAATCAGACAACGCAGAGGCAATTTGGTGATATCCACACAGTTGCAGTCTTGAAATAAAATCTCTGAGAGTGAGACAAGACCAGGTAAAAATGCGGTTGATTCTGAGACAAGACCAAAACCTTGAAAAAGTGGTCTTGAGACCAATCACCAAAGTACTACAACCACATCTGGGCTGATTTGTTTTCAATCAGCGTTTATCTAAAATAATAAAAACTGCAAAATTAAACAATAACATAAAACAAAAGCACTTTTTTAAGAAAAGACATTTAAAATACAGTTCAGCAGCAGAACCTCTGTATCTTAACCATTTTTCTTAACAAAGAAGGATTCTGGAGCATAACCATATTATCACAATTACTAAAAACATTTCTGAGCAGAGTTTGTACTAAAGCACCATGTGTATAGTAAACTATGGCGAACAGCATCTTCTTGCAGCAGGAACTTTTGCATTCATCATGATGACATGAATATTTTTTTTTTCACTAATCTGCTTCCTTTAAAGAAAATCAGTGTATTATTGTGTGTGCTAGACGTGACCTCTGACCCTCAGAGAGCTCTAATGTTTGTATTTCCACGTCTTTATCGGCTGGACGTGGGAGAGGCGGGCACACTGTCCAAGTCAGCACTGCCTCATCATTATCTGATGTTACGCTGGGTCAACAAGGATGTGACCGACGCTGAATCATCACACCGCGCCGCCCGCCTAAACTCACTCCTTCATATCAGAGCCGTGAGGTAATGGGACGCTGGGTTTTGATTGGGTCGGAGAGCTGCTGAGGTCGTGAAATGACAGAGATTGTCATTTGTTGTCGCTGACATGGAACAGAGAGAGGACAGATAGTGGTGGGATCTGTCTAGACAGAAATAAAGTCAGCAGCATTCAACCAGCATGTTCCAACATATGTCACGGCTGATCTAAACAATGGCGCTATCTTTAGCAGACGGCAACAACTGGTCACACGCGGCAGTTAATAAAATCAACACTTACAGTCTACTGGGACCCCAGGAATGAACGGCATTTTGGTGACAGATAAACTAGGCTTAGCTAAAAGTATCCCAGCTCATCCTCCTCTATATACCAATGAAGTGTACAGTGGTCTTTGTAAATGTGTCACAGCTACAAGGGTTGAGAGGAATGCTGGCGGTTGACATTCGTTCTCTCTCAATCTCTTGCAAGTGTTACTGATTAAATTATAATATTTACCTGCTGACTGTCTATACAGTCTACATGGCATGAGAAAACATGTCATCAGGACTCCTGGAATAAATCATGATGGTGGTGTTCTGTCGGACCAATACCAAAGGTATGGCAGCCAAGTTTTGTATATATGTTTTAGTTCAATAAATACAAAAATTAAAAATAACAGCGAGCACGTCTCCAAATCTTGAAAAGTATCGGGTGCCAGGTAGTAGCAAGAACAGAAGGAACAAAATCTCTGGCAACAAACGAACACCTTTCAGCAATACGCTAACAAAGGCTTATGGTTTGCCCGATATAATAAAAAAGACACTTTATCCATGAGATTTTGTTCCTTTAATTCAATAAATAAGCGCAGTCTGTATTTTATATGAATGCACGAATAAGTTAATTAATAGTAATTAAAACAGTAAAGGTTAAAAGTAATCTTAAGAACATCTGATTTAATTCATCTTGATGTAATGTCCTGTAATATGATAAATGCCTTTGTATAAGGCAACACTATATATGGTACATATACCTACATAAAGTATCCATACCAGGAAGTACCAGGTCTTGTTTTGAGTGTCGATACGAGCGTCAATAAGCCGTAGACGTCTTACGTTAGCTCACGCTCAAAAGGAGTTCAGAGTGTCTCAGACAGAGAGTGAAATGAGGTGCTACAGCACAGCCAGTATGAGAAAAGTAAGAAAAGTTTTTTGAACATTAAAGCATGTAAACATGTTCTAGTAGAAACCCGAAATTAGGCAGACAACAATGCATCTAAAAATGAGCAAAACAGGTCCTCTCTGTGATAAAAAAATTCTTGTTGTGTCGTGGGTATGCCGAAGAGTTTTTATTACAGTAAACGGTAAATGGACTTGCATTTACTGTACAGTATATAGTGCTTTTCTAATCTTCTGACCACTCAAAGTGCTTCACACTACATGTCAGCATTCGCCCATTCACACATTCATACCCTGATGGCAGAAGCTGCCATGCAGGGTGCCAACTTTGCCCATCAGGATCTAATCTAAATAATAAATACTAGACCTTAGGGAGCAGCCGGGGATTGAACCACCAACTTTCCGATTGGTACGACCTGCTCTACATTTGAGCCACAGTTGCCCGAAATTGAAAGTAAAGTCTACCGTATGTGTTCCCCAGGTTAAGACTGAGTGTACCTACATTTTAAAAACACACTTCCAAAACATCAAACAAGAAATCAATAATTTCAAAACGGAGATGCACCAAAAAGTCTCAAAATGTTATCAGAGATGTCTGCAGAACAACAAGTGGATGAAACAGAGTCGGTTAAGACGAGAACATCTGCTTCACTCCATCCGGAGGGTTCACCGAGGTCAGCTCTTAACTTGCTGAATGGGCCTCTTTGATAAAGCGGACTCCACTAAAGAAGCTAAATGAGAGGCGTGGGGGCGAAGATAGACCCCTGGTGTGTTCGACATCTCCCTGAAGTTTTCTCTGTTTTGTTCATGCCAATGTTCTGATTGCACTTTATACCACTAATGTGATATTTTATTGATGGCTATTGATTGTTCCTTCTCGCCTCCACAGTCTGTGCAACCACAACGATCCTGGGCCTGGTACAGGAAGATCATTGAGTTCAACACACTGTGCATTTAAAGTTTTAAAAAGAAAATCCAACCTTATTAAAAGAACAATACACACACTTGACAGTTGAGGCAGTAAGTGTGACCACAGAGTGAAAGGACCGTCAAGAGATACTGCAGGAGAATGACCTAAGATTCACGTTTAAGACTCTATCCATGACACAAGGCTGTTCAGTAAAGACTAGAAATGACTAGATTAAATTAGAAACCATTGTGCTAAATGACAGAGGACATACCCACAACAAATAAAACAGAAGTTTGTTTTAGCATCTGTGTGTCATTATATGCTCTATGATTTGACACGTTTTGGTAAAACACTACCATCTGCCTCATATAGCGCTCGTCTATCATAGGTGCCTCTGCGCTCTGTCATTGTCGGGTAATTAGATGAACCCTATAAGTGAGAGTGAATCACAACCAGCACTATTCGCTCTAAGTTATATCTTACTCTTTCCACAGAGAGCAAACTGATGAAAACCTAAGCAGTGTGTGGGAGCTGGCGTGTTCGCATGTCTATAAGAAAGGGAGGCATGTTTTTTCTCCATGTGTTGACAGGGTGCTGGGCCATATTAGCGGTCGGGCCTGGACAGAGATAATGACGGGGAGGTCTGGGTCAGCCTGAGTCTGTCATCGGTCTTATCGCCACAAGTGCACATGCATATTAACCTCCACCTTCTGTTTAGTCTACTACTAAACAGAAGGTGGTACTACTTCGATGCTGGACTTGAGCCAGGTATTATTTGATATTTTTTTCATTATGCCAACAGTGCTAAATTACACTTTTTTGGTACCAAAACTTGTTGAATGCTATCTGAAACTAGAACTTCACCTAAATAAAAAGCACTGTGGATTTATAGCCAGCCCTATACAGTGGACTGGACCTGTCCCATCTGAGCAGACTTTACTCTACTAGGGACTATTATTAGAATCAACTCCGAAAATAGACATTAACAGGCGCTGCACAGGCTACACCGAGCAGCTGTTTGTGATCGAGAGGGAAGAGAAAGGGAGGACAGATGAGAGAAAAGAGGAGAAGAACCTCCACAAACATTTCCTTTCATTTCTCCCCTTACGGCTTGGGTTTTTTTGGCACACAGGAGCACTGAATACATATAATGTTCTACAAAAATACATACACTTACTGCAATTATATGCACAGCAGTACAGTCACTGGGTCCATAGATGATGATATAATACTAATTTTGGAAACTCAAGAGTCCCATCTGGGCATAAAACATTCAGGGTACAGCTAGTTATCTGTTTGTCCTGCTGTCTATATTTCCTGTTACATCCAGTCTGTGTCCTGTCATCTTCTTCTGCCTCTGTCAACACAGCCATGGTCTTAAAACAGCTTGAGCCACAAAGATGCAGGTGTCAGATGCAGATGCAGATGCGTGTCCCAAAGGGTTAAGAGTAGAGGGAGGAGTGATAGACCCAGAGGCTGCCAGAGACATTTTTACACCAGTCTTTAAAACAAACACCTGCTGCTGTGAGGGGGACACCAGAGATCCTGCAGTCTGTAACTGCACGACTGTGATTAGATAATGAAACTGAGCTAACAGAGTTACAACATTACAAACTACCTCTCAAGTCCTCAAGTTCAATTGGATATCCTGCACCAGCACGAGGAGACACACACGTCTAACATGTAGCTGTAGTGGAGGGTAAACGCACATAAAACACTGTTTGCCCTCCTCTCATCACCCATGGGGATTTACACAAACTTTACACCTGTTAGTGCTTTCAGATTGGGTTTCCTGTCTCAGTTTCTTTTGCAAATTCTAGGACTGTTTGGTTTGTGACCACTGATACCTTTGTATCCTGTGAACGCAGACTATCCATCAAGTCTCTTGAGCAAAACGGGAATTAAGGGTGCTTTCAAACCCATTGTTTGTTAGCTTTGGTCAGAATCAGCGAATGAGTTACTGAACTTGATGCATTTTCTCTGTGACATCACCTATAATTTTCTGAAGAGCCATTGTGAAGTTCACAGTGGGTGGCTCTGGCCGTCAGCATCTTGCCATGATGACAGCTGAAATCATGGCTAAATCAAAAATGGGAGGTGGCAATTTCTGATGGAAGTTTATCATGGGGGTCTATGGGGATTGAGTCGTATTTGGAGCCAGCCACAAGTTGCCATTTGAGGAACTGCAGAATTGGCCCTTTCCCATTGAACTGAATTCAATCTATTTTATTTGTATAGCCCCAAATCACAAGATTGGCTTCATCTTTCAACACTGGAGGTTCCTGCTTGGCTAGACCTGTTGATTTCATTCGACCACATCCCAGACTGCAAAGCGCACCTGGCTACGGGAGACAGTTAGCTCAGACTTTCAGAGCATGTCTTGTAGTTGGATCAGAACAGAACAAGGTCGGATCACGTTCCCACCACAAACAAACTGCTAAAAAAATTGTGTGGACCGAGACCACTTCCTCTAAAGGGTCTCAGTTCAGTTATTTTGCTCTGCACCCCGAGCACTGCCATATTCAGATCTAACCATACAAATTACACCAAGGGGGAATACACACTAGTCAGAGCTGGACTGAGCAATGCAGGTTTGGAAATGGCCTAAAACAAGCAAAGCTAGCACAAATGTTTGCTGGAGCAAAGTTAGTGTGGTAAACAAATAAATCAAAGGATATGTGCCTAAAAAGTGCTGCTACAAATAACTTTTTTTTCACTGACTATCGGTCATCATATCAATAGCTGTACCTCCATTAGTGTTGTTACTGTATGGTGATCCAAGCAACATGCATGCATTGGTTGCGTCCCATTCTCCTTTATGGGGAAATAAGTTGTAAAGAGTTCACTTAATAGTAACCTGTATCATCTGTTGGTTATGGTGCTTTGGTTATGAAACATGAAGTGTTTCTTTATTTTGAAATATCCCTGGTTAATATGAAAACTCTCGACCCTACAGGGATCAACCCCTTATCGCATGTGAGGAGAATCACCAGGCCAGCCGGACATATTTTCATTCCCGCTGTGCTCTAAATCTTTCTTGTTCCAAACTGCTGCAGAAACCCACCGACAGTGGGCCAACTGTGGCTTTCAAACTTAGAAAACGCCATCTGACCTGCAATGGTTGTGTCTTTTTTCACATTGCGTTGCTGCGGGGGGAATTTGACATAAGGCAGACTCGCACAAGCCTACACTGACACACCGGTTGACACTTGACACTAACTCACACACACATTACGCAGAACACCTTTTCAGCGCATATATATATTCAGCCCCGAGACAGAAGAAGACAGGAAGAAAGAGTGGGAGGGATGGAAAGAGAAGAAAATGATGACTTTCCATGCAGACAGATCAGCTTTAAATCAAACAGTCTGACTAAATTATTTGTATCTATTTATGTCGACATACCATTCATAAGTGTACGAGGAATACAAATGACACTTGGAAAGGAGAAAGATGAGGAACATAGAGACATAAATTTAAAGCAACATAAGATTATTTATTTTCTCGCTACAGGTTAAGATTGGCTGGGAGTAGTTGCCAGGCAACCAGCGGAGACTCCAACCCTCTGTAAAATGGTGAATTGCGGTTTTAATACTTTTTTTAATGGATAAAAAAGGCATATATGCGTTAATGCAGAATTCACAGTAGGGCAGCGGTGTAGCTGGAATGTCTATGTAACACAGAGGCAACCACTCCCGAGCTCAGCGAGCTGCGGCCATTTGATTTTTTTTTTAAGTAAGGGCAAACTAAATCTTGTGAAAGTTTAACTTTAAGCGGCAAAGTGGGGCAGAGAGTACCTGCAGCCACTCCGTAAGCAGATCCTGAGATATGACGACCACTGGAAATCAAACTCAAATCGTACTTCTGGGTTGGGATTTCAGTGCAGCCTATCCTAAACTACAGACACCATCAGAGCCCTGATGTGTGTTTGCTGCATCAGCAAGCTACCAAAAATTTTGGATTGTAAAAAAAGTAGCATCCCAGAATCTGTCTGGTTTGGCTACAGAGGCCTGGATCCCCAGCGGCCTCGCTAAACAAACACAACTTGGAGGTCTGGCTTCCCTTTAGCTGACGGACGTCATTATGCACATCGATTAAAAACAAACACACTGGCAGAGAGAGAGAGAGAGAGAGAGAGAGAGAGAGAGAGAGAGAGAGAGAAAGAGAGAGAGACGTCCAGCTTTTCAGTGTGGGCCTAGGGGTGGAAAATCCCCATCTGACAGGGTTAGACAGGGGAGAGTGAAAAAGTGAATGACTAAGGCTACTTTTGGCTGATTGGACAGGACAGTCTAAGTTTTCTCATTTGTTGGTTGAACTGTAATGCCAAGATGCCAGCTTAAACAGTAACTGAATTGACAGTAAAGCTGAATGCTTAATAGACTTTCACATTCCCTCCTTTATTGTCAGAGAGAGCAAGTGAAACAAGAGAGTAGGGATTATCCAGGTTCATCCAGCCAGATCTATTACTGTTATTAGTGGAGAAAAGCCAAGATCCAAACAGAAACTTCCCGCTTCAAGCGTACACAAGCCTAACCTAACAGTGGTCAGACAAAACAGACACTATTTCCATGCGATATACCTGATTAGAGTACACATTATTTCACACTGTTCCATACAAATAAGTGTGAAAACACAGTGTGTGACTCCAGATGGCAGAGAAAATAATGCATTACCAGCAGCCACTGAGAATACTCAATATGAATCAATTATGTACTCGAGGCAGTTCCCACACACTTTGGCCGAAGCATGTCCTCTATATCACACTTGAATCACATGAGAGCGCATGGGCCACTTTGTACCAACATGAATGACTAGGTGTATTAGGATAGCCGCTAATCATAAAGCCTCTAATAGCACACACACACCTCAAGAGTAGCAGAACCCAATCGGGTGCTGGTGTCATGTTGCAGACAGGAAACAGATGGCCTGCTGGTTAAAAAAAAAAAAAGGAAGAAAAAAAAGCATGCCAAAGAAGGCCAGAGAGAATGCTTCCCTCCCTTTTTTCCTCCCTCCATCATCCCTTCATCCTCGGTTGGAAGGGAAAGGAAGAGTGAGGCCACGGTGGTGTTTGGAGGCTAGATCAGCGGGCTCTGGCTCGAGATCAGAGTGATGGAGTTCTCTGGGAGATTTTTAAATAACAGCCCAGCGTGGCTCTACTGTACTGGGCTAGGCTGGGGCTCAGCCTGCAGGCTATTTAGGACACATCCCAATGGGAAAGAATGTATGCCTTGAGTGCTGCACTTTACATTAACACTACAAATGAATGCTAAATTCACAGTATCTATTAGAGACAATAGGTGACATTATGTCACTGTTTAAAGTTAATAGAACATTTTGGGTAATGATCTCACTGCTTTCTTGCAGACAGCTAGCTGAGAAGATCGTTTAGCATAAAGACTGGAAAAAGCTAGCCTGATTCGCTCTAAAATTAAAAAAAATACACCTACCAACTCCCTAATTAAGTTGCATCTTGTTTGTTTAACCTAGGGATGGATTCTGGGCCGATACAGATGTTTGAAATAATAACTTGGCCAACACAGATATTTTTCTTTATTTTGTTTTTGCTGTTATTAACGCCATGCTTAATTTTTTTGTTGGACAACATTCTTGTCGCTGATCTTCCCTCCGAGACAGTGTAATACTCCCACGAGTGCTTTTTTTTTCTTTTTCTTTTATTTGAAAGCAAACCACACATGCAGACGGCGCCCACTGTCATGCCAGAGTCGTGTCCCGCCAGTAGCTTCTTTTCCAAATCAGCTGGTAACTGTTTTCCCAAGACTGACTGCAAATAAGCAACACAACATTTAGATGGTGCAAAATTGATGCAACACAACAGATAAATATTGAAAGTCATCTTATTAAGCCAACAGGCCGATGGCAGTTAACAAGGAGAATACCGGCTACCGATGTTCGTCTGATAGATCAGTGCATATCTAGTTTAAAGCTTCAGTAGGTAACAAGTTTTTGTCATCATTGGGCAAAAATTCCATATAATCTTTCAGCATATTGTAATTTAATTATTCTGAGAGGAAACTAGACTTCTGCACCTCCTCATAGCTCTGTATTAAGGCTTTAAAAAGTCTAGCCCATAACAGGAGACCTTGACCAATCACAGATCATTTCAGAGAGAGAGAGCGTTCCTATTGGCTGTGCTCCAGCTGGTGGGTGGTGTTTGGTATTTCCTTAACAGATCTCAACATGGCTGCTGGGTCACAAACTTTCTCACTTTACAGCTAAACAGTAACTACAAGATGTTTGTGAAAACATTTGGGGTGAGAAATCGTCATTACGGTAACAGAATATTGATTCATATTTAATCAGCGCTGACAAGTTTGACCGTTTGATCGGAGTTTAGGAGTGATTGACAGCCGGCTCTCACAGACGACTGTCTCATGCACTACTGTCAGGATATAGCGACCACGTTATAATAATAACTTTTCTTAATCATATTTGCTCGTCTGGATACTTCCTGTTTATGGTGCATAACTCCTGATAAAACCACAACTTGTTTTTACATTGATGCATATTTGTAAACACTGAACAGACCAGGTTAGCTATTTCCCCCTGCTTGCAGTCTTTATGCTAAGCTAAGCTAATCGTTAACTACTTCTAGCACAATACTTCAAATCAGATGTGAAGATTCATACATGTCCTCATATTGATTCAAAATAACATTTCAGTTTATTACAACTTTGTGGCTTTGTTTTTGGTGATGATAACATCGTAGTCTCCAAGTTCATTGCTGAGATCTCAGGACATGGTGAATACTGCTAGAAACAAGTCAAGAAACATGAGCAGTCAGATGATCAGACAGGTTTAAAACAAGCTTTTGCCAGATTATTTAAACCACTTTGTTTGAAAGTATAACCTGAAATGCAAGAAGTAATCCCCCTGTGCAGAGGAAAACTGTGCATGCACACTGATGGATATTTAGTTTGGCTGAAAATGTTCAGCTGTTTTTTTCTCTTCCAACGAAGTTTGGCAAATTGAGGGTATAAGTATTAAAACCTGTCTGATTGTCTGGCTACTCTCATTTCTTGTTTCTTTCTTCCTCGATCTCAGCGATTAACATGGAGAGTACAATGTTACAGAAGATAGAGAAAATGGCCAAAACCAATTTTTTTTACCCATCAGTAAAGAACAGTTCAGATCAGTGACACCTGAACAACACCAGACACATTCAACAGATGACCTGTGAAGTTTACTTCCTCCAAAATGACCTCCTGACCTTTGCCAGGTACACAGCTCCGACCTTTCAGCTGCCGATGACAGATAACCTTTGACCCCAATCAGAGATCAATATTGTCTTGAGTAAGGCCGGCCGCCCTCCACACAGAACGCATTGATAAGTGGACTGACCCTGGCTGTTTGAGGTCGTGATATATCACATGTTTGCTTGAGCTCTGTGTCCTATGTTTATCTTAAGATCTAAGATTTTTGTCGTTGTGAAGCTTCTCATGCCACAACCTTCTCAGATCATCTGATATAAAGTTTTGAAAAGTCTTCAGTCAGCAGGAACTGTAAAAGATTTGAGGCAATCAATTAATTCAGCTGATGTCAAGCTCCAATGCAACTTAACTCCAAGTGGAGGATTTTAATCTCTCTTTAAGATCAAATAAGCACAGAAATGTTTGATTTTTAAGATTTACTAATGCATTATAAATATCAAAACTTTCCCATTGTTCAGATTGATCAGATGCAATCTTTCCACTTCTAACAGAAATTTACAGACATATTACTGTATATCAGATATTATTATTTGATTACCAGTAATCAGTTAAATGCAACAATGGCTTTCACCTTAGTACACTTCATCCTGTATCAGTAAATCACCTCCAAACTGTTTTCTGTGCCAACATCAGTAGCTATGCGTTGGCTAGATATTGCCTGCACATCTTGTAGTTGAGACAGCTATGGGATAAAACTCAGCACTAAAAAGTTAGTGCTTTATTAGATATCACTTACACAAATTTACTTCACAGCAGATGTTCTTCCTTCAACCGGCCGACATCTGAAAACCTATGTAACATCTGCAGCTAGTCATTTAATGCTTCAGTCAAAAACCCTGCACTGTAAAATCTACAGACATCATTAAGCACGTCTGCTAATTTCTAAAACCTGAAATACAGTGGCGATAAAATTACTTAGGCGACGCAACCCAAAACACATGTTTACTGTATATTGAAACTCCTAAATGTGGGCTGACTTAAAACACATGTTTAGATAGAAAGGCTCTTCATTGGGACTTTGAGTCTTCATTAAATTGGCACCCTGTAATCCTGCTGTATAACATCTCAACCTTTATTGAAAGTCTCGGTGGATTGTTGAGGAGTGTTTGGGCTTTTTGAAAGTCTCCAGACTTCTAATAAGGAGTCGACCAAGCCAAAACATTAAACACTTTGTTGATATGAAAGGAGTGCTCTGTCTCTCCTCCTCTCACTGTCTGTCTTTGTCTCTCTCTCAATTCATTTAGGTCGTAAAAAGCACTGGAAGTTGTTGGTCAAAGCATGCCAACTACAGTTCATGCATTCAAACTATATGCTGATGATTAACTACTAAATATGTATGTTATAAATGTCTCTCCCTCTCTCTTACCCATTTATAATTTCCCTCTCTGAGCCAAAAGTCCTTTCTTTTTCCCACCATGCCACTAAATCCTCCTCTAAATCAAGCTGCTCTGCCGTCCTCAGCCCGTGCAGCACATGTTTCTGGACCCAGAGCGATCCTCGCCTCTCAGAACAAATTGAGTTTAATGGGAGTGAGGCAGGGTGAGCCGAGGGGGGAGGAGAGGGGAAGGCAAAGAGAGGGCTGTGAAAACACACCACATACTACTCCATGCCAGTCCCCTATGAGGAGAACAGCAGCATTACTTACTTCCACCAAATCCAGCAGTAATATGTGGCTGGCAAGAACCAACACATACTACACAGGAAATCACTGAAAAAAAATACATCTTGAGGGATTTAGTCTTAAAGTGTTATTTTCTTGGCTTATTTCACACATTTTGTTTTAGAGAAATACAGGATTATAAAGAAAACTCTGAGCAGTCCTGTTTGTATTCATGTGTGCAGTGTAGTTACTGCATTAGGGCAGCAGTCAAAGAAAACCCCTTCATTGATGTACAAACTGTCGCAACTTCCAGTATACATTCCAGAGACAAACACCATCCATCTTTTTGACCCACGTCTGGTACACACAAACCTGGCCAGACAGGCAAGTGAGCAAACAAACACACCTTTGGCGAAACACTGACATGAATACAGAGAGTCGGTATGCACCTCAACACTGGCCTTTTTCTGCTCTCCTCATAGTGCAATGCTCTGGTTTAATTAACTGGATTACTGTGAAGGTTCCTCTAAGGCCAGCACATCCATGAAAGTACACACACACACACACACACATACACAATCACGGGGGTGGGGGGTGGTCAGGTTCCTTCCTGACCAGGGTGCCATGGACAGAAAATTAATTTTCCTGGGTGAGCTTGGGTTGCTAAAGGGCAAATAAAAAGGCAGAAAGCCGGCTGAATAAAGCCATTCAAGAGCTTCTCTGGCATTATGTCCACATCTTCCAGACTTTATGCATAAACTGGACACACACACATGCTTTCTATTGCTTTCCGCCAGAATGTGCTGGGCTCACACACTTTATGCATCACTCGTGGTCTCCGACGGTTTAACTTTCTCCCTTCCTTTTTTTCTCATGGGTTACTGGTTGGTGGGTATAAATCAGCACCTTACATTCATAGCATGTACCCTTCCCTGCCCATCTTATCTCCCCCTATCTATCCCACATTTTCCCCTCATCTCACTGAAGTATAGCACTTCCCTCTCTGGCCTGTGATAGGGAAAACCAATAAAGATAAGTTACCAGGAGGGCCGGTGATGGTCATACAAGCACTAAAATATTAACATACTTTTGTGCAAGACTAAAATAAGCACAGATCCCATAAAAAGTTGTTACCTCCCCCTGTGGTATTCAACGATGGGAGTTAGTGCTGACAGATGAAAGAAAAGAAAAAAAAATAAAATATCCAGAATCTCTAAATATGAAAACATCGTTCAACTAGACTCGAGTTGTTCCTCCATCACTGAAAAATCTGTTCTCAGTGTACGAGCACCACAAAGACTACAACCGACAGCCAGTTAGGACGAACGTTCTGCACCTGTGTGAGATGAAATAACCAGCAAGTATCTGTACTGTCTTCATCTTTGAAAAGAGAAAACCGGAAGACAGAGGATTGCAGATATACAAGCCGTTATTATGATACGTAAATGAAACAAACCAGAGTTTGTCTTGCTTTCCTCATTTCCATTTCTCTTCTCTTGCACTGATTCACTTAAGCTGAACAGCCAATCAGAGTGATTTCTCTTACCAACAGGCACCACCAATTCAACATGCTGGATCGGCCAAAAAACCTCCAACACAGGCAGACTAGAGCCAATGGTGCAGGACACCAGGACACACTGACAGCCCCAAACTGTCCGATGGCTGACCATCAGGGACTTTAAAATCCACTCCACAAACACCGCAAATAAAGTGTGTTAATGGGAGTAAAGAAATGATTATGCTTCTTTGTTTCTCTGTTGTTTCTTGACTTGTGTGTCTTTTCGATCCTCAGGTGTTCATAACTGTTCGGACTCAAATGTGCATAACCCTTGACTGGCTTTTCCCCTCTCCCACCTCGCTGACCTTTTACATCTAGCAAGATCCACTGATCCAGGGGACTTACCCTCACAATCTCTCTGGGAGATAAATGACTCCCCACAGCTATGAGGCTCCTCAAATCCCTCCATGTAGGACCAGTCTGGCCAATAACACAGACATCAGGGGAATGATAAAGCGCTGCTTTTCCAAGAGAAGACTGTTTGGCCTAAGAGGAAAGGAAACGTTCTTGTAGTTGGACTATAAAGTAAAGGGCTCTACAATTTGGAAGGAACTATGGTCTGTCAAGTCAGCTTGTTAACAGAGAATCGCTATATAATAACTGAAACTAGTGGTCCTTGTGGAGTAGAGAGACTAGAGTGGAGGTGGGGCCAAAGTCATACAGATAATGGTATGAGGATGTATAGGTATTACTGAGACTGAGAGGGTGGTCGGTGAGTATAGGGTGAGATATGGGGAACAGGAGACCCTCAGCACCCCTGCAAGCAGCTGCATATTGGTACTGAAGAATGCCAGGAAGTTATTTTTTTTTTTTTGGGGGGGGGGCACATCTGCTTTGGCTATCAAGAAACCCCCCTCCCCTCCCCATGTACTTCAAAATGACTTGTATCTTTTAGAGAAAGACTTGTCCTGGAAGGAAGGAAGAAATGAAGGAGGGAAGGAAGGGCAGTAGGAAGGAAGGAAAAAAGAAAACACTGTAGGAGAGCTGAAGCCATTAGGAATGCATGCTGAGTTTCAAAAACAGAGAAGGATAAAAATCAAATCAAGGGTAGAGAGAAAAAAAGACAGGGGCTGGAAAGGAAAGAGGGCTTTGCTTTTCTGTGAGACCCAGGCCAAAGCTCCGTACGGTGCCAGGTTCCATTCAGACTAGACAAAGTAAATAAAACCACTTGACGAAAAAGAGCAAAAAGGAAGCCAATGGATGGCAGAAAGAGCCAAATTATAAAGATGAAGGGAGAGAGAACAAGGACGTCTGACTTTCTGTTTTCACAACTGAGCAGTTGGCCTTATCTGATGGCTGGACACAGATTTACACAGATTATCACAGCACTGTCAAACATTAAGTCACTTCTCTGTGTTCAACTTCCCCATTAATCACCTCAATCTCTGCCTCCATCTCCAGAGGACATCCAGACTGCTAATCTGGAATAACAAACAAAAAGCGAGCTAACATCCAGATAATCAAAATGAGCGCTGGTCCCTGTTCCTGTCCCGTCAGCCTCTGGCCCGCCTTCTCTTCTCGTAACCCAAACCACACACTAATTCATAAATTACAAACAAAGAGTCCCTTGTGGTTTGGGAGGGACCAGGCCGGCACTGCAAACTGGCGCTACGGCGGAACGGCTACGTGTCAATTAGTGGGAAACCTGGCTGACAGGGAGACGTAGGTGTGGATGCACATGCACAAACACTGACAGGCTCATACACTTAAAGGAGGCAGGACCAACTGTATACACATGTTCACAACACACGCACACACACACCATTTGGAAGCCATCTAAGCAATTTAGTCATTTTGGTGCCCAGGAACTGACTGCGCCATTGTCTGGTGTAATCGGCTCGCTGGGTTTCTCCAGCCTGTTTACGAGGGGTGACGTGTGTTAAAGGTGGCGGGCACGCACCGCCGGGAGGTAAGCCTGCAGTTGTGTTGAGCTCCAGGCAGATTTCTGTGGAAAAAAACACGTGCTGAATTGTGGGAGATGTTGCTACAGTTGCGCATGTGGATTATTAAAAACTGAACGTGATCAGAGTTCAGCATCAGATGAAAGGAACCGATCTGCAGCGCTACACAGAGTAGAGGCTGATTATCCCGGTTCAACTCAGTTTACAGGTTCTTATAAGCAGAATTTATTGAATTACAGAATCCCTACAGAATCTTTTACGACCTACATTTTCTCATTACTTTTCAATTTTACAATAAATACAGTTTACTGTATCGGAATCCCACGTAACTAAACTGGGAGCTAACCAGATGATCAATCAACCAATCCACCTAATCTCTAGTCCAGAATATCTAACTGGCTGTACAGTAGATGAATATCATAAGCACAGATGTATTAAAAATAGTTATAACATGGACAATGCATGATTCTGATTGGCTGCAGGGTGTCCATTAATTTCGGATTATGGACATTTCTAAGCGCATTATCCTGCTTACACCATGGTCGCCCCCCCCCCCCAAAAAAAAAAAAAAAAAAAAAAATTCTATTTTCATGTATTTTACAACCAAAATGTAAAGCTTTTCACAACGCATTCACTCCATTTCCATGGTAACCCCGAGGGTTTGCTAATACCTGGACCAATCATTATCATCCCATAAGGTCCTGGCTTGCACGTCGTCCATTGATTTCTGATAATGGACACTTCCTCAGGGATTATCCCATACTTATTGTTGGAGATAAATGTGATGCATTATTCATCATATCACCCAGCGATACCAAATATTCTCACACCAATAAAACCAGAAATGCAATTTGATTCAAACATTAGGCAAATCAGCAGAAAATGAGTGGGCAGCTGTTTTGAATTAGCGATCAATCGTTTCAGTCGTATTCCGAGCAAACCGTACATCAAAATGCTCAAATGCTTTCATCATTAGCTGAATATTTTGGGGTTTTTGAGCGCTGGTCGGACAAAACGAGCTATGAAGACGTCATCTCGGGCTCTGCAAATCAAAAATCTTTCATTAGTTTTTGACATTTTATAGACGAAAATGATTAACCCATTTGTGCCCATTTTTAAATTTCATAGAGTAGAAGTCATCTCTGGGTTTACCTCAGCACAAATATGAAGACATTTTCAAAATCAGTCAAACAGTAGCTGAAAAGAGAGTTTTTGTTCACACTATATCTAGTGTTTGGGTTTGGATAGGACTACTGATTTCTTCTATATATTCCATTATATTTCTATTATAAAAGCTGTATTGTTGAGTACTTGCCCAAAGTATGTTCATACCAAATTTCAAGACTTTTGACCAATCAGAGCAAATACTGTGGCATTTTTCCTTATCTTACTAAATGTAGTCTTTTGGCACAAATGGGTTAATAGATGGATAGAGAAAATAATCAGCAGAAAATATGATAACTGATATACGAGGGGTGGTCATCTTTCCAGTGACCTCAGCCCTGCTGCTTGCTCTGAGTCAGCTCCAGTATTTGCATTGTGTGAACGACTCGCTGCCCCTGTTGGTTTTACTGTATCATGCACCCGGCGGGTAATTACAGTGAAGTCAAACTCCTGCCAGCAGAGCCTGTTCTCTACCAACACACCATCTATGGAAACACACACAGGAGGAGGACACACGAAAAAATGAGTTTCACGGCTCCTGTTAAAGGTACCAGCACTGAGCGGGGTGTTGTCAGGTATCAGTCTAGTTATGTGTGTGTGCTCTGTTGTCAGTATCGAAGTGATCTCACACTGTTGTTACCTCATCTGTCCTCACGTGAAACTGTCAGACTAATCCAGTCAGTTAACCTCTCAGCTCCTGAGCTCTTTCTTCCTTATGTTTCACACACCATCTTCCAAATAATTAACACACACACACACACCAATTTATCCGTCCTCACATCCTCAACAGCGAGAGTTAAAACAACAAGGAGGACATTCCTGATGGCGACGCAAGGTGAGGCATTTAAACTCTCCAACAAGCAACAACAGTGTTATGACAGGAAAAAAACATTTAAAGGTGACACAACGTCAGCAGCACGAAAACCAAGAGGCAGACTACAGCAGGGAGATTTAAAAGCGTGCTCAGGCAGAAGACGAGGTGACACTTACACACACATGCTGAATGGAAAATCCTCCGAGAGACCAGGCAGAAACTTTCTCTCTGAGCGTGTGTTGTGTGTCTTGTCAAACACTGCCCCCTCCTCCTCCTCTTCCTCACAGTCCCGCCACGAGAGCTGGGAGCAGCTTCGCCGTAAAAACAAGCGCTCACGTGAATAGTCCACCGTGGGTCCGACCAGAACGGAGAGCACGGCCCAAAAAAGGAAAAACACAAACAGGGAGGGAGTACAAAAAAAAAAGAATAGCCCCTTTAAGAAGGTATGCTCCTTTATAGTGACTTCCACCGTTTTAAGCCAAATGGAGTAAGAAGAGAGTTTCCTCCTCTTCCTCTCATCCAGAGAGAATAATGCTTCTCCTCTTTGAGTTTTCCTTCCTTCCTGCTCTCAGAGAAAGAGAGAAAGTTGAACCCGGCTTTAGACGACTGGAATGTGACAGCAGGAGAGAGCAAGGGAGAGAATGAGGTGGAGAGAGAGAGAGAGAGAGAGAGACATGTAGTGTCCACCTACACAGCCCACTGCTGTGAGTGAGCAGTCACAGAGAGGTAGAAAGGGGAGGGAAGGAGCAGGGAAAGAGGAGGAGGGGGCTGAGAGCGTACGCATGAGTGTGTGAGAGAGCGAGGGATGAAAAAAGTCAGAGTGCAGCTCCAGGAAATGACCTGAGAATTTCATTCAGCTCAGATTGGAGGTCTGGGACTGTGGTGTGTGAGAGCTGGAACATGCTGCTCCGGCATGGCTGCATGTAAGGGGGGCGTGCAACCGTGAGACAATATAAATCTATAACATGGCATCTGGCCCTTTAATATCGCTGGTTAAATTAGGCCAGTGCAGAAAATCAATGCGACTGCTTTACTGCCATGTTGAGTTTTTATAGAGAACTGCACTGATTTGTCAAGTAATTTATCCACACATTTTTCCTTGATTGAGTAACCAGAAAATGTTCTACATTGTAAAACACAGTACATCAATATTGACATATTCCATGATGGAGAATTTAACCGTATAACCCAAATGTGGTTTTTCCGCTTCGTTTTCCTGACAGGAAGTTGGATCAACTAACCAGCTTGTTAAGATTTGGGAAGCGTATACATTTCTTTTGCCATTGTGCTCATTCATAACTTTTATGGAAATGATAAAATCTCTGACTTTAAAGGTGCTCTATACGATAGAGTATTAATATACAGTAGCATCAAACAAATATTGTTTATGTAAAGATGAAAATGAAGTCTTCCTTGGTGTGTGCTGTGATGTGGAGGCAACAGAAATGCTCCCAATATCATCATTTAGCACCTTTAATTTAAAGAATGCAGTTTTTGTTCCCTACAGGTTTGATAGAAATATGCAAAATTAAATCTTTCAATGAAAAGGTAAGATGTGGAGTTATCTTGTAAACAAACTTTCATAATTTAAAAATTATTTACATTCAGTGTTTTTTCACCTGTTCCCTTCTCAGAAAAAAATTGCAAAGCTGATTTCTTAAACATTTTAAATCCCCATTTGCTAGCTTACAGTCGTTTTCTTCTGTAACTTTCATGGCCCATTGCTATGTTCTTGGCACTAGTTGGCTGTTGCCATGTGCATCCTTCTGTGTTTGCATGTGATACAAACACAACAGGGACCCACTCTTTAAAACATTGCTGAATAGTGATACTAGTGAAAAAATATACAAATACATATAATTATATTATGAAGCATGATGGTTCATTGACATGATCTCCTCTTGAAACAACAAAAAACTGTTAAAATTAGATACTCTATCACGTTACATATATATACATATAGACATATATATACATATATACACATATACATATCCATATAGACATAAATATATATACATATATACATATATACACACACACACACAATATATATATATATATATATATATATATATATATATATACACACACACACACTTAAATACACATATATACATATACATGCATGTATGTTCATGACATGTCATTGTAAATAAACTAAAACAAAAGGATTTGGGAGGTGAACGCATCGACTCCTCTGCAAGCCTCGATAGTTACCCAGAATACTGTTCTCTGCTTGGATCCACGGAGACATATAAATGGATCCTGCAGAACTATAATTCTAGCTTAAGATGCCCTGGGAATTTCTCCCCCTGGTTCCCACCCCCCAGACTGCCCCTCCACTAATTCCCCCTCCCTCGCTCCTCGTCCACCGCAGGAGGAAAACTGAAACCAGCCACAGACTGGAAAGCATTAGCCTGCCCCCCCTCCCTCTCTGATTCAACACACTCTACATACAAACGAAAACAAGAACGATGGATCACAAAAAGAGCGGAGAGGGTAGTTTTCACCGTGAGCTCAGTGACACAAGAACAGTAGTGTGCACACAGTTTACGACTTTGTGAAGCCGACAAAGTTGGCAGCGAGTTCTCGTCCAGAGCTTTGCTGGTTTTGCAGTTTCCAGTCCAACAAAGAAGCAGTTGCTCATTTTGGGAAAACAGGCCAAGTGGAAAAAAAAAAAAAAAAAACACAGGATGGGGGGGTATGTTTGTGTTTGTGTGTACAGTGTTTTGCATGTGCTTTAAAATCTATTTATGCTTGTTTGTAGGTATGTTTGTACATGCATGGACTGTATGGACTTGACTGCATGCTCCTATTATCCTACGTTTGTAAAGCAGACAAACAGCCCAAAGCCAAACGCAGAACATTCCTCCGCTCTGGAAAGCGCCTGCTATGTTGGGGGCTGGAACCATTACAGCGACATCAGTGGCTTTGACTAGCAGCAGCAGAGCGACGCAACCCAAAATGAGCATCAGAGAGGCCCTCTCTCTCCCACTCCCACACAGACCAGTGCTAATGGGGGCTGTAGCCTCACTACAGGAGCCACAGAGGCCAGGTAGGACTGAGTGGTCTGTACTGAGCCTGACAGACACTGATTATCTGCCATGTCATGAGACCGTCGCAAAATGAAGATAAAAGGGGGGGAGGTGACGTAGGAAGGAAATCTAACAAGTGAGCATTTCTGCAACTCTGTAGACAGAAAATCAAATAATCAATAATTAGCTCAAAAGTACACAGCTCTACCTAATGCCACTGATAACACACATTTAGCAAGAAGTACAATAAATACATCCAGCATAGAATAAAAACAGTTTATAAACAATTAAACAGGAATATAACAATCTACTTCTGGATCCTAAACTATGCTTATACTATAGGCAGTGGTGGAAGAAGTAGCAGAAATACCATAGTGTAAAAATACTGTTACAAGTAAAAGTCCTGCATTGGTTGAGATGTTGTACTAGGTTGTACATTGTTCTGTAGTAATCTGTATAGTAACTCATTTTCAGGAGTAAAAAGTAAAAAAGTAAAAAAATGTAAATATTAAGTACCTCAAACTTGTAAAGTACAGTACTTGAGTAAATGTACTTAGTTACCTCTACCTTGGACTACAGGACATGACCTTCATCATCAGGGATCCAAAGTATTGCAAACTATTATTGTAGTATCAGCACTTATACATAAGTAGCATAATTGGTACAGGTGGAGGTAATTTGGACTATTTTATATAACATATATCGTATTTCATTTATCAGATAATCATGTTTTGTATGCACGTTTCTTTTGTAACATAACTAGAACTGTGGAGTAATGTAGTGGAGTAAAACCCCTCTGAATTATACAGTAAAGTACCATGAAATTGAAACTCAAATTTGTACTCGAGTAAATGTACTATCTATTGTTCTATTGCACCATCGGACCTCATTGATTGAACCACTGAAGCCCATGATGAGTATTATCACTGCGTGTTTATCTTATGTTGATGCACATGTTGTTGACATTTGCCAACAGAGCTGATGAGCCTGCTGAAGGCCTCAAAGGTCAGAACTGACTCAATCAGACTCAGCGAGTACCATCGTTGGCTCTGACTCTACAGTATCACACAGCAGTCACCTGTGTTATCTGTATCTGTATCAGTACAGCTCAAAGCCTCGGGCTGGCACACAGTCCAGTTCCCATTTCCAGTTCTTCCATTTTAATTAAAGGGATTTATTTAAGTTTTAGTACTATGACACATAAAAAGTTGCTTGAGGGAAAAAGGAGAGTTAACTCCCATTAGTCATGGATACTGTAGTGAGGCTTTGTGAAAGATGGTTAAGAATCAATGGTCCAAGTGCGGAGCTACAACAAATGTCTACTGTGATTTAGCAACTGGTTGAGAAGTGACAATCAGCCATTTAGTCGGCTTTAGTTTCTCTGCATGATTTTTAGGATTTGCTCGATTTTTTACGGCACTGCTAACAAGTACAAATTATAAACACTTAACAAGAACCACATCAGAAAGAAGAAGAAGAAGAAGGAGTCCTATTTATTCATAGTTTATTATGCACGTCTTGTTTTTAATGAAAATGACCCAATTTAAACTCTTGTTTTCTTGCATTGGAGAAAGTGCAGTCTTTAATTCTAAATAACTGATGTACACGTGAATGATGCACTTATATATTACTATTTAGGATAAAACAACTTTTAAGGATTAGATTCTAATGCAAGTACCACAATGATGTATTTTGTAGGACTGTCCTCGACTAAAGAAATTCTCATATAATTTTGTTGAGTTCAACAAACATATCTGTAAAACTGAGTTTCTCCACAAAGTCGACAAAGACCAAAATGACCAATTAACCGACTAAGAGGGGCAGCACTATTTTGGTAACAGCAACAGCCTACAGGTTGTGTTACATACAGTTATAAGAGGGAGTTGCCACCTGAAAAACACTGTGTGAACGCTACTGAGCAACTTGGGAAGATAGCTCAAAAAGACACTATGCTATCTGGATAACTCCATCACTCCCACCGACATCCCTCAGACAGTCTGGGACGTGAACCAGGCAACTTCCGGCCCTAACCTCGAGGCTATCGCCGTCTGTAGTGTCGGAAATGCTGGATAGAAGAAAAACAAGGGAGACAGATGAGATGAAAGACAGAGGGGTCTGCAGGTTGTGAGGGTAACATACATACAAGGAAATGGAGAACACTGAAGGCGACTGAGTAAGCCAGCAGACACCAACCACACATAGTGGGACAGCAAACGTGAGGGGAGAAAAGACGGCAGAAAAGGAAAAGTCAGGAGGGCTGTGAGGGGAATTTAACACCTTGTTCAAGGAGCATTTTAATCTGATTAAACTTCTTACAGACTACCTCAGGGCCAGTGACCACATCGGCTGAACTAAACTAGATTTGTTATGTCTGACCACACTGCGTGCAGCCGAGTGTGTTTGAAGGAGGGAGGACTCTCAGAATTAAGGTGTGATTTAACCGTTTTTATTTAACCTACATGTTGCTTGTGTGCTCCAAACATTCAATAGATATAGATGACGCAGACACGGTGCAGCGCCAGACATCAGCTGACTTAACATGCTGGCAAAGCACAGACCCGCAACCCCTCGTGTCAGCAAATCACCACGGCAACAGTGTGTTCCCGCCAAAAAACTCCCCCTTGTGTTTTACTCGTCCCGAACCAGCGACCACACCCTGGCGTGGGTTCCATTTCCAGCCAGTTACTTCAGAAATTATGTAATACTGTACCAATCAAACTCAACGCCTTTTATAGGCATCGCTGAACCAACCTTTACCTCTATTAATGCAACACACACACACGGGTCGGCTGAGGTCACGTGAAGTGTGTTTTCTCGCAGCGGTGTTCCTGAGAGCGCCAGCTGCCGTGGCTGTTATTTCTGCAGAGTCAGGTTTGTGTTACGAGGCCGGGGAGCGTTCAGAGGGGCCACTTCATTCCTTTCTGCTTGCCTCTCCGCTCACTAAAATCAGACGCGCCACGGATCACACTGGGGTCAAAGACAAACACCTTTTCCTGGCTCTTGGTTTGTTTGAGCTTAATAAAACACCCAATGGGTGGGGTGAGTCATATTATAATGATGCCACGAAAGCCAGAATCCTCTGACGTTACTGCCATTGCATTTGAGGGTGAAGTTGGACCGTTTTCTTGTGATTGACACTCGACTTTACACAGTTGGATTTGGCCGTTGTTGTAGCACGGCACACCCAATCTAGCCGTTCACTCAGGTGAAAACGTATTCAAAGAATTCCTTGTTTCTTTTCAGCAAACAAGGCTTCAACATATTACAGTGAAAACAAAACTGACATGGCTGGCATTAAGGCAGCACAAATACACTTCAGTGACTGACAACAATGAGCCACACCAGCCCCAGGCATGTTTTCTACTATCGTTTCCTGGAAGCTTCTTCAATCAAGTTGACAATGAAATCACAAGTTGATAATCAGTTACACATAATCAAATCAACAGCACTGACAAACCTGAAATGAAGCGTCCATAAGGAAGACCCAGCAATTGGTAGAAGGGGAAAAAAACAAACATATAAAGAGTCTTTGCTTAATAAACCAAAAATAAAAGTATTTTATTTATTAAAATCACACTCAAAGGTGCTCATGGGAGTCAATGACCACAACAATTGCAAATGAGGAAAAAAATCCAAGGCACTCTAAGTTTGAGTATAATTTAAAAACACTCCTTTAATGATACTAGAGCTGCAACAAGTAATCAATTAGTTGTCAACTACGAAATTAATCGACTACAAACTTTGATAATTGGTTTGAGTGGTTTTTTTTTAAAGAAAAAAAGTATGCTTCTTAAATGTGAGTATGCTTTGGTTTCTTTACACTGATTGAGATTTTTTTACCATTTTCTGCCATTTTATAGACTAAACAATTAATAGATTAATCCAGAAAATACAAAAATAATCATTAATTGTAGCCCTACTTTAAATCCTTTGATTTTAGGAAAGTGGATAACTTTGGTTACAGAAACTTTTAGCTCTAGGGTAGTAATTTAAGTTAATCTTGGGCTCAAAAGAAATCTTATAAACTTGGGAAATTTTCTTTAGTTTTATTTGTGCATGAATCAGGTCACATTTATACATCACTTGTTAAAAAAAAGAAAAAAAAATCATAAAAGGGCACAAATGACAAAGTGAAGAGTAGATATCTATAAAGTTTAGGATAAATCCTACAGTTTGATGATAACACTTTTATCATCACATTCAGATGAACTTATTAATAAATGGTAGTAAGTCCTTTGTTTCAGGATATTTCCTGATGAACATCGTACATCTAGGACTACGTATGACATTGTAGTAGCTTAATAATTGAATCTGTTTCATTTGTCTTGTCTTGAAAAGGGATTTAGGGCCCACTGACTGATGTTACATATTAATGGTCGTCATCACCAGCTTGAGATGCACCTGAAAACCATCACGTCAACTACGTGTGCGAACCAGCATATGTTTCAGAGATACCAGAAAAAGTGTGTGTGTGTGTGTGTGTGTGTGTGTGTGTGTGTGTGTGTGTGTGTGTGTGTGTGTGTTGCTTCACTGTCCACTGTATAAATGTGTCCTGCAGCTATAGGACGAGCTATAAGGGAGAATGGAGGTCCCAGCAGCAGCTACTGCCTGCCTGGTTAGCTGGCTGGTCTGGGCCTAAATAAACATCTTCCCCACAGTCTCCTCTGCTGAAATGACATGAATGTGTGCGGGGGAGTCTGAGGAGTGTGTGGCTCACAGCGGTTGCATGTGTACCTCAAGTATCTCTGTGCATGTATATTTGTGTGTATGTGTCTGTGAGTATGTCTGCATAACCAATTGGGATAATCAAAACCCCCAAGCTTCTGAATTACATCTTCATCTTCCTCTATTTTCCCCTGTTACATCTAAATCAGCCCCCCCCCCGAGCCACATGTAGGCCGCCAGAGCCTCCGCTGCTCGGATCAGGTCCATTAAAAACACCAGTAGCAGTCCAGTGACCACACCTCGGCTAGCTCCTGCAGTTTAGTCTGTACAATGCTAGCAGCTCCTGTAGAATCCAGTCTGCTAGAGGAAGAGACGGCAGAGAAACTAAAACAGGGAACTTTGATTTTAAGATCAGCTTGGACAATAAAGAAAAAGTCCATCCTCATTTCAATTCCATGAAGTGAAAGTCGACAACTAACAGTAATATCATGTAATATAATGTTTGCTTTCTATAAAACTCCTGCACTGTAAGAAATTAAATGAAAATGACTTTTTGTGGAGTTTTATGTGGAAATAGAAATATACGGGGGCGGCAGTAGCTCAGTCCGTAAGGACTTGGGTTAGGACGCGGAGGACGCCGGTTCAAGTCTCCCATGGACCAAGACCAACTGGTTGCTGGAGAGGTGCCAGTTTACCTCTTGGGCACTGCTGAGGTGCCCTGAGCAAGGCACTGAACCCCCAACTGCTCTGGGCGCTTGTCAGGAGCAGCCCCCTCACTCTGACATCTCTCCATTGACGCATGTATATGTACTGTGTGAACAACAGAGTGTAAAACTGAAAACTTTCCCCACTGTGGGACTAATAAAGGAATATCTTCTTCTTCTTCTTCTATACAAAACACAAAACAGGCCCAGAAATAGTAGCACAGCCGCTGTTTTCTTAAATGTGTTGAGAATGAATATTTCCTTCGATCTCTTCAGCTCTCCCTGACTGACCTGTGACCTGACAGATGTACCACTGGTGTTTCATTTTGAGGGCTTACAAACATACAAAAGTGCCTCAATTTGCATGGAGACTGAATTTAGGGTCCATAAAATTGCCCAAAAAACATCAAGAATCTGGTAATGTTTTTCCCCCAGTTTGTCGACTGATTTTTCTGAGGTTAGGATCTTTGAAACTTTAAGGATTTTTCATCCACTGTGGCTTAAAAGGATAGTTTGGGTGTTTTGTAGTGGGGCTGTATGAGTTACTTATCCATAATCAGTGTATTACCTACAGTAGATGATGGTCTGAAAAAAATACAGTTTTTTTTTTTTTTTTTTTAATGGAGTCTGGTGTCTTTGGCAAGAGCATAGCAAATGGCTTCAGGTCCCTGTCAGAAATATAGACTGTATAGCTGTCTGACGGCAAGGTAAACCAGCAAAAATATTATAATAATGGTTTGGTTTTATGCTGTAACTCCTGTCTGCTTTTTCAAGCTGGGGGTGTGCCGACCGTCACTGTACGTAATACACTGACTAAAAGAACCTCACTTCAAAACACCCAAACTATCCTTTTAAAGTTACCAGAAAAAATGTTAATTTGAAATTCTATGTCTTCATGATAACTGAGCCAAAACTATCTGCAGATAAAGATTACATAATATGACCAAAAGCCACAGAACGGCTAATAAATGGACCTTGAGGTGAGACAGTTTTGTCAAAAGAATCGTTATATTTGATATACAATAATGGATCAGCCAGTAAGTAGAGCTGAGCTGCATAACGTCCAGTCCAAAAGCAAACACATATAGGATATTAATGGACTCATTATACTTTCATTAGGATTTTTTTTTTTTTTTTTTTTTTTGAGGAGATCCTGTTTCCTTTTTGAGGTTTCAACCCCGGGGTTGGAGCTGCCTGTTCCACAGAGCCCCCCTCTTCCAAACCCAGACCCCATCTTAACCAGCTAAGTGCTGCAATTAATCCATTTCCTCTTCAGATTTTAGACCTGTTCATTAGGCTTTCCATAACCTTTTATCCCCCCCTTAAAGTCTGCTCTGCGTAATTCAAAAGAGGCTGTGTGACTGTGGCTTGTTCAGGGTGATCCATTACACCGCAGTGAACACTCAGGAGGGGAAGTCTTGGAGGGAAGTTTAGGAGAGAGGCCTTGATATGAAGTCTGAAGCTTTAATACGTCTCGGGGGAGGACGACCACTGTGCTGTGCGCCTGGGACTGACACAGGAAGGAGGAGGGGAAGGAGAGAGATTCTTCTGGATATGATTTGATCAGCGTGGACGTCCATAAATCACATTTTGTTGAACAACGTTTTAAGTTATCGCTGTGATTTATGGTACAAAGACACATACAGAAGCCTTCAGGCTGCATCTCTTCAGAGGAAGGATGATGCTGCGGGGCCACAGGACAGGCCTCACAGGTCTGGTTGAGCAAGCTGTATAAATAAGACCCTTCCTACACATGATGCATGAAAAATACACGCTTACACTACTCACACATTGCCTAGAGCTGGACTTTTTTTAATCAAATATACAGATGGATACATTTTCATTCCTGCAGCTTCCTGCAGGCGTACGCTAGGTCAAACCCTGACAACCAACACAGCATTACAAGAAAGAAACTTCAAAAGGGGGCATACTGGAAGCTTGCTTTTTGAAGAAAGTGCCCCGAGGACGCTCATTCATCAGTCTCCAACAGATGCGCTGAGGGTCCAAGTTTAGGATATAAATAATTTGCAAGACATAACTCACTGCTGCAGTTGTGATCTTGTTAAAATACAGAGATGCCAGATATTCAGAGCTGTGTTTAATCGGACTCCTCCTGGCTTAAGTGCTTTTTTTCGACCAACAAACAAACAAACCATTGGGACTTCCTCCAGGGGGAGTGGATGGAAATGAAGCCTGACAGTGGCGGCTGTGCGGAGTGTGTGTGTGATCTGCTGGGAGACTGATGGTAGGTTCCGGGCCATTTGCTGCTGTGTTATTGCTCATGAGCAAGTCCACCCCTGGGGCTGTGTGAGGAAGAAGCCGGAGCTTGGAGGGTTGACGGCTTTATAAATCACAGGCAAACCGAGGCCGATCGCGAGACCATAATGTGAATTAAGCATATACTCATGCCTCTGTGTGTGTGTGCGGTACACCTAAACCCAGACACATAGTTCTGCACACTCATAAAACTTTGTTTCCTAAATTATTTACTCTCAGCCCCTAAAATAGCACTTAGACAGGCACAGTAAAGATTATAAGTGGGCTAACACGTCCTTCAGACAGTGTGGTGGATGCTGCCCATTTAGTAGTACACACACACAGACACACACACACACACACACACACACACACACACACACACACACACACACACACACACACACACACACACACACACACACACACACACACACACACACACAGTCGTGTTTCCATGATCTCTGAGGACATTACATTGACTTACATTCATTTCCAGGAGACTTACACTAACCCTAAGTGTAACTGGTACTTGCCTAATTTGAACCCTTACCCTAAACTCAACCTTTCCTAACCCTAAACCAAGTCCTCATCCTGAAATCTAATGTTTTACCTTATGGGAATGTGCATTTTGTCCCCAAAAGGACACACACACACACACACACACACACACACACACACACACACACACACACACACACACACACACACACACACACACCAATATCACAGCAAGGCATATAAACAGCACAACATTACAAGGACAGTGCATGTCATGAGGATGCATTATAGGATTTTCTCATCTCATTTGTAAGCCACACAACACAATAACGATAACGTCCGCAGTGTTTTGATGCAACAAAACATCACGGTTGGACTTAGAATAAATACATAAACTAAGCATAATGTATATATAAACAATGTTACATAAGCATAGAAAACACGTCACAAACGTCACTAAAATAGCTGACAGTACAAAGCACTGGTAGAGTGAATGTCCTGTGTATAGTAGTGCAGCAACAGCACTGTCCCGAAGCTTCGAAGCCTAAAATGGTATTTGGCAGCCCTAGTATCAATCACTTTGTGTAACTTCATGTAGTACCACTTTTTTCAGTTGGAAAAACACATTGCATGGACCAAACCACCCACACACACACACACACACACACACACACACACACAAATGCAACCAATCATGTGCAGACAGACATCCTCCGTCCTCTGCTCCGACACAAATGGGGTCAATCCTACACACACTCGACCACCAATGAAAGAGGATCCCCCGAAATTACCACTTTGCTGGAGCCTGGAGCAACCAGTGACTGCATGTCTACAGCCGCTAGACTGATTTACTCACGTTCAACCCTCTCCACTGCCGCCGCAGCGCAGGAAACCACCTCTAACCCTCTCACAGGCGGCATGCCATTGAACATTTACACCATCCCACATCCTCTATATACCTCACACATTTACCAACCTAACTCAGCACCAGAGCTGTCAGGAGAGGACATGGTGTTATCAGTGACAGATAAGGGAGGTCTTTCAGAGCCAAACGACTCCATAAACAGCTGAATCTGTCTGCACAGACCGGTGGCTGCTGGGATAAAAGATGGATGGATTCTTGGACAACAACACACAGCATTTGGATGGTGGATCTCCAAAACCAAATAATAAACTGTAACGCATGATCAGAACTTCAGCATTGTAAGTCAGCCCGTGTGCAAATTCAAGCATTGAAAGAGAGGAAAATGCTATTATACACACGATATGATTAATTTACAGTCCTATGAGGACATAATTCAACCCTTAAAATCAGAACTCCAAACTCACAACAAGCATAACAGTCATACAAGTCTGGATCTGGATCTATGTATAGTGATTTTGGTGGCTATGAGACGCTCCAGGCCAGTGGTGCTGACTGATCAATTCCTGGTGCTGGAGGCGTCTGGATAGTGTGTGTGTTTGTGTGTGTGTGTCTGTCAGTGTGTCGCCAAGTGTGTGGTTAATGAATTACAGCCTTGACAGGTCAGGATCAGCCCCGGGGTGGGGAACAGATAAAAAGGAAGACCATCATTCTCCAGACGTAAAAGTCAAAACAGAGGATACAGCGCCAAAGTTGTTTTCCTTAACTGAATTTTGGAGGTGTGACTTCAACATGTGAAAAACTGTATGTTAAGAAGCTTTGAACTTCATATTTGAGCTCTGTCTAACCAAAGAAACCGCTTCAAATATTCATTCAGAAACCATTTAAAGTCTAAAAAGTGTTTATGACACTGTATTTCAAACTAAATAGAAAAGTACTTCAAATATATAGTAGCCCGGATGCAATATTTCCACTGAGAGTACGATAATATACTGTATGGCCACTGGTGGGGAGATCCATAGCTCTGCAGCCAACATCATCATCACACCTTGAAAACACATACAGTATAATTCTCCATCGGAGAGCTGATAATCCTGACACACTGAGCTACAACATCATAGACATGACTGAAGTCAGGCAGATCAGTGAGTGGATGTCGCCCCCTGCTGGTAGGAAAATGAAGCCCTCAGTGGAGGCATATGAATGGGGACTCACCACAGGTGTAGATGACACTGAGGTACTTCCTGGTGCCGGAGTAACACGGGTCTCCAAAGTCTCTGGTGGAGGCTCGAACCAGGCAGCTTTTCTTCCCCTGACAGCGGGCGGTCAGAACCTGCAGAGCCACAGCCGACTGGCAGTCTGACAGAAACACAGAGAGGAGGAAATATTGAATTATTATAGATACCCAGGCAGATGAAAAGTAATTATAAATAAGTATAATGATCATCATTTCCATGGGCACGGCTCTGCTGTTGATTCAATGCTCACCACTGTTTGTTTTCGATTTTTTAGGTTGTTTTATTACCTAATCTGAGCAGTTCCTTGTCTGATCTAGATTATATTTGCTGGAAAGCAGATGTAAGCCAGAGACACTGTTTTAATGTGTAACATAACCTGTCTATGTATTTGTTTTTACAAACTGCTTGTCTGTTTTTCATGTTTCATGTCAAAGACAAATTTCTTTATTATGTTGAGCTCATTACAAATTATAAGAGCGGACACTGTTGTTGCCTCTTGTACCTTTTCTGATAACACATTATTTTATTGTCCATCTCCTAGAAAGGAACTAATTTCTAATGAAGGTTTCTGGACTGTAATATTTAAATAAAAGGGAAAAATGGAGCAGAGCAAAACATTACTGGCAAATAATTAAAATTGTCTGAGTCACTTTCTGAGACAAAATACACTGATTTCAGCTCCTCAAGTGTGAATATGTTGTTTTTCTTGGTTTGTTCTTGTAAAAAAATCTGTCAGACAAAACAAGCAATACAAATATGCTAATTTAGGCTCTAGGAAATTACTGTATGATGAGATTTTAATTATTATTTTCTCAGTCAATCAACAAAAAAATAATTGGCAAATAATTCGGATGGTTAGAGTCATTTTCTAAGCCTAAAAATACACTTTCAGATCCTCAAATGAGAAGAAGAAGAAGAAGATCTACCTTTATTAGTACCACAATGGGGAAATTCAATTTACACTCTGTTAAACTCATACATGGTACATGCAGACCTGAAACACACATACATGCATTAATGGAGAGATGTCAGAGTGAGGGGGCTGCTCCTGACAAGCGCCCCGAGCAGTTGGGGGTTTGGTGCCTTGCTCAGGGGCACCTCGGCAGTGCCCAAGAGGTAAACTGGCACCTCTCCAGCTACCAGTTCACACTCAGTTTTTGGTCCATGTCGGGACTTGAACCGATGACCCTCCGGTTCCCAAGCCAACTCCCTACAGACTGAGCTACTGCCGCCCCTGTGAATAGTTGGTTTTCTTAGTCTTCTAGTAATGAATGAATAAAGCAATATGAATATGTTACCTATATGTTACCAACTTAATTTCTGTCATAGACCAACCTATTAATGAATTAGTTAATAAAATAAACTGAAAATCTAACAACAATAAAAATATTGTTAGTTTAAGCCCTGAAATCAAAACCTTCTTTACGCAGGTCAGCTTAACATACAAAAATGTAAACATTGCCTTCCTCAGCTGTAAAGTACAGGCAATAAATATGACAAATACGGAAAATAAAGTTTCCAAAAAAAAAAAAAAGAAAAACGGTTTAAATGAATGAATGAGGTTTTCCAGTCATTAAGCGGTTCATTGAGGGAAATATCTATAAATCAACAATGCTTACAGACTTCAGCTCAAACCTCAATTAAATGAGTCACTACATGAACTATTATGTCCCCCATAATTGTTACCAAATTACACAGTTCTCCTTGGAAACTATTATGAAATTACAGGACTTGTCAAATAAAGAGTTTTCCATATTTTCACATCATTTTATTAGCTAGTTTGAAAAGAAGAGTGCTGATTGATCAACAGAACAAACGTAAATGAGCCAGAGTTAACACACATATACTTAAAAGTTCATTTATCAACCAGGCTTTTATATAATCTGATAATCACACGTCCTCGCGTATAGAACATCTGTCATTCGCTTACAATGCTTTGCCAGAAACGGAGTTTATGTGACTTTATATTCTTATTAAAGCTGTGAGTCTCTTACGCTACCTCACTGTAGCGTCTGATGGACAAGCAGCACTTCAGACACAAAAGGACTACACGAGTCTCCGTCAGCTACAACAGAGATGGACACACACACCGTGGAGAGAGCAAAGGGGCATCTCACACAGTCCCACCCATTAAGGCCTCCTCAGCTCCCATGGTAGAGCCTCATCAGAGCCACATACAGAAACCTTACTGGGGCCTCACATTGTCTAAAGGATACCTGATCCAACGTGTGTGTGTGTGTGTGTGTGTGTGTGTGTGTGTGTGTGTGTGTGTGTGTGGTGTGTGTGTGTGGAGACAAGACAGCGTAATGGACGTGGCTCTCATAAATCATTGCTAAACACCCCGCAGACCTGGACAGATGAGGCTCTTCTCTTTCCTTTTCCCGCTCTCACTTCCTTCCTCTCTCACATTAACAACAGGACTACAGGAGGTGATCTGCTGACCTGCTGTGCTCACAGTCTTTAGAATGAACTTTTTAGCGCTCATATAAAGCCAGGTTTACACCCATGTTTTAAAGTTGGGCTATAACATGTTATTAACTTCATTATCACTTCATCTTCTCATTATTCTCTTGATTAATCGATTCATTGTTCAGTCATCAGAAAACAGTTGAAAAAGAGCCCGGTCAGAAATCCTAAAATTGTTTGTTTTGTGCAGCATACAGCTACAAACCCAAACATATTCACTTCACCGTCACATAAAACAAAGGAAAACAGCAAATCTTAATATTTGAGAGGCTGGCGAAGCAATTTAGTGACTTGATTGCTTGATAAAAGATTTGAAAACAATTCATTTGTTGTCAAATCAAAATTTTATTCATTCATATCATTTCAGCTCTGACAGGAAGGGACAGACCAGATGGTGTGAGTGGCTGACAGCGTATATCACTAAGTAGCGCATTATTTACAGTAGTTGTTCTTGGTGTGCGTTGCTAGGCAAAATGATCAGTTTGGAAAGCAGAGGATTGTGGGGCTGTATGATCACAGATACCATGATGATCAAAAATTATTTATTTAAAAAATAATATGCTTTATTATGTATTTATCTTATCTATTTACCAACATTTTGACATTTTGGCAGAGAGGTCTGGAGATAAAACATCCCAGAGACAAAAAAAAATCAATGGTTAAATATAATGAAGTGCTATAAAGACACAAAACCTGTACCTGCTAACTCGTTGTTTTAATATCTCAAACTTGAACAACGGACCTAACTAACTCTTAGTGGAAACAGTACTTCATGTTCCACCTCGTGAACTTCAGCGACACCCCAGGCTGTGGCATGAGGAGCGCTAATAAAGTCGAAAGAACCTCTCGCTGAGACTTGTGGGAACGTGGATGTGCGCGGTTCCACACAGATGCCTCTCACAGGTCCCCACGGTCCACCTAACCCCTAAAAACAACACAAGGAGACGAGCCTTTGAAAGTGGACACTGAGCTCTCGCACTGTCCGCCCCGGTGGGCCCCAAAGATCAGACAGGTAGAAAGAACAGGCTGGTTAATGCTCTGCTCACACGTCAACAAGCTACAATGAATTATGGCACAGGTCAGAGGTCAAATGTCTCAGTGAGGAAGTGAAAGAGGGCGAACCAGTGGTCATGCACAGTGTCAACATTAGGAATTCACTGAATGGTACATAACTGTGCCGTCCCGTCTTAATGGACAATCATAATCAAGGGCCACGCTTCATTTGCTGGTAGTGACTGGGTTTGTAGCCAAGTGTAGAAAGCCCCTTAAGAATGTGAACCTGAATCAACGTCTGTCCACTTGGACGCGGTTTGAAGGGGCAACCGGACACTCCCCAGCTGGAGCCGACACGCTGGAATCCCCAACCAGGATGTAGTGAGGTGGGAAGCCTGTGGGAACCAGTGAGCGTAACTGGATAACCAGTCAGACACCTTAAAAGGTTTGACCGTTCCCACTGCCACTTAAAACACAACAGGATTTACTGATGAGTAAAATTCTATAATATGATATTCTATCAGATTTCAGGAAATGTATGTTGAGGACACACTGCTTATCTCTGAAAAAAGTTATTTTGGTGCAGCTCTCTCCCCATACAGACACACCTTTCCTCTTACTAGTTTAGTGCGGTAGAAACACGTCTGAAAGGTGCCTGCTTCAGTTTACACCATAAAGGAAAGATATGTTTAATGCAAATATGGTTGCAAGAAAACTATCAACTACTATCAAAGCTATCAACGTTTTTTGTATTAGAAGAAGAAGAAGAAGAAGAAGATAGTCCTTTATTAGTCCCACGAGGGGAAATTCAATTTTTTCACTCTGTTGTTAACTTATACACAGTACATGCAGACCTGAACACACACATGCACAAACATGCAACAATGGAGAGATGTCAGAGTGATGGGGCTGCTCCTGACAAGTGCCCCGAGCAGTTGGGGGTTTGGTGCCTTGCTCAAGGGCACCTCGGCAGTGCCCAAGAGGTAAACTGGCACCTCTCCAGCTACCAGTTCACACTCAGTTCTTGGTCCATGGCGGGACTTGAACCGGTGACCCTCCGGTTCCCAAGCCAACTCCCTACAGACTGAGCTACTGCCGCCCCATTACACTGATTTCTTTAAAGCAACCTGTGATTTTCAGATCATAGCAGGCTCAGTTTTCAAGCTAGAGTGAAGATACTGGTATCATATGAAACTAGAAAACCTAAGGAATCAAATGGTACCATGTCATACTAGCTTATCGCAAAGTAGGGTCAATAAATATATGCATACATTTGCATAAAGCTGCATATTTGTCCACTCCCATGTTAAGACCATTAAATACTTGACAAGTCTCTCTTTAAGGTACATTTTAAAGAGATACAAAATGTGTGATTAATTTGCAATTAATCATGATTAACTAGGGGCAATCATGCAATTCATTACGGTAAAATGTTTTAATCGATTGACATGCCTAAAGAAAACACTTGCACTTGAGTGTTGTATTGTGTCACATGCTGAAGTGCATCCGGAGGACAGGACTGAAGTAGCAGCATTGAAGGTTAGGGGTTAATATCTCTCAGCTGAGTGTACTCTGCTGTCAAACTGACATTTCCGAGCCCTATATTCTAAAAGGGGGGCTGCATGGTGTTGTAGTGGTTAATATTGTTGCCTCCCAGCAAGATGGTCGCAGGATTGAAACCAGCTTGGGGCCCTTCTGTGTGGAGTTTGCACATGTAAGCCCCATGTAAGCGTGGGTTTTCTCCAGCTTACTCCCACAGTCCAAAGGTTGACTCTAAGTTGCCTATAGGTGTGAATGGTTGAATGGCTGTCTGTCTCTATGTGTCAGCCCTGCAATGGACTGGCAACCAGTCCAGGGTGTTCCCCACCTCCACCCAGTGTCAGCTGGGATAAGCCCCCCCACCCCCAGTTGGTTGCAGATGGATGGAAGGATATTCTAAAAGGTGTAGAATGACATCAGGGCAGCAACTATCATTTTCTCAAATAATTGAATAACCATTTGTCTATTAATTCACAACAACCCAAGTATATGTATTACATACAGTAGTGTGTATGTAGTACACATTGCTTTTTATTTGCCCAGCAGTCCAAAACCCAAAGAAATTCAGTTCACTATCAGAGTATATGACAACTAGAACTACTACCTTGTGGTTGTATGCCTCCACCAACCAGTCAAGTAGAAGTTTACATCCATGTCTGTTCAAAATGTCATCGCGTCATCACTTTATCCTGTCAGACGTCTGTATGAATCTAGCATCAACCTTGCTAGATTCACCACGGTTAAAAGTTGAGTACACTCATTATCCATTCATCCATCAATCCATTATCAGTAACCATTAATCCTATTCAGGGTCGGGGGGCACACACTCACTATTTCATGACAAAGTAAGTTCTACAAAAAAAGGTTTTCAGTTTTATTTATTCTTCTGTCTTTCAACCATTAACTTTGACACAATGACTTCTGTCTGTATCTGTGCAGATGCTGCAGCACAATGACCTCCTGCTCCGTCTGATTTGCTTTAATTTGCTCTCCCTCTCTTTTCCTTCCCACAGGGCTTCGTCTGAGCCGGTGTGCCACGCTGAGAACTTTCCTCTGTGACGAGGGCGTCCACTGACAGACAGGCCCCCATTAGCTGCAGCTTTGATTCCCTGACTGGGTGATTAGTTGAGCAGGGGGCCCGGTGGAGCGGGTGGGGAGGGGGGTGGGGGGTGTTCAGACAGACAGATAAAGACTTTTAGAGACAAGAGGATGGAGACACACACACATTTATTCTTTGTCCGCTGGCTCTCCATGCTTATATGTGCGCACACACACACACATTTCTATGCAGTTTAAAAGAGCATTCCTCAGGGTCTGACCTCCTCTGGCTCTCATTAGAGGCTCTAATACAGACAGACAAGCATGCAACAGTCCTCTCTCTCTCACATACACACACACAGTGGCATGAATATAACCCCTGATACCTCTAACCTTTACCCTCAACCACCTCCGAGCCTCCACATACCCAACAAGGACGGGCCTATGGTTCAGCAGAGAAGGTCTACAGTCAGGAGAAGCAGTGGCTGAGGGAAAGGGAGGAGTTTCCTGGACAAGTACGCACATTTATTCTCACTCAGGACTGATCATAGCAGGAAACACGTGCAGAGAACGACAAACTAGAAAGCAGGTCCTTTAAATGACCCACGGATCATCACCCACAGCTTCTTAGAGTTACTGACACCCGCTAAACTGAGAAACCTTCCGCTGACTTCTTGCATGCTTTTGAGTTGTGTGTGTTGATATGATACCAGCAGCTCCATTTGTCACATCACTCATCCGTCAGATATCTAACTTTCTGCTTGCTTGAAACCAGCATCAGCCTTGGATTGTGTCCATTTTCCCACTTCCACAGGATTATATTAATGGCATAATTTTACAAAGTTGAGTTTCACTTAACTATGGGGTAAGGCTGCACAATGAAGGCAACTAACAACTAATAACAACTAATATGATCGACTGCGCTATTTATGTTTAAAATGTGTGCTCCACTCAGAAAACTCTACTACATAAATCAAGCGCTTCCTAAACTAACAGCTAGAGATGCATCGTCAATCAGCAGCTGATTAAAGCCGGCCGCTCAGCAGTCTCATTTTAATTTGACCAAGTTTTCTGCCAATCAGACACACATGCTGCCGCCACATGGTTTTACATCAGCACACAGCAGCCAGTCAGTAACGTCACACACATGCAGCATGTTGTCGGTGTGGAAGTTCTTCAGTGAGTGAAGAAGTCATGAAACTGCTATTTGTCACAAGTTGAAGTCGAAAATAAGCCGTGGAGAAACAACCTTAAAATATTTGGAACAACTAACTTAATCAGACACTATATTGTAAGTCATTCCCATGATGCTGTTCAGAGTAATCACAGCGACTAGCTCGTCTGCTGACAGCACAGAGCACATTATGGTGCGTCCCAGATCCACTTAGTAAAAATGGGTATTGGGCGACAGTAAATTATAACGCTATCATCTTGCGTTCAAATTTATTCTTGTAAAATGTCGTTTTTGGCGAGAAACTACATAAATATATAAATATTTTGACTCTAAAACCTATGAATAATCATGATAATAATAGTGGTCTCAATACAGAGGAAAATAACCATGATTATCATTTTGGTCATAATCATACAGGCCTATAATGGGGTGTACTGTGGGTGCAGTATATGCTCAAAACACATCAAACAAATCAATACAAACATACTTCTGAGCGTGAACAAATCCAGACACACAACCAGCCACACATGGATAAACACAGACAAAAAATTCTCACAGCGATGCTCCATAACAATCCTCCAGGTTTTCCCACCCACGTACACCTTTCCTGGAATTTCCAAGACGACGGGCAGACAAAAAAATCTCTTCTCCTCTGACTCACCTGAGATACATATCATTTGATAGGGAGGCTTAAGCCATTGTAGTGGGATTAGAAGTCTTTGTATGATAGAAAAGCGGCTCTCAGATGCTGGGATAGGGCGAAGTGACCTGCACACGCCAAGAGATTTATGTGAATACCATTAATGAATTTGAGATCGCTCTCCCACGCACATATTTACTGTTGAAGTTCTGTTCACTTCAGGAGGATTTATAGGGGAACTACACCCATTTTCAAAATTCATATGTTGTTCCTGTGATCTTAGATCTAAAAATATTTAATAAGCCTGAACAACTCTCTCACAAATCCAAGTAGAGTAGTAGTAGAGTAACACTCATTTGGGTATAAAAAAGAAAACAGTTTGTGGGTCCAGTCAGTCTCCCATTCATTATCTATAGAGCAGCTCCAGACTTACCTGTAGGATCACAAGTTTGAGACTTACTTCTCTGGTTACTGGTCAGTGTGTCAGTGTGTTGACTTCACTATGACTTGACCAAAACTGCATGTGATTATCATAAAGTGGGCATGTCTGTAAAGGGGAGCCTCGTGGGTACTCAAAGAACTATTTTCATTTGTATATCTGGAGGTCAGAGGTCAAGGGACCCCTTTGAAAATTGGTAAAATCTAGTGCAAATACAGAGGTTTCTTTAACCTCCTAGTTGGTACCAATGGATTCTTTAGGTTTTCTAGATTTGTGACGACAATATCGTCACTGTAGATTTAAAACTGAGCCCACTACAACTTCCAAAATATCGATCGCATTAATATGTTAAAGAAATTAGTGGCATTAAAATGCATCTGCATTAACACGTTATTATCGTGGTGACGCTGACAGCCCTAATTTTATCCAGTCTAGTCCAAATCAACACCGACATCCTGCTACTGATCTGCTCTGTATGCAGAGAAATGCAGATTGAGTTACAGTGAAGCAGCTTCGCCACAACAACTGGAGGAGAACTCTAAAAGCGGAGTGTTAAATTTGACCTGCAGCTGTGTGTGCTCTGCTTTTAAAAGCTACTGTGATCATATGAGACACCAACCAGCCAGTCTCTGCTTTACAGTTTTAAACATCTCACTGTGGGCCTTGTCTGAAGCACATACTCAAAAGTGAAAGCGCAGTGGCCTTCAAAAAAAAAAAAAAAAAAAGCAGTCTGAGACCCTGCATGCCAAGCATGGGGGGCTATTTAGATGTCAAGAGGTGTGTGTGATGGTAATGGGGCAGATGAGAGAGGAGGGCTGAAGCAGGCCTCTTCCTTTGAGGATTCTCCATCGCCGCCAAGACCTGTCCAACTCCACCACTCCCACCCCGCCCTAAAACCAAGGAACAGACGACATCAAAGACGTCCAACTTTTGTGAGCACATGCCTGCGTATGCACTCGTTTTGTCTGTTATGCTTGGATTGAACAAGCAGCCAGATAGCGGCTATCTACAGCTCTCTATGGTGGTAAATCGACTGCAGAATTCACAAGTTTATTTTGAAGACCTCCAGAAGATGCTTGCTTTTCAAATAATGTCACCAGCCAAAAAAATCTACCCTTATTTGGCAGGTGATAAATTGCAACCGCAGTCTAAGAATGAAACAGAAATAGAAGATGTAAGACGAACATTCGGAGGGAAAATAGAAAATAAATAGTGGACGAGCAGTTCCTTGCGGCTGTACCCTGTAATGTCTTTCTAACTGAATCTATGCATAGTTCACCTGAGCAGGTGCAGCCGTCGTTGTCACATCTCAGGCAGCGGTGAGGTTGCCAGGACAGTGCGGTTTAGGAGATTACATTAACTTACCTTGTTGGCACATTCAAACATACATTTAAAGAGACATAAAATCAAAATAGGTACAAAACAAACTTGCACATAATGCAACTGCCAAGATCAAGATTATTCAGACATGCAGAGCCATACATTTGTTCGTGTAAGGCACCACACCGCCTCGCATGTGAGGGCGAAGAGAGGGGCGTTTTAAAATTATCAACTGTGTATGTCTGAGCTGTCACTCAAAGGCACCCTAACTTCCTGCTCCTGGTGACATGGGAGCCACATCAAAGATGGGGCTGACAGGGGAAATCCCACTGCGGGACCGCAAGGCTGGAACAGCCTGAGGAGGTGTTGGTGGGAGGTTGGTTGGAGTGTATATACGCATTGTGTGTATAAGTGATGCTGTATAATGAGCAGGAACAACAAGGCGCGAGTGTACAGTTCATGTGAACATACGTAACATGAGATTTGATAGTAAACATAACTTCTCCTTTACGCTAATCTGCCCTTTGTACAGCTGTAACAGTAGAGTCCGTTTTCCAGTGCTGGGGGAACTCGGCTACTGTATTTAATCCCGAGTCTGAAACCAGATATCAGGCCAGCCCTGTCTCACCTAGCTGTCGCACATTCCTGATCCACCTGCATGTAGAGGACCGGCTGAGGTTGCTTCAAAGCCCAACGCTCATACTGTATACAATAACACACACAGACGCACACAATGCCATTCTTTATATGTGTCTCTGATTACCCGCTGACTGACGCCGGTGTCAGCCTCTCGACCCCGTCCTGTCACCTCTAAGCATTGTTTGAATTGTGAATCACGGTGAATGATATTCCGCCTTCCTTCACAACTTCATACAGTTTGTTTCTAATCCACACACACACACACACACACACACACACACACACACACACACACACACACACACACACACACACACACACACACACACACACACACACACACACACACACACACACACCAGTTAACTTACACCTGCTCTGGCTACTTATTTACAAGCGCAAACATCAGTGTACCAAGTCCCTCCATATACATTAACGAAAGAAAGCACAGGTTAAAGAGAAATAAATGAGCTGCCCAGAGAAGAGGCCAGGGCCGCCACCACCACCACGGTACCTACTATGGTTATACTAATACTTGTCCTGGGTCCAAGCTTAGAGTCATTAACATTCCCCTAAACAAGGCCAGGGTACATCAGGATATCCACACACATACATACTTGGAGGGAACTCAATACTGTCCCTTTTCTACGGGCCAAACTCTTTGGATGACACCTGATCTACATTCCACCCCAATTCCTCTGACAATGTGTGAGCGCATGTTTGTGTGCAGCTACCTGAGCTTGAGTGGTGGGTTTATATATCACAGCATGCTTTCACAACAACAAGATGGAGAAATGCTAGATGGTGATACGTCAAGAAATCATCACCATGATATAACCACCACTACCGCTTTTCTCTCTATTTTTTAAATTATTATTATTGTTTTAATCTACTTTCTATTCTCTCTTTCTGCTCTGCTATTCCTAGAGTAACCTTAAATGAATGGAAAAGGGGGGAAGGGGGTAAAAGGAGAGAAAGGAAAAAAAGGGAAAATGAAAACTACTGAAATCAATAAGTAAATAAATGGATGGAGGAGCAGGCTCTTCCTCAGGGCCAAAGAAGACATGGTCCAGCTCCTCACAGGAGGGGAAAATAAATAAATAAATGAAAAAATAAATAAATAAATAACTTCATAAGTTTAAATAATATGGACAACAACAACTGCAAAAGTTTCCCTTCTATCCTCCCTCACTCCCTCCCCCCCATACCCCCCTTTTATAACTCTTATATAAGGACCAACACGAAATTACTTGTTACCATCATATTACTCAATGTACTGTCTGTTTTTTGTTTTTTTGTTTTTTTGGTCATGTTTTGCCTCACCTGTCTCTACGCACTAAATGAAAAATGTTTTTTAAAAAGTATAAACAGTCAACATCTAGGATGGGTACGGCAGGTGTTTGCTCAAGAGCCTCCGCGGCAAAGAATCTGTAAAGGAAATTACAAAATCTACCAAACCACAACAACCTCTCAAGCAATATTACTCAAGTCAAAGAAAATCAGCAGAGAGATTTAACAGGAGTTATGAGCCTGGCAGCGATTGCGGTTCAGAGGTGCTCGAGTCCTGACAGGTAAAACGCATCAATAAAAAATGTTTTCCACCTACGGGATGCATAATGAGGTCTGGTGTGTTTTTGCTCAGTACAAATCTTGGCAAAAGGTAACAAATCAAAGCCCATGGTGGCCTGCAGTTCCACTCTCATTAATATGTATAAGAGCATTAGCAGGACAACGAGACTCAATTTAACATCATGCAAACTCACGCAGACTCGATTTACATTCCCAGCTTGTGTCTTCAAGCAAGAGATTTGGTTCCTCTCCTGACCTCACACTGACACCCAAGACTGATGCCATGAATAGAGCAAATGATTATAATGTCAAACAGCACTGATGTTAATATGATTATCACCCCTTGCCCTCCCTCTCAAGACGTGGTTACCATAAAACAGCACTCGGGACCTGATAGGAACACAGAAACCAAGGAATATACAAAAGAAGGAAGGGTTATGTCATTGTGACACCATTTTAATTTTGCAAGTACCAGTATAAAAGATCCAGATTTATAGACGCATATTAAATTTGGCGATTAGTGCGAGCTTTTTACAATAACTGAAACATTAGAGAGAGAGCTGGCTAATGTTAGTCTTCCAGAATATTATTAAATATCATTAACAGTTTGATGGTTGATTAGTAGCTGATAACAAAGATGCTCTATTACAATGAAATACATGTAGAATAGTACCGGCTTGGCACCAATGAGAGTTCAGTGACGTAATGATCCTTCCTTGCCAGAAACCAGGATTTGGTCGTACTAGTTATTCGTAAATCTAATACTAACTTTGCAAACTTACTAAGTAAACTTGCAACAATGAAACTTAAAGGGTAACTTCTGTATTTTTCAACCTGGACCCTATTTTCAAATGTTTTTCTGAAACTGGTCAAGTATTGAAGGAGACCGCTGCAGACGGCAGCTGCACACAGGCTGCAATGTAATCCTACAGGGGCAAGCTGGCACCGTCGTTAAGTCCCACTAAAAGAGCTTGCTTTGACCGTTACAGGATCTGATTGTTATTATAAGTGTCTGACATTATGGGAAGAGTCTCGCTCAACGAGAAGTCTCATTGTGAAACCTAGCAAGGTGACGTTGGAATAGTGGAATACATCCATGGTGGGAACACAGAGTTTGTTGTGTTGGAGTACAGAAAACATAGTTTAGTGACAGCTGAGTATTTAGATGATTTCCACAACGTGGGTGAGGTCTTTAAATTCAATGGCTGTATGTATTTATATGAGCCAGAGTATACAGATATTCAGATTTCACAGCAACACTTCTCCTTGAGTGGGACTTGGACACAATAACAAACAGACCACATCAAGAGAAAGGTCAGAAAAATCAAAATTTCAAAAATCTGCAAAAACAAGTACTTTAGTGAACGTAACATTACATTAACGTGGCTCACTGCCCTCGCAGATCGTTTCACAGTTGCTGGTTACAGCGCTCTCCCTCAATACTGGACCGGTTTCAAACTTTGTGTCCCCACGGGGGCGGCAGTAGCTCAGTCTGTAGGGAGTTGGCTTGGGAACCGGAGGGTCACCGGTTCAAGTCCCGACATGGACCAAAAAAAACTGAGTGTGAACTGGTAGCTGGAGAGGTGCCAGTTTACCTCTTGGGCACTGCCGAGGTGCCCCTGAGCAAGGCACCAAACCCCCAACTGCTCGGGGCGCTTGTCAGGAGCAGCCCCCTCACTCTGACATCTCTCCATTAATGCATGTATGTGTGTTTCAGGTCTGCATGTACCATGTATGAGTTTAACAGAGTGTAAATTGAATTTCCCCATTGTGGGACTAATAAAGGTAGATCTTCTTCTTCTTCTTCACTTAGACACAAAATCATGGGACAAATAGGGTCCAGGCTGAAAAATACTGTTGCTCCACCAAGCGTGCGAGTGAGATGGTGCCTCACCTACTGACGGGGCCCTCCTGTGGTGAAGGGGACACTCCAGGGTGCCCTGTTGAGTTCGGCCAAACATAGCAGAGTAAACGGCGATCTGCATCCCCCGTTTGCAGCTCAGCCTCATCCTCTCCTCCTCGCACACCACCTTACTCTTATACTCGTCTGGAGATGGGGGAGAAAATGGATACAGATGTGTTACAAATAATAAAAAAGCAAAAACAAAAGTTTATTCCCAAAAGAACTGCATGCAGTTTAAAGAGAAATGTGCTTTGAGGCTCATAAATCTGGATTAACTGTAAAAAATGTAATTTTGAATTTGTGAAAGTCCCAAAAACAACACTATAAACTAAATATCTGAGCAATTTAAGGCAACAGTTTGGGTGTCTTGAAGTGTGGCTGTATGAGGTACTTATCCATAGTCAGTGTATTACCTACACACTACAGTAGATGAATTGCAGAGAAGTTGCAGAAGAGCACCAGCACTGGACAAAAAGCAATATAGTATTGTGGACGGGGACACCAGAAAAATTTATGTTAGCCATCTAAAACAAAGGCTCACCTCAAAAAAATTGATATCTGTTTAAAGTGTATGCTAAATTTTAAATATTTTCTGACAGTGAGCTGAACTGAAAGTGAAACATATCTGTACTTTTTGTCATCTGATCCTGCTGACTTTGCAGAAACCACAGATATATTTCAATTTCCATTCAGTTCCACAGCAGAAAGGACAAGGAAGGGATTGTCTGACGGCGGTGAATAAATATAGCATACACTTTGAATCAACTTTTTTTTTTAGATGGTTAAAATACGTGTTTCTGCCATCCCCATCTACGGCACTGCACTGTTTTGCCCCAGTGTCGGTGCTCCTTTCTGCTTCTCAATTCTGGGGGCGTGCCGATCGTCATCAGCTGTAAGCAATACGCCTATTATAGATAAGTACCTCATACAACAGCATTTCAAAACACTCAAACTATCCCTTTAAATTCATGTCTTGCCTTGTCGACAAGACATTACGCTATCTTTTGGTTCTCTTTTAATAAGCACAGAAGACAGAGGACTGACAAAAGGCTTCACTCAGGCAGAGACAGAGGTAGAGCTGCTCAGTGGACATGTAGAGCCATGCACAAGCATTCCTCACACACAGGCAGTCACAGTGACCTGTGACAGCCAGAGCAGCTCCACTGGCCAGCAAATAAAAACACAACAGCAACCGTCCATGTGGGGAGTGGAACAGGAATGTAGAGAGAAGAGAGCAGAGAAAAGGGGCAGGATCTGGTTTGTTATATCTCCTGGTGATGGATTCACTCTTGTTCGCTCTCCCTCCCTCCCTCTCTCCTTCACTTCCTCTATCCTCCATCCACCTCTCCTTTCAGAGGCAGTGACACCTGCCCGTTGCACCTCACTAACGCCGCATGCGGCCTTTCTGCCTTCCCCTGAGAAGTCATTGGTTAAGTGACAGTGAACAAAGAGCTGTTGATTGGCCCCGGGGTCCGGTGGAGAAAGGAAAATCAGGGAGGGCAAAGGGGATCAGTGGATTAATGCCCACTTCTGGTCACTCTGGTGTGAACTGCTGCACAGCTCAGTGCGGCTCGGCTCAGCACAGCACTGAGCCGTGAATGGAGACCAGAATCTGGGTGGGATTACTGCTCTGTTGTGGCTCCCCTCTAGAGTGATACTCTTAGTTTCCTGGCTCACAGGGAGAAGGAAGGAGAGGGATAAAGGCAGAGGCACGCAAAGAGGATTTTTTTTTTTTTGAAATGAAGCAGGGAAGATGGCAGCAGCAGGAAAGACTCTCATAGTAATAATTCAGTGTAGAACTCAAAGTTAAGTTAGATGGTTGAAGAAATCGGTCAAATGAGAAGTAAACTGAAATCCCGTCGCCAATTTTAAAAGATACAGCTGACAAAACTCTTCTTATTATCAACAAATCCCTGGAAATTAACCAAATGCAGTGAAATGAATGACATATTTCCTGTACCATGAAAACCTGATGCAGCTTATTCCTCCGTTGTTGTCCCATAAAAACACACTAGTGAGTACTGCTGCATTAATCAATGTGTATTAATCCACGGCTGAAAATAGTCCCCGACAAATACACTGTTTACTCCAGTCTGGGTAACATTTGCTAAAAATGAAAGTGCCCCACTGTTTCAAAAAATCAGTTTTGCATTTCAAGTCTTTTTTAAGTATATATTGGCCCGTTTTTAAAGATTACATCTTCAGTAGGAAATAGCAGGACTGTGTATTGGCAAGAATATACTACGTTTCATGACACAGGTTACGATTCGATGTACTGAGATATATTGCGATACTGTGAGCAAGGCAATATATTTCGATTTCTTTTTAAATCTGATTTAGGAAATCTGTCTTAGTATAAACAACATACCACCATATGCATAAAGTCTGAATCAGAGCAGTGGGATCTGCATTTGCATTTATCACAGTCCCTGTAACACCCAGCATCATGGCACTACTGACATATTTTGGTATAAAATGCATTTAAAGGCAACATTAGAATCAGACAAATCAAACTTGACATTTATCATAGCTTTCTAATGCTGTTCTGTCTGCTTGCTGCTTCCTACCGTCACCACCTGATGCTGTTTGGTAGACTTTTATCTTAAAAGATGCATAAAGTAAAAACGCTGTTTTTCGTACACTTAAAAGTGAGAAATATGCCTGCACCGACAGTACACCCTGTATACATTATGAGGATTATTATGGAAATTAGGGCTGCAACTAACAATTATTTTTACTGTCTATTAATCTGCGGATTATTTTCTCAATTAATCATTGTTTTGTCTATAAAATAGTGAAAAATGTCGATCAGTGTTTCCCAAATCCCAAGATGATGTCCTCAGATGTTTTGTCCACAACTCAAAGATATTCAGTTAACCGTCATAGAGGAGTAAAGAACCAGAAAATATTCACATCTAAGAAGCTGGAATCAGAGAATTATGGCTTTTTACATAAATTATAGAAACTGATACAGTTGGCGATTAATTTAATAGTTAATTGTTGCAGCTCAAATGGAAATGGACAATGTCAGTGGAAGTCAATCACGTGATGGTTATTGTTTGAAAGGAGGATGTACAATACAAAGCAACACTTCTCCTGGCGCTAATAATAATCTGATACTTTCTAAACTGCTATGACTCGCTCTATGAAACACAATTAAGCCAGGATGGGACATGGATTTCCTTCGACTGTTTATATTGTAATTCAGCTTGTCCCAAGTGCAAATGATGTGACCTTCCCCCTGGTGTATTAGACTAAATGTGGAGGTGTGTGAGAAAAGAGAAAAAAAGCTCACAGCTCAGAGAAAGAGACACAAATGTGTGTCACTCTTAAGATAGGAGGCGGTGAGGGACTTACTAGGTCTGCATTTGTACCAGACAATGAGGTATTTACTGCTGCCAGGACACTGGTCTGTCCCAAACACGCGGCTGTTGACAAGGACTTGACAGCTCCTTCTGTCCTGGCACTCGTCCAGCATTTTCTAAAGAAGGAAAGAGTGACGGAGACCACAGAAAGGTTTAGAGGGAGAACAATAAGCCAACGATGGTGAGACCAACAGCAGGCGAACCTAAAACCACTTCAAACAGGCTGCTTATGGCCATGGGAATATGGAGGAGAGGAGCAGGTAAGGAGAAAAGCTCCACTCCACTCATGTCCTGGCATCCTTCTGCTTTTCTGGTTTCATCATCTTTAGCCGGCTGTGATCCAGGTGAGTACATTCCAACACAATACCTTCTCCTGTACTGAAATCCAGCTCGCTGGAGGAATGACTCAATGGATTCAGTTCAGAGCTTTCCCCAAATTCAGCATAAAAGGAGAAGCATTTACTACAATAGATGGTGGAACGTTAACAAGGGATTTTTTTATTTTACTGTTTGTCACTGGTGCTTTTTATATACATTTATATATTTATATATTAAGGCCAAAATCTTCTATCTTGATAATGATAGACTGTATATCACCATATAGTACCTTTTCTGGTAATTCAATAAATACATAATCAATATGAAATAACCGTATGCTATAGCTTATTTTGCACACTCCTGTGTGAATTGAAAAGTACAGAGTATCTTCTCCTTTAATTAAGACCTTTAGTGGAAAACTAACAAAAGTTTCTAGTGAAATTATAGAGAAATGAATAAATATTTCCTGCTATACACTGACTGTGTTTGCATGCATGCACATGAATTCCCATAAGCAGACTTCTTATCAATTCAGATATTCTGAGAAATGTGAATTATGTGCTTGTTGTTATCAATTTAGACGACAATTTCGCGCATCACAATATCACGATTAGGATATCACATCACAATATGATTTAATGGAAAGATGATAAATTATCATATTGAATTATTGCCCAGCCCTACGATATATATTCACTTATTTTTTCCACATACTTGTGTAAATAACAGTCCTGTCAATTCTTCACCTTTATTTGTACAGCTGTGTTGTCCTTGTTCCTAGCTGTTATGTCTATTTTTGTGTAAGTACACTGAGAGTAATGTAAACAACCAGAGTCAAATTCCTTGTATGTGTATACATACCTGGCCGATAAAGGCTAATTCTGATTATTTATGGAGGTTTCATAGGTTAAATAATGAATTAATCATTATATTAACGGATAATGAAAATAACCACTAGACTGGGGCACCCTTGAAGTAAGCCTTTTTATAAGGAGACATGTCAACACACCAGGGGTCATGAACAGGTCGTAGGATGGGATGCTTCAGGGTTGTACTAATGTGGGTGGCGCAGCAGTCAGTCATTCTCTCACTTCAGCACAATGCACTCTCTGTGTCTGTGCATTCATGGTTGTCCTGGCTATTATGGAAACGGAGGGTGTTCGGAGCTAGAAGGCATGGGGGACCGAGAATACACCAAACAACCAGATGAATGCTGAACGGGGTGTGTTTGTGTGTGTTTGTATTGGTGCTGCAAAGCAAGGGTTCTAGTCGGGCCGCATCCCAATTTAGGAGAGGATGCTGAGGCAAAGACCCCATGAAATCGCTTTGTGTCATGGGAACAAGCATGCTTCCTCTTTAGAGAGTGCAATTTGCCGGAAAACATCCTCACAAAGCATTACATAATCAGTGTGGTCCTGCAAAATATAACCCTTGGCCAATCTGACCATTTTACAGGACACGTCTCCCAGGAGGATCCACAGCTTACAAGTGAGGGTGAAGAGTGGACTAACTACGGGAGGAAAGCCAAAAAAACAAGGGAGGGACGAATTTAACACATCTATGCAGAAGCTTAGGAAAACTCTTTGGCTAACTTTGGCTAACTTTGGCTATTACAAAATGAAGAAAAGTAATCAAAACAATGACAAAATGATGATTTCATGACATAAAACTCTATCAGGAATGTGTGAGCTCAGTTATTTACCTGTAGTGCGGTGGACACAGAACAATATTGGTCATCCTCCCGAACATTATAAGAACTGAGGAGGGCCTGGTAGGTCTGAGGGCACCGTTGAAGGTCAGAAGTGCCTCTCCTTCCGTAGAAAGCTGATTGGACGGTGATGGTGGTGCGGGGCGGGCAGCGAACAGACAGGAAGTCTCCGTCACAGGCCTGCTCGGTGTAGTTCTTCAACACTTTGGACAGGTAACCTATGAGACCGCAAAATGACAAATCAGCTGTGACTTTGACCATCACTACATGCAAAAAAAAAAAAAAAAAACATTGAAGCACAACATGCATTATATGTGAGGAGGAAAATGCTGACTAAGCAGATTACAGCTAACTTGTTACTGCTATTTTTGTATTGCCCAAGCTAAATTTTCATTGTTCCATCCTATACAAAGAGGGTTGGCAGCATTGCTACAGTCTCCTCTGATCTTTTTTGTTCAATAACAGAGTGTTTCCACGGACATTTGGTAGTGCTGCATATCAGCAAGCCCCGACAGCTCACTTCTTACATCTAAAAGACACCTCCAGGCCCAAAATACCACAATAACACAGAGAGGGTAAAGCTTTATCTTATTTAGCTGTTAGTGTTAGTGTCATTGCTGTACAACATACTCGTATCTGTCTGATATTAAAAAATACCTGCCAAGGATGTTTTTTAAAGCCAGACATTATTACATTTTTTCCTGCTGTGCATATATACCTTCTTACTGGGCTTTATCCACAGATTTGCAACAGAGCTCTGCAAAATGCTTCCAGGCTGTGTGTTTCTCAGCTTTTTATCTCTATATCAAAGAACAATTTAAGAGCTGTGTGGTTCTGGCAGTGTGATGAAGTTTTCATACCTTAAGCGTTGCGAAAAGAAGTTTCTATTGTGTTTATTTATAGTCTCAGAGACCTAGGCGCCTAAAGACTGGATTCAAAATCAGCGTTGCCACATCTGATTGTCAATTTACAGCCTGCCCAACTCAATAAAATAGCCCGAACCATAACCTTGTCAGTGTAAAAACCAGTGTAAAACCATATAACCATTACATATGGAATAGACAGCACATCATAAGCATACAAAGCCTCATATCTGCATAAGATGAAATGCTGTAAGATAAAATGATAAATAGGCTATCACAACCCACAAAGAGTGCAGTCAGACGATCAGATACAAAATGTAACTCCATCCTCCCTTACCAATGAGGATGGTTTCAAATGTTTCTCACATTAAATGAGTCAATAATGAGCGAGTGGACACAACAAGGTTTACTGAATTTTCTATCTGTGTTTTTGACCATAATTTGACTTAATTTCTTTTGCACTTTAAATTCAATCCTGTTTACTCTTAATTTGATATTTAAACATTTTTTTTACACCTTTGTTGGGGGGCTAATGAAAGTTGTACATTTATATATATTCTATAATTTATTGTAGTGTTTTGTTGTGTATCATAAAGCAGCACTGTTTTAGCTTTTAGGTGAAGTTATTTGACATTTTGAGCATGTTCAGCAGGCAAGAAAGGAGAAACCCCCAAAGTTGAGAAGAACTACACAAAGCTACACATTTCTTTGTAAAAGTCTGATTTTTAGATGAATCAGAAGACATGTCTTATTTTTATACATTCCTTTAATGACAGATGATAGGACCTGGACACTATCTTATTTTTCTGCATTTACTGCAGTCAGAGACATTCATTTAAATCCAGTGACAGACAAGACTTCAGTCTCTCTCTCAGTCTTTTCAGAATGAAAAGGATCCCTTTTGTTGTTTAATGTTTTATGTAATGTGCTTGTTGCCTCAATACACCTACCTAGACATGATGGAGCTTTTATCTGCATTTTATCAATGCATACTCTTTGCTTGCCAGTAACTGTGTTTACTTGCAGTACACAAGCGGCTGGTATCAAGCCTGCAAACAGAAACATTACATAAACCATCTAAAGGAAGAAGCACTGAGTGAACTTTCATTTAACTTCGGAGGCTGCTTCAAATCAAATAAAAGCTCATTCTTTTCAAACACTGAAGTCTCTACATTTCCCATTAAGAGTCTTTGAGAGCTGCCAGTCAGACTGTCAGTCACAGGAGAGGAGAACTGGACCCATCACAAAGCCACCATTAACATTCCAGTCTGTGAGGAGCAAACAGATAAAGGAGCGAGCTGATCCCCCGGCCACTGTCACATAATGTCTTTCTATCTGGACTCATCTGGACCATTTATGTGCCGGCTGCTACAGAGGAGGAACAAACACTTTGCTAAGTCTTCTCAAATGTAGCTGTGTCCAAATGCATCCTGGTTATCATATCTAAATTAAACTAAAAAACACAATCAACAACTGAAAACAACATCCAAGCGAGCTCAAGCTTCTCTCTAAGTGCTCTGCAAACACATTTACAGGCAAGTCAACACACACACACACACACACACACACACACACACACACACACACACACACACTTGCTAAGTGGACACACTGTGATTCAATTACCTGTATTTGGTTAGTGTTTGGTGGGGAAGAGGAAATAACAGCGCTCTCTAACTCACACGTACGTTAGAACACATGCACGTACACACGTGGATAAACACAAAACACACACATTGTGCCCTTATCACCATGGTCACAGTTAAAAGGAGGACAGGAAACAAGAGAGACATTCTCGGGCTTTGAAAGGTCAGCCTCTTTAAATGGAGATGCTTATTAAAGCACCATTGCTCGCAGTAACAGGTTTCCACCTGTGGTGAAAACAGGTGCACACATGCAATCCTATTCTTAAATTTATTTAGATTATTTGCATACCAGATCATCGGGATGTGAACTAGAGACGGCAGCTGTCTTTACATTACAGCCCACATTCATATGCATTTTTCAAAACTATCACCATCTACGCAACTTGTTTTTGTTACCTGAATTTACTGATTTGATCCAAACTAAGTTGCATGTGTCATACAGCATTAAAAATCATAGAAATAAGAAATAAATTGTGATACATGAATATGATGGTTTTTGGATTTGAATGATGAAAGATTTTATCGTTGTATGAGTTAAAAAGGATAGTGTGGGTATTTCCAGGTACTTATCCATAGACTGTGTATTACCTACAATAGATGACAGTCGGCATGCCCCCAGTTTGGAGAAACAGACAGGAGTTACCGAGCAGAACTACGTCACTGCTATGGACTGTGTAGACTATAACTAGAATATTTTCGCTGGTTTACCTTGTGGTGACAGCTATAAAACCTGTTTCCGACAGTTACCTATGACCTCGCCAAATCAGCCAGACTCGATTGACAAAAAAACAGTAATTTTAGTGAGTTCAGATTCACCAAAGTCACACAATAACACAAAAAACTAACCAATCAAGGCAGCGCTAGACCAGCAACCCCTGTGTTCTGCAAGGTAAAATTACAGGTGTTTTCAGTGGAGTTTGGTGGCTTTGGCGGAAGCATAGATGGACATAACTGCTTCTGGTTCCCGTCAGAAAGGTCTCACGACAAGGTAAAAAAAATACTGAAAATATAGCGTACACATACACTAACATACCTCATACAACCAAACTTCAAAACATCTGAACTATTCCTTTAAGCTGTGTATGAATTTAACATGATTTTAAAGCTGTCAGATTTAGAAACTGCACTTAATGGCATCACTATTGAAATTCTGATTCTTTCTTTCTTTCAGTTGTGTGGGCTCCACTGGTTTCTGCCCTCCCACAGTGATCACTCGCGCACACACCGGGCCACACACACACACACACACACACACACACACACAGGTCTCCCTTGCCTGCCACATTCCACTCAGGGTGAGAGGGAACTTGGCATTCCCCCTGGCAGTGAGACCACACACACACACACACACACACACACACACACACACACACACACACACACACACACACACACACACACACACACACACACACACACACACACACAGAGAGAGAGAGAGAGAGAGAGAGAGAGAGAGAGAGAGAGAGAGAGAGAGAGAGAGAGAGAGAGAGAGAGAGAGAGAACGTCAACACAAACAACGTGGTGGGATGAAGCCTCCCCGCTTGGCTCTCGAGGCCAGGGTGTGTGGTGCGCTGGTGTAACAGTATCACATTATTAAGGCTGGCTCTTGGCAACGCGCCCGTGCCATGAGAGACCACACGGTTGCGTAGCCCTCCAGTTATACGGAGACTCGGTGTGCAGCGTTGTAACCATGGAAACAGCCGAGGTTATGAAGAGGGTGAAACGGAGACGGCTGAAAGTTGCTATGATTGGATTCACACGGGCCACAAGGAGGAGGAGTTTCTAGGAGAGAGGCACCAAAAACACCTCCACCCTTCAAAGTGGGACTGCAGATAAATGCAAACAGATTATCGCACACAAACCCTCAGGTGCTTTCTAAAGAATCCATTTCTCTTTTTCCGCCATCCCACCCTCCTCCCACTCTTTCTCTCCTTCAGGATCGTCACTATTGTTCCCTTCCCGCTACCTGTTGACTGAAGCAGCCTTTCAAGGCCAACAAATCAGGCGGGGTTAAAGGCACCTGTGTAAACCGCCCAGCCAATGACAGGTGTCCCTCAGAGGCAGAAGGCTGAACAATGCTGGAGGAACACCCAGGCGTCTCTCCTCCTCCCCGTTTCTTTTCATGTGGGGCCAGACTCCTTCCTTAACTAGCTCTCTGCCCTTTCCCTTGACAAAAGCACTACACTATTATGTCTGCTGGTTTGTTTATTCGCTCATTAAAAGACAGGAGGTTGCGGCCACATGTACAAACAGGTCGCTCTTGTCGTGAGCCGAATTGAAAGGTGTGCAAAGGTCCATTTAATCTCTTCACAAGCAGCACAGGGATTTGTTATAAACATAGACGCAGATGAAGGCACCTGCCTTTTGTGTCCATCCCAGATGGGACCTTGTCGTCATGTTATGCAACTTAAACCTGTCGGGAGTGTCTGCATTTTAGCTGCAATCTTTCGGCCAAACGTAAAGCTAGAAATCAGAGGCCCTTGAGATTGTTAGCTCCTCATTTGTGGTCATGTGATGACCTTAAAGTCTGACCCGGCTATGGGGGGGTCAGGTATGATGGAGATTAGTAACGGGCCGCTGTGTTGTGTCAACATGACACAGAAAGAGGCCTGTTAGAGAGGCTTTCCTCCTTGGGAATCACTGATTAGTCATGACCTGGTGCAGGTCACATACCAATGATAATTTACAGCAGAGTGTAGGTAAATATGCTTCTTTATCACTTCCATATAAAGTGACCTCCCCCAGCTGGCGCTCGCACTGCAAACATACCTGTCTCTCCGTTCAGGTGAGACTGAGAGGAAGCTCAGAATCTGGTGTGTGAATTTATTTTATTCATTTGTTTATTTATACTTATTTATTATCATTTCTAAAAAAAACAAAAAAGGTACATTTTAATTAACATATGTTTTACTTTATTTATTTATTTAGTAATAGTAATAATAATTCTTTTATTATTATTTTATTTGTTATGGTTTATATTTTTGTAGTCATTTTTTCTCAAGGAAGCAATAAAAACCATGATTTAAAAAAAAAAGACTGGGAGGAAGCTCTAAGTAACTCTCCTCATGGTCTATTAAGCTGAGGTGTTGAGTGTCTGCTAAGAATGAGTCCGACAGGTATTTCAGAGAAACCAGGTGGAGGGTCTGTCTGTTACTCACGCTCAGGGCCTTCCCCTGCTTTTGAAAGATGCCGCCTCCTCCTATTGGCTGAGCCTGAACAATGCAATGCAGCAAGAAGTATTACTCAGGTGTTATAATAGCGCAGGCTTAACACTGCTTATTATTCAACTGCTTACTCACTTAACTCATTTTAATGTTGCTTGTGGAGTAATGTTTGTAAAGCCTCTTGTGTTGAGCAAAAATGATTAATATCGCAGAATATTATATCTTAGCTTAGTGGCTTAAAGCTGCATGTTTACACTGCATTTTAGAGATAATCACCAGTATGAATAAGAGTCGTATTACTACAGCTGCTTTTAATAGATCAAGTATAATAATAAAAGATATTTAGGACAACGCGCTCCATAGAAAGTAAGAAACCAAGGCGTTCTTGAAAGCTATAAAATCAAAGCCTGCATCGCGTTTCATCTTGGTACATTAGGTATTTAGGCATTTACAGCTTCATGACTTTATTGGTGTTATTTTAAGCAAATTATAGCCATCAAACCATCAAATGTTCAAAGATGCAGAGCTGCAGGCCTGCCGCTGGAGAAGGAATTCCCTTTAAGTGGTGATTATTGGGAAGAGAGGAGGTTTCTCTCAAAGCTCGCCGCGTTCTGGCAATGCACTAGAGGAGGCCGGTGGAGATGAAGAGGACGTTCAAAAGCAGAGAGGAAGATGAGTGACGAAGAAGGAAAGTGGCAGATAAAGACAGGCTGAATCCAAATAGACACCTGCTAAATAATCAAGTGTTGATTCATAGAAGACATTAAGAGGGTGCTTTTAATTGGACGAGAGAGGAGAAAGAGAGCATGCTGGTCGTGAGAAAAGAGAGCGAAGCCACTGCTTACAGGATGTGGCAGCAGAGGTCTAAAGGCCAGAGCTGGTGGCTTTAAGCCCTGTTGTAATTACCTTTTCTCCACAGACCACAGGGGCGGCACAAGGGCCTGGAGCGCCGTACGGCATTTAGATAAAACAACCACTGATCCTAAATCATATATCGTCAAAACTCTGCATTCACCTCTTCAGACCTGAACATACGATAGCTGAATGAGACAGGTTGACAAGGTGTGCCAACATGAAATGAGACCACAAAGGGAGCAAAAGTTCACATGGACGCCACAAAGGACACGCCGCTACAGTACACAATGAATGATGTCAAAGGAGCAACTGTAAAGATGCCAGTCCTCGCTGCTAAGCCATTTAGATTTGGGTCTAAAAAAAGCATTCTTAAAATGCATTACATTCCTCTGCTTACAATACATTAGTCGTGCTGCTATAGTCATGTTTTGGATTAGCCTACTTTCGTGCTAATCACGCTATGGGGCAGAAAAAGCACAGAGATATCAGTTATATTTGAGGCAAAGCAGGATCTCCTTTTAGACGACTCAAGTACTGCAGATGGGTAGCTCACTCAATGTTCTTCAGTAAGTGTTGACTGAAGCCATTTAACATTTTGTGCATGAATCTGAACAAACATGCACCAGCTTGCCATTTTGGTTCAGAGCAAATATTTGATGGATTGTTGTGATCTGAAGATTTGAGGAGCTGTCATTCTGTTAGCTCACATCAGCAGAGCTACAGAGTATGTTATGCAAGATGGGAGTCCGTCTCTTTGAACAGTTTGTTATTTCAGTTTTGTTGTTTCTCTCTCTGTGTTTTTGGTCTGTGCTTTTCTCACTGGGCTGCAGGGCTCAGGTGGAAAAAGGTGATTTAACAAATACTGCAATGTTTGAATCAACATGCGATAAAAGTTGAAATCAAAATCAAAAATGAGGTTGAGAGATGTATGAGTGAACCAGATCAATTCAGTTTTTGCAGAAATGGGCCGTACAGCCAAAAAACTGAGCTGAAAGATGATAAAACGATGAGGGTTTCTCTGCAGGTTCTTCACTATGAGTGACTCTGCTACATCACACACAGTCATTTGATTCATTGCTAATATAAGTTTTGATCGTACCTACTTTAAAGGTGTTACTGAAAACATTTTTGTAGACATATATTTTTTCAAAAACAACCACAGAGCTTGTAGAAAGGTGCTGAATAAAATGATGGCTTTTCCTGAAATCAATTATTCAGATTGTGACTTAATCATTTTAAAAATTATGGCGTGTCCAAAATGAATATCTTGTTTACATCTGTGGAAGATATGACATTTGGTTCTCACTTTTAAAAAGGCTTGTGAGCCAATAGCAAACCGATGTTGGCATCTAGTGGTATCTCTGGGTCGTCAGGAAAAAACTGGCTGAGACTGACTCAAAGAGCCTGGCAACGACTTGTTGTGAAGTGAATTCAATGGAACGGGGCAGGGCGAATGAGACATCTAGTGGTTGAATGTTATCAGTAGTACCTTTACATTTCCCCAATGTGGGACTAATAAAGGAATATCTTATCTTAAGTCAAGGGCTTTAATCCTTCTCCTGTAAATTGTGAAGACCTACACACAGTTTGAATAAAGGTGATATTAGAAACCAGCTATTAGGATACTATAGTAACTGACAAGTTATTTTGTTTTTTTGAGTCAGTGGTGATCAGCAGTACAAGTGGAGAAGTGTGTGGTGAAGTGGGGGCCCTACTGTATTGACAGCATTAATGGGCGGCACGTGATGGCTGTTGAACTGAGGTGAGGTGCTGGATTCCAAGAATACTTAGTGGACATGTTAACATACACAGACACATTACTGTACACACAGTAACTGAGTGGGTGGGTGGGGGGGGGGGGGGGGGGTGTCAGCTGAGGGGGCTTTAACTCACATGAGGTTGGTCCCCTGGATTTAACCCCAGCACTGGTTTTGCTCTTTGAGTAGCCTCCCCTTCTCCCCGGGATATAAACCCAGCATGTTTCACACTCTGCTATCAGACTGGTCAAACAACAGTTAATGGAAATGGGAAGAGTGTGGCAGAAAAAGACGGAAAACCTAAGGGAGAAAAACAACATGATACAGGAAGAATGAGAAAATATAAGGGTTCTGCTTTTGATGTAACACGTTGTGGAGATTCATCCGGGTGCATGCAGCATTAAGATCCTGCATTCATTCACACCTTTTTCAGTCTGTCAGCAGCCATGAAAAACAAAACACATTCATATGTTTAGATTCGGTTCACTAAAATACCGCGGATAGGGATGAGTGTGTTAACATATTTATCGTCTTTTTTTGCATTGATATCCTCAGGCGACTGTCTCGTTTATCTCAATGGCAGAGTGGCTAACACCCCCCCCCCCCCCTCCCCTAACAGACAGAGACCGGAGCCTGAGCAGCTGAAGCCATTAAAACCAGAGACACAAACACAAACACTCTGCTGGCCCGGTCCGTCCCTCCTCCCTGAGATGGCTTATCTTTCTAACACCTACACACACAAACACACACTCACATATGCATAAACACATCAGCCCACAGAGGCCGACAAACTTCAACCTGATGAAGAGACTTCCACACCCGCCCCCTTCCCCCCAGCTTTACTGAACACAGATTATGTATTTGCTCACACCATGACGTATGAGTCCAACAGCAGGAGTCTCCCTGGCTTATAATGGGCTGTGTGTGTTATGTCCAATGGGTCTTAAAGGATGAACAACTACAAACTGTTTTCAATAAAATCTTAAGGCTGAAAAGAAATAAAGAGGGTTTCATGCTGGAAAATGTGCTCATGTATGACTATAATAAATGGATAAATGAGCAGAAAATTAATGGAAAAAACAACATAGTGTGTTTTAGTAACGTGTTAGGTCACCACGAACAGTTCCAGTGCTCCTTAGCATAAGTTTACTGGAGGGATGAATACCATTATTCCTAATAATATTCCTCATTCTGTGTTTTGTCCTGTTATGTCAGTCCAAACTACAGCATGGTCAAGGCAGAATATGGTTTGGCAACTGAAAGAGTTGGTTAAAGCCTCAGTAGGCTAAATATTTTTGGCATCATTGAGCAAAAACTGTACAATAACCTTTCAGCATATTGTAATTCATGAGCTCTGAGATTAAACTCTGCACCTCCTCATGGCTCTGTTTTCAGGCTTTAAAAAAAAAATTAGCCCATGATGGGAGACTTTGGTCAATGGCAGGTCATTTCAGAGAGAGCGTTTCTATTGGCTGTGCTCCAGCTGGTAGGCAGTGCTTGGCATTTCCTCAACTGGCCTCAATGTGACTGCCGGGTCACAAACTTTCTCATTTTACAGCTAAACAGTAACTACAAGATGTTTCTGAAAACATCCGAGGAGAGAAATAAGCACTACAGTATTGAGTCATATTTGATCAGCGCTGCCTTGTTTGACCGTTGGAGTTTGCAAGTGATTGACAGTTGTTCGAAGACTGCTCGGCTCCGATTGGTTGTTTTCCTCTGGTCTGTGAAATGCCATTAGGAGCACCGGAGGACACAGAGGAACATCATTTTTTTCTTCATATTACCTGATGCACTACTGTCAGGATATAGAGACCGTTTTTAATCGTATTTGCACCAATTCTACCCACTGCAGCTTTAAGGAGGTAACGAAAACATAAACTCTTTAAAATAATAAAAATACAAATTCAAGCTTTAATTGCAGATTATGATGCACACTTCTGTCTCCTGCATGAAAGTTGGCAGTGCTACATGCCCATCCACACCCTTATGTCCACTAGATCTGGTGAGGACGTTAGGGGACGCGCTGCTTCACTCAACTGGCTGCTCAAACGGTGGCGTACCCTACCTTGGAACGTACCTGATTGGTCCCTGGTGTTCTGCTCGTTTTAACTGGAAACAACATGGCGGCCTGCTCATAAAAATTTACGCTGTCTAGTTACTCTGTCTAAACAATCCATCAAAGCTATTTCTGAAAACATTTTAATTAGCTGAATCTCGTTGCATTTTAAAACTACATCACCCAGTTTGGCCCAAGTTTCGTGACCTGATCATGTCGCATGGGTGGGCTCATTCGCATGAAGCTGAAATTTTTCAACTTTATGCAGAGACCCTCTCTAACCTCCCTGCAACACTCCCACCATGTACTGGGCAACTGCGTCTCCTGCTTTCCATAGGAAATAAATAGAAAGCAATGCGATGCCCTCCGTCACCGGATCTGGTGGACAAGCGCCGTTACTATCGTCCTCACTGTATATTTAGTACACTGCTTTCTGCGCCAGCTATGAGCATTTGCACTTGAAGTAAATTATGCAGAATCGTCCAATATAGCTATAAATCTATGTACACTGGGCTGCATGAAACTGATTCTGCTAAACTTTGAAATGAAGAATTATCAAGTTTCAATAATAAATGCAGGATTAGTTTACAAATAAAACAGAATTATTGCTTCATTAGAGCAAATTCTAGTGTGGACGTCAAACAACAACTGTTATATTATATGAAATGATGGCTTTCGTTGTTTCCACCAATAAAATGGAGTTTTATCTTCCAGGCAAAAAAAACACGGGAGTAGGGGATTGAATAGAGAGAAATGGTGGGATGTCACATGCTAAGTCAGACACATATCAGGTGGGATGAGGAATTCATGCTCTGGAGGAGAACATGGACACAACATGCTTGTTCACAACCACACACAGCCAAGAAAACTGATCCACGCTCAGCGGTTGGGCTTAAATGAAACCACAAGAGAAGCTCAGACTAATAACTCAGTCATGTTAGCAGAAAGGCTGCGGTTGATATTTCAGGATATCGGCGTCAGATAACTCCTACAGACAATGGGAGGACGTCCACCTGTGGGTCTGTTGTCTAAGCTCATCCTGAGGGGTCACTGGGTAGAAAACATCTGCCGTGCTCAGAGATGGCCTCACGGTTGGAGAGCGGCCGCTAAGTCTACCCTAGGGAGTCCCCGAAAACCAAACACTGGTCCCACCCAAGCCCTCCCATGACCTCTGTTAGCACGTGCCTCTCTTTATGACCCCTGGAGGTCAAAGGGCACTAGGCGAGAGGACGCTTTTACTCTGAGTCTGTGAGCGTGCGTGTTTCTTATCATTGATGGGATGGGATGTGAGGGGTGAAGGGGTGAAAGAGGCGCCAAGAACACCCTCCCTGATGTTTGGATGCATGTCCTGAAGCCCACGGACCCACACATAGAGACAATGTGTGACAGAAAGAAAGACACAGAGAAGAGGCAGAGGAAGAGATATCCGTCATTTTAATGGTCACTTTTACGACCTGGGAGAGTCAGACCGCCTCATCGCTGTCCACAGTCCAGCAGACACCAGACAGACGCATCAGTGTGTGAGCTTTATTGTCACAAAGTGAACGACAGATGTATCTTTCTTCAGTCATCCTGACCAAGTAGATTGGATTTAAGTGATTGCTGGGCTGGGCGGTGGTAGGCTGCGGCTTAGAGAAGTGAGCTTGTGACAGAAAGGTCATAAAGAAATTAACTCCTTTTACTCGTCTTCTCTGCTGTTGTGAAGTTCAGATACTGACTAATGCTCACACAGTAAGAAATAGAGGAAAGGGCTCTGCTCTTTGAGGGAGCTCTCAAAGAATCTGAATCTAACTCTGCTGGAGAATCCCCCCTTAAGAAAAACAAAATGGACAAAGCATTGATGAGTTATCAAAAATATAATGCCTATGGTAATAAGATGATGGTCAGCTGCCATTGCGAAGGAGAAAAAGCCGACAGCTGTGTTTCCATTCAACTGTCAAGCGAATTTAAGCGACGTTTTGAAATGTTGCAAAAAAAGAAATATGAAATAGATGTGTTTCCATGAACTGGTTTGGAGCAAATAAACACGGCTACAGCAAAGTTGGGCCGAAGTTGGTGCTATAGGCTGCACAGCTGTAATCCACCGGTAAACAGATCTGAGAAAAAGTAGAGGTTCAGAACCAGAAAAAGAACAAGCTGACTTGGTCGATCTACGATAGAGAAATGGAGAGAGGTCTTTTTTATTAGGTATTTTAATTGTTCTTTCAAGTCAGCTAGTGTTGGTCATGTTTCGTACAGTCTGGAGACGAAGGCAAGGATGGCAACAGCTGAAACAGCTGATCAGTCATGTGAATTATATGTTCGCTATGTCAGAATTCATTTGGCAAAAACGTTTCCATAGTCAAAAGCAAAAAACACCTCAAGAAAGCGTAAAAAAAATTTACACAACTGAGGAAGTTTTATCGAATTGTGCTGTTTCCATACAGCTTTTTTAATGTAATACTTACTAAATACAAATAAAAATACGTGAATGGAAACCTGGCCAGTGAGAGGTGCAAATTCAAGCAGGAGCTAATTCAGAGAGATTCATCGCAACTAGAAACAAAACATTTCGCCATTGTTACAAGAGACAGAATCAATTAACACTGCTGAATTATTTTAAGCTTTCTTTAACGTGTAATCTTTACAGTAATCTTTAGCTTCTGCTCACCGCAATGCTTCATGGGAGTTGTTGATGTGTACTTGTTATCAAATTTTTTCTGCTTCTTACATAATTACTACTCTTTTGCCTTTTTCCTTTCTAGCCTGAGTGCTCCACAACCGCAGATCACCTAATATTATTTATGCAGAATATTAACGCGACTTTCACCTGCACAACCCTGGACACTCGCATTTTGCAACTCTATTTCTTTCATTACACCCTGTCTGTCGGAGCCTCCCAATTGCTCCTTCACTTTCTGCCTTTAACAATTTTTGTCAAAACCCCCCCCTCCAAAAAAAAGAAGAAAAAAAATCAGTAATGAGTTTTAATGCCATAACAGCAAGACAGCATACCTCTATCAACGTTCAAGCATGCACTGAGAAGAAAAGAGAGAGGTATTTCCTTTAAAAAAAAAAGAAAGAAAGAAAAGGTAGAAGTGGGTGGGCACTGAGAGGCTGAGCTTTTTGGGGAATTAACAAGCTTATCGGGGGGCTGATTCTGTGAAAACAAGCAATAGAACAACTCCTGAGGAGCTGAGGGACTGAAAAGCCATCTGCAGCATGTCCAATGGGACTTAGCGGGGAGATCCCCTTCCATTTACAACAAACCCGGACAGATCTGCAGGAATGACCAGTTTACCTTAGCTCTATTCATTCTGAGTCTGACGCAGAGTTTGTTTTTGTAGCTCCCAAAGCAACTGGGGTCTCCTCAGGTAAAACTCTGTCTGTTCAATGTACAATTTGTACAATATTTCCTGCTACACATAAACCCTTTGCTGTACTGCAACTAAAGATTATTTTCATTACAGATTAATCTGTTGATCATTTTCCTTTTGTTCTCAAATGACAAATTGCCCTCACAGTGAAAAACCCAAACTATCCCATTTAAGTTTAAATACTATTACATGGACTTGCTAGCTCAACAACGACTGTATAGAAAGCCATGAAATTTGGTACAGATATTCATGTCCCCCTGAGGGTGAATTGTGATAATTCTAGTGATTCTCTGACTTTTGAACCATCCAACACTTGAGCTTATGACCAAATACCTGAAAAACAAATGACATCAGCCTCAACTGTGCTGTAAGTTTAGTGCTAATTAGCAAATGCTAACATGCTAAACAGTAAACATAATACCTGCTAAACATCAACATGTTAATGTCATTGTGACCACGTTAGCATGGTAGACTGTATATAAGAAGTGGACATAGTTTTCTTTAGAAGCCTCAAGTTCGGCATTTTGGCCGTCGCCATATTGGTTCTTTGCAACCAGAAGTGATACAAGAGAGTACAAGTACAACCAAATGCTAAATAAGACTGCCGGCAAAATGTTATAATTAACTTTCATTAACTGAAAACACACTGTGTAAGACAAAAACACAGGCAATTGCCAGACCGACCTGCCAAACACAAGGTGGCCACGCCCTAAAGCATATCCTGCTTTATGGTCTACTTTACTCAAAATGGGATCATATTTATCAAATGAACATCATGCTGTATAGAAGAAGACTTGAAACTAGCGACTGAGACCATAAACTCATGTTTACAATGTTGTAATAAATCAAGTGAGAAGTAGGCTCATTTTCTCATTGACTTCTATACAATCAGACTTCTTTTTGCAGCCAGAGGAGTCGCCCCCTGCTGGATATTAGAAAGAACGCAAGTTTAAGTCACTTCAGCATTAGCTTCACTTCTCAGACCCGGTGGCAGCCCACTGGTTAGCATGCCGATGCTAGCATTTAGCTCAAAGCACCACTGAAAGACTAATCTTTCGCTGACCAAAATGTACTCGCAATGTATCGCAATTTGCAGTAAACCTCTATAAACTTACGACAGTTGCAGCACCGAAAGACATCTCACCAGATGTTCTACCAACCAATCAAAAGCCCAGGATCATGACCGAGTTATACTCTAATTAAACAGGACAGAGATATCAGAAGTGAACCAAATAATTCTCATTACATTTCTAAAGATAAAGTTGTGCACTTTACAGGGCTTTGCCGTTCAGCTCTAACAAGACTTATTTTTACGATGACGGCATGCATAGAAATTATTTTGGCTTAAACATGGAAAAAACAAGAGAAAATCTCCCTCCGGTTCCCTCCCCCCTTACCTGAGCTCGCCAGAGGGGCCAGTAAGCAACAGATTAGCAGTGCTTTGGGGAGCGGGCTGCTGTAGCGTGCTGTAATGCAGACTGTCAGTCCGACACAGTTGGGGGGCTACACAATGCCTCCTTGTTCAGACTGGCCCTTCTGTGCCCCACCTCGCTACCTCTCCGTCTCTCCCTCTCTCCCACTCTTTGCCTCTAGGGGTTTAATCAAACCATTTTAAGTCTTCGAAATGTTCTGTTTCCCCTCTCCTATACTGGAGAAAGCATGGTGAAGAGGAAAGGGAGGACTGAAGGATGGAGGGTGAAAAGATAAAAAGGAAGCCAGATCAAGGTGGACATGTTGACTCCTAAACCAAACATAAATCAGCTCCCAGGAAACAGAAAAAAGGAGACGGTGGGGAGGAGGAAGGGCATCAAAGCATGGCTGACATTCTCTGAGACGCAGGAGCAGAAAAGGTGTGTGTGCTGGTTTAGTGAGAGCGGGATTCAAACAGCCAGCAAACACTGTAAGAGGGGTGGACACGAGGAGATGATTGCCGGTTTCTTTCTCAGCACTTGTTTCTGTCTACAGCTCAGTTTCATCCTCTAACTGCTAATCCGATTCCCCACGAGAGCTTCCTGTGAACACAACTCTCTCTGGAAAATACAGTCTGTCTGCAAAAATATGACAAATGAGACGGCGTTCTTAATTAACTGCACGACTGTTGCCTAAACAGAGATGTGCAAAGATGTGAGGATAGCTCGCTAAACTGCAGCTGCACTCAGCGACGCCACCGTGTCACTAAAGAATCTCCCTCACACGTTTCACTGTGTTTTCTTTGGGGCTTCTTCCACCTCCCCCACGCAAGAGAGGGCAAGTGCAAACACACACCTGTGATGTCTACATATACATCTGTGCAGTTAAATGCTTCAGGAATTAGGCCCCCGTCTTCTCTCCCCAATAACAGTTATTACTAGAAATTTGGGTGGTTTTAGGGATTGGCAGAAATCTATGCTAAATAATGATTATCATATTAAGGGCTGGTTATACACCTCGATTGAGACACCCAGCCTCATTCAGCTGGTAGTTAGACCTCCTACACAGCCTACACAGGTCATTCTGAATGAGTTTAATTTGGGAGTTTTGCCCCAAAATCAAGATTAAGACAGACACCGTTTGAAAAAGTGACACCTACTCTCTCAGATTATAGTGATTTTTACAGCCAATGTGAGCTCTCAGTCAACACACTGATAACACCTGATTACAGTGTAGTATAATGCTGAGACACACACCTGTAGGTTAAAACTAAACACAAAGTCACAGACGTCATCCTGCTTCATCAGCACTGCATAAACCAACACGGTGAAACCAAAGAGCTCACGACGACATAACTATGAGCATTATTTGTACAATTAGATTAAGTCGGGGCTGCATGGTGATGCAGTGGTTAGCACTGTCGTCTCCCAGCAAGATGGTCGCAGGTTTGAATCTGGGTTCTTCTGTGTGGAGTTTGCATGTTATCCCCGTATGTCGGATGTCTCTAAATTGTTAACGTGAGTGTGAATGGTTGTCTGTCTCTATGTGCCCTGCAATGGACTGGCGACCTGTCCAGGGAGAACCCCGCCTTTGCCAAATGCCAGCTGGGATTAACTCCAGCCTCCTGTTAGCTCCAGCCGGATGGACTGTAGGTCGAACATGTTAGGAATAATAAACAGGTAAAAACTGGATGAAAATTGTTATTATTGGGAGATGGTGGGCACTAAAGCCTGTTTTATGCTCGCTGTAGTGTCCCTCGTACGAAGGCTTCACAAGAGGTCACAGTGCTTGCTGGTGCACTTATGAATTTTTGTAACCATGCGCCCGCTGTACACATCAGACATCAGACATGATTGCCACAATAAGATTAAAGGCAAATAACTCAAATTTAGATGTAGAATAATGAATTAGAAAGTTGCTTTGCTTCGTTGCTGCTTTAAAAGCAGGAGATCTTAGAAATCTACATTTAAGTAGATACTTTGCCATCTGAATCATATTGTTTACACAATATTAAAACTTTCAACCTTCATTTTATTATAATACATGCAATACTTTCTTTACAGGGATTGTATAAAGGTGATGAAGTCTGCCCATGAATATGAACTGTGAGGTTGCAGTCAGTTACAATTCTTCACCGGCATTCAGGAGTTTGGTTTATGGCGTTTTGCCACCAGTAACACCATGGATGTATAAAGAAAACACAGGATGGCCCTTGCTGACTTCTTGCTTCTTCACTGAATATTTTATTTGTATGCCCTCTGGCATTTCGGAGTATACGAATAGGAAGAAGGCACAGACGATAAACGCCATCTGTGGAGGTCCACGCCATGGTGCCCCACGTGAGTATAAACAGGGCTTAAGTGCCACTCACTATGCATAGGAGACAAGCAGAAAACACCTCTGTTTTCACTCCTTTTCACTTTATCGGAGACCAGCGTTTTCAGGCAGTCATGGAACAGCAACAGCTTTTAAAGCAGCTCAAAACACAAGCTCTCATCTACCACTGTCAGATTTAAAAGACACAAAATATCCGCCCAATGAAGCTCCATAAAACAGCACAAAATGACGTTATTGGTGTACAGCATAACACAGCAGAAATGCTCAAACACTAAACTTCCAGTGATTGCGAAACAGTTTGCCTGTCTAGTCTGTTTCTGTGGTACCAGGACGTTACTGACATACCAGGATTTAATTTAGTGCAATAATTCCCGCACAGCAGCCAAATCGTTTATTAAGCATTACCTCAGTCAGGATGTGCTCTCTTCCCACGCACATCTTGGCAACAAGACAAAACCATATTTTGATTAGTTAATATGGCTTATATGCCGGGACTTGACTGAGTTGACACAAAGCTCACCTTTAAGGCTATACGTCTAACTTTGAACACATGTTCACATTAATCTTGTCGCCACGTTTGAATTAAAAGTTCTGCCAATAATTCACTTTTTAATCAGTGTATGTATGACTTTAAAGCGACTGTTTATTGCAGTGTGAGGTGGGATCATTTAGTTTTCTCATGCTGAAGGGGAGCGGAGGGGAAGAGTTGTTTCCTGTTGTAAACACACATCTCTCATCACCAACGGCACGTTGTTGCTTGATGTGTGTGTTTGTTTATGTACTTATTGTATCCAGGGGGAGGAACTTACACAGTAGGTCATGTCTCTCATCGCTAGCATGTTGTGCCAGACTTCCGCTTTAAATTACACACACACATCCAGAAGTTATCTACCTTACATGCACCCAGAAACTCTTTAGTTTCCCTTTGCAAGAGGAGTCTTGTTAGTACCAACCTTTAAAGATGGGATTTACACTGCTTCATACAGTATATACCCAGCATCACACTGCTGTCAATGCTGCATGTCCCACAACACACACAGATAAATGGCTTACAGGATGTTTCAAATGTCAGTGATGAATTCAAACCTCTGTGTCAATGACCTCTAAGCTTTAAAAAAAAAAAAAAAAAAAAAAACTTCTGCAGGCTCTGATAGTTGTTATCCTTTAGATCCATTTGGTAAAATACCTGAATCAGTTCATCTCATACTAACACTTCTTATTGAATCTTATACTGTATCTTCTCTCTTTTTCATTGGCAAACTGCAATTTTAATGTCAGTCTCTGAGTTGTAGATCTTAACTGTTAAGTTATCTATAAGCAACCTTTAAATGGGTTTTATACGGGATTGGGAAGGATTTAGATTTCGTAAGCGGATGCAAAACTTGATTCAGATTTGATAAAACAACATCAAACCCTGATCAAATCCTTCTGCAACGTGTCTCCTTTCAGCCCTTTCTCATTCTCATGGTGTAAAATACTGTTGCTAAAGGCACCCTTTAGCACCTGTATGAAATATACTGGGCTTTCAATTAACTACAATCTAAAGCCATCTGGGAAAAAGTGCTGTGATGATGCAGTTTAAAGAGCAAAAGAGACACACAGGAAGAAGGCTGGTGAACAGGCCCAACAAACACAAGGCTTTCAGAGTGCTGTTCATATCCTGTGTGTCACATTTCACTTTACAATAACTGACAATGCTAAGTTTAAAAATGTAGTGATTTTAAGCCAAACCATGTTTTTTTCCTAAACCCAACCAAGTGGTTTTGTCACCTTAACCTAAGCAAGTGTTTGTTTGAATTCACAACAGTAACTGCGTGTTTACTGCGACCGTAAAGTGATGCAGAGGGGTCTCACAAAGCGCCAGTATGTGACGAGCTGGGATGACAACGCGTTGCTCATGTCTATAACAGATTTCTGTAGATTTAACACATGAACTCAATAAAGGATTATAGTTCAAATGCATGTTATATGTTCAGTATATAGCAAGTTAATACATGATATGAATGAGTTCCCTCCCTCTGTGACACCCAACAACTGTGTGTTTTGATATCATGCAATGACACTTCTTCTCTCTTTTGGAGACCTCGTTCACACAGAGAGCAGTCTTTGAATAGCAGCAGCACCCCCCCCCCTCATTCAGCTGGAGAGAAAAGCAGCCTTATGCCAAGCCCTCGCCGTCCGCCTCGCCGCCTGCTTCCACCGCAGTAGACAAAACAAGTGGGAGGCAGGATTTGTTTAGACAGAGCTCACCTGGCGCATACAGACACAGAAACAGTGATCAGGCAAGCCCCAGGGAGGAGTGGAGGCAGCAAAGAGAAGGAGGAGGTGGTGGTGGGGAAGAAGGCAGGGGAGCTGAGGAGTGGGGGGAAGGGAAGCAGAGCATGGGGTTCAGTGTGCAACCCTAATCCAGGACCACTCAAAAATCAGAGAGGATTAAAGTTTGAGGGGCCTGGAGTAGCGCTCGGTAGTAGATGGAGAGGTGTGTTAGGGGTAGCCTAATCCAGGACTAGGACATGGGGTAATACAGCATAGGTGGATTTGTGAGTGAGTGTGTGTGTGTGTGTGTGTGTGTGTGTGTGTGTGTGTGTGTGTGTGTGGGGGTGGTGTGGGTTGTAGTGTCAGCCAGCTTAGAGCGCCTGCTAACCATAGTGAAGCAATCAGCTGATCTGTCAGCATAGGAAGGATCGAGCTCCCAGACTTTTTACATCACAAGATCAAGCAGCCAGTAAATCTTTTTCATTGATACATTATTTTTTTTTTTACATTAACTGATTAATGGATTGCCAGAGCTAAAAGTGACATATTCATATTTCTTGCCTATTTCTAGTCTAAAAACGAGGGGCGGGAATCACAAATCTCCACAACATGATATTATCATGATACTTAAATCACCATACAAACTCATAGCGATTTTAAAGATTTTGCGTTATGCTGAGCATTGTGATAACATATGTTGTGATTTATTACCTTTTTTTCAACTGCAAAAAATGTTTGTTTTATCTAATAAAGTAAGTCTAATAAAGTTTTCACTCTGTCTCACGCTAAATATATTTTTTGTCAGTCAAGCAAACAGTCTGATCAACACTGTCATAAAAACATAAATTTTGCATCAAACTGACAAACTGAGCTCTTTGTATTACAGTCTACATATAATCCAACTTAACTGAATGTAAACCTGTTTGGACTGGACTACTGTACCATCACAGGTATTTTGAACAATACAATTTTTACAAAAAACAAAAAAGATTCACCTCACTTCAATAATTTTTTTTTTAGCAAAAAGGGATCGTCAGTCAAGCAGACAGACTGACCAACTCTGTCATAAAAACATAAATGTTGCATCATGCACATGACAAACTGAACTCTTTGTATTGGTCTATATTGTATTTGCATTTTTAATAGTTTATATAATAAAAGATTGATACTTGACATCCGTGTCAATGCTGTGTTGATTTATCCCCACCCCTACTAAAAAACAAAACTATTTAGTTTGCTATAATTTCAGACAAGGAAATGCAGAAAATGAGAACCACTTCACTGATTTCTGCTGTAATTGTTTGATCAATAATCAAGCTTTATGTATGCAAGTCCAGAAAACTACAGCATCTATATCTTACGAGCTGGTCATTAATAAACATGGGAACACAGGTGTGGCTGTAGAGGCTCTGAACGAAGACCAAATTATGTTTCTTCAGATTGTAAAGCGTTTAACTGTAGAATTAAAAAAAAAGTGGAAGTGATCATCAAAATTATCTAGTGCAAAACGATTACTGAATAAAATCAGAAGATCTAAATCATCGCTGATCAAATCTAACTGATCCCACACAACTTCACTGCGACGTTATCCAAACATCTTCTGAAGTGGATTTAAATTCATGACCTAAAAACACGGTGCACTGTTGACTTTCTCTCTACCTTCCCCGACAGTGGTCAACATGTGGGATGAGGTTCGACAGCGGGGAACAAAGAGCAAGATGGATGACAACTCCCCCTAACCACACACTCACAGTTACTATGGGCTGACCTCAGTTGACCCCTCGGCCCCTCAACAGCCTCACATCCCATTGACTGGGGTTAAATAGGGTTTTGCCTGCAGGGGTTTTATGGCAGAGAAAGAGAAGAAAAGTTGCTCCACTGTAACCCTTTGGCAGCGTCATATAGTTTGTCTGGAAACAACTGATTCTGAAATGTTCTACGGTTAAAAGAAACATACAATACGTCTTTGTTCTGTAAGTAACTCACAGTGGAAAGGTCCAATTGAAGCAAATGCTCGATTCCTGTTATTGTTTGGGACTTTTTCCAAACAGTCCAGCATTCATCGCTTCCCTTTACCTTCAAAACTATGCGTCGACAAAAATGATGACGTGTTTTCTGTCAGCTGATAACACCGGTCCATCCAGTAGAGACAGAGCAGCAGAAACAGCCAGTACTAGTAGCACTACCTCAGATACCACATACTGACAACACATTTAATTTACAGTTATAGATATGAGGGAAGTATAGGGGTGTCATTGTTGATTAACCTGCAGATTTTCTGTCTGTAAAGCCCATCATCTTAAAAGACCAATCTGAACTCTTAAAATTACATTTATTGTCCAAACAACACTCAGAAAAAATGTATTTATGATCACTTTAAACAAAGAAAAGCAGCAGACCCTCACCAGTTAGAAATTGGCACTTTCACTCATAAATGTATTGATCAATTAGCATGGCTCACATTGCCCCACTCACCCTGCTCCAACAACACTGTCAACCATCATACGAGTTTGAGTTCTGCCGCCGGAAATGGATGAAAGATGAAAATAATCACTTTTTTGCGAGACCACTTTTTAAAAATTACAACACCAGCCTGGAATTCTAACCTCAGAAAGGTAGAGCTAGACCACACTGCGAAGCCCCCGGAAACAAAACTTAAGTTGAAAAACAAAAAGTTTTTTGATTGAAATTTCACAAATTTTGGGCACCTTGGACTTCTAACCCCCAAAAGGCACAAATACACTACAATGTAAACCAACATTTCAAATTTGAAGCTCCTAAGTTAAATAGTTTTCGAGTTCTGCTCCAGAAACAACAGCAGAAGGAAAAAACAGATGGACAGACAGACATGCAGAGCGCTATATACCCGACTACACTGTCACAGGGTATAAAAACTAATAGTTTTAGCTCTATTTTCGTGCTGAAACTGCTTAGTGGGTGTAACGATACATCAATCTGGATCATTTCAGTGATCAATGATCCTGTACCATCGATGCAAAGTGGTCACCAGTTTGAGTCCATGCACCCTTCCTTCTTGCAGAGCCCAGTAAAAAAACATGTCAAATCATATTTTAGCTGGGTTTTTTTTTGTTTTTTTGCAGGCTTCTCATGATATTTGCTGTTATCACAGAGTCTGTCATGATACAATTTTGATTTAAATTGTATCATGACAGACTCTGTGATAACAGCAAATATCATATTGTCCAAAGAATCAATATGATATTGTATGGGGATGAAACTTATGATTTACACCCCTAGTCCAGTGTTTGTTCTGAAGTGAGGTCTGTATTTGCACAAAACGGTGAAGAAGACAGCAGAGTATCAATAACTCATAAAACACGGAGCATTAATTAGCTAACTAGCTAAGTTCAGCCCGAGGGCTGTGAAGTGTTGCTCGGCTCACTCCTCACTTCTAATTAGTCGTTGAGGCAGCAGGATAATAGAAGATGATAACAGCCTCCGGCATACAGTAGTTTGTTTCAATGATGAAATATGAAACTGCCATTACCACTCCGGTTGTCAACAAACGGCGCCGACGCAACACACGGAGAGGCATGAAGTAAAAATAGCTTTTACGACCATAAACATTCCTTTGGAAATCAACAGGTGGCTGAATTCACCTCACTGATTTCACCAGATTGCCCACCATCACCAACACGCGGGTCTGAGTGGCAGATGTTAGATCTTCTGTCACACTTCTGGCACCACCTGTCAATCAAATCCCACCTCTCTCCGTCTCCAGGGAGACTCCAGCTGGTCAAGAATGTGAGGCCTGAAGGATTTCTTTGTCCTCTGAGGTATTCTCTGAGTCCCCTTTCTCATCTCATTCATGCTTGGTCAGCATTTCTGTAAAAGCATGTTGCACAGAGTCCCTGATGGGCAAATTAAATTGCATCTGGGGACTTAACACCATCCTGGGTCCCTTCAAAACTGATCTCGGCTCCATGGAGAGCAAAGGGAAATCCTTAAGTGACAGCAATGTCCCTATGGAGCCAAGTTAGCAATGAACCACTGAAAAGTCCAGATGTAAATAACGAAATGTTGCACCAAAGCATTTCAACAAATTAACTCCTGCCTATGACACACAGCATTTGCATAATCATGCCTAAGCCGAGGTATTGGTAAACCTGCTCCAACCAGCGGAAATCTGGAATCAACCACTCTAATAGTTTCCCCTTCTTGCTTAATTAACCACCATTTGATCTCCTCAATCATTATGACACAACCAACAAGCAGTGAACTATGTTAATAGCCCTCACTGATCTTTAGCAGCTCATTAGGCTGCAGCATGCACACACCATCATACACAGAGGGGGCATGTCACATACATGTGCTCTTTAGCACCTTTCTCCCCACAGTGTCGGCCTGCTCGTTTCTAACCATTAGACCCATTAGAGGCCAATTAACACCGACACAAAGCTCCCTTCCTGTTTTATGGCACTGTAAACAAAACCTGCAGGCTTGCCCTGGGCTCAGCGCAGCTCAATAGCCTTTAATACACCAACTCATTAGTTTAGTAATACGCGGCCTTTTCTTAGCACATAAAAAGCCTGCAGATCCCGTCACACCGGCTTGCACATAAACCTGAGGTAACTGGTACTGATATGACTTCACCTTTCAAACTGATATGAAGCATAGAAAACTGCTCTGTAGTTGCTTTATTCTCTGCAGCCCTGCGTCTAGACAATAGTTCCCATCTAGTAACACATTAACCACATTTATCTCAATTGCATCCATGGGATATATGTGCCGCAGATATATGGTGCTGACAAACTAAGCCTTAATCCCTACAGCCAGGTGGCTTTACCTTATGTGCGTCAGAAATGGCTAAAAAATAAGCACAAAACGCGGCTCTTTTTCCGCATGTGCGTTGCACTCGGTTTGTGAAACAAACATTTGAGTGTGCATGCTGCAGCACGCCACGTCCTGAGTGGAGAAGCTCATGCGACACAACACTGAAATCACCGCTTATTCTAGATGTTTTGAGAGTCGCGGTCAACGGTTTAAAGCGTGCGTAATGACTTATCCGAGTTATATTTCCTAGGGCGCAAACTTGTCGTGCGTAAAACAGGATGAGACAACTCGCAGAACAAAACAAGTGTTGGTCATCTGAGCATGCTGTGGCTTTTTAAAGTTTGGAAAACTTCACACTACTTTGTCCACAAAGCACGAACACAGTCATGACAATTCCCAACCTGAGAAGTCCGAGGAGCCCTTGGTGAGATCGCAGAGGACGCTCAGACACGTTATTCCCAACAGGAGCGCACAACTGACGGCTGAGAGAGTCCCATCTGAGAAGAACATCCTTGAAGCCTCAAAGTTTGTGAGTTTCTCCGTAGCATTAGAAAGTCCAGCAGCCGCATTGGGGGGATTCAGGTTCTGCTGCGTCGCGTGCCGGAGATGTGCGGTGCCATCGTGTCTCTAATCGTCCCTCCTCATCCTCCCACCACACTGACTGAGTGACTGACTGGCTGCTGGGAGACTGAGCGGGTCGAGCAGTGCTCTGCTCTCTGAGAGCATTTCTAACTGCGTGTTGTGTTGTGGAGGGAGGCAGGGAGGCAGAGAGGGAGCCCACCTGGAGGACCGCCGCTCCCCTGCATGGTCTCAAAGACCCTGAGTTCACAACCAGATACACGATGCCACTATCCAATAATATAACACTGGAAGAGGCCATTTTGTCCCCAGATGAGTAGCCTACTTTTACTTCTGATAATTCATGTAGGCTACATGTTAATACTTCTGTGTTGTAAAAGTATGGAAGCAGGACTTAATGGAGCATATTTGGAGTGTGATGTGGCTATTTTTACTGACGTGGAGGAGTCAGTACTTCTTACACCAGGGTTCAATTTTTGTGTTGAATAAAGTGTAGAATAAAGTGTATGCAATTATCATAAATACACAATATGTGTGAATACTATAAGATCGGTATATTTTAGCTGTCTTTTAGCCATGTCGTAATTTAATTTAATTATTTTTAATGTATTTATTGATTTTATTTAATTATTTTTCGCTTCGTATTATACTAATTGGGTACTACTTCCTATTTTCTAGTTTAGAGCACAGTTTGTTGGCTTTGTAGCACAAGGAATATACATTCTTCTATTATTTTCATTTATAAACAGTATTTAGGTGGTACTTCCTATTTTTCTAATCCCTAATTGTATATCACAGTTTATTTGTTTTAAGACAAGGGATATATACTTAATATTTGTATTTTATTTTATTATTTTTATTTAATTATTTTCATTTTTTAAATTGTGTTTAGATATTTCTTGATAATTTTCTACTTCATAAATTGAGAGCACAGTTTGTTTTTTTAGTATTTTTATATAATTATTTTTATTTATTAATGTTCACTATTTTAAATAGTAATTAGGTTCTTAAGTTTAGAGCACAGTTTTGTTTGTTTTAGCAAAAGGAAAATATACAAAACAAGACAGGGAATTAGTCGACATTATTGACAGTGAGATTAGGTATAACCGATGAAACAGCTGCGCCATCTTGTGTACATAGACTTTACTGCAGATGTTAACGAATCGCGTTTCACTCACATTTGTCCTGCACGGCTTCCGTACGAGTTCCCATGTGACAACGGAAGGTCAGACATGGCAGCCTGTGCGAAAGGGCTCGACAAATTTATGTTTTCGCTGAGGTTATTACGAAACATCCGGCTCCACAATGAACGTAAGTAAACCCCACAAAGTCCGTTTCCTCCGTCATACTTTATTTGTGCTGTCAGGCTGTGGACGCGAGTAGTATTTGTAACGTACATCCACGAACTATGAGCTAACGACGCTAACTGCTAGCTAGCAATTTCACTACATGATAGCCACCACAGCTCACATAATCGATTAATGTCTTATTTTCTTGTTATTTCTAGGCTTCATATCCACGTCTATATGTCACAACAGCGAGGAGCCACCAAAGTTCACCCCTCCATCCAAACCCGTCATCATAGATAAAACACAGACCGTGGCATCTCTGCGAAAGTATGATGTTCCTTCATTCAGTCTCTCTCTGACACTCCCAGATACACATAAGCGTACTGTGTTAAGTGTGTTGTGTTGTAAGCGTTGTCTTTCCCTCTCAGGTTTGTGAGCCCAGAGTTCATCCCTCCCAGACAGAGAACAGATCCATTTAAATTTACCATCGAGAGGAAAGACATGATTCGCAGGAGGAAAGTGCTCAACATCCCTGAATTCTACGTAGGTAAGAAACAAGTTTATTTACTAAGCAGGTAAACTCCCACGGTGAGGTAACAGGTGTAAGAGTACCAAAACAATTTGATTTGTCTCATCCTCGAACCTAGAGAAGGTCATCTACACTATTCATTTAATGCTAGTTAAATTACCAATATAATATGTCCTAAATCCCTCACTAAAACTACTCACAGCTTCTGACAACTCTACTCTGTCTCCCTCCCCACACATCTGCAATCTGGGAGTCATGCTTGACAGCAGCCTCTTCTTTTCCCACCTAGCAAACGTAACTTGCATCTCCGCCAAGTCACTCTCCTTCTCTGCTCCATGCCTCCATCACATCCAGAATCGACTACCGTAACAGCATCCTTTACGGCTCATCATCCAAAGTCCTAAATAAACTCCAGAACATCCAGAACCTCCACTGGCTGCCGTCCCACAACGGATCCAATTTAAAGTCCTTCTCACTCACTAAGCCCTCCATAACCAGGCGCCCTCCATAACCAGGCACCCTCCTACCTCACCGACCTGCTCCACCATCACACTCCATCTCGCTCCCTTTGCCCCTCTGATGCCAACCTCCAGTCCACACCACTCAGAACCAATCACCGGACCTGGGTTGACAGCATTCGCCATAGCCTCCCCTCTCTCTGAAACTCCCCAAACAGATCTGAGACTGCACCTTGTCCACTTTAAAATCACTAATCAAAACTCAACTTTTTAGATCTGCTTTTCAGTACTATGAAAACTACTTGATGAATAAAATGTATTACTATAAAGACAGGAGACCTTGCTACTATTCAGTGGTTTTCTGTCAATTTTAGAATGAAGTTTAAGATTTAATTTCAAGGTTTGCATCACCTATGATTTGTTGATCCCCTGTGATGCAAGCTGCAGCCTGATATCCTCTGCGGGGCCTTTTTTTTTTATTTATTTTTTTTTTTACCACATCTCACCTTGTCAAAGAAGGTGACTGGCCTTTGCTGTCTGGGCCCCTCAGCTGAGGAACTTACTCTTTCAAGAACTAAGGCATGCAACACTAAAGTTAGAAGAGGGAGACAGCGCAGTAGTGCTGTGAATGAGAGAAAGAAATTTTATTTTCTGATCGTTTCAAGACATTTACTTTCTACAGTACAAATGCGTAACCATCAACTTCTCAACAGATGATTTACTGCAGAGACAGAAGCTCGCAGTTTCGTTTTCCTTCTCTGCATTTCATTCATTACATCCAGTGTGCATTAGTAAATATATGCAGTATGGAGTAAATATTGTAACAGCGAGAATAAACCTAACATTTATATTATTTTTAGGGTGATTTGTAGATGAGGTGGATGGACACACTGAACTGCAGGTTGTATAGTGTGTTTACCACTGCAACCACCAGCACCCACTTCATGTTGCTTTTCATACGTCAGCGGACTAATCTTCACAGTCCTTAGACCTCTATGGAAACGCAGACAACAGTAGGCTGAAAGAACCTTTCATTTCCTTTAAAAGTAGTTCCAGGGGACTGAAAGTCATTGGAACTTTTGGTAGAAAAATGGATAGTGTCTTCTTTTAAGTCCCTCCTCAAAATCCATATTTATCTCAAGGCAAAGGCACAATATATCTATATTAACAATTTTACATTGTTTTCAATAATATTGTTCTTTTTTTTTCTGTGGTTTTACTGCTATAATGAACTAAACAAATATACATTTGGTTTTCAGCAATACTATGCAAAAAGTATATTGTTTGTATTATAAGTTTAAAAAGGTTTTTATTTTTGTTTTAAGGAAGCATCCTGGCAGTGACCATGGCCGACCCGAATGCCAGCGGGAAAACTAACCGCTTTGTTGGTATCTGTATCCAGAGGGGTGGAAAGGGGCTGGGAGCCACATTTGTCCTGAGGAACGTCATTAATGGCCAAGGTAAGGTTCATAAAGGTCTACTGAAATGTCAGACTGTGATATGAAGGAATATTTAGTTTTAAGTCAACCAAAATGCAAAATATATTATTGTAAATGTTAAATCATATTGCTTTCCCTCCATATTTTTCTATGTCCACATCTCAACTTTAGTCTTGGCCATTGATAACTTGGACGAGGAAGAGGAAAGGCTTGTTTATTAACTTTCCCCAACATTTGCAAGAAGTGAACCAGGTGCCATTCAAGTCAAACATCTGTTTCTTCATGTGTGCGTGTCTCAGGTGTGGAGATCTGCTATGACCTCTACAGCCCCCGTATCCAGACGATTGATGTGCTGAAGCTGGAGAAGAGGCTGGACGACAACCTGATGTATCTGAGAGACGCTCTGACTGAGTACAGCACTGTGGACCCGGACATGAAGCCTGTGCCCTTCTCCCCCACCGGAGAGGTGCCTGTCAACACGGTGAGAGAGCTTCAAGAGATGGATAACCGGCATGAAGCATTTTAATCAATTAATGCAATTGGTTAAAATAAATATTAAAAATTAATTAAAAGCTGAGAATAACCCAGCAGCGGCTTGTCACTTTTTAAGGAGAAAAGCTGGTCCACCTTAAGAGAGAGTTGGGGCAGATACAGGAAGTTGGCTCGGGACTTCCAGCTTGTAGCTTGTGTTGCACCGTGGCTGCTACAGTAGCTCTCCTGACAGTGACCTGTTGACTCAGTTGTCTGTTGTGCTCATATACAGCAGCTGGCACATAAATCTTGTCAGTTAACGGTTAATTATCAGTTAATGAAGATCAGTTATCGGTCAAGAAAATTCATCCCTTTGGAGCATCCCTGCTCCAAACTCATCTCATTTCTGTCTAATCACCAGATCAAGGTAAAGATGCGCCCAAAGCCGTGGTCCAAACGCTGGGAACGACCCAAGTTCAACATCCAGGGCATCCGCTTCGACCTGTCGCTGACCCCGGAGCAGATGGAGCACGCCCAGAAGTGGGCGCAGCCGTGGCGTGAGTACGACATGCTGAAGGAGTACGACACGACCAAACTGGAGGAGCAGATCCTCAGCGAGGTCCAGCGGGAGATGAGCAAGTGAGGAAGAGCTTCCTGAAATGCTCTTCAGGTGTACCATCAACAGACTTTTTCAGGGGTGGGGAAAAAGACTGGAATATGAGGTTTGCTCTGCTGGATTAAGTTAATCTGCATAGATTACAGCCGTGTACCAGTGTACACGGCAACCAGTGTATACATGGAGGAGCCAATATGAAAACTGGTGTTGTAATCTGAGGAGTCATGCCGTCTTCTTTTTGTCTTGTCAGTCTGCTGTACAGTATATGCGTTTTCAATATCACCGGCCTTTAATGACAATATCATTAAGTGGTTTCTATCATAAAAGCTATTAAACATTACAAAAGCTTTTCGATTACATTTTATTCTCCCAAGAAACCTATATGAGTAGGGCTACAACTAAGGTTGTTCATGTGTTTATTATTTTCATGATCAATCATTTAGTAGTTTGGTTTATAAATTTTCAGTTTACTGTCAGAGAAGTAAAGAAACCAAAAAATATTCACATTCAAGAGGCTGGAATCAGAGAAATTTGACCTTTTGTTTCTTAAAAATGGACTCATACCAATTAATTATCGAAACAGGTGGCAATTAATTTCATAGTTGACGACTAATCGATTAATCATTGCAGCTCTACAGCATATAGGAGTTTCTGTTTCTGTTTTATTGTATTGCTATTGGACTAGTTGCTATAATCGCTATGGAGTACTACAGACACTAGATGGTGCTATTTTTCTATATATGTTGCATCAATCAGCAGTTGCATAACCAAGTCTTTGTTGGGTCCTACAGTGTTTTGAGGGAAACGCTGCCATGCTAAATAAACAGCGTATTCTTCCAGTTATACAAATAAAGAGGAGTGTATTTCCAAAAACACACATTTACTGAGTTAGCTAGTGTAAAAAAAAAAAAAGTATTTTTACATTGTCATGTTCCAGATTTTAGGGGCATCTGGGTTTAAATTAGTAAAGGTTTCCATATAAACCAGTAAACCTGCTTCTTGGATTAGGCCCCTGCACTTTGAAAAACAACCCTGGTATTCAGGGACCATAAGACCAAGGACACCCGGTAGTGTTTTACTGTTGTGGATGGAAAATTGTGGTGTTGAGATGGTATGTTAGAGCGTCAGTTGGGTAGCATAAAAACACTTGGACTCCTTATGTTATGTCTGCTCTCTGCGAATGTGTGTGTGTATAAACACGCCGAACGACTCCCTGCACTCTAATTTCTCCATATTACAGGATGAGACACGGAGAAAATGGTCTTTAATACAGGAGTAGCAGATGTTTACTGGGCTCATTACGGACCACACAGATTTCCTGTGTGGAGATACACGGGAGTAAAGAGGGCGATTATTCCTGCTACGTTTAAGGTGATGGAATGGGAGAAATGCAGTTGAAAGCGTCAGTATGCAGCAGTTCACGTTATTGGTTGGAGTTAATAGTTTGCTGAGCATTTTAACCAAATCTGCACCTGTTGAACAACTGTTTCTCAGCCTCACTTCCACTGTTGACTCTCCACCTAATTAACCAATCAGACCTGACCTGCAGCAAAGAAAACCATCTGCTTCTGTGTACAGTAGACTGAGATCCCGTCCTGCACATAGTCATTATGCTGCCCACTGAACCAGCTGGCCCTTTCACCTTTCCATTTTTCTACTCTCTGTTTGGGTCTGATTGATGTTCACATGTGGAGGCGGTAACAGCGATGTTTAGAGTCTTTAGAAGCATTCCACAGCGACACCAGTGGACTGGTAAACCAGTTTAAACCACAAAGTTACTCAGTCTGAGTTACTGCTTCAAGGAAACTTCCTGCCTCTCACTGTGTGTGTGTGTGTGTGTGTGTGTGTGTGTGTGTGTGTGTGTGTGTGTGTGTGTGTGTGTGTGTGTGTGTGTGTGTGTGTGTGTGTGTGTGTGTGTGTATTTCAGGGTTGTGATCTCAACTGTATGTGCCTCCCATGGCCTCAGGTTGACTTCTCTGCACCTGGAGTGAAGTTAAAGCCCCTGGCTGGGAAAGGAGATCAAACACCCGCTCTCTCTCTCTCTCACACAGAGCGACTTGCAGACAGGCTATCATATCAGCCTTCACAGACAGACACCTCAAACACTGCCAACTGTAAACGTCTGGGACCGTCTGTCAATCCTCGCGCGAAACGAGATATGCTCCATTTACGGATGCCGTGGAATCGGGGTGGGGCGTGCAGGTTTGAGGAGCCCAATAATCCCACCCCTCAGTAACAACCGATTGTAAAGCATGGTGGGCTGATGATAGACAGTGCCACGCCACTATGAAGGTCAGTGCAGGAATGCAGGGAGGGACACACTCCTCTAATCTGTCTTCCTCCCCTTCGCCGGTGCTCCCATGACCTTCATCTCGTTCTCTCTCGGAGCTTTGAGAAGGAGCCAGGTTGATGAATCGGAGAGGATGGGATACAGGGTGTGCAGACACTCCCACAGGCTGAAATTTGGGGTTTTACACTAAATGCAGTTTCACCCTCTCAAGCATTCAGTGTGTTGCTCTCTTAACATCTCTGTCATTGTGTGATTTCTTACTCTCCTGTCTGTCTGTTTGGTGAAATCAGTTTCACTCTGTCTCTGTCAGAGAGTGTGAACTGAGTTTGAGCTGTCTGTGTGTATGACAAGTGCAACGGGATACTGGGCCACCCATAGGCCCCAGGTAAATTACACCCTGTCACTGTGTGTGTGTGTGTGTGTGTGTGTGTGTGTGTGTGTGTGTTGCTTGGAGGCCACCCGTAGTCCTAGGTAAATTACACACTTGAGTTTCACCATATGTTTCCAGTGAAACGACACGACCGTCTGCTCCTCTCCCGACCGTCCCATGGGCCTGACGGGAGCTCCTGCTGCCATCACTCTCTCTTTGTTACACACTCACACAGGCGAGCCGACAGTGCGACAGCTGTTAGGAAACATTACATCGCGAGCAGCTGATGCCTGAAGTCGAACAGGCACATATCACAGTCATTTTAATAATGTGATCCAGCGTGGAGTGGGTCTGGCAGCTCTGCCAGGGTCGGGGGAACATTTCCAGTTGTGGCCAAGCATCCGAAAAATGCACGGATAAAAGTGTCCATCGAAATGGCATATGTTCATGTATGCCCATAGGACAAGGTTGACTCTACAAGAGGAGGGCTGGGGTCACTTAAAAGAGTACTTCCACGAAGTTGAGAGACAGAAAATGCCAATGCAGCAGACTTTCAGCTCAGAAAACACTGGATCGTCCACCTCAATAGCTATCTCGTTACACCCTCACTGTCTGGTAAATGGCAATCTCCACACTTCCACTTTGTCACACAGGCTGTCAGATGAAATGTTGTCTAATAGTGGAGATATACCAAATCAGTTGACTGATCCCATTAATTCTTTATTGAGAGCAGGAGATCTGGCCACACGTTGCATGATGGATCTGGCATGGCGAGTTAAGTGGCTAGTCACTGTATCTGAATTTGCATAATCATGACTTGGCCTCAACTTTATGCTAATGAGGCCTGTCCATCACAAGGCAGCAGGCGTGCAAAACTCAAAATAGTCAAACTAGGCAGCGCTGATCAAATGTGAATCAATATTCTGTTACTGTAATGCCTATTTCTCACCTCAAATGTGTTCAGAAACATTTTTGTGTACTGTTTAGCTGTAAAATGAGAAAGTTTCTCACCCGGCCACCCTGTTGAAAACACTCAAACCCAACACCAAACACCGCCCATTGGCTGGAGCGAACCAAACCGTTTTGGTTCCATCATATCTTTCCGTTTATTGGCCAGATTTGGTAGATCTGCACCATTAAACCCAAACTAAGATACACCAGCGATGCCAAAGACAAAGCCCCTCTAGAACCACAGAAGACAGCAACAACTCTATTTGTGTAGTACTCCTTGTGACTAGTACATATAATTTGATATATAAATTAGGTGGAATTCCCCTTTAATTTAGTAAACTTTATTATTCAATTTTGTTTTCTTTAACCTTTTAAATTGGAGTGAATATTTTACATTTTGAAATATGACTTCCTCGTTTGGCAGAAATAAGTGAACAACCCGTAACTTAAAAGAATAAGGCTGATGATATTCTATATTTTTTTTATTGTCAATAAATCCCACAAAAATAATGAAACCAACAATGATCCTACTAGCAAGCAGTGTTGTAGTCAAGACTACCTAAACCGAGACCAAGTCATGACCAACACAAGTGTGTATCGAGACCAACTCAAGACCAAGATCAAGGCAGGGTGAAACGAAATCATGACAAAAACTTTGAGGGGTTGAGACCAAGTCAAGACCAAGGCAGGATAAGGCCGAGTCTAGACCAAGACTGGCATGTATCAAGACTGAAACAGTATCGAGACCAAGTCAAGACCAAGACTCTGAGGGGTTGAAACCAAGTTAAGACCGGTGAGAGTCCCACACTGCATGACACACTTACGACAAAATGTGGAACATGCTAACCACAGAAACTACTCAGATTGATCTGAAAGATCCACAAAGATCCATAAAAACACCCACAGAAAACAAAGACTCCTTTCCATTCACTGCTTTTATTGCCATATACTGTATATAACAGTTTAGTGATATCCCCACAGCTGTGGTCCTGACCAGTCTTGAAATAATTTATAATCCCTCTTTGTCTGAGACAAGACCAAGAAAAAATGTGGTTGATTACGGGACGAGGCTGAGACCTTCAAAAAGTGGTCTTGAGACCGATCTCGAGCACTACAACACTGCTGTTCAAGCAGTCCATCACACCGCTGCACTGGGTGACAGGTTCCTACATTATGATGTACTGTGCATTCACACTGTTTTACTAATTTTGAGTCAAACCCACGCACTACTGGAAATACTCACTACAGTACCAAAAGTGTATTAATCTGCGGCTAAAAAATAGTCCCAAACAAATGCACTATTTACCCCTGTTTGAGTAATGTTTACTAAAAGCTACAGTGGAGTCAGAAGGTATTGATGGACGAATTAACGCATTGTTGGATTTGTTAATTAACAAAAATATGAGATATCACCTTAAACTTGAAGTGTGGGCCTTGATGAATAGCCGGCGCTCGGTCATATGATCAGAGGAACACTGTGACCAGACCTGAGGTGAAAATAATTCTTTAGATTGAAAGTAATCCAGTCAGATGTGGGATAATCACGTAGTTACAGTTTTGCATCTACATGTCCTGCACTGATACTTGATTTAGTCTATGTCCAGAGGCTGTAAGCATTAACAATAAAGCAAAAACGTTCACTCAAAAACTTATGTATTGACAAGGTGCCACGTAATATTTCTGCCCAGCCCTAACGGCATTCCTTCACACATTTAAGTCACAGCTGTCTCAATGTGTCCTTTATGTTTATGTGCTCTCTTTAATCATATTTTGTGTCTTCTATTAGGATGTTCCTGTCCACATGCGGTCTGAGATAAGAGCACCCAAGGCTGTTTGATGCATTCTTCACATTTCCTTGGTATCACTGCGTGTTCCTGCCACAGCCAGTGTGTGTTTTAACATTCAGGACAAGCGAGCTAGGTCATAACACGGCACATTATTCGTTATGATGGGTTGTTATTCCTGTATGGTCATGATGACCCTGCCTGGGGCATAAAAAAAACACAGCCTGTGGTCTGAAAGTATGCCTCTGCTTTGATGTGAGGAAGAAATATTGAGGTGGAAACATGAGCAGTTTCATTTCCTTGCCTCTGAGGGGCGCCCTCATCTTTGTCTCCCGACTGCTGGTTGTACACAGTTCCCCCACACAGCTGGTCGTCCTCTCTCCTGAGCTGTAATTGCAGCCCTGTCCTGGGAAATAGAGGGAGGAAATCCCAGAGCTTTCGCCCTGCAACAATGACAATAAAAAAGAGGTGAGGAAAAGAGGAAGAAAGCGTTTCAGCTGAGATGAAAGAAGGAGGGAGGCTTAGGGAGGAGAAGGGAGGTGGAGGAGCACCGCATGGCTCGGGAGTGCAGTGGAGGTAGAGAGAGGGAGAGATGAAGGAGAAAGCAGGGGAGGAGGGATGGTGTTGGTGATGGTAGTAAACGCTTGAGTTTATTAACCTCATTTAGTTGAGAGGCTGAGAGTGAGGGGAAGGGGAGGAGTGGTGTGTTCATACTGTGATCGCAGGGCTGGAGTTTACTAATGAGGGCTGCAAATGCACACACACACACACACTTTCCTTAGCTCATTCCCTCGCTCATACAAGATTCACCTTGATCTGATGCCAACTATGCAGGCAGAACACACATTCACAGGATCGGGTACTGCCAGCTTCATCTCACTGCCTCCTCTCATTTTTTTTCCTCTCATAACAGCTGAGAGGCAATTCTACCCAAATTGCTATTGATATACATGGAGGGCGTGGATCGAGACGGGTTGAGGCTCACAATCGTTTGATTCCCAGCCAAACCACATCGCTTTAAATTATCTAAAGTGTATATCTTGTCACGTGTTACGAACATAGATTGAAAGATGTTCACATTTATGGGGAATTCAGAGTTGTACACGACTGTGGGAGGGAAACAGGGCAGTTAGAGGAAACTCAGGCCTGGGGTCAAGAAGGTCAACAAACAAATCATATAAGATCTTGTCAGGTAACATGACTAACCCAGTTTACTGAGGTTGAGGTCAAGTTAAACATCCCCTACAGAAATGTTTGGAGACATATGAAAATACCTGAATGTCGTGAATGATAATTGAATATAAAATATTACTAAACTACTTTCATGTTCGACCTGTTTGATCATGCTTGCGTATACACATATTTTAAGGCCCTGACACACCAAGCTGACGGTTGGTCGTTAGCCAGTGTTGGGCCGTTGGTGAAAATACTTATTTCCAGGTTTATACTTGTATTTGGGGTTTCTACTAAAACATGTTGACATGCTTTAATGTTCAAAAAACGCACTATTTTTCTCATACTGTCTGTCTGAATATACCTGTATTCCCCCTCCATCTGAAATGCTCCGATTTGGCACCTGAAAAATATGGTGCAACTTTGCATAGTTCTCAAATTATGGGTGATATATTCTATTGAGCCTGCATGTGACATAGAAATGGGAGCCAAAAACGAATGGCTTGTTGAGTCACATGTTTTCTGATCAAGGCAGCCCACAAAAAGCTGACTGGGTTGTCTCATTTCACAGTTTGTGGGTTAGTAGACACTCCAGATACCCAAATGTATGTGCACAAGCACTGAAAAAAGTGAGTTTTCCATGGCATGTCCCCTTTAAATATTTGTTAGATTTCTAAATTGTAAAACACTTAGCCCAGGATAGTCTCTAGTGGATATCTAATGGAGAGAACTCAAGTCAAGTCTCAGAGTTATTCTTATAGATTTACAGTATACTACATTTGAAAACAATTCATGTTTTCCTCATGTTTTACTGTCTGTGATGTTTTTTGCAAGGAAATAACCAGATGACAAAAAGCCATTTTAACCCAACCATTTTAAGTTGTCCAATGATTTTTAGACAAGAAAGAAACCCTTCACATTACCCTGATAGCCACCCACCCCATTCATCCATTATACACGCTGACCACTAATGACCTGGGATGGACACAAAGAATGCACACTTAAGAGGCTCGCTGAAGACGAATGAGTGAAGATGCACTCTGAACTATTGACAAATGGCGTGAAATACACACACACAGCGGACACACACTTAAAATGCAAAGTGAAGATGGATGACATGGTGAAGACGCTCCCTGAACTGAACTGTAGGTGACAAATGATCAGCCACCTCAGTGGGTGTACTGACCCCCTGCTATGGCTGACCAAGGGTGGCTTATTTTGTGATTTGACAAAGGTTAAGTGACCATTTCTTCACCTTCTGTCTCGTACTGACTGGTAGATCCAGAGATAAACTATATATGCTTTAGTTTGGGAGAAAATCAAGTCATGTCAAGTCAAACTTTATTTGTATAGCTGTAAATCACTAATTGACTTCAAAGGGCTTTATGATATGTTTGATATATAACTGTCTGTATTTACACTCTGTGATAGTGAAATGTTGAATCTGTTAAGAAAAGTTAGAAAAGTGCTGTTACAACCACACTCACAAGTGATGTTGAGTTAAATAAAAAGATCAAATCAACTTTAATGAACACAATAAGGTAAATAACCTCCATTTTCCATTTGTCTTTTTAAAGACACAGTAGTTGAAGATGCCCTGATATTAAACAAATACAGAAAAAGGATAATGTCAACTTATAGTGATTGACAGCTTACAAAACACTCTTTGAACTGTTCTGATACAGTAAACCTTTTACCATCTGGAACTTCAAGCAAAAAAGCTAAACTAATTAGCAAATATTTGACTCGAGTCTGATATAAAAACAAACCTTCGAGCAGCCGGCAGACTCCACATGAGCCTGCTTGGCCCTTTCAACAACCCAGTCACTAGAAAAAATGTTGGCATTGTACGTTTCTGCAAACCACATCTACGTTTCTGACACAAAACTATGTTTCAAAAATGTGCTTCATATTAGCCTCTTATTACACTTTTAGAAATACACAATGCAACCTGGTTACTGCTGAGAAACGATTGTTAGTATGGTTAGTTTTAGGCTACAAAACCGTATCTAATGGTATGTAGCGGTGAGGTTACAGTTTACAACTTCTACCGTGTGCCAAGCGCGTAAGATTGCTACGGTGGCAAAGAGTGAGTGGTGAAGCAAAAGAGAGAGGGAGCAGAGGTGACGGGAGCGAGTAACGTTATCAACTCCAGCCAAAGTAAGAAAAGTTAACAGTGTTGGTTTGTCCGTTCTGGGCTACTATTGAAAAATGGCGGTGCAACATGGAGGCCAGCTCCATGAAGAGGACCCGATGCTTATGACGATATAAATGGCTAATTCTACGGTAAAATGATATGCGAGTGAAAACATACTTATTAATATTATATTCCATTTCCCCCTAATTGTTACACACTGGTCCTTTGAAAAAAAAACATCATGGTTTGTGTAATAACGTAACAATATTCAATATTCAGATATTCAGTGTATCCATTGCAGAATACAACGGCAACATTTTTTTCCTGGTGACTTGGTAGCTTTGAATCCAATGAATGATTCAGAACCTAATCTGACCCATCAGTCCAGCTCTCAAGAGCTGTGACCGGCCATTCAAGGCAGCTCTGAACCGTTTGTCTACATGCCAATACACCGGCCAGTCGCCAGGCTTCACACACACACTATCATTAAACTTTTGACCCTGCTGAGTCTGTCACTGTTTGACAAAACGCCGCCCTTTGAGTTCTGTGACTGCTGTCGATGTAGCAGTCAGCTCTGTCACACTAAGTTTACTTGTCTTGTCTTCATTGTTTGGTTGCAATTACCACTCTCAAGCTCACACACCTCAACATGATGTAAGTCAGCTCCTGTACACGGTACATAGTGTACAGTACAGCCTCACATACCCTCTGACTGTTCTATCTGAGCTGCCATCACAAAATTACACCCCATTACCCTGCAATAGCCCTCACTACCAAATTACTAAGATCTGTTTCACAGATCATTACCAGCCAATAATATAAGACAGCTTAATTCTTTTATTGGCGACATTGCTTGATGAAGCCAACCAGTGCACAAACGTGGGCACTGATATATCATGCATCCTGAAATAATCTCAGTTGGCTGGTCGATATCATATGTTGTTAGGGTGTGGAGTAGCTGGTTTACAACAGCTTAGCCAGCTGATAGCCCCGATAGCAATGCAGTATCCATTACTCGATGCTCCATCCAGCCACCATTACGAATTACCTGGAGGTCACGACCTCCGAGCCACTCAGCTTCCGTGCCACTCTCCCTAGCCAACCGCTGGCCAGTACCACTCAATACCCCAGGTCCAGTTTCCCCATCGGTATCAACCCCCGCCCCCCTGTTCCCCACCACAGTCCCCCTGGTAGCGTCTGGATGGGGGGTGTTGGCGCCTAAACAGCAGCAGATGTGGCTCCGCAGAGAACACCGGCCCTAATTAACTTCAATGGATTTCCTAATGCGACAGCTACCATATTTCATTTACCGCGCACCCAGACCCCAGTGGACCTGACGGGGGCCAAATGATACTTCCACTCTCTTACATTGCAGTGGTGGTGGAGGGATCTGGGTAAGGGGTGCAGGGAGATGGGGAGTGTGAGGCGAGGGAAGAGGTGGGGAGTAAGGGATGTCGGAAACCAGAGCAGAAGACATGACCCCTCTTACCGAGAGGAAATCAATTAATTCAAGCTTCTTTTTTTTTTACGACGCGGTGTCTGCGATGAGGGCCAAGTCAGCAATCTGAGGCAGACGTAATAAGAAGGCTACTATCATTACATTATATCATAAAGGGAGAAAGGAAGGGGAAAGGTTGTTTGGGTGTGGAGGACTGCCAGAAAAAGATAGAGATAAAAAGAGAGAAACATGGACGTTAAGGGAGATGAATGCGGAGGGAGTGAGGGAATTTATGATCCCGGGTCTTATTGTTCCTGTACACGTGAGAGTGCACAGCTGGGGGAAAAGAGGGAAATGGGGTACAGATGTACTGTATCAAACACAGAGGCCTGAACTTCAATAGATACATTACGATGCGCTCCCCTGCTGCACTCCCTCACCAAACATCAAAACCTTCTACCTTTCTCACCCTTCTAGCTACTGCCCCCCATCCCCTCCTCTTCCTCCTCCGTCCAACACACACACATTCACCTGATAGTCTCTCGCTAATATCCGCAGCCTGCCCTGTGTTTTTTTTTTTTTTTTCTCGCTCTGTGGCTGCATTCATTTTACTTTACTCACTTCATTCTCCTTCCTTTACGGGCGCAGCAGGTATCGGGCTTTGCCAGCAAGCTGTGGCCTCCTTTGAACTGTGACTACCTTGTTTTAAAACCTACCTTAACACACACACACACACACGTTAGCAATGTCCAGCCCTAATGACATGGGTATATTATCATGCCCCAGACGACAATACATCACAGCTGTTCACACTTGCCCCCTCCATATCCCTTTAACACACACACACACATATACAAATCATTACGAGAGGAGGCATGGAGGAAGGAGTGGAAGCAGGGGAGGGTGGGAGAAGTTTGTGCCCCCTGAATCTCCAGGATTTGCCCCGTTTCAGGGGAGTCATGTGGAGCAGTGGTATCAGTGGAGGCAGTGGAAGTGCCGTGACCCTCTCCTCCTCCTCTTCCCTGCTAACTAAAGAGAGAGAGGTTCCCCAAGGAGCAGAGAGCTGAGACGTTGGATAATTCCCGGTGCTTTCCCGGTGCCTATAGAGGAAGGGGCCCCTCTGGATTTGTCAGTTGTGGCTGCAGCTGTCTCCGGGCAAAATGGACCACAGTGGACCTGACACTTGATCTCTCTTCTCTTTCTCTGCCTCTCTTTCTAGCCCTTTTATCTCTCTCTCTCTTTTTCTGCGCACTAACTCTCTGTCTGTCTTGCTCCATCATTCCTTTCACCTTCTGTCTCTCTTTCTTTTTCTTAGTCTCCAAGAGTATGTCCGACACCGCGTTAGAGAAATTTGAAAACGCATGCACTTTGTCTCTGTTTTGGCATTTTATGTGCACAAAGCCTGTCTCTTTTCTCAGCTTTATGAAAATGGTGTCCTAAAATTCGGTGTGGATGGGCAACACAGACTCACGGCAGTTTGTGAAATAGTCACAAAATTGAATCTCTTTGATTAGTGTATGTAGACACAAATTTCCCTATTTTCTTTGTGAAGCTCAGCACGACTTGTCGTTCTTTTTCCTACAAATGTCCAGCAACAAGTTTTCTGCTCCAGCAAAATAAAACTACTTAGATTTAGGAAAAGATCGACTTGGTTAGGTTTAGACAATAAAACTACTTAGCTTTCAGAAAAGATTGTGGCTTGGGTTAAAATAACTCCGGAAGTGCCAACACTTCAGTCTGGAAATTACGTGACAAATAAATCAAATTTGACTACTGGTTTCATGAGGGACATGAACACCGGTCTCGTGGGTAAAAGTCCTGTAGTTTTTGAACCTCCCACCCTGACCTCCTACCTACACAGCATTCACCGCTCTTTCTAATTCCCACTTCACAATTACACAGATTACATTTGATTTCATTTAGTGCTGACCATCACGATATATAAGAATCAATATATAGAATTTCATGACTATTTCACAAACATCTGTGCGATCGGGCTGGGGCGGGACACCTCTTTTCCACTCTGTGATCACTCGATTTTAATGTCAATATATCTGATCACACAACACATTTGTTATCATCAACCTGTATTAACCTGAGAGCTGTGAATAAGAACAACTAAATTGTGAGCTCAGTTCACTGAGAGACTTTTTTCATACACTGTTCATATGAAAAGTGATGCACTGTAATTCATACATTACATCTCATGAAATCAATTTATATGTGAGCCCTGTAATTATGAACCAGGAAGTATAAAGTTTCCTGTGAAGATGGAAGTATATTTTGAAAAGGCTGGAGCAAACATTGACATGTGCGTCATTCATAGGAAAACACACAAAAAATGAGGTCTGTGTATGAGGTGTGTCTGTTTTGACAACGAGGAGATTTAGCCATTGTACTACTGTTTAAGCATTTGACTGTGAATATGGATCTTCATAAAAACAACATCACTTAGGACACGTCATTTTTGATCTAATTTAGCCAGCTTAGTGTCAACATATAGTCTCAACTTCTTAGACTGTCTCTTTATCCATGCATGAACTACTTCCCTCTCCTCTTCTAGCCTTCTATCTGTTTGTCTTTTAAATGCACACCTCTCTTCACTGAATAGCCTTATGGGTAAAAAAGTAACAGCTGTTGTCATCATCACCATCAGGCTTCCTAACAAGAAAATATTGTTATCATCTCAGGGGAAAACAACAAAGTAATGGATAATGTACAGCGAGCCGCTTAGTGTTGTGAAATAAAGCCCAACGGGGCGATACAGCACCCGACATGAATCGTACGGATCTTTCATCACCCTGAAGGGGTTTATTTCACAACAAAGACCTGCTAGCTGTACATTATCTCACTTATTACATGGCTACTTACTTAAGAAATCAATAATTTGACACAAAAACGGTCAGCCAAAGTCCAACATTAGAAGTGCATCCATAGCAACGGACTGTTATAAAGAAATACCAGACTACCAATCAGTTTTCAACAATACCATGTAATAATAACACAATTTACATGGAAAGCATCTTTCATACATAGGGTATACAGAAAAAACACGTTTAAAAGATTCAAATAATTTACATTAAAAACTGACCAAAACAACAAAGACAGATTACTTAAAAGCAAAACTAAAAGGTGAGTCTGAATTTCTAATAGAAATGTACAGAAGTCCTGAGAAAAGCTAGTTCACAATCTTTTTTTCTGCACTCATAACAACAAAAGGTAGCTTCTCTGTACTTCTGTGTCTTAAATGTTACGCTTCATGGTAACGGTAAGAAGGATGCACACAGGAAACTGCTTCTGCTTCAGTTTTCTTTTCAAGTATTTAATTAAAATTTACTTACTGATTAAATTCAGGTTTAAAAAGGGTGTTGCATTCACAATATGACTTTTTCAGACTGATCTCTCAACTTACAAAAAATCAATTGTGGCAATTTTCCAACACTGTGTCCTTAATTTTTATATATATATATATATATATATATATATATATATATATATATATATATATATATATATATATATATATATATATATATATATACTGAGTTTTTATATATATAACTGATCTGCATTAGTGCACACAATTTGAAGCAATAGAAATGCTTCCCCAGTCTTTGCTTTAAGTTTACGATTTTCATTACTACGATTGAAAGCACAGAGCATAGATGTTGCCACGCAGGCGGCAGCTGGTGCTCGGCCTCTGAAAGCACCTTCAACTTAACCAGTGTCATATCATAGAAAGATAATGCTATACTTTGTGGTCTGGAGAAAAATTAATATAATCCAGGCAGCAAAAATAAAAAGTAAAGTACATGAATACATTTTGTAGGAGATAAGCTTTCAATTTTTCACATTAGTACTCTCCTTTTCCTTGAGTGAAGTTTAATTGACACATCAGTGCCTGTACCTGAGAAAAAGCTCTCTCCATCTCAAGTAATTGGCCCTACTTTGTCCATATAACACATCTGGCTCCCAGAACCGCCGAGTCAGGCCCACAGTCTCTATAAAGTGAAACACCATCCATAAAATCTCCATTAGAGCAGGGCTGGCTGGAGGTCGCCGTGAGGAGAATTGGGGGGTCACTGCTTCACTGTAATGCCTTCACACATGAGGTTAGAGGTGAGCGCTGTTGACATTCCTCCCATGACCGTCTGATATTAGCATGATTGATCTGCCGGAGCGAGGCTCTGGGAGGTACACTCCCCACTTAGCTCCTGAACTTAAACATTTGTGTTTTGGTCCTGTGTCTTTCGATCTGTCTTCCTCTCCTCTTCTTCTTCTTCTTCCTCGTCTGTGCATCTCTTCACCCTCTCTCACCTAGATGTCTGGTGGATCTCCAAGCGAGGCTTCGGTGTCACACAGGGATTGACCTTGGAGAAACGGCACCAGAGAGTGTTTATCTGGCTTTCCTCTCAGCTAAACCAGATAAAAGAAGAGAGTTGTGATTGATCGCCCACTCTTCGCCCGAGCCTTCATAGGTTTTCTGTTAGCAGTTCCATGTGAGCTACAGTAGAGGGCCGTGAGTTATTGCCTTGTCAAATTCCACACCTTCTGAGTGCCGTTGGCCTTGGACGGGAGCTAAAGACGTGGACTCCTGCACAAGTATATGTGTGGTACATTTCTTTTCCCTTTAATACATTCTAGGTTTTTACTGCCCCTTTGGACATGATGTGTGAAGTGACGGGAAAAGACGGAGGGGACGATGTGCAGAAAAACATGCACAAGACACAACATCAGTCTCCTGACCCAGTGGTCAGTGGTTTCTACTTGTATCTAAGAAAAGCTGAGCGTATTAAACAAGTCTTTTTTTCTTGCATCAACTTTCTTAAACGAATACGACTCGTCAGTTCCATATGTGAACGTCCTGACGGATTTGCCAAGCGAATGCAGATACATAATGTGATCTATGTTTTGCAGCAACTTAATTTACTATAGTAGCGTTAGAGCCGAAATTGATTTTTTTGTTATTGTGGTTAAATAAATGTAATTTATGGTGTTGTTAGATTGCTGCTAGACCACCCATTAATACAGGTGCAGGCCTAAGAGTAAATAGTTTTTGACAACAGTGAAGATGTTTTATGAAAGGCTAAACAGCAACAAATATGGACTGAAGCAGAATATTATGTTAGATAAAAACATGTCAATTTTGGAAATGATAATACCTAAATTTTTTTACTTTTGGAAATTAAAACACTCTGGGGTTATTGTAAATGTTACTGGGATATAATTCCACAAATAATATAATACTAATAATTGGGGCTGTAAAGCTTTTATAATAATAATATTTAATCATAATTATATGCATGATATTCCATGATTAATCATAATTAATCGCAAATTAATCACACATTTATCTGTTTAAAATTTAAGATTTATCAAGTGTTTCATACTCTTATCAACATGCGTCATGCAAATGCATGTATATACAGTATTTACAACTGGAAATCAGTTAACAACACAAAGTAATGATAGTTACTGTCCAGAAACCCTCACAAGTACTGCATTTAGCAGAAAAATACATGCTCAGCTGTCAGTGTGTCAGTGTGCTGACTTGACTATGACTTGCCCCAAACTGCATGTGATTATCATAAAGTGGGCATGTCTGTAAAGGGGAGACTCGTAGGTACCCATAGAACCCATTTACATTCACATATATTGATGTCAGTGGACAAGGGACCCCGTTATTTAAATGAGACTATTTCAAAACAGCGCTTGGCAAATACCGTCCAATAGTTTGGGGTGAGACCTTGTGTACCTGATGTGTCCTCACTGTGAGCCACCCTTCACTCCACTCGCCACATTCTCCTGGAAAACAGACATGAGAGGGAGAGCAAACTGTTTCCTATGTAAAACGAGGATGCAATTATGATTTACAGACACTTGTGATTTCCAGTAAGCACACAATTGAACAAAGCACACCCAGCGTTCCCGTAGGCCGGCCAGTCATTAGAGCCCACTCACAGTCCAGCTTATCTGCCCCAATCAAATACTCCAGCTCATAATACCCCAGGATGGACTAAATCACATGTAATTGGAGGTTCTTTATTTTTTCCGACTCCTTTCAGCCCAAGCTCTGTGGAGATAACCCTCCCCACTGCCGCAGTCTCTGGTGTCTTTGAGTAAACAAACAAACAAACAAAGTTGGAAACAGACGGTCAGCGGCTGGGCGGGCTGGTCAGGGTTCAGTCACCGGGGCAACGGGATCCCGGGCCGTTTGTTTTCCCCCTGGGAGGTGAGGCGGGTGAGATCAGGAGGGGGGTGACTTGTTGTTTATTACTATAATTTGTCTGAGTGGCTCTGGAGAGATTTCAGGGCTCTTTGAAGTGGGGCTGGATGAAGCCTGGAGCGTGGCACGCTGTGCCGGGCTTTGGGCCCAATTTCCAATTCGCCCACTACACCCCCGCCTCTCCCCCATCTACCCCCTTTCTGTAATCTGCATCCCAATCCTTTATCCTGAGCCGCGTCGTCCCGGATCTTCCAGGATCTTAAGGGCCACACAAATGGAAAACTTTTGTCGGAAGTTGATCTCTCATGTATGTTTTTAAAGATTATTACACCACTACATGTTAAATTACATTCCCACACACACACACAATAGAAGTGGAAAAGCAAAGTGATTAAGTATGCTTCTGAGTCTAATCAAACCTCTGTTTGTTTTAAATTGTGCACTATTTAATAAACTGCAGTCAACAAAAAGAAGAATTTTTAATGCTCCCCAGGCAACATACAATGGTTCGTATGAAAAGTTATTCCTGTTTTTTCATGCGATTTCCTACGAATATCCAGCAACACTGTCAATTTCTGTTCATTACATGCATACAGTTTTTTCAAAATAAATGTCAGTCTTCACAGGAAACAACTTAAGTTAGGTTTAGGCAGCAAAACTCCTCAGTTAGGTTTAGGAAAAGATTGTTTAAGTGGCGTTACTGAATGGTAACTGTACGTGACTCACACGAGGTACGAACACTGGTCTCCTGGGCGGAAGTATTGTACCTTATGTCAGTTACCATCAATTCTCTGAAGACACTATTAATTTCACTGTTACTGCGTGTGGCTATTAGCACTGATCATTGTGAATTGGACTCTAGACTAATTTGCATAGAAAGGGGGCAATTTTGCACCAAATGTATGCACATTATCCAATTTAAATATGTGCAAATAGCACAGGAGCACCAAGATGCTATTTGCTTGGCAGGGCAGTCCGGGGTGAAATTCAACATTTGTGGGCGCTCTGACAATTACACAGTTTCTTTTTGTCTTATTAGTTCAGGGTTAGGAGATGCAAAAGCAACACAATCCTTTTGCAAATTTGCCCCAGAGTGTGCAGATGCATCCAATGACTCAGCAGTTATTGAAATAATATTAATAAATGCTGCTAATGCTGCATTCCTGCAACGTCTGCAGAATGGGAAGAACGGAAAAATACACCCTTTACTCTGACTTGGTAGTGTTCGCTCATTATTCCAAGCACCTAACAACCGTGTAGTGGAAACCAGAAAAAACAAATACACACAAACTGTATATAGCTCCTACAAAATTAGTTAAATTGATAATATTAGATTGTGTTTTGATGTAACCGCCAGCTGTGGTGCATTTGCAGCCATTCTGCCAACAGTTTAACACATCTGTAGTTCTTTTGGGAGATATCAACAAGGCGGAAATCCCCGACATCTCTGATTTTAAATTACAAGCAGTTAACTTTATCCTCTTCTGATAAAAATATATTTGTTAAAAATGCAACTGACATATATTTGTTTATATTTGTGTACACAAAAGGTGAGAATTTCAGTTTGACAGATTTTACCGTGAGCTCTATTTTTTTTTTTTTATTACAGCTGAAAAGGCAGACTGACTATTCATGAAAAGCTGCCTTGACTGTATATACAGCTGTGTGTGTGTGTCTGTGTGTGTGTGTGTGTGTGTGTGTGTGTGTGTCTGTATGTGTCAGTGTGTCCATGTTTGTGTAGGAAGTCCTCTTAGCCATCATGGCTGTCTGTCTGCTGCGTCCTGGAGGGGGTGGGGGGGTGCAGTCAGTCCCAGAGCAGCTTTAATTGGTGTCAAGCAGGCCTGGGTGAAAAGCCATCAGAGGCTGGGGACACTCAGCGAGACAGGAAACCTTTTATTAGGGGACTTCCTCCAACTGCATGACTCTCTGTGTCCCCGTCTGTCCTATTGTCTCTCCTCATATCCCTCCCTCTTAAAATCCCTCATCGCCGCTCAGTTTCCATCTGCTCTCTTCCTCTCCCACTCGCTCTCATTTGGCTTCAAACATTTACTGTTTATCACTCGTCCTCCCACCCTCAATGCTCGTCGCTCTCTGCCTCTCTCGGTGGTATTGTATTTTATGTCTGATGTCTGTCCTTGAGTGAGTGTCTCTGGGGGAATCCGGTGACCACAGCGGTACACCAAGCCAGCCAGCCTAATGATGAGAGCACTTCCTGACAGCCAGCAGACACACACTCAAACACATCGCACACAAGCAAACATACCACGAGACATCTAATCTACGCATGGGGATTCCTACAAATGATCAATTATAACCTTCATAACTCTCTCTGTTACATATCAGACTTCTTTCAGATAATACTTTTCATATAATTAAATAGAAAACAAATCATCAACCAAACCAAATTCATTGAATAACACTATTAAACAGTAGGCACAGCCATTTGTTTTAATGCCAATTTTCAATAGGCAAAACCTCACAAGATACAACATAAGGCTGCTACCTCTACTTTAAATGAAGTATACATGTCACGCTGCCACTCATCATTACATGCCTTCACTCACACAGAGCACCCAAAACAGAAAGAGAGGAGTCAGAGTGAACCACAACACCCACAGTTAGTCCCGCCTTGCAACACGTTTGCCTTCTGTCGTGGTCGAACGACATGTCGTACCTTTACGCTGCCAGTATACTCCTTCAGAAACTGATGATCTCTCTTCTATCCCACATTCATACCCACTTCACTCTGTGATTGGCCAGCTGGAAATGTATGCTGTTATTTCTACATCGACACACTGGGGTGCACTGTCACGCCCCTTGGTGTCACTTTAGGTTTAGGTAACAAAAGCGCTTAGTTAGGTTTCAAAAAACAACATGTTTGGGCTTAAAACTACTACGTTGTTAAAGTGAAAATGGAAGTGAACGTTGTGAACATGGGACATGAACAATCAGCTAATTGTATCGTGAACGGGACACGAACAGCGGTCTCCCGGATGAAAGCTTTGTGTTTGCAGGGAATGAGAATGGGCTTATTATAATAAGTTAATATTGTACATTATGTTGTAATTTAATCATATTGTTGTTGTATATTTGAGAAAAATGATGATAGAAAGTTGATCTATAGCTTTTAGGCTCAGACAGTAACGTTAATACTACCGTTGTTTAGCAGCGGTGTTCTTCACAACTTGGACAACTTGAACACCACACATATCATGTACATGACTTCCTGTCTTGTAAACATGGAAAACACGACCCCATTTGAAGGCACCATTAGTTGTACATCACCACTCTATCACCGCAGTGGCTGATACAAAAATAAAAAACACCTCAGGGTACAACATGTGGACCAGAAGAGACAAATTCATTCAGTAAAAAGGGTGACACAGCAATAAAGGCAATGATGTAACAGAGTTATGTTGGTTGGATTATTTATGTAATCTTCCTAAAAGGTTGCCGGATGGAAACTTGCACTGATTCACATTTTATTTTGCTTAAATTTCATAAATGGGTCTTTTTCACAGGTGATATTTTTACTTGCCATAGTGGGAAAAGCACAGATTACTAATATCGTTAACAATGATGTTCTATTCAGGTATGTATGACAGTGTAGGAGCCAGTGTGCACCAGGACGTTGAGTGGTTTTGTTTACTCCTGTTGTCAAAATGTCTTCTGTAAAAATGAAATGGAAGGAATGTTTCCGTTTATTATTTCATCATTACGTATGCCATATTTTTTTTTTTTTCCAGAACACACGCATGCACACATTTGCATAAATATACACAAACACCCACCCACGCACATACATACAGATAATGGAGCAGCTGCATTTGTGCTGCCTGCAGTGTTTTGTCAGCAAGTTCAACTGTAACCGTAACTGTAACTGTAATTACTGTTGCACAAGAGCGGCCAGACAAAGAAAAAGCACACACACACACACACACACACACACACGTGCAGTGTCGAAAGCTTCTCTTCCTACAACAGGCAAACACACTTAAGTACACACACATACACACAGAGAGAAAGGCACACCTGTCTTTCAGGTAACTGAAGATATCATTCATGTATGTCCGGTCTGTCTAGGAAGTTTTGAGAAGAGTTTCTTCACTTGAGGGCTTTTACATTTGAATATCAAGGAGTGTGTTGTGATGTCGGTACAGAGCAAATATTTCTCTCTAGCCACATCTTAAAGTGGAACCGAGCCAGACGTTTTAAGTCTCACCGGCATCTTTTCAGACATAACTGAACCAGACCCAAGAGTGCACAAACCACAGCAGGAGAACCACTCTGTGCCAGTTTGGATACGTCACAGTACACTTGTGAGGTGTTAAAAGCATCTTTGTAACAGGAACCAGGAAGCGGGGACAAGCAGAGACTCATCCCGACAGGTAAGCTGCAAAGGTGGACGCCTAACTGCCATTGTTACGAAAGCCTGCACAAAGTTCGTTTGTTTCATGACAAGACAAGCTCACACGCTCTCGCATGGCGAAACTATCTGGACGATCTCCGTGTACCTGCAGGACAGGGGATGTCTCTGAAAAACAATCCAGCAGGTTTTTGGCCTTGTTTCCATAACAACTGCTGCAGTAAAAAAAAAAAAAAAAAAAGAAAGCATCCCAGCGTTTATCTTACAACTAGACACTCTGCAATCAGCCCTCCTGCCAATCTCTCTTCTCCTTTTTTTTCTCTCTTTGTTCCTTTTCTCTGCTTTTTTCTGCCAAACTCTTCTTTTCTTTTCTTTCAACCTCTCCTCCTCCTCTCCACCTCTCTTTTACTCTCTCTGAACCCCCCTCCTCCACCTCCTCCCCCTTTTCTCTTTCTCTCTTTCATTTCATTTATTCCTGAATGCCACCCTTTTCTCTAAGTCCCCCCTTTTTTTTCTTTCTGCCCTCCCCTCCCTCCTCTTCTTCTCCACCCCTCTCTTGTTCGATCCCTGACTCAACTTTCACATTCCTGGAGCATTCCTGTAGGATTAGCCTTTAGCATTCTCAGGCTATGCAGAGGCCACAGCCCCCCCACTGTGATGGTGGCAGGCACTAACGGACGACAGAAAGTGTGTGTGTGTGTGTGTGTGTGTGTGTGTGTTATCCTCTCACTCTCTTTCATCACCAACCTCCTCCTCCTCCTCCTCCTCAGCTCCATCGTGCTCCGCTTCCATCACAATCAGCAGCCCTCAAGCCTCGTCATCCGCCCAGTGTCTGTAACTGTGCACGTCCCAGCAGATGCACACATACATAGAGATGTCAACAAAATATCGAATTAGTCAGCCCTAATGATGATTTTTATGATTTACTTTTGTTGTACAAATACATGCTGTGAAACTGTCAAATTCCTGCCACTACGTGAAAAGCCAAGGAGACGTGTCCCATTAGTGGGCACAATGTTTGAATGAGCATCAGATCCTTTACTTGTGAATATATCAGTGTAAAAATACAAGCAAATTCATTCAAATGCATTCAAAGGCGAAAAAACAGACGTATCATAAGCAGAATATACTTAAAGTATCAGCGTGTATGATTTGGCAGTATCTAGTAGTGAGGTTGCAGATTGCAACCAACTGAAACTTCTCGAGTGTGTAGTAGGAGACTACGGTCGATGCAAAAACGTGGAAACGTGAACGGCCCTCTCTAGAGCCAGAGTTTGGCTTCAAAAAGAGGACCGCTCATTATGTAGATATTAAACAGCTCATTTGTTTAAAAAAAAAAATACTTTCGTTGCAATTTCCTTGTGAATTCTTCAACAATATGTGAACTATTTGCAGTAGTATGTTTGTGAAAGCTTGTTTTACCCACATTCAAACACGAGAGTACGATAAAGTCAAAGAGTAAATGAATAACTGAGGAAAAAGGAAGAAAAGCTTACATATACAGTTTAAACGGCTCATTCTAAGGTGACAAAAACACGATGATTCTTACTTTCAAGTGATTAGATACTAAAGAAAACATACTTATTAGTATTATATCCCATTTCTGCTGATGCATCCCTCAAATTGTTACACACTGGTCCTTCAAGGTATCAAAAGTGAAAGTACTATAATGCAGGAAATGGCCCCTGTGAGTGTTGTATTATCATACAGTATATATTATATTATTGGATCATTATTACTGATGTATTAATGTGTTAGCATTATTCTAATGTTGCAGCATATGTTCTGTATGTAAATCAATACAAATGTAGTGGAATAAAAAGTCAAATATTTCCCTCTGAAATTCTGGAAACAAGCTTATCTGCAGTCAAAACAGTTGAGGAAAAATTTGTTAAAATAAAAGTGAAAGTAGTCATAATGACAGAAATGTCCCCAGGAGTATAGTATTATCATGCTTAATATATTATTAGAGTATTATTGATACATTAATGTGTACAACTTATTCTAATGGAGCATATGTTTTGTACAATGATATAAAATATCAATAAGAGTTACGGAGCATAAAATATAATACTCAACTGAAGTACTGTAAGTACTTGAGTAAATGCATCAGTGGCCTCTGGGAAATGCAGTACAAAAAAACAACAGCAGTGTCTGCAGACATGTCTCTAAGTATGTGGAATAATAATGTTTGCAGCCCATTTTATCTAATATTAGACTTTTAAAATCTATTTTCTTCGAACTACTAAAACTATAGTGGCGTAAATCATTCATATCCAGACTAATGTAAAATGTGTATACTTAGAACAAAACAACTGTAAAAGACAAAGAAAATTGTGGAAATTTACAGTCAGAATAGTTAAAAGATTAAATAACTACACTGCCTTCGCTGCCAATTCAAGCCATACTGTAGCAAACGGAAAAGAAAACTGTTCATCTATCTTTCCGCTCGCTCTCGGATGGAGCTCACCATCGGCACACCAACTAGATTAATGTTTATTTCACTCACACTAATGATCCTCAGCACCACGGGTGGGATCTTGTATTGATCCGTCCCAATTACTGTCAAATTGACTTGCCGGCTAGTTTCACAAAGAATGATGGGACTGAGAAAAAGTAAATGAAATACTAAAAGAAAAAAATAACCAAAAAGGTATGCAATAATTAAATAAGTTAATATGAATTTAAAATATTGTGGCTGCACGTGATAGAGTACACCTATCTCTACTCTCCTTTCACCAGCCTCCCACTTTTTTTTTTTTTTATCCGAGCCTTCAAGTTAAAAGTAAATTACTATGAGGTAATCACAGCCTTTTTCCTGTTTGCTCTTCTGTTTCTATATAAGGGGGCTTTGTGTCGAGTCAGTGTTACAAGCCAAACTAGTAGCACTGGCCTACCACATGTGGAAACACTCACATCACCTCCCAGGACAAGAAACTTGGCAGGGACAGATGGGAGGAGGGGTGAGGGCGAGAGGAGTAGAGAATGAGTGTGTGTCAGGGAGAGAGAGAGAAATAGAGAGAGCCTATTTGCTCAGAAGTATCACCTTACTTCAGCCAAAATAAAAGTGCGCTCAGAGCCAAAGACGCACCTCAAAAACCTCTCAGCTGTTTCCCCCTTCTCTCCTGCCAACATGACGCACTTTTTATCTGCACCTCCCCTCCCTCCCTTCCTTTCCTCTCCCCCTTTTTGTCATACCCCCTGTGTCCTATCCATGAATGTCTGCACATAATTCAACACTGGATCCCTCCTGCTGTTCAAAATGCATTGTTTCGCTCAAAATCTCTTTTATACCCACTCCGATCTGCTCTTTGCTCAGCTCTGAGTTCCTCAACTCTTTTCACTCTCTCCGCTGCTAATTTCCCTCCTTATCCATCCCTATATCTAAATCCCTCTCTCCTGGCTCGTATTGCAGCTCTTTCTGTGAATGTACAGTACAGGATTCTGTTCCTCCACATCAAGCTGATTGCTTTCTGTCAGAGTGTACTGCTGTAGGGGCCCCAGGGGGGCCCCGGTTCCTCACATCTAAACATCTGTCCATCCCATTACTGTATAGCTGCTGCCGAACCTGAGCCCCTTTTACTCATGCTGACAGCAACACTGGCGAGAATCGGGAATGATATCCAAGGGAATGCCTGCGTTCCCGGGTGTCTCCTCAAAGCTCCTGATTATGTGAGCCAGCTGGTTGAGAGACGGGAGGAGTCGCCGGGCGGCGTTTCGCTGGGCATCCGATAGGGCCCCGGATGTTTTCAAAGTATGGGTATGGTTAGGAGCATGTACGGGGATCAGTGTGAGGATGGGAATGCCTGCTCTGCGCCGGGCATCAGTCGACTGGGTCGTTTGGCTGGAATGTGACTCAGGAAACCCATAATGGGGCTTACTGTATGTGCTGTCTGGATGACTGTTGTCTTTTAGCACTGTGAGGTACAGAGGAAACGGATATGGCCAGGGGTGGTGGTAGTGATGATGATGATGATGATAATGATGATGATGATGATGATGAGGATGAGGATAAGAAAAACAACGCTTTCTAACTAACCAAGAAGGAAGCGGAAAGATACACGCTCCCATAGCTGAGCAACACTATCTCTTTCAGCAGCAAATATGCAGGCTGGATTACATTTTCTATTCACACAATGAGGAAGCATTATTAATTAAAGTTACTATGAGAAACTTAAATTTTATGTTGATTTTGGCGGTCCCTATGGGCAAAAACTGTAGTGTTTCCGAGCACCAGAGTCTCTTTAGAAAACCTCTCATTTTTCTGCAGCAGGGTCTGACAGTCTGCACCACTCAGTCCTGGTTCTGGTTCTCCCGTGCCTCCCTTCCCTCCAGCGGGCCCAGCAAAACGGCCTGGGCCTCCAGCAGCATGGTGTCGATGTTGGCTCCCAGCAGAGCAACGAGGCGAAGCTCTGCTCCTATCTGGAGGAGGAGTCGCTGCGGAGCTCTGACTGCAGGTCGAAAGACTGAGGATCTGGGTCTGTCTGCGGCAGGCTGGTCGCTGCCGGATGCCCCACTGGACTCTGAGCTGAAGGAGTTTCGGGTGAACCTGCAGAATTTCATGTGATTTTGTGCAAAATCCGACCTGGTGGCACCGATAACAAGCATTAAGAATATCTATATAGAAAAAGCCAACCTTCTCGCTGCTCCAGGTTGAACACATCTGCAACAGCATTCACTGACAACTTATTTACTACAATATCAGCTGATGTAAAATCATAATCAAAGGATTATAACCGATGTAGCAGAAACAGAGCTATTGTTTTTATTTCCTCCACAGTCATCTTCAAAATCTGGCGTCTACATTACCCACAATGCAGCTCAAAAGCCGACAGTTCAGTTTTGGGTGCCGGTAGCCTCAAGCAGAGATGAGGAGCTACAGAGGTCTGGGAAGTTCACTTCTTTCGCACACCGCAAAGCCAGCCAGAAGACCAAGCCGTTAAGATACGTAGATACGTATCTTATACCATATCTACGTAAGATACGTAGATATGGTATGATACGCACATGAAACCATTGCCGACCATTTTCACACCACACTCACCCACCATTTAGAGGAAGATGAAAATGAGAAGAGCCTTCTCTGATTTCCTCTTGACTTTACTTGTTGGCTTGCTCTCCTCACTTTTGTTTCTCTTCTCATGAACTGATTCACTTAAGCTGAACAGCCAATCAGAGTGATTTCTCCCCCTCCGATTTAATACACTGAATCATCCAAAGATCCTCCAAAAAGGGCAGACTAGAGCGATGTTGGGGGAATGACCACAAAGACTAGGGCAACAGAACCTCACCGCAGGTCCAAAATTGTGCGATGGTCGACCATTGGCTTGGTGCGTCAGGGCCTTTAAAGGGAGGATCGGGGTCTTGATTTGATCCTGAAAAACTCATTGTGTGCTGAATGCCTGCCACCCACCCAAACTACGCTCTATATCTTCTGTGTGGTACATAAATGTTCCTACACTGGAAAACTTTGCAGGGAATATAATCCCAGTGATTGACAAAACCAATTAGTAGTACATAAACACAATGTCCCAAGATTATAGATGACAGATATGAAGAGTTGGGGGAAATGGTCCATCTTTACAGTCTGAGCAGCCGCTGAGGCATGAAAATACAGCAGCTTGTGAACAGCAGCTAAGCTGTATTTCCAAGTGGCATTGATGGAGGACGAGCTGCCTCTGCTCTGCAGGGACAGTCGATAGCAATTCCAGGGTGAAACAGGAATTTGTGGACGAACAAGCCAGAGAGACGTTTCAGAGATGGATGAAACCACATCCGTCAACATCAGCCGCAGCTACCAAACCAGAACCTTTTCCTGAATAATCACTCAAAACGGGACTTGTTTCAGCCATGTCTGTATACTCAGTTGTGACGCGTTTGACAAATTTTCTGTTTTCCAGCTTTGTCAAGTGTCACGGTGAGCGGGTGACGCCAGATGGGAGCAGATCCTCTGTGATTTGTCCTTCAGATGAACTAAACAGAATCCTCCGCTGACTGAGCGTGCTGCGACTTTGACCTCCTGTGTGGCCGGATCAGATAAGAGCTACAGGTAAACACAAACACTGAGAAGAGGGAAAACAAAGCTCCAGTGATAAATGACACACACAGTCAGAGACACACACACATGCATACACTAAACGCAGAGACAATAACCTGCTCTAATGCAAGGATGCTCTTGCACACACACAAACAAGTGACCTATGACATTTGATTGTGGCACACTGAGTAATGAGGGGTCATTTGCTTCAGTTAAATATGTTTAGGTTGTAGGGGGGTATGACCAGAGGCATAACCACATCCAGACACACTCAGACACACAGATGCACCCTTACATGAATATAAATAGACATATGTACGCATTTACACACTCCTAGTAATACATACTCTATATACCAACAGAAAGAGACAGATGCATACAAATCTGCAGATGTTTCTTTGTGTACGCGTACACACACACTCACACACACACTCACACTCACACACACAGGCCTCTCCACACACACTACGCACTTGTCTTGTGTAAGTGAGATGTCTTCTGTTTCAACAATGTGTGCAGTGTGCGCCGCCTGCCTTTTCTTCCCTTGGCAGAGTTACTCAATCCCCTGACACGCATTCTGCATGGATGACGGCGGGCCCTTCTCATGACGCCGCCGGAGCCACCCGTTTAGTTCCGCCTCGGCTCTGTACACGCACAGTTCACAGGGTCAGAGGGCCGAGGGGGTGCCGCCGGGGTGGGACCGACTCTGTGTGCGATGAAGAACCCAGAGCGCGGAGTCCCTAATGGACGAGCTTTGATCTGCTCAGCTCGTCCTCGTCCGAAGATGTAACATCTGACCGGGCTTCTTGTACATCGAGTCCCAGTACAGTGCCACACAGAGAAATATAAGTGCCCCCGGTCGTGATCTCTGAAGACCAGAACACAGGAATTCAAACCACTGAAAGGACCAAAGAACCTTGTGTTGACCTTGCTGGAAATCCAGCAGATAGAGTGGGATTGTGTGTGCTCATGTATGCGTGTTTGCTTGCCTGTGGCTATGCCCTCACCTCCACTGACCCCCAGGAAAGAGCTCAAAAGGCGCAGAGGTGACGCTCCCTGACCTCTGGCAGAATCCACAGTCAAATTAGATAACTCCGCTCATTTATTATCGCAGGTCGTGACGTTCCACGGATGCCGCGAGAATCCAGAATCAACGGCCGGGTTGAGACCTGCCTGTTTACAAGCCAGTGACTATCATTCCTCATTTATTTACGCATGATTTATTCTGTCAGCATGATGTCAGGAACATTTACTGCATTTGTCTGATGAATTTATTAGAGAGTGAGTCATCAAATTTTGGCATGAGCCTCCACTTCACATACTTCATTGGGAATGCACTTTGAAGCGCTTTACAGCTCAATATCGTGGGAGAATGAAGTGAAACATCTGAGTTGCAACCAAATGAAAATCTCCAGCTTTTGTCCATAATTGGTGGCGTTTTTGCACAAGCTTCTGCATGCAGCTCCTGAGCCAGCAACACCCCAGAGCCTCTTCCCAGCTGATTCCCAGAGAAAACAAGCTGCAGGCCCGTGAGACTTTCAATTAAGACACACTGAGCTGGTTATACTGAGCCTGAGGTCTGGCATACAGCTCCTATACTCTCTCAGTTTTATGATGCTCTCCGATCTATAAACTCACTTATTATATAATCATATTGCAGAGGCCATAAAACAGGGGCTTGTTGTTTATTGAGGTACACTGTGGTGTGTGTGTGTGTGTGTGTGTAGACGTGTGTTTGGGAGTATAACTCAAACTAAGATTGTGTGGAAATAATTGCTTTTGTTTATCTCCTCCTTATCCCAGTGTGAGCATACATGTGTGTGTATGTGTGGGTGTATTCTGCACAAACAAAAGCGAATGCATTCTTGTGCGCGCCATGAGGAACAGGATGTGTGTACGTACTGTAGACTGGGGTTTGGCATGATTGCCTGAGAAGCTGGCAAACGGTGCATAAAACTGGCACGCGGTTATGTTGTGACGCCACATATTGCGTAAAAACACAGAAGAACACACTACCAGGGTGAAAACACTGAGAGAGGGCGCAGCATGATGGACTGAGGACCAAACAAAAAGATGCTTTCACACATTCAAGCTTTTAGTTTGCCGTTAATGGAGCATCGGGAGATGCTGAGGAACATTTTAACAACAATTTGATTATTCAACATGTAGCGAGATTACCTCTTAAGCTCCGTTCTGCCTGTTCTACAACGGTGTATCCAAAAGATTTACATCTCTGCTACAGCATGGGCATGCTATCAAGTTTTCACCGGGCCTATTTCTTTAGCAGATTTATGTACTTTGCATAAAATGTAATTTTTCAGTGCTTTCACAATTCTCACAATTGATTTGTTTGGCACTATAAATATGTGAAATAGCAGAAATATCACAGCTTCTAAAGGTACAACCCAAACTAGTGAATCTGCATGGCATCATTTCCTATTTACTGTATAATGTGTTACTTATTTTCTGCTATTTCTTCTGAATGGAGTGTCCAAACTCTAAGTGGGAGTTTTATGCACCAGGGGTGTCAAACTCATTTTAGGTCATGCGCCACATACTGCCCAATTTGATCTCAAGTGGGCTGGACCAGTAAAAGCATTGCATAATATATAAAACAACACCTCCAGTATTTCCCCTTTCTTTTAGTGTAAAGAAGTACAAGTACATTTTCACAATTAATGAACAATCCATTTACAAAACAGATGATGAACACGACTAAAAACAGACTATATTTCTCTTCTCAGTTCTCATTTGTCCTTGCAGGCCGGTTCTGGCCCTCGAGCCCTATGTTAGACACCCCACTACCTTTAAAAACTCCTGCAATAGAATAAAAAAAATAGCGTCCACATTCTCAGCATTACTTTCTAATAACACCCCTGCAAAGGGATGCATTGCATTTTATAAAGACTCCAATTATGGTTGTGCAAAAGCAAAATGATTGGACACAGCCATGATAGAACAGTATAGAAAAGTACCAAATAGAACAGAACAGAACAGAAAACAGTGTAACCGAACTGAACAGTAGAAAAGAAAAATGGTTGGTCTCATATATCACATATACACATATAAACAATAATGATGGTAGGAGATTCTTTCCAGCCTTGTCCTACACATCCTGCCCCCTATAGCCTCTCATACGATCCTCAGGACCTCCACTTCCTTCCAGGGTTACAGCCCAGGCCTTGGCCTTTCACCAGGTGGCTCCTGTCCGGTCACCAGCCCTGAACATCCCACCCCGTCTGGAACACAAGACCACCTCATTTAACTGTCTGCAGCTACCTTTCCACGCTTCGAGAGACCATCTGGTTACTGAATCTGGTTATTGGCTCAATGATCATTCTGTAGCTTTTGTTTAATACTCCGTCTTCCTGATGCACGCCAAATAAGACAGGATGTAACAAGGGAAATACCTGCAAGTAAATTTAGTGTGACTGACATCCTACCTGATGCTGAAGTGTCTTCTTGCACCACACCCTTTCAGCACAGTGCAGGAAATAACAAAACATGAATGATTTTCAGCCATTAAGTATCCAGCAGCTCTGTCTTCCTGCCTCTGTCTTCCCCTCACCTCAACTCACTTCCACTCTCCTTACAATCCCACTGAGTCTACGTGAGCGTTTGTATGTTTTTGTGTTTTATCTCCTTCATTTCTGCATAATCACAGCTTCTAGCTCTTTATTCTGCTTATCTCGTTTGAGCTTTTGTTTGCCTGTGTGCGCATATGTACGTGTATTCTGTGATCTTTTGTGTGTGTGTTATTAAAAGGGAAAAAGCGCGGCGGATGTACAATGGGGACTCCTGCTCCAGACACCTCAGTAACAATCAGAGGGTCTCCGCTCAGTTTCCTGTTTGACTTTTTTATTGGCTGCATGCAGTCATCACCGCCGCGACGCAGACAGGAAGTGCTGCACCATGACATGATGGACAAATGGACAGGAAGATTAAAAACACGGGGAGAGAATGTGCGGATACACTCCCTGATCTATTTCAGGCTTTGAAAACACACACATAGCCATGAGCGCACACACACTAAGGATGCTTTGCTTCCTGCCCTTTGCCATCAGTGAGTCAGACATTTTTATTCCTGCTGCGTTTTGTTTTGAATACCTTTCTCTTCCTCTCAGAAGTCAAACATCATCAAGCCTGTTTTGTGGTTACATGACATGTGAAAAAGCCACCAGTGTATATACAGTGGAGTGTTCGGGCTGCTGCCGCTTTAACAGAACACATGCAGTGTTTATATAAGACCGCACCTCTCAAAGCGAAGTTAACACTTCAAGTGAGACTAACGACTACTAACGTCTGAATGCACAAAACACATTATTTCTCATTTCTCAAATGAAAAGTTGAGCCTATAATCAAAAAATGAATAGACAATCTCTACCCAGATGAGCATTTTAGGGCTGTTTAAGAATTAATTTCCATTTATACCACCACGCCTGCATATCACACGACCACATACAACGGGCATGTGTGTGCCAATGTAAGCAGGAAGCAGCGTGGTTTGTTGTTCAGCTGCAGAAAAAACTACGAAGGAAGAACAGCAATGGCGAACAGTAAAACCTGAGATTTCTTTGCTTAGGACTGCTGACAAGGTGGAGCAGGTACCGAAAGTAATGCACGAGTATAAGTTGTTCAATGCATCGGAAAACACAACAGATGTCGTTTATGCCTTCTGGATAAGGTTCATGTGACAGGGACAAATTAGAGATGGATTCATGACTGATAATACCCAATCAAGAAGCGAACATGGGTGTCTGCCTCATCATTTTTAAAGGTCTCTGTTTCTGTCCGTCCAGACTAAAACACAACCCTGGAGTTTTAAAACTAAAATGGGATCAGCAGTGTTTTCAAACTTCTGTTTTAGGAGCTCAAAAAGTGGACACTAGGCATAAATGTAGCTTTTAAAACGTGTGGCTGTAGCCTTCGCCATCCGTTTTGCCATTACAGCAGAGATACCATTCTGCAGATTCCCTTAGTCAGGTTAGATAATGTTAGCTAACTTAAGATAAGATAAGTAGCTATACTCCCCACAGTGCCACCAATGCCTTAGCTAGATAATGCTGTATAAGTGACGTCATTGAATCTGTTCTCGGACTCTCTCTTCTTCTATACCACGACTACTGTTATGCCGTTTTAGCATGTCACAGTTTAACATGACGATGGTTTTATCATAAAGGTAGTTAAAACGTTGTTTTTTTGAGTTTGGTCCCGTTTCAACATGCATGTATTGTATAACGTAAAGTGGGTATCAGACTCCAAGATGACGTTCAATTAAAGTTATTCATCCAGCACATGTGGCCAAAATGTTTTCTGTCTTGAGATGGGCAGGCAGTGTGTAGGTTGAGCCTGATTGTAAGGCACTAAATACAAGTTTGGGAGCATTTCTGTTGCCGATCAATGGCTCTCAGCATGGCAACAGCAAGCCAGCCATGATGTTAACAGTGGTAACAATGAAATAAATGGCAAAAATGATAAATGGTAAATGGACTTTATATAGCACCTTTCAAGTGTTCTGACCACTCAGCAGAGGCTGCCATACAAGGTGCCAAGATGCCCATCAGGGTCTAAATGAACTACTCACGGCACAGCCTTCAGGGGCAATTTGGGTTTAAGGGGTCTTGCTGCTCTTGCCCAACGACATGTGGACTGGAGGAGCCACAGATCAAACTGCCAGTCTTCCAGTTGTGGACAACCCACTCTGAGCCACAGCTGCCCCCAAAAGTGCTGACAGAGAAAACAGTGTTAACCTGAGCAAGGAGAAGCTCTTATTACAACACACACAGAGGGACAATGATTTCTTTCTCTGCTCAGGTAGAAATTACTCTTCTATATCTTTACATAGCAAATAGTTGTTTGCTGCTTACACCAGACCTGGGGCATTATAAGGTCAGTGGGCTGGAACCGGCGCTCGTGATGGTTCAGCTCAGCTCGGGAGGTCTAAGACAAACCACACAATTTTGCTTACAAAGCTAAAAAACAGTAAAGACAATAGCTTTGGTTTTGAAATGCTTGTGCATTGTTAATGTGCTTCTTCCTGTCACACTTGACATTGATGTAAATTGATGTGAGAGATGCTTGAAGTAGTGTCACGTGCTGAGGCGGCACGTCTATAATAAATCATGGACTGCTAAGTATTTTTTCGCGGTGGTTGGTGGTAAAGCTGTGTGCTTAGTTTGCAACAGACATGACAGACAACATAAACTGCCACACAAAACATGCATAAAAATAGAGAAACCTCTCTGGAGATGAGAAGGAGAGGACAGCTGAGGGGCTGCTAGCTAAGATACAAAAGCAGCGAGGACTTTTTACAAAGCTGCATGGAACAAAAGAAGGAAATACAAATGTTAATGTTAAGTTAAATCTTAAATGTAAGTTAAATGTTAAGTTTTGTTAATGGAAACATTACTACTCAAAACAGTCAGTCCTATGTGATTCAAAAACTGCATATGATGTAATTTTTTTAATAATATGCTGTTTGGAGTCAGTATAATAAATGCTGAAAAATAAGCATAACAGTATGTTTTCTATAGTGATAAAATAGAGGTTACATCTGACAGTATTTGTTTGGCCCCCGGCAACAATGAGTTTCTCATGTGGCCCCCCCAGGAAAAATAATTTCCCACCCCTGTGCTATATTAATGCTCTTTAGCAGCTTTAACATCTGAATTGTGTTGAATTTCTACCAGATGAAGGGAGGTCAAGATGTCTGTTTAACTGCCTGAACCATCAATAATCTGGTTCTCGGATTACCAGATTAAATTTGAACCTTTGCTTAGCTGTTTTGCAGTTTGAGCTGTTCCACTGTCTCCTGTCCCACATGACTAAAACTGAAGTTCTCCACTGCAGAACTTCATTACTTCACTGGCCAGTCAGTGAATCTGTAAGCGTAAAAGTCGTGGGTTGTGGCTGTGCAGAAACGTTGATTAAAACGTGTTGTGTGAGGTAACGCAGCTTTACTGGTTTGCTTCTACGTTGTGCAGCCAGCTGCCTGTCTCTCACTGAGCCTGTCCAACAGGCTTTACATTGACATAACATAGTGCAAATAACTTTTCTGCTCTCTGGAAAACTTTTATAAATAATAAGCCTCAAGCCTATTTGCTACAAAGAGCAGTAAATAGGTGTGTTAGCAGTTCATGGTGACTTGGTATGTGGAGAAAATGCTCTTGGTGCTGTGTGAGATTTTTTTTGTTGCAGTACCACAGTTGGCCTCATTGCATTGCATTGCATCTCAGTTAGGATTCAAAGTACTGACTGAGTCACTTAAGTGAATGTTGGGAAGTGTAAGGAAATTTAATGTAACACAATCCTGTAATTATCATTTGTGACCACAGAGGCCGCTGTGCTGCAAAAGTCAGCTGACTAAAAATGAAAAAGATTTATCTGGTAGTAGAGTTGCTCATACATATTTTTATTCAGCACTACATCACTGGTTGCAGTCCTGTTCTTTAGAGGCGTGTCTGCGCCTCCTTCTCTGTGGCCACTTCCCATCACCCAGCCCCGTTCCCAGCGGAGCTCCCAGTAATCAGCGCTCCTTTGATGGGGAAGCAGTACAGGGAGAGGCACAAGGGATTATGACTGAAACAGCCGGAGCTTTGGTTACAGCCTCTATGTTTTCTAAGCCAGCGCAACGGCAATCTGGGAATTTTCCACTGAATCACAGAAAAAGAGGTGGGCTGCACACGTAATCACAGAAAAATGTACATAGTACATATGTGCACTTTAATGTGCGAGGAAAAGCATGCACGAGGTCCCCACACACACCACAAAATATACAGTAACAACGAGAAACACAATAACCGTGTGAACATGGCTTAATTAAGTTCACTTTCTGTGATCAGTTAATAAATTTGTTTTGAGTTACGGAGGCAGTGGAGGACATGTTGACTATAAGGCAAAGGCATGGGGCCCCAACAACCAAGGGCCGATCAACTACACTGGATGCTCAAGAAGAATTATTAAACCTCGACACAACAGAAACGTTAATGCACGGTGCAAATGGGATTCTCATTAGCATTGTCAATAGATTCAAATATTTAATTGTGAATAATCACAATTGTCCCTAGTTAACTAAATGATCACAGATTTTTTATAACAGCTGTCAGTGTGCCGACTTGACTATGACTTGCCAAAACTGCATGTGATTATCATAAAGTGGGCATGTCTGCAAAGAGGAGACTCGATAGGACCCATTTTCATTCAAATATCTTGAGGTCAGAGGTTAAGGGATTCCTTTAAATACAGCCATGACTGTTTTTGCTCAACAAAATTTAGCGTTAGTGTTATTTACCCTCCTTTGCGATACGCTAGTGTGACATGGTTGGTACCAATAGATTCCTCAGGTTTTCTAGTTTCATATGATACCAGTATCTTCACTGAAGCTTTAAAATCAAGCCCTCTATATCCTAAAAATTGGAAGTGGTGATAACGCGTTATAGCGGCATTGACGCAAATTTGCGTTAAATGCATTGTTGTTGTTGCGTTAACATTGACAGTCCTAGTTTTCATAAAAGAAGCGATTCATGTTTGCGAGTTAATGCATCTAAAATAAGCTTTCCTCATGCTGCTGATAATTCCATCTCTCCTCTCTTCAATCTTGAAATTGTAAACACAAACATCTCCGCTTCATTTTATTTGATTTTATCCTTCTTTTATTGTTATGTGCGTCTCCTGACTATTATCATCAAAGCTCCCATTAAGAAACATTCCCACCAGGGATGAGTTATAATAGACCACTTTATTACATATTCATTTTAAGATCTTTTAATTCCCCAGAAGAGTACATCTCTGGTATTACTGCATTGGTGTGAGCTGGGTATTCCATTACATCATGACCTTCTTTCAGGGCCTCATTAGCCTGCTCGTTACCTCATTAGCAAATTGAGTGGACCTCGTTAGCACCTGCAAGCTCCGCCAGGACGGAGCTGGTTAACGGCGCACTGTTTGTTAATGAGATTGATTTATCAGATATGTGACTGCTCCACTTTCTTTCTTTTTTGGGTGGATTTCTGCTCTCAAGGAAAACTGGGGCTGTGCTGGAAAATCATTTTATCCCCATGACCGACATCAGCCAAGGCCAGCACTGTACAGTAAGCGTGTGCATCATCCTACCAACTTAAAGCCAAGAGCTTGCAGCCATAAATTTTTGACCACAAGCTTGAGTCACTCGCTGCACGCTGCTGTTTAGATGGTTAAGAGGAATGCTTAACTTAATAGACAGCAGCCTCCTTTTTTTCGGCGTTGGCAACAACAAACACACAAATAAATTTAGAATAGCAGGAAGAGAGGTTTTCCCTTCAAAAAGGACAAGAAAAACAACAAATGCCAACAAACAACAGCTCCGTGTTTCCTTCTAAAGAGCTTGTTTGAATTACTTCTTTATTTGTGTTAAGGGCCTGTGCTTTTCTGGAAGTGGACAGCCTGAGGAAAGAGGGGGTAGGGGGTGGAAAGTGGAGGGTGTCCTTTGGGTTAATTTGGCCCTATTTTGTTGGTGGTCATGCTGAAGCTGTGCATCGCCCAGAGGGACATGCTGTTTGGGGTGGAGATTTTTTAATTTTTTTTTTTTTTTAGAGGGGACACAAATGCACAGAGGAAACACTGGTAGCACTTAAGAAAAGCCAAATAAACAATTGAGGTCCAAATGATTCACAGGTGCGGGAAGGCATGGACCGCCATCTGTGGCAGGGCCTTCGGTGGCACTCCTCCCGCCGCTGTGGTGGCACGGTCCTCCGTAAGAGCACGATTATGTAATCGTTTCAGCTGTCGGTGAGGCTCAAACCAAACCACAGAGGGAGGGAAGATGGCTGCTGCTGACTTCTTGGTGTTCAGAATTTGTCTTCCAATAGTGCTCTATGAATAACTGCTCTCATGTGTTCAGAGTTCTCACATTCCCCGTGTGCTTTAAGGATCTGCTATGCTGTTCTCGACAACTGCTTAGTGGCTATTTCACAGCACCTCTTCTTTCTGTAAAGCCACGGTCACGCAACAAAGTGAATTCACTCCTTGGCCCTGAGCATTTCAGTCTTTTCGGGCATCATTTGTACTTCTCATCAACAAAGAGTGGATGAAGAGGGACAATAAAGCTGTCAAAGCTGAAGGTCATTAGCTGAGTGAAGTTGCTATGACAGAATGAGTTTATTTAAAAGACGCATTTGGGTACAGTCAACTCCTGTCTCACATGTAAATGTGTGTAAACCATTGCAGCCTATGATTATTTCAGCCTATATTGACAGGGCAGTGGATTGAGTAGAAACGGTGAGAGAGAGAGAGGGGGCGACATGCAGAAAAGGCCACAGGCCAGATTCAAACCTAGGCCACCGCAGTAAGGACTCAGCCTTATTAGATGGGCATCCGCTCTACCAACGCTTGCTATTAGTCATCAAATTTGCAGGTCAAAATTTCACCAAAGCTAAACTACGCAGAAGATTTGCAAAGAGTAAATTTGCCTCCTCGAGCGGATCCTCTGATTGCAGCTATTCCATTGGAATGAACTCATTTCAAATCCTGCTGTAACAGATAACAGAAAAGATTTCCGCACACTTAGATCCAAGTGTGATTGTGTGTGTCCAAGTGTGGATCTACGTGTGCGGAAATCTTTTCTATTATCTTTGGGACTCATTTATGTTTCCAGCACCTGGTATACCAAAAGCTTAAGACTGGATACAGTGGCTGGTTGAGTCCATTTTTTTTTACAAAACATCTTGACGGAAAACAAACATTTCCTGAATGGGAGAGAGTGGTTGTTTTAACAGTGTGCATTTAAAGATATCAGATTATCCCTGTAAGACTGGAACCTGGAAAATTGCATCAACATTGAAGTAATCTGAATGCACTTACGCACGTTAAAACTCTCTGAGCACAAAACAACTCAATAATGTTTGAAACAGGCGCCGAACACGACACACACAATGCGCCTTTTTGAACAATCCTCCTTTCAATGATGGCCACAGCGGTCAGAATCTTAACTTGATTAGCGGGATAAACATCAGCTCAAAAGCATTAGTATGGTATGGTAAAGTGGTGACCTCACTGATAATGCACACACACACTTAGCAAGCACTAAAACTAAGCTCGGCGTGGGCAGCTGCCAAGGCCAATCAAAGCCCTCTGTACATCCTGGGAGCAGCTGTCGCGTCCAATCGTAGCTGCACGTGTGTCATCTGCCTTTCAGTTGGAAATGAAGTTCAGAATGGCGCTGTGTGAGCCAAACGGCATCACTGTTTGGTTGCACATGTCTTCTCGTCAGAGGACAGGAAGGATTGCATTTATTACAACTGGAAGTCTCATTCAGATTAAAAATAGATTTTTAAGAGAAATGTGGCCAATGAATTTCATGATAAAACTGAAGCTTCAAAAACTACAACTGATCTAAGAACAGCTTTGCAACAGAAGCCTAAATATAAACATTTTTTTTGCTAAAAACAAACGAGGATCTGGAGTCTGGATCTACGTTTTCTCTCTTCCTCTATGATCCCTCTAATAACAGGTTGGTCTAGTCGTGTTCCCAGCAGGCGGTGGAGTCTGGGACTCCCTCTATTTTACCCACCATTACATTTCCTAATAAGCCATCAAAGTCCTATCAGTGCACACAAGGTCCCAAGCAGACTCAGGTGACCTCGGGTGACCTCTGTGCAGGTCAGTTCCTGTGTCCAGGGGCGCCTCGGGGCTCGCGATGAGCCAAAGGTCATGCCGAGGGGGAGGGGGAAGAGGGGATGATGGGAAAGGGAATTTTAAAAAAAGATGGAAGTTGCCCCCCTCATGCAACAAGCACACACAACTCGGTCCTGATTATCTGAAAGGATAACCAACTGAGGTGTAAGTGTTCTCCAGAAGGGGGTGGGACAGAGAGAAGCCCTGTTTCCTTCGCTTCTGAGCACAAAGTGTGTCTGTGATGAGGTCAGCTGGTGACAGCTGAACGCTCCCGATCTGTACACCTCAGCCAGCTACTGCTTCACAGACTTACTGAAAAGGCTGATTCATGCATTCATCCTGGTAGCGAAATGATTCACAGCTTTCACACACACACACACACGCTACACAAACACATTTGGACCCCAAGCAGGGGCTGAGAGGTCTTAACACAATCACCTTTTCTTCTTTGTTGGAAGGCAGGAAAAACAGTGGTGCGACACGGCGGCTTCTCTGCCCATGTGGAAAGACTCATGGGAGATTATCGCAGCGTAGCCCGGGCCGGGGCCGAACAAGGGCCCAGCTGTTGAACAGGAAGTCACCTCCGGCACGGCCCTGCGCCGCCAGCAGTCCTCCTCGCTGCCTGGCCAGCAGCCGGTTGAGGGAGGAAAGTCAAAGCTGACACTGATACAACAAAGTTTCAAGAAAGCTCCCAGTGTGCTCAGACTGTGTAAATCTGAAAATCTGAAAGAGGCGGTGGATGGAGAGAGAGAGGCATACAGAAATATATAGAGAGAGAATGAGGAGGTGGAGTGTATAAAGAGGAGGATGTGTTTAAGATTGACTAAGAACATTTTTCAGGTTGAATAAATCCTGTGCCGTTCCTCTGCAGTGGGAGTAGACTCATGACTTCACAAGGAGGTGTTTAATACTGAACGGAAATCTGAACCTGAAGGGAAATCAGCTGAGAAAGTCAAAGAAGCTGTCCCACGACTGCACTCTTAATATTGTGTGCTTTCGCCTGCATGGACATCTGATGGAGCAACCACAGAGAAATGTTGTAAACAATCTTTCCACTGACATTTACTACCAAGATTGTGCCACAGTCTGCGCACAGCTGAGCCACACGGCTTCATTTGACGTCTGGAGCTTTGATGCGGCTTCAGATGTACCGCCTACGCAACGGCAGAGCCGCGGAAAAGAGGGAGAGAGAAAGAAATCTGTTGAAAGGAAACAAAAAACGGAGGGACAGAGATGCATAGAGAAAACACAACATCCCTGCCGGGGAGAGAGAGAGAGAGAGAGAGAGAGAGAGAGAGAGAGAAACACACTCAGTTGCTCAGTCATTAGCATTGCAGATGCTAGTGATAGGAAGTGTGAATGGGCCTCATGCATGCAGCCTGAATCCGAGCATTGTCCGAGGACTGCGTAATAGTCTTACTGTACGGCAGAGTGTGGGAGTGGAGTCGGGATACAGCGTTCTGCAGCGGTCGGAATTCACTGTGGATATGTGTGGGATTCAAGGCTTTCCTCTTATCACAGCCAAATGTCAAAGTGAGGATGTAGCGGCGCGGAAACAGAATAAAGCATAGCAGGAATACTTCTCAGGCTGTGTCAGCGGCATGCTTCACATTCAGCGGCAGACTCAAGTGAGGCACTTTCTCATTTCAGCATCCAGCCCTCCAGCTGATATGCTGATATAGTGGGAATATACTGTAGATGAAAATACTAGGGGTGGGAAAAAAACGATTCATCTATGTATCGCAATTTTTTTTTTTTTTTTTTTTACATTTTGAAATTGAATTTTTAATGCCAGAATCAATATATTTGCTTCATTTGAGTCTATGCAAAGGTAGAAGGAAGTTAGTCTGAGTAACATCATATCTGTCCTGTTCTGTATCCGTCAACAAAAACAAAACAGCAGAGGGTCCGCGTGGACATGGCTTGACCCCTCACCTGTTAAATCCAAAGTGGTAAACACCACACTTACAGAGAAGTATGGAAACTCTTTGCGTTTCACACATTACCAGGAAAAGCAGAGTTTGACATCGAGGCTAAAGCTGCATGCTAACTCTGTCCTGGACAGGAAACAATACTGTATCACAGTAACGTGTGGGTCAAGCCAGCCTCCACTTGCATCCACGTGGTCAAATCGGCCGACACTACAACTGTAGCGCACTCATATACTGACATTTATGTTAAATAAAGTCACACTGAGTTGACCATGTATGTATAAGAAATAAGTTTGATTGGATTATATTCACCAGAATTATAAAACATCACATGTCCCTCATAAATTAAAAAGAAAATACAACTAATTTCTGAGGAAACATCCGTTCTTTTATTTTGGGGTTGCTGGAAAAAAATTGAATAAATAATGCCTGATAATGACATATATTGGACTTCAGGGCATCTCTGACTATATGTTGAATTAAATTTAAAAAAATCAAATTAAAATTTAAAAAAGTTAACAAAAATCACTCTACATCACAATATCGAATCGCAATACTTAAAAATCACAATACATATTGAATCGGGACCCAAAGTATCGTGATAGTACTGAATCTGGAGGTAGGTGTATCATCCCAGCCCTACTAGTCAGTGATGGAGTTTACACCAGACGATAGTCAGAAAAGTGTGTAAAAGGTGAGGAAATCCCCGAAACTTGTTGACAGCACAGGCTGCCTTTGTAGTTTTGAGTTATCTCCTGTAACCTCCATGATACCTCATCCAACATGATCAAATGCAGCCTAACAATGTTAGCTCTGCCCTAACCACAACCTACACTCCCCCGTGACCCTCATTAACCGACTGCGTCTGGCCACTGCACGCTCCGTCAGTTCTGTTTGAAGTGTGCGTGTGTCACTGTCTCCTCCAGCTCTGTGACAGATGACCCAAAGACCTTGTCCTTCAGAGGCCGGCTGATCAATAAATACGATGGCTCCTCCTGCCGTCATCAAACAAGCTGAATCTGTGTGTGTCTGAATGAACGTTTGTGTGCGTGTGCGTGCGTGCGTGCGTGCATGTATGAACCTAATCCCACCTACAGCTGGCGTAATTCTGAGTCTGGCGACTGAGAATCAATATAACGGAGGGTGGAGCAGTTGATTAGCATTAAACATGTCTATTGATCAGGAGTGTTTGTGCTGAATATTCCCTGATGTGCACCGCTGGGTGTTTAAGCACATGGCACACTAATCTATAGGCCCACAGTAAACACCGTTTAACAACATTTATCACGGACATTTATAATGTAGCCGTTTAGCTGCTGCAAAGGGACTTAACATTAGTAGAGTGGTAAAGACACATATCGTGCTCAAAGGCACTTTGGCAATCAAACTTGTGGCGTTTCATTAACTGTACACATGTAAGTAACGCTAACTGGTTAAGGTTGAAAGAGGACACTAATCAGCACAGTTTTTAATGAGAGCTCCTCATGCAATGTTCAGAAAATACTTCTGGAAATAGAAAGTATATAGAAAAATGAGGGAAAGCGCAAATATAAAACACACACCACAATGTTGTACTCCACTATTTTTCTGAATTTCCTCTTGTAAATTTACGACTTCAAAATCTTGTTTTTTTTTCATAAATTTGCCACTTTAATATTAGAGATTATCCAGGTTTTTTCCTCATAAGTTTATGATTTCGTTAGCTAATAAAATTGTAATTTTTTTCTCAGAAATTTACAACTTTATAATCTTGCACATTTGTGATTTCTCTTGCAAATTTGCCAATTTAATTTCAAAGAAAATCTGAATTTTCTTCGTGTAAATTTACAATACTCGCAAAATTTTTTTAGATTTTTTTCTTATAACTTTGCCTTCTTGCCTTCATCTTTATGATTTTTTTTCTTTCAAAAATGTACCACTTTAATCTCAGAGAATATCCAAGTTTTATTCTTGTAAATTTATGACTTTATAATCTCAAAAATTTGTGTTTTTTCTTGTACATTTTCAACATTAATATTGCAATTATTTCTTGGACTATTTACTCCGTAATTATTATTTTTTTTACCAACAATGTCCAGAATACGCTGTTGTACAATTGAGCTGCTGAGCACCAGCACTTATTTTTTATGTGATTTTCTGTGGGAGTTTTGTACTTTTGAACTTTCTCATTGTCATAATGGAAATCAAATAAAAAGATGCCCTACATATCAGGCATATCCACAACTATATTTAGCACTACAGCTCCCTCCCAATGTAGACAGCAGTGCCAAAGCAATATGTAATAGGAACCGTCTAGCTTTTTTCCTGCAATATATCAAATGATAGGAGGAGAGGATGTGCGACGTGATTACTCACATCTTGTATTTTTCTAAGTTTGAAAAAGAGAGCTCAATATTGATGTGTTTGGGAAGCGCTGAGCTCTGCAATGACAGTAAAAATGTCATCTCCGCCTTTAAGAATGGCTCACACTGTGACTTTTTTTAAAACATTCACCTCAAATATGCAGCCTAAATTGGACGGTCACAGCAGCTCCCTGGGAGTATGGTCGAGCTGCATAACTTGAGGTGAAGGCGTGTGTATTTTCCATACTCGCGCAGCATGGAGGGAGATTCGCCTTCGCGTCTCACGGCAATCTGTCACAGAGCCACAAGCAGCACGCTGACACACCAAAACAGGGGCTCCATTCTCCTCAAAACGTTTCTCAATCTAGATGAGTCACAGAGTAACTGGCACTGCTTGAAACAAGCATGTCGGCCCTTCGGTTCCTTGCGGCTGGGGCTGAGGGGATAATAAGAGAGCTGGTAGGAATCAGGGGCCTTTCTAATCCTAACCTCCACACAGACGGCACTATTATCAGCCTTATGTTTAAGTCAGATTACATACTACAATTAAAGGAGGCATCAGTAGGGAACCGCTACAGCGAGCCAAGGGCAAAGGGTTTGGAGAGTTTCGGAGAAAAGGTCTTGTTTGTGGAGCACGGAGGCCGACAAACTGTCCTGGTGGTGGCGGTGGAATGGTTGAGTCATGAGCTTATGCTAAACATGGGTGGAGATGCATAAACATGGGCTGTACACAGAGGAATATATTCATATACAACGGGGGGAAAATTAGAGAAAGTGTTCATAGACATTTTATACACTGCAAATAGGCAGACAGCGTGCTGAGTCACACCAGAAGTATGCTGCTCAGAGCCTTTTACAAATGTTATAACCTTATAAAAATGTAGGTTTTACAGGTCTGCTGCAGCTTTTGCATTTCAGGGAAACAAGCTTGTTATCAATCATGCTATTATGTGTTATTGGACAATCGAAGGCTGAGTAAATTAGAGAGTGGAAACAGATTATAGGTATGAGGAGACCTGTTAAGACTCAAATGTCCTTACTGCATTCCAGCCAATGAAATACATAGCATGCGCCGCGTGGTTACAAATGCAAACCCAAAGTCACAGTTCATCTGTTATAAAGCAGATGACAGCTGGATCAAAACAAAAGTCAATAGCAAATGAATAAATGAATAAACAAATGTGTAAATGAAGAAGCAAACAGACAAGTGAATGCATAATTGTGAAAGGCCTTCTGTGCGCTTCCTCCCCGCCGCACACAGCAACGGGTGTGTGTGGCACTGACGAGAGGCCAATGGGGAAATCAGTGGAGACGCTTTAAATGCCTTAATGCAGTCAAATTGTTTTCAGATTTCCTATTGATGGACAGTTTCCTTTCAACCATTTAACTACCTCCACACACACACGCACACACACACACTCGTCCAGAGCTCCGGTCAGTCGCTCTAAGTCTGGACATCGTTACGACGCTCTTTTCTTGACCCCTTGCCCTCTGACCTGTGATCCTGAAGTGCCATGGCATCGTGAGCCACCGAGGTGGGCAGGATGGAGGACTAATCTGGGACAGGAAGTCATGGCCGGAAAAAGAAGGGGAGAGAGAGAAGGCTTGGTTGAGGTTGATTGATATATACCTAAATAAGCCAATATAGATCAAAGGCGGAGATAAGCCTTGAAGAAGCGCTGAAAGCCTTCATATCTGCATCTTGTTTCTCCCACAGTCCAGCAGAAGCAGAAATCATGAGGTGTGAGGGATATCTGAAACACCAGTGGCATCCGGTTTCTGCCCCGACTTGTGCTTTACACCTGATTAGTTACAGGGGGTGAACAGATGAGTACAGATAAAAAAAAGACAGAAGACAAATGGGGAAAGAGCCAGTGAGGAGGGAGGAGAGGACAGGAGAGGAGAGGAAGAGGAGCTGCCAATCTCAAACAAAGCTAATGCCTCTTATCCTCAGTCACATCTTATCTATCTGGAGCTAATCTCCAATCATCTAAACACTCTGGGATTACTTCATCCACTCAAAGGACCACGTCTCCACTCGTGTCCGTGAACATAATGCTAAATAATACAGAGGCAGATAATCATCTACGGTCTGCACACAAGCATCCGAGTCAAATTTATGATGATCTGAGTCAGTTTTCTAAGTGTTACAAGGTGTGTATGAAACAATTTGACACATTTTTCTTGGTAACATTTTTTCATCATATTATTCCGGAGATCCAAAAACTGAACAAATAGGCTTTCATCTGTAAACCCCAACCCAGCAGAGCTGAAGGACCGAGGCATGTCCAGACAAGTATCAGTGTTCAGGGTGTCAGGGAAGATAAAATGGATGGGTGGATGGATGGATGGAGAAAACGGGGGGAGCGGTCTGTATACTGGTGAAGAAAGGAAGTGACTGGACCCAAACACAGGGGACACTCTCCTGGGATAAACACTCTTGGGCTCTGATTAACTATTATTTTCATTATCAATTAATCTAGATCATTTTATTAATAAATAGTACAGTGAAAATGACCATCAGTTCTAAACAGTCTAAATCAGGGTGCTAAAACTTTTTCCTTTTGAGGGCCAAAACTGAAACTTTATCGTGGGCCAAAAGCAAACACCTGTGTTGTATTGTTAAGATGCAAGATGGTTCCAGGATCCCAATTTCCCTATTGAAATCATGGATGTATAAAGAGAACTGATGATAATCTAAATATGATAAATGTGAAAAAGTACCTGGATCATCCAGTAATCTTCCGCATCCACTGGGCCCATAGAGCAGGCGCAACTCTGGATTCAGCTATTCGTGAATTTTACGACTTTTAAGACTCAATGATTTAAATATTCAAGTGTTCATACTGGGAAAAACATTATCCGTTGATTTACAGAGGTCTCTTTTCTAATATAAATCTATGGGAAAAATTCCTTCTGGGCTCAATGGCATCACGTGACCAACACGGAAGTTGTAGTACCGCTGTTTGGCCGCTAAAAACATTGGCTTCACAGCCCGGGGCTCTTCATGGTGGCTTGGATGAAACACCTTTTGGCCATGAGACCTCTCCATTTTTTCATAACTCACTCACACCAAACTGACTTCCTGCACCGCTGTGCTCAGATTAGGAGCAATAATCGATAATCAGGTATTTAAAGAGCAAAAACAGCATAAACACTGATTTCTATTGTATATATATTAAATTATCATTATTTATTCTTTTGCTAGAAACATGTGGCAGGCCACAGTGAACTTCATGGTGGGCCAGTTTTAGCAGAATTATATAAAACGCAGCAAATCTTGACACTGGAGAAGTTGGTACAAGAAAGTGTTGCCCCCCTAATCTAACTGTCTTCTGTTCTGTTGTCTATCAGTATTCAGCATGTTTCGATTTTACCAGTGTTACTGTGGAAGTTAGTTGGCATATACAAGGCATTCACGAACATTTTATAGTAACAAGTTGAAATACAAGACAAGCACCAGCTCCCTTCAGAAGTAGTCGATTCAAAACAATCTTACCACAGTGGCCTAAAGTAACTGTTCTGGAGCTTTCGGCTGTATCACATGACCTTCCTCAGCAGATGGAGGAGGGGATTGCCTAGCTGTCATGGAGTATATGTCCAACTTTCCATATTTTCTGAGCTCTTAAATAAGTTTTTGTCCATGTTGGCTTAAAAGATGAGATTTGAAAAAGTAGACAACAAAACAATTTCACCACAAGGTCCATTTAGTTGCTCTTCTGGAGATTTGATCAATACTGACTATCATCACCACATTCAAACGTTATTTTATCATGCATGCTGGCATTTTTATGCCTAATGAATGCTCCGTTTATGTACATAAAACACAGTTCAAATCCACCGTATGCAACAGGAACACGTTCCTTGTCCCTCTGGATGTCTTTAGCTTCATTCCAATAATAAGTGAAATAATTAAAGTCATGTCGACTCTAGTCTTTGACTCCAACTGGCTGAGTCTTGTTTAACGACACCGTTTTAAAATACCTGCTTAATAAACAGCCACAACCGCAGTTTATTTGAACATTAATGTTCCAAGTGCACATTCATGCAGCGGTTTATGTGCTGCTGCTAGCAATTAGCATGTTTAACAGAGAACATAATTAGTGTTTCCAAACAAATATTGAATACCCTTTAATCACGTGTTGTCTTCAATCATTACCATGTTAAATTACATATATTATCCATCCCATTTCACTTGCACCCTTTGTTAAATCCTGAAACTTGCATCATCAATGGGGTCGACATATTCTTGGATGTTGTGGACGTTTACTCAGAACCAGATTTTGTAAAACAACCCTTCATCTAGGTTTATTCTTCCTGTTGTTTACTTTTGCTTCTACCTTTTTCTTTTTGTTCTGGCAGTAAATATGAGACTTCAGGCAACACATTTCTCCATCAAGAGGGTTTTCCAAGAACAATAACGTGCTGTGACCCAGGAAGCACACACACACACACACACACACACACACACACACACACACACACACACACGCAGCAACATCTGCGTATGATGAAGTGGTCAACGCTCCAGTAAAATTGGATGAGGCTTTAAAGACATTCCTTCATTTTAAGACTAGGTGAGAGAGAAACGGCTGAGGGTAATGAGGAGGCAAACAGCTTGAGTGTCACTGACACACACACACACACACACACACACACACACACACACACACACACACACACACACACACCTCCCTGATCCCTATCGCAGCTTTCCTCCAGGCCAAACAAACAAACAAACAACAGTACAAACAATGCAGTGGTAATTGACATTCCTGATGGGGTGGAACACAACCCCCTACAGGACTGTATATAATGTTTGTTTGTGCACACTCAATCCAGCACCTCAGTGTGGTGTGGATACCACTGCGAGGCTCACTAGATGCTCACTATTTAAATTCAACTGGAGCATGCTGTCTTTGCTACAGCAAGTGGCGAAGTTAATGTATGATTAGATGTCGCCCTGCTGTTCATTAACATGAAATGTAATGATGATGCAACATTAATACAGTCCCTGGAGATGCATTTTATAATGGAGCACCTTAACTGGATGCACTCTAAAGGGGAGAATGAGGAGATGACGGTGTTTTAATTCTGGGAGCAAATAGAGATATGGGAGAACCAGGACATGAAGGATCTAGTAGGCTACATGAAGACACTGAGTGAGGCAAACTCCAAATGGGAATCAGTTAAACCGTAAAAAGAAGACAATGGCAATTATCCTCCTGCACAGGGGAGGAGCGGTAAAACCCACTGATGAGGAGGCGTTTAGGTGTAGGTTTTTACGTTACTTTCAGGTTACATCATGGACACCTATCACCTCGTTGGTTGTACATTGAAAGGCCACTGAAAAACAAGGTCAAAGTTGAGGCGTGAACTGAACTTAAGTGAGTCACACCTGCTTTCGGGATGGTCAGATAGCTTCAGAAATCTGTGGCTGCACAATATGAGAAATATATACAATATCTGAGCGCTTTTGAATATCCTGAAAACAATATTACTTTATTTATTACTTTGTTTATTGTGCAAGTCTTGCAAACATTCACACAACATTATTGGTCAGGCACACTGAGGTGAGGAAGTAAGCTAGGTTCATCTGCTACACAACTATATGTGGCACTTTTCATTTGAACAACTTTGTGCAACACTATTAATGTCTTCTATGGGAGACTGATAATGTACCGGTATCTCCATAATTAAACAATATCGCGTCTCCCTAATCTCACTATGATGACTGGCTTTTCACAGCGCCTTCATGTGTGGCCTTTTGGAGCCAGTATAAACACTTTTGCCCTCTGAAGTGGTTAGAAACAGACTTCCTTTTCATATCCACACTGTATCTAGATATGATTTAACCTGATTAAATTTACGCCTGGTATTAATGTGTGTGTCACTGAGCAGTGAAAGTGCTGAGAGGAAGCCTCTGCAGGCTGCACTACGCGTAGGCTTGCAGCCTGACACTGACTGTGCGTAATGCGAGAACACACCAGCCTTAACACGCCGCCATTTAGGGGGAGAGAGCCGGCAAATGTGACTCTGATGTACATATATATTCGCATATACAGAGGGACGAGGAGAGGGGATGCTGAGCGCAGACCGAGTGGTGGTGGGGATCTCTCTGGTCACGGCAGATGAATATTTGCTGTTTATTACTAGAGGTCAAACATGGTTCTCGGAGCAGCCCTAGCATTACGTATTTCAGCTATATTTGCCATATTTGACCTCAAAAATGGGGAGGATTTCAAAACCAATCAAGTTACTGCAACAGCACTTTTGTTAAATAGGTCAACTTTTAATTTTCAGGAAAGAAAACTGAATAAGTCTGTATAATCTCCCCTCTGGCATAAACCTGTGTGAATCTCTGATGTAAACTAGGCTACTATTCATCAGTTTCCATTCATTCATGCTTGAATATTTCTTTCTCTAGCAACGGCACCACTGCGCTCTTAAACTTGTTGTTTTCAATGGCTAGCGCCACACCACAGCAAGTTTGCTGGGATGCATGGTGAACACAGCTCACAGATCTGCATGGGAAAGCAAAGCAGTTCTGATGTGTAAGGTATAAAGGTGTATTATAATACAGGAACCAAAGTACATACATTTCTGATGTGTAAATTCAATGTATTCAAATTTTGTAGAGTTTATAAAAATAGGATGTCAAAAAAACAAGGCAAAATAGAAATACTAATAATACTCGCTTCTTCCCGACATGCAGTTTAGGTTAATTGATGTGTCTAAATTGCTTGTAGGTGTGAATGTGAGCATGAATGGTTGTCCCCGCCTTCCCCCAATGCCAGCTGGGATCAGCTCCAGCCCCCCCGCAACCCTTAACGGGAAAAGCGGTTGAAGATGGATGGATGGATGGATGGCTCGTAGATCGGCACTAAGTAAAAGACTCAGTACAAACAGACCAATGAAGAAAATAAACTATCTGACTGACTTTGTCACAGACCATCCTCAACACACGAGCTGTTTAACATGAGTATTGATCATGCTCAATCAATAAAACAACAGATTTGCATACACGCCGCCCTAACAAGATCAATACCTAAATAAAGCATTCCTGTCCAAATGGAAATCTTCTGAACAAACGTGTTTTCCAGCTGATGCGGAAATTGTAAAAGAAATGGAAATGAAAGGAGTGACAGACGTAGAGGCTGGCTGACAGACAGACTGACAGCTCTCCGCCGCACCACATTCCTCCTGTGTTGAGTCACGGCATGCCGCAGATCAGACACCACTTTCTCAGCAGACTCTCAGCGACTGGGTAATCTGGACTGTCACACACCCTCTCCAATCCCGGGCCAAGCTATCCAAACAGCGCCGGCGAGCAAGGGGAGGAAATTGAATTTCCCCCCTCAAAGACAGGCCTCCAAATCCCCATCAACAGGAGCTTAGAGAGCCTGCAGTCCATCAAGTTTCATCTGCCACGGTGGTCCGGCCAATCAGGTTCCTCCTTTTATGCACGGCATGCATGAGCACACACACACAAACGGCAGAAAAAAAAAAAACGACATGCACTCGAGCACTCACACGAGCTCACATGCACAAACACATAAATACGCACACAATCAAATGAATGCAAACATACACACACACGCACACAGTCCTACCCCTCCTCTCAGCGGCCGCCTTAGCATCAACAATCAACAATCTGAGGCATTGTGGAGCCTGTGATCCTGTGACCTTTGACCTCCAGAGTTAACCCCAGAGCGGCCAGTGCTGAGAGGTGAACCAGGCGGCTCATTGAAAGGCGGTGAAGTTCCCATGAGAACGAGAACGGTGGTGGGGGGGGGCAGCTCAGAGATCCAAGACCCTGATGATGATGGTGACGAAGGGTTTGAAGCACACTTCGGTGTTCGAACATGTTGGTTGGCTTGTTTGGCGTGTAGATGTTCAGGATGTAAAATACTAAATACCTCATGGCTGGGTGGTTCTTCAAGAGGAGTGGTTTTCAAAGACTTGGAGAATCATCCCAGTGCATTCACACCATATTTCTCTGCTGCATCAAAGACATCCATGTCCAAACTACCTTAAGTAAAAACCAAGCAGATACTAGTTGTAGATACGAATGTAACCTGAGATCAAGATTCAACCAAAACCCCTTGTGCTAGATTTAACCCCTCCTTCATTACTGTGTTGACAGTCTAACACACAACAGCTGCTCTCAGCAGCACCAGATTCGTCTCTCCTGAGCCCTCTCCCAGCTGCAACACCTCTCCCTGGGCATCCAGGTCAGTGGCCCCAGGCCCTCCCCAAAGGCCAAGGGTCCTGCATTTAAGGGACCAAAATACCCTTTCAGTAAATGGAAACAGGTCATGGGGTATCGCTGAGCGTGTTCGGCACATTTGGTGGTAGGATCTTGCAATGTGGTGACTTTGTGATTTTTTTTTTTTTTTTTTTTTGCAGTGGCAGTCTCAAGATTGGTATTGAGGGAATTGCATGTGTCATGGATGCCTAAGAAAAAAGTCTATTTACAAGGTACTGCTCTATATCCATTCTGTAGATACTAGTCACCATATCTAGAGAAAATGCCGCTACAATACCAATATCTTTGATTGAAGCTGATTGGTGGTACTGGAGACATGAGCTACTCTCATGTCAGACAAGGTTTGTGTCCAGTATTGAAGTTACAAAACTGCCACCAAATAACTGCAAACATAAAGCCAAACATAAGTAACCAGACCCACTAACTTAAACTTTGCACTGTTGGTGAATGGATCCACACAGCTTCACGCCAGGTGATTCACACAATTTCAAGATGCTTAAATGGATGATTTAAACTTCTGACTCAAGTACGGCCACTTGGTCAGTGCCCCTCGGCATCGGAGACCGAAGCATGGGGTACTCCTCTTAACTTACTTTTGGACGTGTCAAGGACTGTGTCAGTAAATGTTTGCATAGTGTCCTCTCAAAATAAACTTTCATTTTCACAGGAAGTTACGTTAAGGTAACACAACCACGTAGTTAGGTCGAGGAAACAACTGTGGTTGACGTTAACTTCACTAACTCGTGATTCATGAGACTCGCAGGACTGCCGATACCAGTAAGTTACAACTGACATGAAATAAGTCAACGTTACTTTTAGTTTTACATGGATACCATACGTCGTATCTTATGCCGATGGGCACTTCCCAAGCAGCGTCACTTGATGAGTTGGGAGTGCGACCGTGTTGGTTGAAAAGTCCTGTAATTGCACTGAAGAAATACTGCGACAGTATGCTAACTTTCACACTTTATGCAGGTGTTTAGAAATGTTGCATCATTGGGATATTAAAAGACGAGTAATTAGTCACCTTTAAAGCTTAGAAAATCTCTTTTTTATCTGTTTTTGATTTAATATTGATTTGATTGCTGTAATAAATTTAAGATTAATCCACTACTGCAACCAATGTGAACTACAGTACCTCACTGAGGGTTAGCCCGATAAGTCATGAATCCCTTAACAAAAAGGGATTCATTGGATCTAGAAAACTTGCGAGCTGCTGACTGAATTTATGACAGCACTAATATGTGGAGTACTTGTGAATGCACAGTAGTTGAATGTATGTTCATACGCTGAAGCTCTGAAGCAAAACTAATTGAACATAAAAAGCTACAAATCATGCTCTTGTTCTTAGTCTAACATAGATGTAAACCTGACTCTCTATCAGTGACTAACTACTGGGCCCTTATGGAACATTTACTAGACCATTACTTTTTATAAAGCATAAAAGATCTCATTTATCTGATCTATTTATTTGTCTATTTATCTACTTGGTGAGTGTCTTTCACTGAAAGACGACTACATAAGTGACATCCATGAGGGTCAGCCGATAAAGTTATTTACTGTTTATATGAGAGATCTCACAGTTTTGGTAGCAGCAGTGTTGCTCACACATACCGACACTGACTTATAGAGGCCAGTTGAACATCCTGTGAACTATACAACCACATCAACACCTCACAGAGGCGTGAGAAGACTGGTCACACATGGACTGCTGTAACTACAGTACATGCATACACATACCCATAAAATGTTGATGACGCATTATACAATCATATATAGCACACACATGGACACACTCTCTAACAGTTGTCTATATCCTGTGAGGCGGCGCTCCAGCGACCTCTAAACAATGTATCCTTTAGATAAGGATCTGATCACTGTGTGTGTTGAGAGTGTGTGTGTGTGTGTGTGTGTGTGCGCGTATGTGTGTGTGTGTGATGCTGGCTATAATCGCCAGTATTCATGCTGCACCGGGCTCCCAGCGTTTCTACAGCTGTCGCCTCTTGTACTCACTGACCTCCACCAACAGGTCCTGAGGCCATCGGCCCTTATGGCAGCCACTCAGACCCTCCACTGTATGAGCAGAGCTGCTGAGCTGCAGAGCCGGTGCTGAGGACGGACTCTTTAGTAAACTCCTGCTGCATGCAAATATCTCACAGTCCTGACCTGAGATGAATGGATAGACATGGACGTGTGTGTGTACACATACACCGATCAGCCATAACATTAACAACATTATGACCACTGAGTGAATAACATCAACTTGTTACAATGGCACCTGGTGGCCGGTGGCATATATTAGGCAGCAGGTGAACATTTTGTTAAGTTGATGTGTTGGAAGCCAAAAAATGGGCAAGCATAAGGATGTGAGCGACTTGGACAAGGGCCAAATTGTGATGGCAAGACAACTAGGTCAGAGCATCTCCAAAACTGGAGGACCTACCAAAAATGGTCCAAGGAAGGAAAACCGGCGAACCGGAGACAGAGTCATGGACAACCAAGGCTCACTGATGCACATGGGGAGCGTAGGCCGGCCCGTGTTGTCCAATCCCATAGAAAACTGCTGAAAAACTTCATGCTGGTTCTGATAGAAAGGTGACAGAATGCGTATGAGGCTGCGTCGCTGCAGACCGGTCAGGGTGCCCATGCTGTCCTAATCGGCTGATCGGTACAAGCAGAAGAAGAAGAAGAAGAAGATCTACCTTTATTAGTCCCACAGTGGGGAAATTCAATTTACACTCTGTTAAACTCATACATGGTACATGCAGACCTGAAACACACATACATGCATTAATGGAGAGGTGTCAGAGTGATGGGGCTGCTCCTGAGAAGCGCCCCGAGCAGTTGGGGGTTTGGTGCCTTGCTCAGGGGCACCTCGGCAGTGCCCAAGAGGTAAACTGGCACCTCTCCAGCTACCAGTTCACACTCAGTTTTTGGTCCATGTCGGGACTTGAACCGGTGACCCTCCGGTTCCCAAGCCAACTCCCTACAGACTGAGCTACTGCCGCCCCCAAGACAGGATTAGATCTAGCTCTAAAATGATTAGTAAATTAAAGCTGCAGTGGGGAGAAATGAAGCAAATATGATTTAAAAATTTTATTTTTATAAAATGTCACTGTATCCTGACAGTAGTACAAGAGACAAGTACTCTCAAAAAATCATGTGCCTCTGTATAAGATTTCACAGACCAGAGGAAAACAACCAATCAAAGCTGAGCTGCCGTCTCTGAGCAGCTGTCAATCACTCGCAAACTCCAATCAAACAGTCAAACTAGGCAGCGCTGATCAAACATGAATATTCTGTTACTGTGATGCATATTTCTCTCCTCAAACGTTTTCAGAAACATCTTGTAGTTAAGATAAGATAAGATAAGATATTCCTTTATTGGTCCCACAGTGGGGAAATTCACACATTACAGCAGCAAGTGGATAGTGCAATAAAAGACAAGAAGCATAGAAGAAGCATAGAAGAAGCAACAGTATTAATACAAATAAAATAAATTAGTATATACATAATAGAAAAGTAAAGCCAGAAGTATGTCCACTATATCAATAAATAATTGTCCAGTTCCTATAATTTGAGCAGATGATATAATTGGACATATGAGTCCTTATTGCACTTATGTCCGGTGAGTTTGTTGTGAATGTGACTGTGTATGTGGTCTACTGGGAGCAGTGCTGGTTGTGGAGTCTAACAGCTGCAGGCAGGAAGGACCTTCTGTAACGAGAAAAAACGAGTTACTGTTTAGCTGTGAACTGAGAAATGCTGTGAGCTGGCAGACATGTTGAGATCAGCTGAGGAAATACCAAGTACCGCCCACCAGCCAGAGCACAGCCAACAGGAAAGCTCTCTGAAATGACCTGTGATTGGTCAAAGTCTACCATCACAGGCTAGATTTTTTAAAACTTGGAGTCTAGTTTTCTCTCAGAGCACTTCATTTACAATATGCTGAAAGGTTATTATGGAAATTTTGCACAATGATGCCAAAACCTTTCTGCCCATTGCAGATTTAAGCAATTAGATAATAATTCAAATATAGTTAATAGTTTATGTTAGCTTTCAAGCAAATCCGTAAGTCATTCTGTTCTTTCAGCTTCTGAAATACCAGTTTGTTCAGTGCTTTTCATAATTTTCATCTCGTCCAACTCACTTTAGGATTAGGCAACAAAATCACGACAGTTAGGCTTAGAAAAGAACTACATGATTGAGCTTAAACCCACTACATTTATGCAATGAAAATGACACTGAACGTTGCGAACATGGGACACGAATGACAGCCGATTGTAAAGTGAAAGTAAAACATAAATCACAGGACATAAACAGCGGTTTTCTGGATGGAAGCCTTGTGTTTGTTGGACCCATCCAACTCTCCTCCTGTGTGCCCGGTGTGTATATTTCGCTCTTTAAACTGCGACATCACAGTCCCGACAAACACTCAGTGTTTATTGTTGCCTCAAATGGGTTTACATTGATATCGGGTGCCTTATGCGGCGGTATCAAATGCCCTGGGGTTGAGTACAGGTTGTAATTTTATATGATTTTATATTGATCTTTGGGTTTGGACAGTTGATCGGAATCTGATGATGACAGCTTGAGAGATGGGAGCTTGTGATGGGCACATTTTATTAGAATAAACAATTAACCCGAAAAGTAACATATTTATTGGTAATGAAAATATTGTTAGTCACAGTCCAAGTTGAATGCACAAGTTACTTGCTACATGAAATTGAAGGGAGAAATGTAAATGATTATCAGAATTATCACAGAAATGTATTAAGATTACTTTCTTAGTGTACATTTTTTGATTTTTTTTTGTATAACTGAAACACACAAGAAAAGGTTTAATTAAGAAGTGCAAAATTTAAAAAACTTTGTCATAACTGCATCTGATATTTTATTCTGTCCTAAATTTCATTAAGATAAAAAAAGTAAATTATTTTTCAAACCGTCCTCTGAGGTCTTCCATTCAAAATGTTTCCCCAACATAATCATGTAATTTTCCATAATTATTTGTAATAGAATAATTTGTTTAGTTAGGAAATCAGATAATATTTGCTTTTGAGTATTTAGAATACTCTGTGCCACAACAAGTATTCGCTTGTGACGCACACATTCACAGACAAACACTCATCCAGCCTTGCCTCCAGTGGACTAAATACCCACTTCCCTTCCACAAACACTCACAAGTCTCCATTCGTTCCATAATGGCTATCAGGCAGTCTTCCGGGGGCCCGGGATAGATAGACCCTCTCTCTGTGGACCCTCACCCAGTCACATGAGCCTCATGAGGGTGCACATCTCCCCCCGAGAACAAGGCGCACACAGAGACAGTGTAATATCCATCACCGGTGGCATTCATATTTCCCAGCTTCGAGTCTGCAACGAGTGCAAAATGTTCACTATTGGAATCATGTGCAGGCAGATAAGTGGCCGGGACAAACGGCAGAGAGGGAAACGATGGGCGCTCTTGAACAACAGCGTGTCCAGTCCCTCTTCAGTTCCAGCAGAGGTCAACTTAAGTAGAAGGAAAACCATCTTAGGAAAGGGTCACCAACATCAGCACAGATGTTCCTCTGTTCTTCACTCCCCCTCTTGGTCTTTCTCCCATGTACACATGCAGACACACTGCTCTGTCCATCCGTGATGGATGTCCACTTCACAAATGTGAGGATATGAAGTCTGGGGATTCCCGTTTCCCAGAGGCCGTTGGGTGGCTATTGGCGGGAGAGAGGACCTCTTGTTACGTAAACAAAGCGGGCTGCGCTTCCTGCTTGGTCAGTGAGAGAAAGGAGGGAGAGCGAGCGACGCTTTATCTCATTTCTGAGACAAAACACGGATCACGGAGGAGGACACGGGAAGAGCAGGGGGCAGGAGGAGCGGGGGTGGCAGAGGAAGAGCCCTTTCCCTCTCAGCTGCGCCTCCACTTCCTGTGTGGGGAGGAAGTCCCTTGTTGGGCGCGCAGTGATCTCATTCTCGGTTGCGAGGAGCTTCCGTCCTGGCGAGCAGCGGCACTTTGAACCGGTGGCCATAGGAGGCGAACGGAGGAGTAAGGCGCACACACACACACACACGCCTGTCCTGATTATCACAGTGGAAAACATACACACACCCACACAGCCGACCCGACAGGAAACAGCGCTGCTCGGAACAAACAAGCACTTCCTGTGTGTGCTGGGGCCTGTTCACAGAGAGGGCCCAATCAAAATCCAATGTCCTGTCCACTGCATCATTATCACCATCTTTCAGGGGACATTACTGCTCATTTGCTAATAGCCACAAGGCCTTATTTATGCTTACAGCTGCCCCCCAACCCCAAACACCCACTGCAACCCTCCACCCCCTCACTGATGACCCACGTTTGGACATGTTTCTCTGAGCGGAAGTCCGCTTTTCCTTTAAAAGTTGCCCACTAATTGAAATACATTAGGCTTAAATTGCCTCTTTTTTTTTCCTTTCACCCATCACGTTGACAGACGACCCAATATTTAAGTTTGCCTCACTAATTTGTTGTAGAAATACCGATGCAGCGAGGCAATGTGGCTCAAGGGGCTGCTGGCCTGTTGGTTTACAGTACCATTACATTGAGAGATGGCAGGAACAGAACAGCCATTATGTTCCCAGTTCATAGTGCGGTCACCGCTGGACTTCATAGGAGTGGATGATGATCACGCACTGGGGCCACTCATCTACGGGTTTTAGGTTTTTTTTATATTCTGTAGCTTTATCCTTATGTATTTAAATGCAAACATGCAAATTTTAGTCAAAGTACATATGTTTTAGTCCCAAAATGCTATGACCTGAGATCGATTTTTGCATGATGACACTGCAACATGTACAGTATACAGTATATATATCGTACATGCATGCTTATAGTCAGTGTATTAACGTTACAGTAACTTTGGCAGTCGACAAGCTCCCTGTTTGGAGAAGCAGACAGGAGTAACGGCACAGACGCTAAGCTATTAGTTCAGATCCGAAAGTCACACAATAACACAAACAAACTGATGGATGCAGCGGTAAACCAGCAACTCCTGTGTTCTGTGATGTAAAATGACTCTTTTGTGAATGGAGTCTGGTCTGGTGGCTTTGAGGAGAAATAACGGCGATGTAAATCGGTGAAATATTCTACACATAAGAACTAATATTGATTTTTTTTTCAGCCCTTTCTGATGGGGAGTAGTTAGTAGTAAGTAGTTATATCGCTCCTCAAAGCCACCAGACTATGTTCACAAAAGCAGTAATTTTACCTCGCAGCTCGCAAGAGAATATACATAGAACCCCATTTCAAAAATCCTGAACCAACACTTTCAGTTATTTCCAAACTTAGCACAGCTAACTTTGACTCAGCTTCTGTTAGCAATCACATTATTATTAATTATTTATAATATTATTGATTACCTTTGATTAACTTACTTTGGTAACCTACATCACTGCTTTTTGCTAACGGCTGAGTGGGCGTTTCCATCAGAAAAACACTGAAAAGATCACAGATGGACCTGCCCTTTAAGAGGTCGGTATACTCCATCATAACTGCTTGTCGGATGGACGAATAGCTTCGAAAACCCCCTCCTCTAAAAATATAATCTTTAGAGTCTTTGTACTACTGCCTTCTTTTGTCCCATTGATTCTTATCATTTTCTACCCCTGGTGGATAAACACAGGGAGAGTGAGGCGATGATGGCAGGCAACAAAGGATCTTGGCTGAAACTGAACCAGGAAGGTGACTGTTACACAGCAGCACTCATCTTAGACCACTTAACTTCAGAGGACTACATCGTGGAAGCTAATGTATAAAATAACGAGTTAATTATTTAATCCGAGTGAAGCCTAATCTAGTCTATGTTCTTCTATTCAGTAGCATTGACAGCACAATGCACAATGTCCATTAAGCAAATCCCACTACAAACTCACACACAACCCTACTCTTTCCAAATCACTGAGTCACTTTTCAAACAAATGATACCTGTGATAACACTCCACTGTTTGCCTCCCATCCACCCCGACTCCCCTTTTTTTCTGTCTGTCCTTCTGCCTTTCTTTTCTCTTTGTGTGTGTATGTTTGGACCAGGAAGCAGCCTTCTTATCTGAACACACACCGCCAGTGGACAGCAGGGCCGCCTGTGGAAGCTCAACTCTGGGTAAACTTTGCCTTAACTTTGAAGCTGGCCGTGTGAGTGCTTGTCCTCGGGGCTGCCGGGAGCACTCAGCACCGGTGGCTCTCCAAAGAGGAGGTCAATGGGACAGGTAAACAGGAAGTGCCTGCACGGTGACTGACAGCCTATTTGGACACAAAGAGATTGATACTCAGAGAACGCTGACTCACTGACAAATCACCACTTACTGACCGGATTTTAGAATATAGATGCTGCAGGGCATCTTTTTTTTTTCCCTTACTCACCTATAACAATAATAATATATCCTATTTTTAACTTTTATATTGAAATATTCCCTCTTGTATATTCTTATACATTTATCTTCTGCCTATTTTACATTTTGTTGGTGGTTGTCCTTTTTATTCAATGAGTGAGGAGATTTTTATGGAAAACCTGGCAGCTGCAGTGTGATATTTTTTGAGCACAAGACAGCACTCACCACAAGTGCCACGCCCTTTCTGGAAGTGGCATCCAAATTGAATTTTATATTTGCCTCCCAGGTCAAAAAGTGCAAAATACGGAACGTGTAGATCAATATTTCATCTGGCTAAAGCCATTAATGATGCTCAAAGGGAGCGCTGTGACATACAGTAAAAGGGAAAATGTTTTTACACTGTCTGGAGTTTGTTTCCCAGAGGGAGCTATTTGTTTGTGACACAGCAGAAGAGGAAGTTGCTCTCTTTTTTCCCACAATTCTGCATCAAATATTCTAAATAAAGTCACAATCCTGAACTTGTGGCCTATAACTAATCTCTCCATCTAGTCCTCTCTCTTATTGCCTCACTCACTCAACTCTCAGGCAGTGAGTTACAGTTTTAGTCTCCTCCATCATTCCCATGCAGCGGTGCTGAGGGTGCTCGCAGGCCGCCGGCAGCCTGGGTGGCAGACTGAGGTCTGGGGCTGCAGCTTGCTCTCGCTAATCACGTTGATTATTGCGATTACAGACCATTTCCCCCCCCTAGTGTCACGCTGCAACTTACTGACCTGGATCTGACAGAAAGTCCCGATTGCCACAGGCGATCCGTCTTCCTGTTCTCCTCCGTCCAAATCCTCACCACCCACCTCTCGAGCCAAAAAACTCCCCCTCTTTCCTCCACTCAAACACAATCGGTCCCCGAGGTAACTCGGGGACTGTTTCCTCATCCAAGCAAGTCATGACCAAGAGGTTTACTAAAAACACACACAAACCAATTTTCTGTCTACATTTCCCTTTTCAGCCAGCTTCCTCCTTTTTCATTAAAGGTTGGCAGTGTGGATGAAGTTTTCCCTGCTACCGTGTGGCCAGCAGGCATGCAGATGTTTTCGCCCTGCTCCTTGCCCATATGTTTATCAGATCACTGTGCCGTTTCATAATCTACATTATGAGCACTAAGCAGATAACAGAGCCTTTGATTTGGGCCTGATTTCCCCTTATCCCCCATGTTAAATTTAGCACAGTGATTACTGAGTGTGATTATGGGCCTCTGGTGGCCTTATGTAAATCATATGGGACCCACACACACTGAGGTCCTGCTCAGAGGACATGAGCTTGCATGGTGAGGGCTAAGTAATGTTCAAGGACATAAGGATTTATTATAGGTTACCTCACTTTACCTTGCACTCAGGTCCGTTTGTTTGGGATTCTTCTTCTCAGAGTTAGCAGTATCAGAAACTTTTTATTCCTTTCATTACTTTCTAAAGCTCAGCTCCCGTGTGGCATACTACAGTCGATTTGTCCTCATATGTTTGCAGCCGAGCCGCTGAATACGGCAGTAAAAAGTACTAAAGCACGGCCCTATCAGGCCTCTTTGTTAACGACACTCAGATAACAACTCACTCCCAACACCCTTATGAGGTTAACTTTATGGTGACAGACAAAACAGCAAACAAAGGCAGCAGACAAAAGGTCATGTTAACCCTTAAATGCATAGTTCCTACATACCTGAGGTCTTAAGTGACCCAGCACTTATATAATGCAGATTATGTTAAAATCATTTTGCTTGTAAACTTTTTTGTGGAAGTTCCTCAGGAGTTCCTGATATTGGATGATTCTTTAAACCTGTTTTTATGTCCAATGGTATCACTTTAACATTCTTCGAGAATGAACGACAACTACAGTTAAAGCTGCACTAATTAAGAATAAATCAATTAGATATGTGTAATGTGAAATAGTTCACTCGTAGTGATGAACCCAGAAAGAAATTTTAGTAAAGTTAATGCTATAATGCATTAGAAACACATTTATAATGTGTTATAATCTACTTACAGCACTGCATACGTATAGGTATAATCACTCATAAATATTCATAATGCTTTATAACAATAATCACGAAATTTGATAAAGTATTTTATAGTGACTTATAAGGTTAAGTATTATAATGCTTCATAACTCCTCACTGATCTTTTTTTGCAAAGATCATAGTGTATTATAATTCTTATAGTATAATTAGGGCTGTCAAAGTTAACATGATAATAACTCAAATTCATTTTAACGCCATTAATTTCTTTAAGGTATTAATGCAGTCAGTCTTGTGGAGGTTGTAACGCTCCAAATTTGCACTAAATTTTGGTGAGGAAAAACTGTCATGGCTATTTGAGGGTTCCCTTGACCTCTGACCACATGATATGTGAATGAAAATGGGTTCTATGGGTACCCACGAGTCTCCTTTTTTTATAGACATGCCCACTTTATGATAATCACATGCATGTTGTGGAGAGTCATAGTCAAGTCAGCACACTGACAGCTGTTGTTGCCAGTTGGGCTGCAGTTTGCCATGTTATGATTTGAGCATATTTTTTATGCTAAATGCAGTACCTGTCAGGGTTTCTGGACAATAGTCATTATTGTGTTGTGTTGCTAATTGATTTTCAAAAATAAATATATAAATACATTTGCATACCACTCCCATGTTGATAAGAGTATTAAATACTTGACAAATCTCCCTTTAAGGTACATTTAGAACAGATAAAAAATGTGCAATTAATTTGTGATTTATTGCAATCAACTATTTCTAATTCTAATCTTTTTCTAATGCATTTTAATCACTGCTGCATAATGCATTATAATGTGATTATAAGCTACTCTAACGGCTGGTTCAGACTACACAATATCAGCCTGATTACAGCCCACGTTTGGGCACATAAAACATTCAGTTAAGATCAATAAATTTACTCCAGTCTCCTGCATGAATGTCTGATGCTCAACATTTGCTACACATCAAGGGCACACTGCTGCCTTCCTTTTGGACTAAACACTGACACTGGATGAAACTCATTTGAAGTCATCCATCTACTATGGGCTGCCACTGGGCTGTGTTGTTCTGTGGATACATTTGAAAGCACTACTCACGTGTTGTAGGTTTTCTGCCCACAATAGTATTTTTGGATCATGTCTCAAAAATTTGCTTCCAATACGGAAATGCTAAAAATATAGAAAAACACTTGATGGGCTTGTGAAGGCCACATGAGCTGGAAGCTGTTTCTGCCACATGACTTTCCTCTGTTTGGAGAGCATTTTCAAAAAGATGGGTGTTAAAAATAGCGTAAAACTGCTTAAAGAAGGGGACAAAATAGTGAAAAATTTGCTGCATTTTCAAAATGATTTGCATTGTTACAACTGTCTTGCTGTGACTCTGACTTGAACATAACTGCTGAGTCCAGGTACAGTCTGCTGCCACAAATAGATGTATTATGCCACTACTCATTTCCTGCTTGTTAATCAAATGCCACATGCTTGTACTGAAAGATGGGGGGCACGGACATTTTGTCATGAGGAGGAAGAAGGAGGAGTCATTCAAGAGAGAAACTCCCGGAGGAAACATTGGCATGACTTCATACAAGAGGAATGTAAGATGCGGCTTAATTGATTAGAGGACCACATGATGGAGGTCTTGAGAGGAGAGGGTTTTTTTTTTTTTTATTTTAGGAGGAGGGGGTGTTGACCTTGTGGAGGGCACAAAGGTCACAGGCCTGTAGGCTAATGGTGCCTGTTAGGAATTCATCCACAAAGACCACCCTTTCTAATAGATTCACATCAATTGACAGCTAAGCATGATCAATGATGTCAAGACAGGGCGATCTGCTGGGCTAAGGGTGGCTGTCGGAACACTGTGTCCCTATGGCTGCAGTATTGTTCTCCCCCATTCCCTCCTTTTCTCATCGCACTTCTCCACCTCGCAGTCTGTTTTTACCCCTTTTTTTTTTAACATTTGTGCTTCTCTGTGCACGTGTCCTGCAGCAAGATGGGTGACATGACTGCCCCCCCCCCCCCCCCCCCTCCCGACACACACACACGCACACACACATGCTCAAACACACGCAGCCTGAGCAGATGGAGCGGCGTGGTCTGTCTGGCAGATTACCTTGCTGGTGGTCAGACTGAACCCACCGCTCCTCTCGCCACCAGCCGTCCTTTGTGGCGAGAGTTAAAATCATTAACACACATACACTGCGAGCTGCATACTAAGCATCTTCTACCTCACATGAGTTATTTATATCCCCTGCTTTCAGCTTGACCTCTAAAAACATCAAAACACACCTTCAAAACAACAGCGTCTAAATATAAAGTGCTTTGCATAAATTGTCACTTGTTTTAATCGGAGTGTTTGATGCCACCGAGATTTGACATTTCTTGCTTAGAACAATACTTTTCCTCTGTAGTGCTTCATGTGGCAGGCTGTCTGATTTCTTAGAGCTTCCTTGAGAAAAGGCTCATGGGAGAACGATGTGGGAGGGAAGGAGGGGGGGGCAGAGAAAGAGAAGAAGGCTGCCACATGCCTGTCAATACTCCAGTCAAAGCCAATTCTCCAGAGACGGCCAGGGGGATGAGGGAGCATCACTATGACAACCTCTGGACCCCCAAAATCAGGACTTCAAAGGTGGAGAGGCGTCCCATTGAGTGAGTGGGAGACCACCTCCTACACTCATTTACATCTCATTAGGACATAACTGCCTTTTAACTACGAGGCGTTTAAACAAACATGCACACGTCCCATAATGTTCACATGCGTTGGTATGTGAAGGGAATGAACCAAACTCGTTTTATTACATACATTAGACACCACCCATTACCTCAGGTAATCATGAAAATCCATATGACAAGCCACTTCTTTTTGCCCGATCATGCATATTTAGTATGTTATCAATAATAATATTCATTTTTGGTATTGGTATTTGTTAGTGTTTGTGATATTTAGTATTATGTGATCACGATAATTTGGGTCATATGGATATGGGCGGCACCCATAGTTGATATAATCAGCTGTTCACCTGGGTGCCAGGGGGACAGAGGGTGAGTGGGTCACCGTATTTCTTATTGGCTGCTACTTTCTTCTTATTGCTGTTGATTATCCTGATTTTATGCACGTCATAATAACTTGATCATTTTCATTAAATAACATTTTGTTCAACATATTTTTTGAATCTCAGAGTTTCATTTTCATTGCAAGGCAGACAAGCAAACCAGACCCGACCTCAGCCTCTCAGTGCTTCTAGATTGTTTCCTGAAGTCTCTACGACTACTGCATCTACTTTCCTCAAGTTGCATTAAGAGCAAGAAATGTTTAAATACATATAAATGTAATCAGCTGACATGTTTGATCCATCACTCACAGGTGAGATGTCATTAACACATTTATTGTTCATTTTATGCTATGTCTGCACAGTCAATCCAAGATGAGTCAACGTAAATCAGGAAGTATGCAAACAAACACACACACCCACACTTGAGAGGACTGTTTATTGTGTTTGAGACGTCTCACTTTGTTTTGCACATAAAAACACTTTGTCTCCTTTGGATCACTGTGGAACTTCCTAAAATTTGCACATAGACAGAACTTTATATTGGTTTTCTTTTTTGTTAAGCCTGACAACTGTTTGCCTCTGTATATGATATTTTTATTGTCTTTGTCACTATACTGGCTGGGAACTTGACTGGAGTTGCAGATGCAGTTTTGTATTTAGACAAAATGACAATGGAATCTCTCTTAAACACTCCAGTCTTTAAAGGTGCTTCATGCAAGATTGGGAGCATTTCTATCGCCTCCGCGCGGCTCTCAACATGGTGACGACTGAGCCGGCAGCTCGTAGCAAACGTGCTAACAGCGCTAACTGTGAAAACAACCCAAACAGTGCTGACAGGGGACCGGAGGGCGGCTGCCACGCTTCCGCAACGTCACCGTCGGTTGGCACGCCGTAATCAGCTGTTACCGCCGTATGTTAGCTCGCAAGTGGGGCACGATCAAAGGCATGAGCATGCACTAAAAGGTACGCACAGCCGGTCCTACAATGTCAAAGCATGGAGAAGCTTGGGTTACAACACACACAGAGGGAGAGTGACTTTGCTCTCCGATCAAGTAGACATTACTCCTCAACACCTTTACACAGAAAATAGATGTTTGCTGATATGCTCTGGATATCTTATACAGCACCTTTAAGTTCGCCTAATACTCTACTCTTCCTGTTATCTGTATTTAACTTCAACTCTGCGTCAATTACATTGTGCATATAATGCAATGTATATGCAATGTATTTTGTCCATACTGTACATATCATGTTTACACTACTGACATATCATGGCTGCAATCACTTGTACTGTAGATTTTGTACATAGGTTTTTGTTTTTTGTACATTTACATCCCTTCTTACTATCATTTTATATGTGTATATATGTACTACTACTGCTACTGCATTTTGGAGCATTGATACTTGGTGTATTGTGTAAAATCACAAGTTGAATCTAATGTAACTTTACCTTCTCCTAATACAAAACGACTGTTATTATCTACACCACTAGCTATACAACTACTTTTGATACGACCACTAAAACTACAACAGTACTACTCTGCTGTTATCACTACTGATAACCTCTAATACTAGCAGTACTACTACAACTATACAGCCGTACTTTCTCACATCAATCTACACACTGTGTGCACACACACACACACAAACACACGTCGCACAAAGAAATTTAGGTCACGCATGTAGTGTCAACAGACGTGACGCATCGTGAGGCTAAAATTATGAGCGGAACCCGGAGCTGTGAATACCAAAGGAGGGTCCAGCAGCACAGGAGGAAAGAATCACTCAACGCAGAGACAAATGGATCCTTTGCCCACTGATCGCTAAACGCTGTTGGGACAGCCATCTTTCTTGACCACTGACTTCCTGTTTAGGCCAAGGTTCAGCATGATACCATTTAAACGGAGCCAACAACACCACTTCCTGTCAACACAAACATTCAGCCCAAATTTATAGCCTTGGTTTCCCTTCTTCTCACCTCGCAGGCAAATAATTACTGCTGTTGCATTGAGTGAACTTCTCGTCTCTTCTCTCTTTGACCGCTTCCTAATTCTCGTAACTCATGCTAATCTGACTGCAGCGGGCTGACAGGACGGAGCATGTTTGCAGGAAGTGAAACGTTCCATTTTCTTTCTCCTCCAAACTGCACATTGATGATGTCAGGGGTGATATATCGACCTGGAGGGAACCCAACCCTCGAGGAGGAATGCATCTAGACACACACATACATGGACATACACATGCACACACACACACACACACACACTGAAGGCTTCTCCTGCCAGAGGTGTTGAAATGCTTGTAAGTCTTGAAATGCCAGTTGAGACGCTGAGCTCCCCTTTCACACACCGTGCAGCCAGAGACAAGAGAGCTGACAAATGGAAGCGTTGAAACATATTAACCATCTCCCTTTGTGAGCGGACAAACATTTAATCTGGCTAATGACCCCTGAGGATCAAAACAAATGCAGGGAGATAAAGGCAGGGAGAGGAAGGAGGAGGGGAATGCTAAAAAGTTCTCATTGACCTCCAGGAGGGCTTTGCAGGGTTCAAAAGGGCCAAGGGCTTCTTTCTGTTCGCTTCTGTGGGTTACATGTATGTGAACCTAAAGGCAGCCAACATGAACAGATTCTTCCATGCGTCTGGTGTTTAAGAACATACAGTACTTGCATGCGTTCTCATGAGTCTGTGTGGGGTGAAAACTCAAACTCAAACAAAAACTTTGGGTATCTCCGGCTCCATCGGTGTTCATCACAATAAACAAGTCACTTAGCGGAACGCTGTCTCGCTACTTTTCTTCCCGTCAGACCCACATGGACTCTCTATCTTCATCGTGCTGGTAATGTTATGGTTATACGAAACGCATTATCTGTTATCTCTCCTTCTATCAAAGCTAACACACAGCTGCACAACCAGTCAGGTGAGGTCACCTGCACAGTCCTTTCAACACAACATCCGTTAACATAGACTGTGTTGAAATACTCAGGCGCACAGAGTAAGGAAAAGTCTATTACTTGGATGATATGCACAAAATGAGAACAATGGGGACTAGCACTGAGCAATATGTTGAGATACCTACGGAGTATGGTCAAAACAATGTAAAAATGTCTATTGTAAATATTTTTTCTCTATCATTTTTATCACAATATAGGCTAGGTCTATATGTTTTTCTTTTTACTCTATAATTTCACCTAAAACTTTTGCAGTATTTAATTCACACAGGAATATACAAAAATAGGCTTTATCATGTGGTTGTTTCATATAGACTATTTATTTATTGAATTACCAGAAAACAAGCTATATTGTGATATACTGTATATCGTTATCGAGATGTGAAATTACCTATATTGGGATTTTGGCCATATCGCCTAGCCCTAACAAGGACTCAACCAAGCTCAACACCCTCAATCCAAACTACCTTAAACTTACCTAAAAGGTATTTTTTGCCACTCTGGAGCAGTGGAAACAAGCTGAAACTCAATGCTGACATATTATTTTAACTTGATATAGCAAACTATGGCCACCTGATGAATGCAAGTCCAATATTCACTACTTTTTATCTCTGCTTTTGGTCTTCACCAACTGCTGAAGCAAAATATCTGTCTGTTTAGCTACCAAATGCTCCACTATGTTCACCAGCTAGCCGCTAACCATGTATATCAGCTGTTTGGTGCTGAGCTGGTAGAATTCGGTGGGATTTTAGAGCTTTTTAGCTGGCTTGTCTGTGAGAGTGTTGAGAGCAAACAAAAAATCAGTAAAGTAATACCTTTCACATTAAACCTCCGTGTCATTTAATCAATTTTAAATACAAAAACATTATCATAGCAGCATTAAGTTAATCTACTCAACCCATAACTAAACCATTTCTAGATTGCTAACCAGGTGGAAACCTCCAGGTCTGAGAAGTGAAGCCAGCAGGGGGCGACTCCTCTGGATGCAAAAAGAAGTCTGATTCTATAGAAGTCTATGAGAAAATGATCCTACTTCTCACTTGATTTATTACCTCAGTAAACATTGTGAACATGCGTTAATGGTCTCAATCACTAGTTTCAAGTCTTCTTCAATACAGCAAAATGTTCATTTTATAAATTACGGTCCCATTTAGAGTCAAATAGACTATAAAGCAGGCTATGCTTTAGAGGGGGACTACTGACTTTTGGTCACCTAAAAATGTCTTATTCAGCATCCGGTTTTACTTAGCTCCACCCTCTCTTCTGGTTCCAATAAACCAAGATGGCGACGGCCAAAATGCTGAACTCAAGGCTTCAAAACCGTCTTCCACAACCCAATAGATGATGTCATGGTGACTGCGTCCACTTCTTATATGCAGACTATGGTGCTAACAACAAGTTGCTAGCAGGCTAGCTATCAAAAAGATCAATCTTTAGTGGCATAATGCAGCAACAATGGAGCATGATAAATAGCTACATATTTCAATCACTAGTTACAGATGGACAAACAGAGAGACAGTCGACAAATAGATGGCAAGATACCATTAATCACTTGTATGTAAGTATGTCTTTGCTTATTAGAGCAGAGTTCACTTAACAGGCTGTGGCTCTCCTGTCTGTGTGACTGACCCCCACATCAGCATCAGTTAAATAAGGTTTCCTTCCCCTGATTCACAACCCTACAAACTCCCCAAAGCCACTTTTTTTTTTTTTTTTTTTTTTTTTTTTTTTACAAAGAGCAACAATAGGCCAGTAAAGCTGTCAAGGCAAAACTGAATTTACGTCTGACACTTTAAACAGTCGGGCCAATCGTTTCTCTCAGGGAGAGTCAGGAGAGTTTTTTTGAAATAGGACCACATTTCATTGTGATACAGCGTCTATAAGTGGCTCTGGGTGAGCTGGCCGAGGAGCTTTGTTTTTCACTGCGAGACGGGCCGATCAAACCGACCGGATCGTGTTGCCGGTGCCCATGCTGTTAATCCATCACCAATATTGATTTCCAGTTGATCGTCAGAGCTCCTAATGATGTTCACCTTCAGGGCCAAGCTCATTGATTTATGGTCGTGATTTAATCTATAACTGGTAATGTGATCCATGCAACAGCAGTGATGCACAATTACCTTCCATTTTACACTCCAATGGGAACTGATGAAAGCTGCAACTGATCAATCCAATGAACAAATAAACAGAAATACAGGAGACTAAAATTATTATTATTATTATTATTAGGGTCTGAAATATATGTTTTATCCACTCTCATAATTATCTAATCTAGTTTCTAATCTATACTTTCATTTCAGCAAAAACGTGAAAAAGTGCATATCGCTTTCCATCTGAAGCTCCCACACAAAGAGAATGCCTGGTTACCAGCGGCGTGAAACCTCTTAGCGCTTTCCTCGCCTGGTCCACTGGTAGGTAACTGCATTTCTTCCAGTTAATGTGTCCGGTGCTTCCTTAACGGAAACTTCAGTGACCGAGATATGATATAGCTGACAGTGCTTCCTATTCTTAACTGATGAAATATATCCAGCTCTAGTGCCAAATGGGACATTACTGCAATATATTCTAGACATATTTCCCATGAGGAGTGTGCCTTTATATCCATTTTCAACATCTGCAAATGCGACACAGGAAGGATTAACCTGGGTGGAATGGATTACTCCAGAGATCCTGGCAAAAACATACAGACGCATTACTCAAGTGGAAAAAGTGATGTTTATGTTCTCCATGAATCACCTGAAGTGCCAGTATAATTGTACAGGTAGACCTGTAGGTACTTAGACGCAGTTTGGAGGCAAGATCTAACAAGATACCAGCCGCTTCTTCACAATCTGGCACCCTTGAAATCCAATATGAAAAAGGATAAAATACTTCTTTGGCAAGTTTATTCTTCCCAAAATAGACTTGATGGGAAATATCCCCCAAAATAGACATGGGGAAAAAAACTGCATTTTTTTTCCCCAAGCATAGTTGTCATATTGGTTTATATTCAAAATAACTTGAGAAAATGTTTTGTTATGGTTGTTCACTGAGGAATTGCTATTACTGTAAGATCTCACACAAATTCCTCAGGGATTTGTTTCAACTCGCTCCTGCTTTTCTCTGGAAGTCTCTTGCAAAATCTGGATGAAGTCACCTCTGGCAGCAAACATCAAATACAGAGCTTCTTTTGACCTGAATCATCATCTGACGGCCATGTACAGTCTGATTCTATACGGTGAGTGTGGGGCGCAAAGCTGAAATTATCTTTGCACTTTCAGACCCGCACCCTTGAGCAATTCTTGGAAGACACTGAATCATCAGAAAATGAAAGACCCATGCGTCCTACCTCCATCCATCGATTTTCCTCTGCTTATATGGGGGCTGGGTCGTGGCGGCTCCGGGCTCATCGGGGTATTCCAGACATCGTTCCCCAGCAACATGCGTCTTCTCATGCATCCAACCTGATAACAGGAAAATTATTCATCAACTTTGTGGTATTTCTCAGGAGAATTGCTATCAGTGCCAATCTCAGATAACTGTAAATGTTCTTTGAAAATACTTTTTTATTACATTTATCTAGTAATGGTGTTCTGCTTTTGCTTTATGAACCAGGACGGCCCCTCAGATCCTCCAGTTCTCTGTCAGCTGATCTACGATGCAGAACAAAGTGTTGGCGATGCAGCTTTCAGGCATTACACTCCCAGCCGCTGGGTGAAAATATACAGTTTTTAAATGTGAATCAAAAAAACATCTATTTGATCTATTTTTTTTAATGTAGTGTTTTATAATTTATGCGGTTTTATTATTTATACTTATTCTATTAGACTTTTATATCAATTTTACTCAATTTTGTTTAGCAACATTTTGCTACTTTGAGTAACTGTTGATAATGGATTATTTTATTGTATTAACATTTTACTAGGTTGACTAACTGTTATAAATGATTTTATTCTATTTTATTTTAACATTTTTCTACTTTGTTGATTACTATTAATTATTTTATTCTATATTATTAACATTTTAATACTTTTAGTTTTTACAATCGCTTGCAACGCACTTTGATATTTTCGAAGGTGCTATATAAATAAAGTCTGATTGATTGATTGATAACTCCCAAGTGACAAAATATGTGACACTGTCAACGAAATAAAACATCACCTGCATATTAAAAAAAAAAAAAAAAAAAAAACACAAAGGTCTTTACAAGATGTAAAAGAAAAAGCGCTGATCCGATATGTAAAGCTGATGTTTGATTGCTGTTAAGTGGCTTTAGGGATAAAGTTAACGCCTGGTTTAGTTCGGGGTGAGGCGAAGGTGAAGGGGGATGTGTAGGCTCCACTGTGTTGGGGGGGTGGAGGGTTTCACTGGAGCTGAAATGTAATGATGTGGATCATGGACAAACACGGCCTCTTGTTGGAGTTGGTTTGTTTGAGGAGAAGATGCCACTGTGGAATCTGACCTGACATGATTAAAGAAGAGGAGTCTTAATGCTTTCCACAGACCGAGCTGCTGTAGAGAACTGTTAACGGGTAGCGGGTTAACAAGCCTGCGGGTAGCGGGTTAACAAGCCTGTGTTGTCCTGTGCAGGGTCCGATGTGGACCATATATGAAGCTGCTGCATTCACACATAAGACTTTTATGATCGATGTTGTTAAATGTTGGACTGTGCTTGTTCTAAACGGACCAGATTATTCAGACACTTGAAAATAGATGCTGAAATACCAGAATGATGAGCAAGATATTAGCCAATGATAAGACAAAACAAAGTTTGTGAGTGCATGAAAACACGATTCATTTATAGAATATTGGTACATCGCCGTTCATGTGTGACAAATGTCTCACCACTGCAATGTTGTTTTGGTTTCTTATTAATCCATGTGGGCTGGCCACTTGTATGTTCAGACCACTGCCTTTTTTTTAATTGTATAAATTGAGCAATAGTAAATATTTCTGCTGTTGCACTCATACTAGTCGCTCTGGAGAAGAGCGTACATGCCTACATGTATTGTACCTGTCAAATGAATAAATTAAATTCAAGCAATCTGACAGTCCTGCAATAAACCCTCACAAAGGTTATAATGATGTTTGTGGTGCTGCTGACTTATATTACGTTATAGAGAGGTGTTTTTATATCAATATTTTTGACTTCACCTTATTATATTATTACAGATTGACTGCAACATTGTTGTAAGGTTGGCTATTAGTGTAGTGCTTTTAGAAAATACTTACACAATAAGAGTTTTGATAAATGATCATCTGAAACATGGATATAATGAGTAAGTGGGAAAAGGCAGATAATCATCACTTTACCACAATGCTGCCTTTAAAACCAGGAAAAGAAAACACTTCTTACGATAAATTCCCATGCTGTTAAATGTAATGACTTGTATATTATAAAATAATGCAAATAATGTTCAGAGCCAAATCAGTGTCACTCCCAGATGGTGTACAAAGGTTTTTTTTCACTACAGGAGAGCAAGTATGCTCTGAGATGTATTTGTAAGTTTACTGTGCAAAAAGCTAAAACGGGTATTAAAAGGAGATGTATTTTTGTTGTTGGGGTCAAATTATGCAATAATGCAAATATTAAAATCAAGAATGTGTAATTCGCTTTTGGTTTTTAAAAGAATGGTTTGCAAAACTATTTTTGAGAGTTACAAGTGTGAATATTTTCTTTATTTTTTGTTTGTTTTATTTCTTGAGGGTAGCTTAATTTGCTAAGAATATAGGTTAGGCATATATAAGCATTTGGCTTCTGCCTGTGCTTGATTGTACTTTTCATACTTATTGTATTATGAGTGACTGAATAAAAATACTACTACTACTACTACCATATCCAAAATCTGAGATGATGTCTAGTCTCATATCTCGATATGTTATTATATTGATATATTGCCCCACCCTACTATTTAACCTATTTAAATGGGGTGGACAAAATAATAACAACACCTGTCAGTATAATGCAATACAGTTTAACAGTACCAGAAACTGCAGCCTCCAAAATGGCTGTGTACAGATCAACACGTCTCCAAAAAACAGTTTCAACAACGGAAGGCAGGATTTATGGCAGGGCTGTTATAATAAACTGGCAACTGAGGGTACATAAAATGTAGTGTGGGTGAAATCCTTGTAAACGTGACCACAATCCAGTGAGACAATATACATAAGTTTATGTTTATATACAAAGCAGAAAATTGTCCATTTAACAACATTTATGACTTTGGGCTACATCCATGTGTGAGCAATATAACCATGTAATCGCGTTGAACACAAGTTGTCCAGATGAAGCACAGACCAGCTTCATAAAAGTCTATTTTGTGTTGTAATCCATTTCTGTCTCTCACTGATTATTTGTCAATTCACGGGTGAGCTGAGATGATGTGATGACTGTACACACCAGCTGTATCCCTGAACGTTTACACTGAAAACAAAACTATGACACCAATAAGAGCCTACACACCCAGCCACCACACACACTTCAAATATTGATGTGATGTGCGTGCTCTCTAACCTAACACAGCCAGTCCCGATGTCACTGCAGCAGGTTTTACTCACAATAATATGCTTGTCTTTGCACTATCCACTGCAGTGACTTATGAATGTTTTATCAAAACTGGCCTAATTGCTTAACCATCCATGTGCCGGTCCACTGGTGAATGGGGTGGGGGGTGGGGTGGGTGGGTGGGGGGGGCTGGGCATGTCATAAAAACAACAGGCAAAGATGCCAGCATTGGTCCACCTCTGACAAGTCTGCCTTTTCCTCTACGCCTGTCTATTTTCATATGGACTTTATTCATCCAAGGTGAGCAGGGGTGCAAGGGGGTGAGTGTAATTAGCCACATATTGAGCAATAATTCAATGAATATAATAAGTTGTAGACAACTAGAGAGAAGAGAGTGTGCATTTGTTTCCTTTTATGTGGGAAGAGGTTTACGATACCAATACAAATCAGCAATAATAATCATATCAACATCTGGGCAATTTCGGTGTAAATCAGCGTGTGAACATGTGCACTCAACCCGTTTCCCTCCGAGCCGACACAACAGCATGGAGCCAATATTCTAATATTTATTAACAAGTGTTTGCTCTGCTGGTGCACAGAAAACACACAGCAGTACACAGCGTCCTGTCTTCACCCTATCTACAAAAACAACTTTCCCCTTCGGTTCTCACTCCCACTCTCTGCCCTGTTTCACAGCAGAGGAAGCTGCTGCTGCTACTACAGGGTCAGAGCTGAGCAGCCGTTTGAGAAAAAGTAACAGAGCGGACGGACAAGAGCCTGTGGGGAGTTTTTGACTCCCAAACCATCTCCCCCAGTTCCTGGGAGCTGAGTAGCCAGTCCCAGGAAACTCCCTGTGATTCCTACGCCGAGGACGAAACAGCTGCAGATTCTCACTTTTCACTGGCTGTGGTTGTTTGAACTCAACCCCCAACCAAGGACTAAGGGGGATCACATTATTTCTACATGCTAAAAAGTGTGTTTCTGGTATTGAACAGTAATATTGATAAATTAAGAAATATTGGATCCATTGTGGTATGCAAAGTAAGTTTATTTATTTATTTATTTATTTGTTTGTTTGTTTGTTTGTTTGTTTATTTATTTATTTATTTATTTATCCAACCATCCATTATCTGGTCGTGGGGCGGCTGGAGCCGATCCCAGCTGACATTGGGCGAAGGCGGGGTTCACCCTGGACAGGTCGCCACACTATCGCAGGGCTGACACATACAGACAGACAACCACTTACACCTACGGGCAACTTAGAGTCATCAATTAACCTGCAGGTCTTTGGACTGTGGGTGGAAGCCGGAGAACCCGGAGAAAACCCACGCTAACACGGGGAGAACGTGCAAACTCCACACACAAGGGCCCCGAGCCAGATTTGAACCTACGACCCTCTTGCTGTGAGACGAACTTATTTATTAGTACTACTTATTTATTTATTTACTCATTATTTTCATTTTTATCATTTTAATTTTATCATTGTTAGCAATGTGTGTTATTTATTTATTTCTGTTTATTATTATTATCAATGCATGTTACATATAATTTATTATTACTACATCAATATATGTTTATTTTTTTATTTCAAATGCCGGTTTTATTATTTTCTATTGTCGGGCTGAAACATACTGGAAACTGTCATTTTTCCTGCTCACAGCTGGTGTTCAACTGGTATCCGTTCTGTAAACGTTTTCCCTGAACAAGTCAATATCAGTGACCGTGTGTGTGTGTGTGTGTGTGTGTGTGTGTGTGTGTGTGTGTGTGTGTGTGTGTGTGTGTGTGTGTGTGTGTGTGTGTGTGGACGCCTGCGCCTGTGCGCATAATTACAGATGCGCCATTCCTCCTAAGCTGTCATTAGAAAAGGGAATGGGAATGACTCCAGGCTACAACCACCGCTCGCGGTTACGTAACATGCATCCTGTCTTATCCCGGAGACAGCTGAAAAGTCCCCGAACCTCCAGCTCCCATTGTCTGAGGACATGTTGCTCCTTACAGCCCGATGGGAGTTTCTTACTTTTTTTCCAACAGGGGGCATTTTTTTCTGTCATTTTACAGACAAATCGCCTGTGTTGTTTTTATGCCTTTGTCTGTCTGGCTCGCTGTTTGGGTGATGGTGCGCGTTATGTGCTGCTGTTCCCACAGTGTCCGTGTGAGGGCGCAGTGAGCCGCCTTTCATCCAGGGATGCTGCTGGTGGCCCTCAGACAAAAGAGAAAATGATATGTAGAGCTCCACAGGAGAGCAAGAGAGGGGCAGTAGGATTTTATACATCTCTACACAGCATTTGGAATCGATGATACACAAGTGTGTATCCAAAAGAAGCCATGGTTATGTATTAATTACACATTTCCTATACAGAAATCATCACCGTACCACTAAAATTTACAAGTTTTATGTTTTTTTTTTAAACAAAACATACTGCTAGAATACTGCCATTAATCATTATAAATTGTTTTATCAATGTGCAATAAATACATGTATTATTTGAGGGTCGTGTGTGGGGGTTGGTATAAAAACACTGCCCTTCACTTGGACGGTTGGAGCCCTGGGGTCAGCTGCAGCATCCATCCTGCTGCAGTGCCCTTGAGCAACCTGAGCAAGACATCCAATCACTAACAGCCCCTGGGTTACTTCCACTGACTGGCCCTGGGTCTGACATCCCAGCGGAGAGATGGAGGGGAGAGAGAGAGAGAGAGAAAAGACAGTTTGCCCGAGGCTGTTAATATCATATATTGTCTTTCTTTCTGTCTTCGTTCGCGCTCTTTGCTTTCTTTCTTGCGCGCAATGTTTAGGCTGTTTTCTCGATTCACCTTGAAAGAACGCTCCCAGCCAGCCAGCCAGTCTCCCGCGCCGCATCAAACCCAGAGCCCGACTGTACCACCCCCCTCCAGCCCGGGAGGGAGGAGTCTGCTGCTCTCCCGCAGAACTGAGTGTATAACACTCTGCAGCCAGCCACAATGTGTGTCAGAGGACTGTCTGTGCTCCCTGTAAGTAGATGACTGCTCCAAATCTGGTGTCTGTATTACTGACTGCGAGATACGAGAAAAATCAGTGCGCACATTTATCATCCCAAGTCCGGACAAGGTGAGCATCTTCTCATTCCAGAGGTTCAGTAGAGAAATTATTTCCTCGCATTTTTCACACACAGATGAGTCTCTGTTAGATGTAGTTGTTGTCATTCCATGTGTGTTTCTGTAAACATATATTTTTTTAATGTCCTATTAACATTTTCTGGCATGTTAAGTGAGTAGTTAGCCAATGCGTCGTTTTGCCCACTTTGTGCGTCACGGTCACATTTTACGCACATTCTCCTGTGAGATTTGTGCGGTTTTTAAACCCCACAGAGGAGCGAGTGTGGAATTTAGTGGAGCAGACTGTGTGTCTGTGTGTGGGCTTTGACTCATGCTCTCTCTGCAGCGGAGTTTTCAGGTGTGATATAGAGGGAAGAGAGGAATGGGGAGAGACGCTCTTTCCGTTTGGAGACTTAAGTGTCTTTTGTTCATTTCCAGGTTTTTCGGTTGTTGGATAGAATGCCGACGATCGTAAGTAAAAACTCCGATTTGGAGTTTGACTCCTTACAACCGTGTTTCTACCCGGATGAGGACGACTTCTACTTCTGTGGTCCCGACTCTGCGCCACCGGGGGAGGACATCTGGAAGAAATTCGAGTTGTTGCCCACTCCGCCCCTCTCCCCGAGCCGAGCCGCGCTACCGGGGGAGCCGGCGACCGCCTCCCCGGAAGCAGACCCTCTGGGCTTCGGCTTAGGGGACCCTCTGGACTGGGCTTCTGAGCTGCTGCTCCTGCCCGAGGACGATATCTGGGGGGCGTCCGACGATGGGGACCTGTTCGGCTCCGCTTTGGATACTAATCCTAACAACATCATTATCCAGGACTGTATGTGGAGTGGCTTCTCCGCCAGGGAAAAGCTGGAGCGGGTGGTCACAGAGAAACTCGGCAAGGCTATTTCCACTGCTGCGGGAGGCGGCAGGAGCGTGTGTGTCAAGGCGCCGGAGGTTGTGAGCCGCAGCTCGGTGTCAGAGTGCGTGGACCCCACGGTAGTCTTCCCTTTCCCGGTCAACAAGAAGAACGGCAGCAGAGACTCAACCGGGACCGTTAACACAGCCACAACCCACGGGAGCGCTCCCAGTGACTCTGGTAAGAATTTAAAGACTAACTGAGAGCTTTTGTTTCAGTTTTATATTGAATTATGGTGCCAAGAAAACATCCAACACTGAAATATCACAGTATTGTCATTATCATTATCATAATTACTATTGTTGTTGTTATCATTATTATTCTCAGCATTATTATTATTATTAGACTGGAGCTTGTTCATATGACTGGCCCAGAATCGGATTATCTCTTTACATTCCACGCACACTCTCTCTCACACACAGGCGCGCGCAAACACACATTTACACACACACACACACACACACACACACACACACACACACACACACACACACACACACACACACACACACACACACGGGAGTAGTGACACAGTGAACGAGGTTTATGTAATCAGCGGGCTCTTCATCCGGCAGATGGCAGTAAAATGGGGAATTGTGTGCCTTCCTGAACTCAGTTGGCATCCAAGCCCAAACAAAAAGACACCACACACTCACTGCCTGACTGCAGCCGGCTGTAGGAGGGGAAGATGAAAAGGTGTTCAATAATGTGATGAGCTGATAAAGTGTCTGGTTCACGGTGCCGCGTAAAGGCTTTCATTAGGCATGGAGTAGGGGACAATTTGCGCACAGTGGGTGAGAAATTGGCACTTGTTTTGGACAGACTGTACAAACTGGCTGCCCTGACTTCAGCTGATGACTAAAATTAGCCCCAAGAAGAAGAACAGGAGTCACACTATAATAGCACAAAGGAGGATCACAACAAAACACTCAGCAATATAGCTTGACCTGCTTTTCTGATTCTTTTGAGGTATAAAGTCGGAAGTGTTTAGATAGGAAATGAGAGCAGTTTGTATTTAATCGCCCTAAGACTTCATCTCCCATCTATTACCGCCTACGAACTCCCTAAACAAACACTCACGAGCCCTTATCAGCGTGTTTTCGCTGTGAAACAGCAGTACAAAGGCCTCCAGCTTGGCACAGAGGGTAGACTCAGTCAGCCTTTGCCAAACACCTCCTCCGCCGCGAAGAAAAGAGGATCGAGCGGAGGAGGGTCCTGGCTGCTTATTTCTTTTTCTTTTTTTTAGGGGTGGGGGTGACAGCTTTGAACGAGCGCTCCATCTCGACAGCTGTCTCCCTGGCGCCGCTCCAGCTCCGAGGCTTAAAGGGCGGTGATCCGATCGCCTGCCGCCCCGCCGCCCCGCGCACAGTAACCGCTCCAATGCGCTTCCGCCGCTCGCAGCGTTAAGACGCGTTCCTCTTTGTGTTGTAGGCGTTATATACCTTCTCATCAAAGAGGCACAGACTTTACAGAGCACAATGTAGGGTTATCCCTATGGTTAAGCCAGTATTCAGCTGTACAGCTGTAACAGTGGAAGAGAAAAGTGACTAATATTTTATCCCCCAGGCAGAAATGTTGTTGTACTCCTTCTATTTATACTCTCTCCAGCTCCAATAAATGAGCTCTTCCATTCTGAGAATGAAACACCAAACAACAAACCCAGCTTCACATGTGGCAAAGCCAACCACGCCCCCTCCTCCACCCAGCTGTGCCCGGCTTTGTTTTGATGGTGGTGCCAGATTGTGTGTGTGTTCGGGGAGTGTGTTGAGACAGCATCCCGGTGCAGCGGTGCCTGAAGTGGGTTACTGTAAAGCTGTAAAATGCCACACTCTTCAGATGCCCCTGAGCTGATAATGAGAGCCATTATCACAAAAGGCATTTCAACCGGGCCTCACACTCTCTGCCTCGCCATTGGCCACTTCCTCTCTTCTTCAAAAGGCGCCGGTTCGTGATAAGTCTCAGCTGCTCTGCTCGATTCCCAGCAGAAGTATTAAACACGAAGAGCTCAGCTGGAAAAAGAAGATGCTTTTTTTACCTCATGAGAGGTCAAAGTTAAGGTGAAGTTCTTAATGGCTCACTTTGGCTGCATTGATAGACTGAAACTGTCTGGTCTAACCAGAGAAGATTAGGAGAAGTTTTGAAGGAGGGATAGAGAATGAAAAGCAGAGATCCAGCCTGTTTGCTAGGCACTGAGACTGAGCGTGTCAACGCCTGCAGAGTAGATTAGTTGAGGAGTGACTGACACTAAGCGTTAAGAGGGTTCTGCTTAAGCAAACAGCGCTGAGCAACGCTCCCACACACACTCTCCTCATCTCACTCACATTCATACCTGTCACCTGCTGGCACATACATGACATAGTGGGAATGCTTGGTGTGTCGGAACGATTAAGTCACTCATTCTGTTTTATTTTCCCAGAAGAGGAAGATGACGAAGAAGACGAAGAAGAAGAAGAAGAAGAAGAAGAAGAAGAGGAGGAAGAGGATGAGGATGAGGATGAGGACGACGAGGAAGAGGAAGAGGAGGAGATCGATGTGGTGACAGTAGAGAAGAGGCGCTCCACAATCAGCAAGGTGTCACCAACGGCGACAGGTACAGTCACCATCTCTGTGCATCCCAAGAGTCAAGAGGCGAGAGGCTCCGGCGTGGTGAGCCGGTTCGTCAGCAGAGCTCCTCAGGAGCTGATCCTTAAGAGGAGCTCAGTCCACCAGCAGCAACACAACTACGCAGCGCCCTCGCCGTACGCTTCAGACGACGACCCCGCCCCGCCACCAAAGAAGCAAAGGACGTCAGACGCCCCCCGACCTCCCACCAGAACCATCTCGTCGTCCTCCTCGTCCTCCTCCACGTCCTGCAGCTCGGTCACCAGCACGTCGGGGCCGCGCAGCAAGCGCAGCGCCAGCGGGGACAGCAGCCCGCGCGGCAGCTCCGACTCGGAGGACAGCGAGCGCCGGCGCAACCACAACATCCTGGAGCGCCAGCGCCGCAACGACCTGCGCTCCAGCTTCCTGACGCTGCGCGACCACGTGCCGGAGCTGGCGCACAACGAGAAGGCGGCCAAGGTGCTGATCCTGAAGAAGGCCACCGAGTACGTGAGCTCGCTGGAGACGGAAGAGACGAGGCTACAGCAGGAGAAGGACAGGCTCCAAGCCCGCCGGCAGCAGCTGATGCGCAGGCTGGAGCAGGCTAGGACTCGCTAACAGACAACCACTACAACACGGAAACACTCACATACGCCCTGGATGACCCCCCCCACCACCTCCACCTCAGTCTGAAACACAACTAGATGCACACACACATAGGCCTATACAATTAAGCACAAACACATAGGCCTGCATATCTGTTGCACACACACAAACATCTCAGAGGACGTTTATCTTTAGACACACACACCAGGAGGAAAGGGAGGGGGGTCACCGGGGGGATGCTCGGACTTTCACTGCCGCCACTTTTTTTGCACATTTGTTGACGTTAAGAATGTTTAGGGTTTACTTTTTCAATCCAGTCACATTGAGGAAAGATAAAAAAGAGAAAAGAATGAGGAAGGAGAGAGGACACACCTTGTTTTGTCTTCCCTTCCTCTGTTTTTTTTATATCATTTGTATTTTTTTTGTACTCACTGTGACACCAGCCTGGAATCAGGTGATTCCCACAGGGATGGGTGTAAGAGGGCACTTTGCTTGGAGAGTTCACATACAAGACGCAGTGCACACTTACTTTGCCTTCACCACTGCAACAAACTGAAGAGACTATATTTGACGACTGAGGGTCACATAAGCAATGCCACTGCAGGTTCTCTTTCTCTCACTCCTCTCTCACACTGGTGCTCAAACCAAGTCAGTGGATGTATAACTGTGCACCTTGCTAGCCGACACTTTTGTAAATAACAATAGTGTACAGACAAAATAAACTCAGATCTGCCTTGTTTTGTAATACATTTTGTCCTTGTTTTTTTATATATACATGTCAGGAAGCTGCCAATAACTAGACTGGAAGTTTATATACCTTTAAAAAGTACTGTAAGGCCTCGATTTTTGAGGGTCATGAAACTTTGTAATATAACAATATATTGTTTTCTCCTCTTTTTTCTTTGTATTGTATCATATTACTAATTCTACACACCTTTATGCTTTTAGTGTGAACCTGATACATACTAAATTTGATACTTATATTTTCGTATGAAAATGAGTTCTCGGTAGATATCACTTTATCTTTTGTTTTCTTCTATCTCAAATAATTCTTTTGTACAGCAAATGTGTTTTATCCTCATGTACCTGGCCTTTTTTCTTTACTCCTCTTTTGTTTATATTTGTAACTATCGGGTGCATAGAACTGGGTAAACGGATATAAGATGTTTGTTTTTTTCACTTTTAAAATGTACATTTAGTGCTGCAACTCATAGCACTTTGAAATACCTCATTTTGAAAAATAAATAGACATCATGAAATCTTCATTTTTGCCTTTGTGGATGTTTTATTGTGACTGAAACCGCGGGCGTCACCTTTGACCCCGTCACCCTTTCGTATCTGTTTATTTTTGTATTTGCCTCCACATTTCCGTATTTGTTTTGCCGCTCTCAAAGACTCATCCTGACAAAGAAATAAAGAGTGTCTTCTGTCTCAGCACCCTGCGGCTGCCTCCCCCTCTGTAGCCTCTCACACCCACCCACACACACACCTACGCACACACACTTCAAGTGCACCGGAGCACACACACACACACACACACACACTCTGTTTCCCTCTCTCACCGACACAGCCCTTCCTACTACATTGTTCAGGCTGTTGCCATGGAAACTGGAGCAGCTGCTGAGTGGCAGACACCGAGAGTGAGTCTTTTATTTGTCTGTTATAGTCTGTGTATTTCTGCCTGCTGCATGTGTGTGCGCGCGTATGAATGCGAACGTCTGTATGTGTGTCTACCTTTTGTCCCGGTCTGTGTGTGGCCCGGGCGCCTGATATCTGCGGCGTTGTGCGCTGCCTGCCACGGTGCCAGGACAAGGCTGGATACTGTTTACCAACATCAGCCACATGGCTCTGGCCTCCTCCTCCTCCTCCCTCACCTCCTCCTCCCTCCTTTCCTCTGTGCCTTCACCGCCGGGCCTTAGCCCAAATATGTGCCACTCAGGAGTCTGGCCAGGCGTTCTCTGGAGATGGCTGAAAGAGAAATCTGTTGCCACGGTCTGAGTAGCCATTCAGCGCGACAGTGTGTTCACAGAGGGAAGGAGAAAGAGACTCGCCGAGAAGGGAATTAACAGGACATAAAAACACACATTGTTGATGACTTTGATTAATCCTTTTTTTTACCTAAGAAAGCACCATACGACATAGCAAAAACGATATATTACTTAGTGGACGCTTCACAGTAGAATCAAACACAACAATCTTTACTATTTCAGTGCCATTTAACTGCTTAAGAGCCCATTCATCCACAGGAGCAGGACCCAAACCATCCAGAGGTATGTTCACGATGCGAAAGACAGCGCTATATGAAGACTGATGACTTTGTTTTGGAGCTGAGACAGCCCAAGACTGAGCCTCTCGGTGGGGGAGTGGAACTGGTGGATTACATAACAGGAGTCTGGTGGGTCTGGTGTCTTTGTGTGCACTTACTGTGCATGTATGTGTGTGTGAGGGGGGACAGGATCTAGTGTCTTTGTGTGTCCTCTCGTGGGACTTCCCCTTACCATCTGCCTAATGGCTTATCCTGCTTGGTTATAGGATGAAAACAAGTTCATGGACAATAACATCCCAGAGAGGGAAAAAATGAAATAAAAACAACATATTGCAGCCAGCGGAAGCAGTTTGCTTCAGATCAACGGTGACATTTAAGAAGAAATCAAACACGTGTACAGTACTGCTCTCACATCGTAACAGTGTCCAGTGCCACATTTCCCGCCCCCGCACACCCCTGTGTTAAACAAACAGAAAACCGTACACCTCTCAGCTGTGCTCACACACGCTGCCTTCCTCTTCAAACCCCTGTCAACACACACTCACACGCTTCCACCAGTTAAGCTACAGTATCTACTCTCTGCAATGAGGCTAATTGTTTTAGAGGTTCAGGGAATAGCCATCTCCTGCGTTAACCAGACATATGGCCATGGCTTTTCCCTGATTAATACCCATTATCCCTCTGCCCACTGACTGCCTGGTTGGAGCTGCCCACCCAGACACACACTAATGGGCTTACACCCCACTGACGGATGTAAATTAAAGCTACACAACAGATAATGTGCTGTGTTTTCATGTGTGTCTTGTCATCTTGTTTTGAGATCATCATTACCCCGGCATTAACTGACAGTACTCGTCATTAGGGCTGGGACAATACACCTATCTCCTATCTCACCTACCTATATTATCACAATATTTGGGTGCCGATTCAATACATATTGTGATTCGTTATTACAATTTATTGCAATTTTTGTTAACTTTTTTAATACTAGACCATGGAAAAAAGTTTAATTATACACTTCTATGGACTTTGGAAAGTATCCTGAAGTCAATTATATCAGGATCATTGTAGGGCATTATTTATTACATTTTTTTCCAGCAACCCAAAAACCAAAGAATAGATGTTTCCCTCACAACTTAGTGTTATTTTCTTTTTAATTTATAAGGGACATTGATCTTACTTTCATATATACATGTATATTTCCACTAACTTTGCCAAGTCCATTGCTAGCTCTAACCGTCAGCTCCATTCTCTTTGTACATCCATGGTCAGCTCCATCGGGACTGTCTGAGTGCATTAACATAAATATCAGTATACGGCTGCTCGAGAGTTGTAGCGTCGGCCGATTTGACCACGGAGGTGAGAGAGACGGCTGGCTTCACCGCATGTTACCGCAATACCATAATGTTTCCTGTCTATGACAGAGTTAACAATTTCCTGGCAATGTGTGAAACCCAAAGTGTTTCCATACTTTTCTTTGTGTAGTGTTTACCACTTTGGATTTATAATCAACTGCAGCTCATATCCACGCAGGCCCTCCATTTTCTACTGTTTTATTTGCCGGTTTCTGCTCCGGCCAGCCGGCTACTGTTTGTTTTGGTTGACGAATACGAAACTGATATGACCTCATGCTACTCAGACTGCAACAACAAATCAGATAACTTCTTTCTGCCACCAAATAGACTCAAATGAAGCAAATACATTGATTCTGACATTAAAAAAAATCTATTTCAAAATCATTTTTCAAAAAAAGTGATAGGTGAATTGATTTTTTCCCCCACTGTTACTTGTCACAACATTTCCTGTCATCCTGTTGGACACCAGATCTGTATTCAACATGTTAACCTTCCCATATGGAGGAAACAATGGCTGCTGTGTGTCAGTACACAAGTGTGTATATGCCCAACCTCTGCACAAAGGCATGCCCGTCACCCATGCGCCACACTGGTGGACTCCATTTGCCAGGAGCCCTGCTATCTGTGGGGGGAGTGTGTGTGTTTATGTATGTGAGGGGGGTGTCACCATCTGCTGTGGGGTCCAGCATGGTCGCAGGTGCTTAGAAATGGTGCGTGTTGGGGTTGTGGTAGGTAGAGGATATAAGGAGGGTATCGGGGGGTATTGGGGCAGAAAACATGGATGTCTGTGTGTGTGGTGGTGGGGGATGAGGGGCAGTTCCTCAAGGGAACCCGTTGCCCTAGCGGAGTAATATGCAGCCCTGACAAAGAGCTGTGGAGCTACAGTAATTGCAGAGCACATAGTGGACAGGGAGGCAGGAGAGGGAGGGAGGCGAAGGAGGGAAGGGAGAGAAAAGGAGGCCAGAGTGTTTGATCAAAGTTTACCAAAGTCTGAGAAGATTTGCATACAGATGGTACTGTAGCCCGGCCCCCGGAATACCTTTCCCTCTCTTTATTTCTTCGTCTCTCTTTCCCTCTCTCTCACACACACTCGCACACAAATGTAATAGGGTTTCATTGAAGAATCCATGAATAGCCTTTCAAGAGCGTGTTCTGAGGAAGAAACGGCCTTGGCTGCACAACACAGCACAGAGAAAGAAAAAGCGAGGGAGAAAAAGAAGGACAGATATAAAAAAAGGCAATGATTAAGATAGGGGACGGGACGAGAGAATAGTAACAATGGGAAGAAAGAAGAGGAACAGCCTCCGTGAGGCGCTAATTATTAAAACAAATTCACCCAGTAAAGTTTACCTTGAAACACACACTGATATAATATATCTGTGATGACATCTTTTCACTTCCTCCATTCATCCTTTCCCCAGTACATCCTCAGTCTATACTAATTTTGAATGCCATTGTTGCACAGGCATTGATCATATAAGTGCTGTCCTCTTATGTTAGATAAATGTTTCTTTGAATCCATTGTTTTGAAGCAAGCTTCTGGCAATTTAGCCTGCTGTGCCAAGTGTCCTCGCAATGTGCCCGTCAGCGCCTGAGCTCCTACGCAACATGACATCCAACAGTTAGAGCCACAAGCATGTCCGAGATCTCTCGCCATCAGGCTGCCGCGCTCCATGACAGTATGTTAGGCTAGTAGTTTCTAATGTTTGGATATCAACAGCTGCCTCAATCACCATGTTACACACCTTAAGCTTAGAGACATTCAGCCGTCAGTGAGGCATTTATAAAGCACTTCTCAAACCAGTAGTTACAAAAGGCTTTAGAGAAGAGACAAGATGATAAAGCACAGGGAGAAACTGCACAAACCGCAAAATACAGACTTGATAAAACCTAAATAAGATTGCCCATGGGAAGATGTGAATCTAAAAGGGTCACTTCAACCAACCTCCCAGTAAATGGTATTAAGTGTTTTTGGGACCTTTTATAAGAGATTGGGTGGAGACAGAAATGGGGAATGACATTCAGCAAGGACTCAAACCAGGGACGTTGAGTTTCAAGGTCAGTTCTTCACCATTAGCCAAAGGCCATCATTTTCATTGGAACTACTTTTTACTGAAAAAGAAAACTGTTGTTGTTGTCAAAACAACATAAACATGTCTGTTGTATGTTGGGTTCATATAGACTACATATTCATGGAATTACCAGGAAACATACTATGTCGTGATAGATCATGATATATATCGTTATCAATACATGAAATGACCTGCATCAGGATCATATACGAGGTGGATGTCACCCACTGGTTTGTGGACTGTCGTTTTGAAGCTTCAAGCTTGGCGCATTGGCCATCTCCATCTTGGCTTTTTGCAACCAGAAGTGGCATGAGAGGGTGGAGCTAAGCACAACCGACATTTTTAGGTGACCAAAATGTTACAATTAACTTTCACAAACTGAAAACACACTGTGAAAGGGTTAAAGATCAGAGACAAAACACAGACAATGCTATGGTAGCGACCTGTCAATCACAAGGTAGCCATACCCTAATGCATACCCTGCGTCATGGTCTATTTGACTCTAACTGGTACCATAATTTATTAAATGAACATCATGCTGTATAGAAGAAGACTTGAAACTAGCGATTGAGACCATAAACTCATGTTTACAAATGTTTACTGAGGTAATAAATTAAGTGAGAAGTAGGCTCATTTTCTCATAGATTTCTATACAATCAGACTTCTTTTTGCAACCAGAAGAGTCGCCCCCTGCTGGCTGTTAGAGAGAATGCACGTTTAAGGCACTTCAGCATTGGCTTCACTTCTCAGACTCGGATTTCGGCCATACTGCCCAGCCCTATGTTAACATCATGTGCGGCGTATCCCCAAAAACTGTCCTAGAAATTCTGGATCAAACAAACCAAACTCCACTATCATCCATTATTGGATCAGAGGCAGAAACCTCAGAGAAAAATCCGAGCAAATTAAAAACAATCCATGTGCACACATTGCAACTTTTACTTTGACAAGGAAGGAAAAATGACTTGTCACTCGGACTGAACCTGTAACCACCCAGCCACATGCTAATTTCAGCCTGCTGCAACAAACTTATGTGGGCGCTATCATTTCATCACTGCTGTACATTGTTATATTGAGTTACTGTTGCACATGGGTGGGCTAGAAGATAAAGCATTTATTTTAATCAGTATAAACAAGCTGGACTACTATAAATATTGGGATTCACACTTGCAGTGGGGCTCATTAATGCAGTGGCCATATGTCACAAAAACACATATCCTGGATGTTAAAGTGATTACTACTCTTTTAAAGCAGTGTGTGAGTGTGTGTGTGTGTGTGTGTGTGTGTGTGTGTGTGTGTGTATCCATGTGGGGACAAGAGTGGGTTTTGTTTCAGTTTATGTGTATGTGAGTGCACACCTACGCCTCCCGTTGTGTATGTGTGTTTATGGCATTTGTGCGTGCGTACTTGTGTTTATTTGGAGTAATCACCGAGGCGCTTCTGTGTTTGTACATTTGTATCGAGATTGATTCATGACTGCTCCTCCAGAGGAAACAGATAACAAATGGTTTACTGGTCCAATAAACACCAAATGAGACTAAACTAAACCATCCTCTGCGAGCACCTTCAGACACGAGGCTGAATGGATGGCCGGCTGGGAGGCTGTCCTGTGCCGAGGTAAAACTCAATGAGAGACGTATTGATTGAGGGCTAATTGTGGAGAGCTGGTGTCACCTCAGGCCTATGCAAACCTTCCAGACTCCCCGGTGGTTTACGCTACCAATCAATGAGTTTGTATTTGAGTGGGGCCACGTTCCACTGCTACATTTTTCAAAACTTCCCCACCACAAAAGCTCCCTCCTTGCATTTTATCAGTCAATATGTCGCCCAAAGATTCCTTTAAAGATTAGAAAGGGAGTAGAAAGTAAAAAATGTGTAGTTTGTGTGTGTGTGTGTCCGTGGGATCTTTACAATTTCCACGCTCCCTTGTGATGCAATGGCTGATTTAATGGTCATTTGGGGCTGAATCAGTGATGTGTTTGATCATTGGAGAGCTTGGATGTGTCTGACCCTTGACCTTCATGCCTGCTAGGAGGAGTGACAGTGACTGGTGGGAGAGAAAAGGCTTAAACCTATTAAAACACATTGTTGTGATGTTGTACACAGAGTATGGATAATGTGAGTTTTTACAAAGTAATTATGTATGTGAGAGTACCAGAAAAAAAATTACACGATGGGGACCTTTCAAGAAATGTTTTTAAAACACTCAAAAGTAATTTGGAAAATTGCGCTTTTTTGGTCATTTCATTTAAAGCAATAGTTTGGGTGTTTTGAAGTGGGGTTGTATGCGGTACATATCCATAGTCAGTGTATTAACTACAGTAGATGACGGTCGGCACACCCCCAGGTTGGTGAAGCAGACAGGAGTTACCGCATGGAAGCAAAGTAACGTGCTGCTGTCAAAGGCAAAATGAATTAACAGTAGTTTAACTGTACGCTCTATTAATAATATTTTTACTGGTTTACCTTGCCATGAGACAGCTCTACTGTCTATGTTTTCAACAGGGAACTGAAGCTGTTATCCATGCTCTCGCCTACGCACCCAGAATTCGGATTCCCCAAAGTTACACAAAAGCACAAACAAGCCAACCGATCGAGGCAGCGGAAGACCAGCAACCCCCACGTTCTGCAAAGTAAAACAAAATTTTTTCCAAAGGAGTCTGGTGGCTTTGGCGAGAGCACAGATGGATACAACGGCTTGAGTTTCCTGTCGGAAAGGGCTGACTGCAATGTAAACCAGAGACAATATCCTAAACACAGAGTACTCTTAAACCGATATAGATTTTTTTTAAGTTGCCTTTCTTTTAGCTGGCTAAAAGAGGTTTTGCTGTTGGCTCGTCTACAGCAGTACATTACTTTGGTTCTGTGCGGTAACAACTGTCTGCTTCTCCAAACTGGGGACATACCGACCGTCATCTACTGTAACTAATACACTGACTATGGATAAGTACCTCATACAACCCCACTTCAAAACACCCAAACTGTCCCTTTAAGATATTATGGATAGGTGTATGTATCTCATTATGGTACCATTTTAAGACTTGCGCGTCTACAAAAGAAAACAAAAAGTAGATAAGGTTCTACGAGTGAATAATATCTTGTTTGACTCCAGAAGTCCATTCATTCATCCACTGACCCTCTCGGGTGCTACTGAAGCCTCTGTGATGGCTGTGTACACTGCAAATCCCTCTTTGCATGCCCCGGGGGGGAGTTTGCACAAGGCCTGGATTGGGGGCAAGAGCAGGATGTACTGAGGTAGTGGAGGTGAGGTTGAGGCACATTTTGCCTGTTCAGCAAGTCTGCCTCCACACCCCAACTACGAAACAACACTGACTATAAATGTACTGCTGTCTTCCTTCCGAAGGTTCTCCTAAAAATCTAGGAAACTGTTCTCTGATCAGATCAAGTGAGTCACACAAGAAGATGCCGTACAATACACCACACGACACTACACTACTACTACGACAGTATATTAATGTTTAGAAATGTACCTAGCATCCCCGTGAGCCTACTGATATTTTTAAAAATGTAAATTTAAATCTTAATGAAACCACTGACTCAAAACATTTCATAGTGGTTATCAATAACTTATTACCAATTTTAAATAGAAATGTAATTAGTTTTAAACTAATTCTTTTAATTTAAATTAAGTATGCTTTATAATGGCACCAAGCCACTCAAGACTGCTCTTTGAAGCTAATGCCTCTTAGCCGATACAAGATACAATCTTAATCTCATTATCTTGAGTCTATTTCCTCAGTAATTTCAAAATACCTGACTTAATGAATACATAACACTATCGATTTGAAACCTTAAAACTCAAAATGCAGAGGATCAAGCAAATAGTGAGACGATCCTGAGGCAAAAGAGCCCGGAGAGAGCACACAGAAAGGTTATCAACACTCCGGGGGCGACCTTGCTCTTCGACAGTTATCTGTCGGTTTGATGGCGAGCTGGAGTGCGACGGGGCAGAGGACGAGGCAGAATCCTCAGCAGGAGCCTCGCTGACACATGTGGGACAGAGCTCAGTGGAAATCGGGTTAATGAATCGTAGACGGGGAGGAAACGGCGGGGTTACTCGTCTTTCAATATCCCCCCGTCATTATCAGTTGGACCAGCACTCGTGTGCACGCCGCTGGGAGAGGGATAGACGGGGAGGTCAGGAGGTGGTATATCTGTGGAGACCTGTGAAAGGGATTTCATACAATGGATCATAGATGTGTGGAAGACAATGAAACTGCTACTGAAGTGTCATGGCCAATTTCTAATGGTAATAAAAGATGGTTCTGTCTCTTTTTGTGAGTGTTCATGTATGTGATTCACTGTGAATATAACCGTTAGTTGAATATTTGTTGGTTTCTTTGAGTTTTTTTGTTTTTTTTGTCTTCTCTGTAGCTGCAGTATTTTTTGCGTGCCTTTGTGCGAGTGTATTCTCTGGTGGGTCTTTGGTCCATGACCAGTCCATTACAAGCTTGTCTGCACGGCTGTCACTTCTCTCTGATGGATCAGTGAGCTCCAGACAGAACCACCAGTCCCAATCTTAATAACACCAACCTGTTTCTGCACTCAGACCCAACACAGATGCAAATCACTGCCTCTTATTAGATTGGCTACAACCAGCTCGCTCCCTGTCTACTCCCCTTCTCCCTGCAGTTGTTACTGTTCTTAAAAGATGTGTGCTGACAATTTGACCCTGGTGAAATGAAGCTTTTAATTACTGATGAAATTTGGCGAATTAGGACGACAGACTCGAATCCAGCCTCTTCACACATAATTCGGCCTATCTAAGAGGATGAAATATATTAGCATATTTAATTGGTGGCTTATGCCCATTTCTTGTGTTTGACAGCTGTTGAGTCAGACGACGGCATTGTGCAAATATGAGTCAGTGCACACTAATCTAATCAGGCGAACCTTGGCTGCGGATTGAGTTAGCATTTTGGACATCCGTCAGCAAGCTCTCAGGATTACACACAAGGTTAATTATGGAAGAATTAGATTCGGAGGGACAATGGCTTCATCGCTTGTAAGGGTAAGGTAATAGTATTCAGCAGCCACAGGCTGATGTGAATGAAGGCCTAAAGAACAGACTATGATGCTGTGGTAACTCAGGCGTGGCATTGATTACTTTAATTGGTGGACTGGGAGTGGAGAACATCATTGGATTTGATTTAAACCCCCCTACACACAGAGACACTTCAGATACAATCCACCAGCGCATTGGTCATCATCAGACGTCTGAACTATCTGGAGCGTTCAACTTCCATCTGGGATTTTACATCAAACACATGCACAAGGCCTCGCCAGCACTTTCCAATGTCCTCCAATACGACCTTAAAGCACATTGATTCAAATAGAGAAAAAGGAAAGTCAGGATTTTTCAAGTTGCTCAGCAAGGAAAATTTATCTGCTTATTGACACATACAAGCAAGTGTTAGAGCCCCATCACACCAGCAAAATAGATCCACGAATCCCTGCAAAATAGGTAGTGCTAAAGGCTTGGTGACGTTCATTGGCAGATTCAGGACGTCTGAGGGGCAGAGACGAAAGAAAATCTAAAAAGTGCGCCAGCTGCATGCGGAGAGTTTTGTAGGTTTGCCTATATGGCACTTCATCACATTTTCTCCACTGGAAGGGCACCCTAGAGGGATTCTTAATCACATTTTCTCTACTGGAAGGGCACCCTAGAGAGTTTCTTCATTACATTTTCGACACTGAAATTCAAAAGTTGAATTCCATTAAAATTAATCTGGTCATGGAAATTCTACTGAAATCAATTTATTTTGTCCAAGAAATGTTCCTGGTTTTAACGGCTGAATGCCCGGGCCTCATAACTAAAACTAGCCTCTACTAAAGAACATATGCTGTACTGTCTCAGGATGTTACAGGTAAAGCTGTCAGAGGAAGCTAAAATGGTTTGGCGGTTGGAACAGCTGCACCAATAAGACCCTCACCCACTCAAAATCCATTCAGACAACGGGCAGATTTACAACAGGAAACGTATTGAGCACATATTTCCTCCTTTGTTCCTCTCATTCTGTTGTTTAAAAACATTGAGAGTGATTAATTTGCGTCATCGGGATATTCCTGGCACGCCATCGCATTCTCTCTCCCCGTCCTTCCTCTGTCTCTCTCGCACACACCGTTAAATAAGACACACACACCAATACATTGACACGTTCGAGTGAGTGAGCGCTGGGCATGCCATTGATGCTCTGCTCTGGCTTCATCCATCACTGATAATGACTGAGGACAGCTGTGTGTTCAGTCCCCCCCCCAACTCTCCATCATACCACAAGCTTGAGGCAGGCGGATGGAGGGGAGGAGGGGTGTATTTATTCTGCCTTACCTCCTAATCACACACACCCCATCCTCGTAATACTGTCCTGCAAACTCTATCCCCCACCACAACAATCCCAGCACCCCCCACCCGAGAGAATACCGGCCCCGGGCCAGGCCCAGATGGCCGTGGCCCGCAGCGGCCTGCGCGTTGCCGCTATCTGGCTCCAGATCTGCACCAGGGCTGGGATGGGAATCAGTGATGCAAAGCTGACGTACACACACACACACACACACACACACACACACACACACACACACACACACACTTACACTGACACTCAGGCACAAAGACAAATGCCTTCATGCCCTATTGTGCATTTCAATGCACACTCTCACTTTTGCAATGTCTCTTTCACACACATACATGAACACACACACACACACACCAAACAGGGACGCACTGTTTAGACTGGAGTTAATGAAGAGATAACAGCTGATGTTATTAGTTTCCACATGAATGGAGTCTGTCGGGGCTCCGTTCTGTCTGATCACGCTGATTTTACTTGCTGCGTGCAGCGTACATAAGTAGGAGTGGGCTTTCACTGACACGCTGTCCTTGAACTACCTTATTTAGCTGGGAGCAAATTGCAATACAGTCTGAAAAGCAGGAGCCGCAATACACTAATAGCTTCTGTAGCATGCTCTTTAGAAGAACCTCTAGTGTAGTTTGGGATTTAGTGCCTTGCACAAGGGCACTTCAAGAGTTATTTTGAGGGTGCCGCTGTGAGCTTTCAGCAGTTGGTATTGAAAGGGACTGTTCATCTAAATTTCAAACTGTCATCAGTTTTTGTCGTAACTACTTTGGTTAAAAAGTAGTAACACTTCATAATGTTTGTGGGTCATTCAGAGTAATGGGACACCATTTCTGAAGGTATTATTGTTGAATTTATTAAAAGGTAACTGGCATTTTCAACCTCAACCCTATTTTCTCATGATTTTGTGTCTAAGTGACTAACGGGGACAACCTTTGAAATTGGTCCAGAGTTTAGAGATAGCGCTGTAACCGGCAGCCACGAGACGAGCTGCGAGGGCAAGTGAGTGGCATTAATGTGACGTTACGTCCATTAAAAGTGCTTGTTTTTGCCACGGACAGATTCAGATTGTTATCAGAAGTGTCTGACATCAATATGGAAAGGGCCCTACAGAGAAGAAAACATTTTTCTGACCTTTGTCATGATCAAGTCTGTTTGTTATTGTGTCCAAGTCCCGCTCAAGAAGTAGTCTCATTGTTAAATCTGAATATCCAAAAACTCCAAAAATATCCAAAAGGCTCAATAAATACGGGTGGCCATCAAATTCAAATCACCAATTTGACGATATCATCGATATTTTCACTTACCTATCGAACAAATAGGTAAGTGGAAATACATGTTTTCAGTAATTTGGGTGAACCAACCCTTTAAACTAACAGCAAAAGGATGTGTCTACTCATTTTCTGGAAATCTTCTGCTTCCCGATGGTGATGAAAAATAACATCTAAATTAAGCTGTAAAGAAGTCTGTGGCCAACAATGGCCTTTATTTACATGACTCATTTTCACCTATTCTCTAATCTGTAATCTAAACAGTACACTGAGGTCAGTTCCAGTAAATCTCCACAGATGGCAAGCTAATGTTATTCGATTAGCAGGTGATGGGGAAAGGGTGGAACCCGATCCCCAACAAAACACCAGTCCAGCACACTCCCTTCTATAAAAGACACCTGTCAGAAACAAGAGCCTCCTTTAGCCCGGCTGTTAAAGAAAAGCACTCTCCTTGTCTCATCATCATTTAAGACTTAGGCACTTCAAAGCTGGCCAGGTACAATAGCAATGAGCAGGCCGCCTTCAAAAGAACAGCACAAGTTATGGCGGGGTGGCAGGAGGAGAAGAATAGCCCTGTAAATCATAATAGAGAGGAAAATATAAAAGACGAGGCGGAGAGACGCAGTTCACCTGTTCTCTGTAACACAATCACTTAACGATCCTCAGGGCGCATTGTAAGGGAGAGCGCTCCTGTAGCTCGCGCCCTCGCTTTGTGCCCCGCTGGAGCACAGAGATCATCTTCCCCCCTCTCCACAGACCCCATGACCTTCTCTCTGTTCCACTTACACACACACACCCTGCGAAATTACCCTTACTCCTCACAGATTAAGATCAATGTCATTCATCGCGTTTAGAGTATCAGCCTTTGATTCGGACCAGAGAAAGGGAAGGGAGGGCACACGGGGCACCTGGGAGCTGTGTGAGGATGGAACAAAAAAAAAACAGTCCTCCATTAGATGTGGATAGAAGTGGTTTCTTTACTTTCCCCTTGAGCTAGTGGCGCGCTTTATGTGGAGGGCAGTTGATGTTTGAAGTCAGGTTGACAAAGACATATTTGCATGTATGCATTTTATATCTCGTGCAAGCGTTTCATCAACAAATCTGACATCTCTCACCACAATATGGGGCTGATCCCACCGAGATGTGCGATACAGGTGCATTCGCTTCAATAACCCCCCCTGGCAAGGGCTGTTTGGCAAAACAGCTGAAGCTGCGTGCTTAACCGGGCGATCAAATGTGATTAATGTAAAAATCTCTATGACAGCAGCCTACATGAAACTATCATAACATGAGATATGAAATCCCCCGTCCCTCTCACAGTCCAACAGCTAACTATAGAGCTAGCCCTACCACATCTACGGGCATCAAAACAGGAAGGAAGTGGTAAATTAAAGTCCGCCTCCTGCTTGATTTGATTGGCTTCCTGGGTCAAGTGACAAGCAGTGCGCTGAAAAGTTGAGAATGTTTAGACTTTTGTATGCATCTAAAAAAAAAGCTAGAAAAATGTGACACACTGCAGTGAGGTCCTCTCTCCCAATGCTTACTGTAAACACTAGAATTAGCCATAGACTGTATAAAATATGGATGCAGTGACGTCACCCATATGTCGCCATCTTGGCAGTGACGACATGGCCAAAGTCATGGCTAATCCAAAAATGAGCTCAGGTGTCCCAGCAGAGCAGCTAGTGACCTATACAGCACCCACCTGTCACTTCAAGTGGCCACGCTCTCAACAGTGTCGAATTTTAAGCCTTAACAACATTTAACTGGGTGAGTTATATAAAAATCACCCCCAGTACAGTTGTCATGAACAGGGAAATTAGCTCTAGAGACCAAAACTGTTTTTTTTTTTTTTTTGGCTGTAAACATGATTAGTTCTTCTGTAAATCTGACATTTAACATGGGGGTCTATGGAGATTGACTCACTTTTGGAGCCAACCTCAAGTCGCCGTTTGAAGGAAGTGGCACTTCCTCATTGACTTCACTGCTCAGCACCAGATGTTGCCACTTGGAATTAGCACAATGCTATGGCACACAAGACTCAGTATATTCTACCTGGCCTGTGTGTTGCAGAATGAGTGTACTGCCGCAAAACTTAAGCCAGACTCAACTTTTTGCTAGTTGACATTTTTTGCCTCAACTGTGCTGATGGAGTGGTCTCATTGAAACAAATGAAGGGTTTCTTGACTGTGTTGGACCCATGCAGTCCATCCTCTCTGTGATTAAGCCCAGCCCCCGCTACCTTTGCCTCTCTCTGCTTTACCACAGGGATTCCTCTGTCTAGTCCCTGACCTTTGACCTGGCCCATAGGTAAGCTTAGCTTTTGCACAGTACTGACCTTTTTCTATAGATAGCTTTTTTTTTCTCCATTGAAGTTCCAAGCTCTCCTATCTCCACACTCTCTCTCCGTTCACCTACCACCCCCAGCATCCCCACCCTTGGAGTCACCAGGGTATGTGACGCTCTAAATGCCCCCTATTGTTGGCAGAATGGACCTTTTGTCTGCACCCCCTGCATGTGCTGACTAAGGGACATCCAGTGAGCCCACTTTTGAGTCCATCCAGGGGTATGAGAGGGGTGGATACAGAGGGTCAGCTAAGCCTTGCAATGACGCCCCCCCCTCTTCCCAGAGTGTTTGAGGAATTTCCTGATTCAATAACTTTAAATAGCTGGCCCCCCTTGCCTTTATATACCTCCAACAGCAGCCACTCTCATCCTCACACCTAGCAGGCACACAGCCAGGCCACGCACATCTACACTAAAACAAGCACTAATTCCTAATTTATTCACCCTGGACAGCATTCCTCAATTTGGAGTGTGGAAAATGTGGACTTAGTCTGGATGGAAGCCCATAACGGAGAGGAAAAAGACTCATTTATAAATCTGCTCACATCAGTGAAGACGTGGCCTCAGATCAGTAGAAATGCAGTCTGGACCCTGCAGTAGAAAATTGCCCAAATTGGGTAAATTGGCAAATGTTCCAGTAAAAGCAACAGCTCCTGACATGTCACAAACTTTACTGTGACACAAAATGCTCACTCATATAGCACAATCGTAGCAAACATATTCTATTGCCAGACGCTAGAAGCACAGCATCCTGACACTTCTTGCAGAGGGCCAGCACCACTAATGCAAAAGTCTGTCACCGTGTGAGTGACTGAGTGCTGAGGTCACACGAGTACTGGAGTTTCCTCATTGGCTGTTGCTCTTTCAAAATGAAAAGGCGGAGACAGCCCTTTGTACGCTTGTGTGAGCGCTCCTCTATCGGCGCACGTCCTCCAGACCCGGTGACAGAGGGCGTCTCAGCGCTTCCCATTTATTTCCTATGGAAAGCAGGAGAAGCAGCAGTCGCCCAGTGCATGGTGGGAGCTGTGGCGAGTTGGAGAGGGTCTGTATTTACACAAAGTTGAAAAATCTCAACATTATGCAAATGAGTCCATCCAGCACAACGCATCCGGCTCATGAAACTTGTGCCAAGCTATAAAACTAAGTGATCTTGTTCTAAAATGAAACGAGACTCAGCAGCGTCATTGCCTATTCGTTGCTTAAAATGTTTTCAGAAGTAGATTTTGATGGATTGTTAGACGGAATAACAAAGTTTATGAGCAAGCTGCCATGTTGTTTCCTGTTTGAAACGGCAAGCAGAAAACCAGGAACCAATCAGGTGCATGTCTGTCAACGCTTCAACGGCCAGTTGATTAAAGCAGCGTGTCCTGCAGTGTCCTCGCCAGACCCGGTGTACATGGACCGCTAGATTTAACATTATAGACATAACTGCTGACTATATGTATGACAGTTTTGCAACAAATTCACTGACTCACCATATATGGTCCAGCCATACACTCAATTTTGTCCTGTTTCACAGAATATGCCAGAATGAAACTGAAGCAGTTTTTTTGTGTTGAGCATGCAGTCAAATTGCTGAATGATCAAATCAGCTCCAGATTAATACATGAACCCTTTAAGAACAACATAAAAGACGGTGATGGCTCGACATGTAAAAGCATCTTAGGAGAAAAGGGAAGATGATTAGAAAGGAGAGACAAAGAGACAGATAGGAAAAAAAAGATAAATGAGAGTGGTAGCATCTGGTGTTATTACTTTATTTCCGTAATGAGGATCTGCGCACACAGCAGTTTGTGGACCAATAATTAATCTCCCTAACATCCCTTTTTAATAGACTTCCATTAACGTGCTTTTAAAAAATGGTGCTTTTAAACGATACCTAATTCACTGCATACATGAGAGCACACATTAGTGCTGAATAGTATTTACTGGCCATCCTTTAAACAACTCCCTTTAAAATGTAATCCGCTAATGTATCCAAATCACACGGCTGTCCCGGGCCATATATCTTTAATTGTATGTTGGTCCACTTTAACAAGAGTCAGATGCCTGCTAAAGACTCCTCTACATCAAAAAGCTGCCGCCCAGCACCTAATATCCTCTGCCGTCACAATGCTGCCGTTTCACCACCCATGTTCATAAAACGCAGTCCTCTCTACCCCCCTCCTCTCCCAGACCCCCTCCTTTCACTTTGATTGGGCTAATTGTGTTTCCTGCTGAATGCAGTAAACTTAAGGGAAGCTAGGAAGTGCATATGCATGTACCCTGGAGTGTGCATACAAACTCAAATTCACACTGTAGGCGGCTTTTCAAACAAGAGGCCATTAGAGACAATAGGCAGGCTCGTTCACTTTCTAAGGGTCCAATTTACATGGCAGTGGCAGGTACTAAAGCCTCTTCAGCTCTTTGGAGCATGGACTCCTCTTCTGACACCTCTCCCATGGTCATGTGTTGGAAATAGCTCATTATCTGTCTGCGGTTTAACCATGGATGTACAGTATTAAGAGAACTGGATAATGCGGGGTCCCGTTCATTCCTATGAAAGTTGCACATGATGCCAAAATGGCTCGACTTCCGACTGGAAAAGTACCCGGATCTCCTGCATCCACTGGGCTCATGGAGCATGTGCAGTAACGTCCGCTTGGTCACATGGCTTGGTCATGGGGTCCGAACATCATGCTGTCGTCACGGTCTGCGTCTCATTCACATGACCAAAGGAAGGGAAGGGATATAGTAGTTCATTTTACAACTTTTAGGGCCGTTAGGGATAATAACATGATAAGGACTATTAGAGTGATTATACTGGGGACTTGATTTAGCTGAAATAAAATTATCCACTGACTTACAGACACCTCTTTCCCAATGTAAGTCTATGGAAAAAGGCTTTTTGGACCCAATTGCATCATGTGATGGACATGAAAGCTGTAGTGCGGCTGTTTGGCCACTATGAAAATTGTGATCAACGACATTCTTCCACTCATTCCTGCATCTACTGAAGTGTCCTTAAGCAGAAAAAGAAACCTGTTACTGACCCTGACCTCTGACCTTCCATCATAGGAACACACAGAGCATGTTTTTCAAGTGCAGAAATAGATAGAGGTACTTCACATTTCAGTAACGGATGGTTGAACTGTTACACAAGTGTAAAAGAGGTTTTCGAATGTGGCGATACAACATCTGGCCCATCCGGATCTGATAACTCATCGCTTTTCACCCGGAGAGCTATCGCGAAACCGCACTGTGGTCGCCTTTGTTATCACAGCCCGTCACTCTTTTTCCTCTTCATCCCTCTCTTTCTCTTTGTCAATCTGGGCGAGCTCCTGTTGACCCGAGGGCCTCTGCGGTGGGAGCAGGCCACGCCGGACCACTTCAGAGCCTCTCCCAAAACCACACCAAGCTTCCCGTGCAATCAATGGGGTGTATTTCTCTTTCTCTGCTCTCTCCCTGTCTCTCTTTATCTGAAACCTCATCCCTCTCGGTGCTGGTGACCTGGTCCGTGTGTGTTGCAGCCTTGGCAGAGGCAGACGGCGCGTTTAGCGAATGGGAGGGAAGTCATATGTTAGCAGTTTGAACCTACAGCCCCAATTAGAGGCAGCTGTTGCTGCGCTATCGCACCACAGCGGAGGGGGGGGCTGAATTTATGGTCTGCGTCTCCGTGGCGACCCCTGTTTGATGTGCAGATAATTAGGAAGTGAATGGCTTCCTGTGGGTTGCTGCTGGAAGGGGCATACAATAATAAAAAACAGAGAGAAAGGGAGAACAGGCAGAGGAACAGCTGAGAAGTAGGATGCACATTGAGGTGGTAGCAGGGTCAGGTGGTGTGCCAGCAGAAGCTGGAGGTCGTCTGCTTTTTATAGGCAGTGCCACCCATTCCCCCTTGTCTATGTGTCTGCATCTCCTGACAACATGACTTTGCATGCTGACACACTAGACCCCCAGTTTTGTGCACATCTGAATTTACTCAAAAGACTAAATCAGTCAACGCACCGCTGGAATCAGCTTTGTCTTCGCATACCATTTGACTCACACGAACACGCCTGTGCAAGTAAGCAGCTCTGAACATATTTACAGACTTGGCAAGGTGAGTTAACAGCCCAACAGTGTTGGAAGAAGCAGAAAAGATCAAACATCAGAACATTTGTCCTTATAGATTACGTAAAGAATCCCCTCGCATTCATCTGGACATGTCAAACATCTTGAATAATCTTCTGTCAAATTTGTATCGTGGAAGTTTCGTTTGAAACTACCTTTAAAGCTCTTCTCCAAAGCTTGGTCTTAACTCAAATACCATCAGCTTGTCCCATAGCAACCCTTTGTTTTTCCCCACTTGCTTCATCACCACCTTGCATGTCATTTCAACTCTGACCCCTGCAGCCAGAAGTCACGACCCTCGCTCATTGTCCTCCCGATTTCCCCGAAGAGGATCAGAATCCAGAAACCCAATCTGGAAAAAAAAGCCTCTTGAATATAAATAAATAGTAATTGATTTCTGGGATTCCTCACAGTCAAGTGTTAAGTCAGTCAATAAAACTTTCTAACAGACTCTGCTGGTCACTGTATGAGCAACAATAGGGCCAGATTGCAATGCCTGGCGCCTTTTGTTTCTCCCCAGCTTTTCCGGTGAATGAAACACAATAGGAAGGAATGCACTGGTTTCTGCTTGAGTACTAAACCCAATCAGGATGACAACAATGTGCTTTAAAAGACTAAGAGAGACTTTAACTATCCTCCAGAGCATCAGATTAGCGTGTTACAATCTAACCCCCTGTGGCCGGCTATTCATGAGCATCGTAAGGCCAACACTAAATAACAACAACACACACACACTGAAACACAAAACCTCCTTCACATTTGGCATCTGCATTATAAATCAAGCTGGTTATTCAGTTGGCTGATTACAAATCAATGAATGAATCGGATGGGCGTGTTGAGACATTGCTCTGTCACTATATGCGTGGGAAAGGGTTCATATTGTTAGATGTGTAGAACAAGAGGATTGTGGGCCTTCTACATACATCGTCTTAATTTTTGTAGACATGGATAAAGTATTTGGCTTCAAGTTGGGTAGGGTATGAAGCCCTAATAGTGACTGAAATGTGCCCAGGTCATCAGTATGCAAGTGTCAAGAATTGAAAAGTTGGGATCAAATACTCTGTCAGATCAGACAGTTTGTTTACTTTTTATATGATCATATTAGAGATGCCCAAAGTGGGGCCCAAGAACCAAAGTTGGTCCACCATCAGATTTGATTTGGCCTGCTAGATGTTTGCAGTTTTTTGTTTTTTTTAATTAAAACCGCCAGGGGATCGCCGATGAGCCCACTCAACTTTACAGCCTTTCAAAGGCAGCAGCAGGCTCAGTTTTAGTTCTAGTGAAGGTACTGGTATCATATGACACTAGAAAACCACTGGTACCAACCATGTCACATTAGCTTGTCAGGAAGGAGGCTAAATAATGCTCAAAAGACTAAATTTTGGGGAAGAAAAACTGGCATGGCCATTTTCACATCTACCCTTAACCTCTGACCTAAGATATGTGAATGAAAATGGGTCTCTTTTTGCCGACATGCCCAATTTATGATTTACAATTTCAGGTGCCTGATTGGCAGCACTGTTGGTTAGTAAATCATCTGATGTCACAATCAGTTTTGTTTTGAAAAAAAAAAAAAAAACAAAAAAAAAAACTTTGAACTGAGTCATGTTGGTTTTGGAAAAGCTGACTTCAGAATGCAACAGATCACTTTGTGATCCTGAGGTCTGGTCTTGTGGTGCCTGATTGGCAGCACCTGAAGCTCAAAACATGAGTCAATACCAACAGGAGAAAACACTGTTTAGCATTGGCAGAGAACTTTGGCAAATTTCACCTGGCCGCTACCCACATAATCAGCGGTGCTGCTAATCCTACAAACGCATGATCCTGACAAGTTGGACATTATTGTGAAAGTAAATAAACAGGCTTTCCAACTATGTAAAATACAATGACAATTATCATTGTAACAACAGAAAAATAATCAAACCAAACACAAATTTCAAAACTTGTTTTTCCAAGTGTATCTGCATACTGGGGTCCATAAACTCACTCAATACATAAATTGGGTATCACTGGAAATGAGCCCACTTATAATCAGCAGGTGGATTTTGAGGGGTTAACTCTGTAAAAGCTAAAATCATAGTATCTTTTGCATCTTAACAATACAATTACTTTTGGCCCGTGGCACACCATTGGCCAGTTTTGGTCCTCCAAGGGAAAAAGTTTGGGCACCCCTGGATCAGACAGTTTATTATCATATGATAAAATCAGACAGTTTGTTTACACATTATATGATCAGATAAGAGTGGGTCTACTTATTATATAATCAGATCAGACAATTTGTTTACTTACAGTATATGATCATGTACTTAGTTACTTAAGTGGGGAAACCTTTTTTAATTTCAAATTAAAGTTTTTTTTCAATTTTATTTGATGAATTCTGATATGATACCAAGTAATACCAAGGCCAAAATAACCAATATGAATCATTTTTATTATTAAAAGTAGCTTACAGTGTGTAATGTCTCTGTTACACACAGAGACATTGGGCGGCTGTAGGGAGTTGGCTTGGGAACCGGAGGGTCTACTAATAAAGGTAGATCTTCTTCTTCTTCTTAACAGTCATCACAATGTGTGTTTTTATTGGTAAATAACATTTATTTGTGTGGTGTCTGAGCTAACCTGTAGAGATGCAAGGGGTGGGGGACTATGAAGAGTGTTAATGTGACCAGACATTACACTTAAGGTGTTAGTCCACTCAACTTTAGAAGAAGAAGAAGAAGAAGAAGATCTACCTTTATTAGTCCCACAATGGGGAAATTCAATTTACACTCTGTTAAACTCATACATGGTACATGCAGACCTGAAACACACATACATGCATTAATGGAGAGATGTCAGAGTGAGGGGGCTGCTCCTGAAAAGCGCCCCGAGCAGTTGGGGGTTTGGTGCCTTGCTCAGGGGCACCTCGGCAAGAGGTAAACTGGCACCTCTCCAGCTACCAGTTCACACTCAGTTTTTGGTCCATGTCGGGACTTGAACCGGTGACCCTCCGGTTCCCAAGCCAACTCCCTACAGACTGAGCTACTGCCGCCCCCTTACCTTAGGGTAAGGTGCTACACATTTCAATAAGGCATAAAACTGTGAACGTTCCTTTCCATTACTTTTAGAAAGTCGAGTCAGATACTAAATGTTCTGATTCAAAAGTGGACCAAAAGAAAGTGGAGTCGAGTGATGCTTGATCCAGATCAGTGTTGTGGCACCTCAGCACTAAATACCTCAAAATATTATGAATTCAGTGTTTAATTTGAATATCAATCTGTGACTTCACTGACTCTTTTTTAAATCAGACATCTAAGCATCCTGGCTATACATTATGATGTCATTATGGATGCAGGAAGAACTGTGTTATGCAATACAACACACACACACACACACACACACACACATACATGCACACACACATATATATACATGCATAGCATTTATCACAGTCAAAACAAGCTCTCCAACCAAGGACCCTCACAGCTCTGCCTCATTCACAGGAATGCAGAAAACAGGGAAAATATCCTGATAAGAAGCTGTTTTCTTACGGGGCAGCTGGGAGGGGGGTCCATGATATCTTGTTATGCTTAGCATTTGTTTTACTCTATGAGAACATGTGATGTGTCTGAGCCGGTATCTGTATTCCCATTACGACATGTGCCTTGGTGCCATGAGAAAAGTATGCCTGCCTGTTGCTCAAGGAGAAAAATCCAAGGCTTTCATGAGGACGTGGTGAGACACAGAGCGTAAATGAAGGCGTAGGAGAGCATATGGATTGTGCTAAGGGCCCTGATTTACTATATCACCACTCCATGTAATTAAAAAAGAACATCAACAAACCTCATGTTTCACCCCCTCTTTTATTCCTCATTTCGTTTTCCATCTTTTCTCCCTTTTACACTGAAAACCACTACCCCCCCTCCGCTGCTTTTCTGTGCTGAGGGTCGCTGACAAAAGGAATTGTGCAAACGAGCCTTTAAAATCCCTAAATGGTTGTGGTCCGCGCACAATGGGCCAAAGAATGCGGCGCTGGACAAAGGCCGGCCCTTGCCCCACCACTCCGCCCTGCAGTGATGGATCCGAACGGACGCATGAACGTGGGCTGGATTTGGGGCTGCGGAGGCGCCACCTCGCCCCCCACTGGGCCGACCAAAAGGGACAGGCCTCGGGGACACACTGGAACCCCAGCCAAGGGCCTCAAAACAATCACGAGCTGCTAACTAGCCTCGCCATCCATAGGCCTTGATTGATATGGGAAACGCATGCTCGCTTCTCCATACAGCTCCCTCCATCACTCTTTATCATCCTCAAAGCCTGAAATTATTCCCCCTTTCAAAGCCAACGCTACAGATTAGATGTGGGCAGCCATTAAATGCTGATTTTATGTACATAACAGGTTTATATTAACCCGAAAATCAGGTTTTATGAGTGTCCAATATCCCTCACAGGGATGTAACGAATGGCAGAGAAATATGAAAGAGCGATAGTGAAATCAGAGAATGAAGGTATGGACAAATTATAATAAGTGTTTTATTAATGGCGACTGCCCCCCTCTAGGCTAGTGTAGTAAGGAAAACCTTAATTTGCATGGTTCAAGGATATGGAAAATGTGATGCGACAACCCTGATTAGAGCTATAGAGTATAGGATGGTGCTTTGAGGAGCAGTCAAACTTAACAGGCAAATAATTGAAAACAGGTTGGTCAGGTTGCAGCAAATGCTCCACAGTTGCCTGAATGTACAGTTTCTAAACAATTAGTTGGGGGGGGAAAAGTGCTCAGATGCAGTTAGTTATTTGCCCGTCTACTCCTCACTCCTCCATCTATTACACATGCCTGCTTTTACCTCTTCAGGGTCAGAATTTATCCCAGCATGCACTGGGGAAAAAGGGCACAAATAGAGAGGCAAAGTCCCTCCCCTTCCCGTGGATCCCATGGGACCTTATTTCGGAAAAAATACGTACAGTAGTCAACGGCGAGAGACAAATATTTTTTGATCCTCTGAACTACGCCATAAATCACATACTGAATATGATGCTTGTCAATTTAAAAGATTTTGCAAGACAAGAAAGTCACAGTTCTTCGTAGTTTTGTCTTGGTATCATTCAGTTTTGTGTTTTAGTGTTTTTTTTGTCTCTCGTCTCACACAATAAACATCACCAACATCAGCTATCGAGCTAACTTACCATGCACAAATGTAACATTATCGTAATTGACTCCTGGTCTTTTTTAATCAGGAAGCAAAAGAACGAGCGAGATCAGCTGCTCGTTTGAGTACATCCTAGTACAAAACACACAGTAATCGTTGCTTCAGTGAGAGAGACGCCACTGACTCGACTTCTGGGTGTGCAGTCTTTCTATACGTATTTTTAAATGGTTTTACAAGTGCGACAGTTTTGACTTACAAAGTTATGTTTTAAATCGACAAACATCATTTGCGTGATGGAGCAATTCAAACAGGATCAAAAAAATATTTGTCTCTCGCCGTTGACTACTGCTCATTTGTTTTCCGAAATATAGTCCCGTGGTGGTCCACCGGAAGGGGAGGGACTTCGCCTCTCGATACCCTGCATGAGACTGTAGTTTGACTCGTCTTCCTGTCTTTGAACACAGCACCTTGAGGAGACCCACACAGGCAGGAGTGGACATAGTGCCAACCGTGAATCACCACACTGCCATGTTGTGTCCAAACACACACACAACAATATGTGAACACTGGTGTTATGTAATCCATGTCCAGGATGCAGCTGCAGAGCGTGAACATCCTTCAGGAGTCAGATTGGCAGCTGATTTCCTCCATCCTTTTGTTATACAAAACAACCAGCAACAAACTTGTTTAGTTTTCAATAAGAACATGATCCTAACCAAGAGTTCAGGCTACTTAAAAGCCACCAGTTTGTAAATCATTAGGCCCTCGAGGTCTCATATGATGGATGATATTTGCTATCCGTGCTTCTAAACAATCAATCAATTGAGTACTGAAGGTCTCCCTAAGCCTGTAGCTACTTTCTAAGAGATAAAATCCAATGAATAAGTTAGGGTGTGTAATTACAGCATGGCAGGGCTGGAAGATGGCAGTACTCTTTGAGCTTGGGGTGCTATTTTGAAACACTCTGTACTGTTATGATTTCACACAATGCAGGATTGCATCTATTTGTGTATATCATGTGACTATTTTACTAGCTAGACTTCAAGCAGTTGGCTGGGTGTTTGTTTGTGTACGTCTGTTGCGGAGGGCTGTGGTTCAATGGGCAAAGCAAGTTGTAACATCACACAAATACTAAAAAAATAAAACGGAAACATTGACGCCACGCTTGCATCAGTGTCTAATGCTCACACACAGCCAGTGCATCCGTCTCCTACAAAATTATGTTACCATTCAACTAAACTGCATTCTCAGTTATGTTTTGAGGGAAATGTATTTTCTACTGGATTATGGTGAGAATTTTAAACACTTTTAACCATGTGTACATTTTAAAAACATAATGCATAAAAACGCAACATTGCTTGGTTAGGTTTTGGCAACAAAACCACTGGGTTAGGTTTTGGAAAAACAAAACAAAAAAAAAAATCCATCATGGTTTGGTTGAAAATTACTGTTTCACACAGGAAACAAACAGCCTCCAAGTTAGGTTGAGGAAGGCCCAAGACGAAGGCCAGAAAACTGAAATCCTGGCGGATCACAAAATGCGATACAGCACAGTATAGTACAGTACACTTCGATAGAACAAGTTTCTATCGAACAAGTTCCTATAGATACCTCTCTCTCCTAATGTGTTCAATACAGGGTCTCCAGATCTTCAGAAACTTGGGATGGGCACTGGACAAAGTGTACCAGATTTCTTCAAGTTATAGACAAGAAACCATGTCATACTGATTTTCACTCTCTCAGAATAACCCTTTTTGCTATGACCATACCAAAAATGAGGTACCCAATATCATAGCGAGACTGTCAGGGTTGACAGTTGAAAATGTCATCCCAGAAACTCTTGAGCTTGGGGCAACACCACAATGCCGATCACCTGAAATGCCGAAATGCCACGTGGGGGCTTTCTCACTGGCTATACTTGTTATTATACGTTGTTATTATTATGTCATGTAACTGTCATTAATGGTCACTTGATTTCCTATGTCATTTGCTCTGCATGTCACTCGTTCTACTACATCACTTGCTATGGCAGTCCGAGGACTTAGAAACATATTTTTGACACGTTAAAGACAAACCTAATCTGTGCCCAAATATGTCTCCTACCATACGTAATTGAGAACGTGGTTTAGCTGTATGGGAACGTAATTGTTAGAAGACAGGGCTGATTTGACTCAGTTTCTCATTTCTCAATATATTGTTCTTCTAAATAGTTTCTATCTGACTATTAGACAAAACAAGCAATTTCTCTCAGCGTTTCATCACTTTATTATACTCTATCTCATTCACACACTCACACCTGTTTCTCTTTCACTTTCTTTGTATCGTTCAGACAATAAGCTGTAAAAGTTGCATTTAAACTTCCCTCTCCGCTATCTATCGAAGCCTATCTTCATAAGATACGGCAAGAACAAAAGAAAGGCGGCGCGGTGAAGATCTTTTGAAGTACCTTGAGTATAAGTCCAAGCATTTACTGTAAATGCAATGTGGATATACAGTAGATGTGGCTGTTTGATTCTTGATCAATATTGGGTGTTAGTTTTATAACCTTGACATAATTGCATGTTTCAGGCAATCTTCTGAAAAGAGTTCACACACCGTCTGTGTGGATCCAGTGATGCCCTGAGGCCCGCATTACTCACAGTGGTGGTATTTTCAAAGTCCTGACTTCATATCCTGCCCTCGTTTTTGTCTTATTTGACTGGGGGCCCCCCCGACCCTCTTGAAGCGTGCACCCCAATCTATGTAAATCCCCTAAACATACCTCAGCTGCACTTAGAGGCACGTCGATTACATAACTGTCACAATTGCTGCGAGGCTGAGCGGACCTCAATCAGAGGTGCTGCGAAACTGAGAGGTAATCCAGTGCTGTTAAGTTTTTAATTCAGAACAATGCCCACATTCATTCATAAAACCAGGAAAATGATGGTTAAGCTGTGTTCTGTTAATGTTTTACAAATTTTCCGTTTGGTTAATGTTTCCCTTACCACTTTCCTTTCACTTCTTGTAAGACACACATACCCACACACACCGAACCCCCTCCCTGCACTTGTTTTATTGCTTTTGAGTGGGTGGTGTTAGTGATACCTCTCTGATTCATACCACTGTTTGAAGTAGGATCATTTTTCCAGCTGTGCACATGCCATTCACTCAGGTATCCACCCACAGACACAGTAATGCTGCTTTTCTCCCACCTTCTGCTTTGACTGGAAATGGGTTTTGGAATGCGGTAGAAGAAAAGACTTGAAAAGATTGCCACTAGCATCAATAAACGCAGAACGAGAAAGACCTACATACTGTACATGTCAGACAAAGAAGCACGCATAGGGAGACGGAGAGAGGACCGGGGGAGATTCTTTGGTCACGGTTCAAGCTCAGATTTCTAGTTGCCGGTTTACGATAAATCCAGTGTGGTGAATTAATATGGTGAGACCGGGTATCAGATGCCCAGCATTCATCTCTGGTAGATCAGCTAAGCCTGACGCCCACTCAGCCATCCTACACGGTACCTGTTAACCAAGACGAGTTTCCTGAGCTCGCTTTTGTGAAAACCACCGTGACCATGGTGATCTTAGTCATGGCAGACCATGTCCCTCTGTCCTGGTCCTTCATCCACACTAAAGACTTATAATCAAGTGCTTGTCAGATCATCGGACTGTGACTGGAACCGCCTCTCCTCCTCACGCACCTTTCTGAGGACTGAAATGAGGGGGAGCTGCAATTTTTTGTAACTTTTCAAAAAGCGAAAAGTCTGACAATAATGACTAGCCAGATACGACAAGGTGAAACTCAGCTTCTTAAGCCACTATTTTTCAACTCAAACATAGAGTTGTGGTTGTGGTGCACAGTTTTAATTTTACAGTGAAGAAGAGAGAGAATGTTTTTGAATTAACTTGTTTGTACGACATCTACGACAAGGCGAGTGTTTAAGCACCACATTGTCACTCCCAACTTGTCAAATACCCCCGCTTGGTTTGTGCCCCAAGGTATTGGACACTGGCACACGGGTATCCCTCCTGCATTACTGTTGGACGTGTCAGGGATGGCGTGTCAATATACACTCTAACTTATTTATTTATTATTACTACTAACACAGTGTCCTTTCAAAATAAACTTCCGTTTTCACAGGAAGTTAGGTTTAGGAAATACAGCCACCTTAGGGTTAGGAAGCAGTCGTGGTTGGCGTAAAATCTGGACTTAATTCCCATAAAAAGTCATAAATGTGACAAAATACCTCAAAATTGAGTCTTGAAAATGAAAATCTCAGTTATCAAATTAAATATACATGCTGTAGCTTTGAGTTAGATCTTTTAAGTTTGACTCCCCAAGTTTAAAACAAAAGTTTTAACTCGTAATATGGCTTTGTGTGATAACTAATAATAAATTTGACTTAATATCTTATCATTTTGGCTTCCTAAGTCAATATTTTGACTCTATTTTAACATCAATTTGGACAAAGTTCCTGTTTAAAGTTATAAATGTGACAACGTATTTCAAAACCTTAAAAAAGCCTTAAAGATTGAAATCTTATTTTTCTGAAATTTTTACACTTCATAAAGTCATCCAGTGGGCCAGACTGGACCCTTTGGCTGGCAGGTTCTGGACCTCGAACCATATATTATATTATAACCCATCCACCACCCCTTCCACCTGCCCTTAGCCTACTCTCATAGTCTTAATACTACTTCACACTTCGCTCTGACCATCGAGTAATGCAGCGGGTAGGTTTACACTGAGTTGAAAGTTGCATATAAATGCATTTTGGGGGGTTGTTAGGAGATGATGTCATATCCTGTACAGATTGTAAAACCCCCTGAGGCAGATTTGTGATTTTGGGCTATACAAATAAAACTGACTTGACTTGATCTCTGTGGGTCAGTATCTGATGCCAAGGGGCACTGATTCAACGGCGGTATTTTGAGTTGGGAGTGCGAACGGTTGGTTTACACACTCAGCAGCCAGCCTTCTTTGAAAGGAGCGAGACACAGTAATGGTTTAAATATCATGGGCACGGCGGTGCATATTTTCAGTCTCTCCTGGGAGGCATTCCTAATGCTGGACTGGTTTGCATACACAAAAAGTGACAGAATAAGCTGTGTAAAGAATAAAAAACAAGCTTGAGGGAAGTTGAAACCTTGCTTACTTTCTCACCTCAGCACACCTGGCCAGTCGCTGCATGAAGTGGCCATGCTTGCTGGATTGCGGGGTTCAGAAAGGTGCAGAAATTCCGATGTCAGGAAGGTGTGGGGCGGGGAGGATTCAGGCATTGTTGGACCAAGTGACAAGCACTTCTGTTGGCGGATGCTGGCACCTTAACCCGCCGTGTGTCCCACTCTACCAAATGCTGGCTTTGGGGCGCAATTTTGAAGTTTGTAGAACCAAAGAAAAGAAAGATATTTAGCCATTTCCTACTGTTTAGGTGTTTTAATGTAGCTGGAGATGGAAGAGTGAACGCAGTTTTTTTCACACATGAATAGTGTTATCAAAAGCAAAGCAGTCCAATTCATTACTTTGTATTCATGTCATAAATATACAAATGTCAATTAGTATTCTGCATGAGAAATGATGCACAGCAACAACAATTCTGTGACAATAATCATCAGCTTATAGTGATCAATTTAACCCGGACAGACATGATCCATATAAGCGATTTCCACTGTAAAGCTTAATGTAGTGTATAAGCGATGTAAGTATGTGAGTACATATTGTACATCTAGCTGGAGGATCAAGTGATTGTAACCCTCAGATGTGTTTAGGTCTTTTACAAACCGCAGGGACTTTTCGTCCAGACGAGGCCCAGTGCCACTGGAGGCCTCTGTAAAGAGGGACTATAGCTACACGCTATTAATGTTAGCCACACTCCCCAACAAAACAAGGAACAAAAAGCTACACAACACCCTACTCACTCCTTTAACCAAAGTCACGCCAGCAAGGGTGCAGCGCAATAAATTAACGTCTGATTAAAAATGGCCGTCTCGCCCGCCAAATTGTCATCAAGTGGCACCATTGATACGGGCAACAAAACCGGGCACATCACCAATCACCCGCTCAATGAGAAAAGGAAGGAGCTAAAAACAACATTCTTGAGCAGGTCGGTCTTTCATGAGCTGGATGGGGGGGGGGGGGGCTGCTAAGGTTCTGGGGTATGTAAAGCGGGGTACACAGGACCCCACAAAGGGGGGAGAGAAGGAAGGGCCACCCTGACAGCCTTGGAGGTGCAGGTTTTTTTTTTTTTTTTGACGGGTGTGGGGGTACTAGAGGGATGGAAGGCAGAAGCTGGGAGGGGGTGTTCCCCTCTTCAAAGCCTTTCCGCTGGTTCTGGGGCCCTGTGGATGGAGAATGTAAGTGGGGGGTGTGGTGAAGGGGTGAGGGTGGGTGAGAGTAAAGGAGAGAAAGGGAGAATTAGGGAGCCCTCTCTTTGTCTGCTGGCATCAGGGGGGTCGGTTAGACACTGAACGCCTCGGGAAGATTAACCAGCCAGGCCCGGTCGGAAGCTGAAGGGTAGGTGGGTGGGTGGGTGGGGTGCGGGGGGGGATAATGGGAGCCTGCTTTGTTTCTGGTCCACGATAGGATGCTGGAGAGGAGAGATGGAATGTAAGAAATGGAGATTGATTGATCGGTACAGTGGATAGCGATGCAGGGAAGGAGGGAGAGAGGAGGGGAGGGAGGGAGGATGTCAGCGCTAAGCCGCGGGTCGTTCCCAGATTCTCATGCGGCGAGAGAAAGGGATCACCAGTCGGCAGTTTGAATTTTTTGAAATATGGAGGAAATAAGGCGCACAGGAGCTGAATGGTGGGAGTGAACGAGAGTGAAAACTGACAGAAGTGAAAAAGAGAAATGGGCTGGGCTGTTAAGGTAGAGAGGAAAGAATGGGGGAGGAAAGTTCGGGGGGGGGGCTTCCTCAATATGGATTAGTGCAGCTCCACAGTTGGGAGAGGGAGGACGGGATGAGAAGGAAAAGGAGGGAGGAGAGGATGAAAGTTGGGGTGGGAGAGGAGGGTGAGAATGAAGAATTGCCATTCGCTTCACTCACTTCACTACACAGGAACAAAGCATGATGGGAGGTACTTGACATAACACTCTTCCAGGCCATGTTGGTGTGTGTGTGTGTGTGTGTGTGTGTGTGTGTGTGTGTGTGTGTGTGGTGTCCAGTATCTCAAGGGAAGGCACTGGCATTTGTATATCATTAGTATTTCTGTTGATTTTTAGGGATTTTCTTTGAAGATATTTGGAGAAAAGGCACATATTCTGTACACTAAAATACATTATGGTATGTTGGTTATCTTGGTTATCTAAATGGCTGTCAGAAAACTTTTTACTGTCATAGATTACTATAAATGTGTATCCACATATTTGAGCGTCAAATAATAGAGATATTAAAGATATTTAAGTAATAAGAAAGATGCTACAGGTGGTTTACAAGTGTTTAAGATCAGCTAAAAGTGACGAAATTGTTACACAGAGACACGATTCTTTAAAAGAAGAAATACATTTCTCATACGTCTGCCTCGGGCTGGGCAATATGGTTTATAAATAATATCTCAATATTTTTAGTATATCGCAATACACGATATATCGGCTCTATAACCAATAAATTATTGAGAATTATTAAATTTTGACAGATCATTTCTATTTGAACCAGCGCAGCTTTTTGGTTTAGCGGAACCAAAAACCCAGAAAACTCACATACTGATTACATGCATTATAAATCTTCTCATGTGATGCTACTCAGCCAATCAAATCTGTGCATTCCAATAAGGAGCAATTCCAAATGAGGAGCACTAATCTACTCGCCAACAGTGTTTTTGAAATGACCTCTTAATGTCTCTCTGTTGTGTCTTTGTAATTCAAAGACATGCTAAGATGTATGCAACAGCTGAGAGCAGAGAAGCTGCAGCGGCAGCGTCTCTGCCTGCAGCTGATGACCTGAGGCAGAGTTTCAGAGACGTCATTAAGCCTTCATTAATTACAGGGATGATTAAGATTATCTCCACAGGTGAAAGCCCACCAGGGACACAGTTCCCCTAGGAACCATCATTACTCAGTCTGCTGCAGGTAAAAATTGCTTCAACTCTTTTATCTTGTAAAGTGTGGATAAAAATATCAGTGCGACATCACAATCTGATTTAAAAATCACCTTAACTGAGAAACACAGCGGTATCCGTGTGTGCAGAGTCAGTGTGTGCTGTGAAAGTGTCTTTATTGATGGTGTGCAATGAGCTGTGCGACACCCTTTCTATCTGTGCTTGGCTTCAAACAAACAAAGAGGTAGACGCATCATTTTAGCGCAACGACCTGTCAGAAAATGTCATTTTCTGCTACAGCTTGTCCAACAGCGGTCCCACTGAGCAGCAGCGTTGCTGCCGGACGCCCCCGAGCTACTGTCAATAGAAGCAATTTAAGCTGATGAAAACCCATTTTGTTGGCATCGGATATCGGATCGGTTAAAAGGCCTGTTTCTATCTGAAAATTTCACTTTTCACTCCTGTTCCCTTGTTTTTCCCTGTCCATATTTACTGTGTGTGTGTGTGTGTGTGTGTGTGTGTGTGTGTGTGTGTGTGTGTGTGTGTGTGTGTGTATGAAGATGCTGAAAGCTTCGATTTGGACCTGTCACACTGAAGGTTGAGCAGGAGGGGAGAGAGGAGAGGCAGAGGCATTGTGGATGGATTATACCAGAACCAAACGTGGACCCTCTCTCTCTCTCACACACACACACACACACAAACACACATACACACACACACACACACACACACACACACACACACACACACACACACACAGCAGCTCCCTGCAGGTACAGTACCCCGCCCCCTCTCATCCCTCTCACCCCTCCCCTCTGATCAATGGAGCTGAAACAAGGAGGCCAGGAGGGGCCTCTGGTTCCCACATCAGACCCCACTGTAGCTATTCTCTTCTCAGCACCCCCCGACCCCCTCCACCAAAGACCTTTACTGTACCCCTAAACCTGTTGTTATAAACATGATCACATGCTACATGACAACGGCTATAAAAAAAAATAAAAAAACAACATGAATGCATGCACTAGCATGTCTAACCAGAGGCAAATCTAACCTGTAAGTGTTTAACTTTCCCAGCACACATTTTGATATTAATGCTGATTCGGCATGGAGGTGTTGTAAAATAGACAGTTATCGCATTGAAAGCTAAAAAAAATTAGTCAATTAATTAGTTTTTTAATTGCTAGAAAATTAATCAACAGGTTGAAAACTGCCAAATATCTGCTTGTTCCAGCATCTTAAATGTAAGGATCTTCTCTGTTTTATATGAATTCATTTGATTATATTCTAGTTTTTGACGGTTGGTCAGGCAAAACAAGCATCTTGGAGACATCAAAATGCTAGTTTATGACTCAACAATGTGAAAAAAAAATTGCTGGACTAACCGATTAGAAGCATATGTATAAAAAAAGATCTTTTAAATATTTGCTCATCTGCATTCATCAAGGCTGTACAACAACAACTCAGTAAGTTATTCAGCGTGCTCTACAGAGATGTGACAGAACGTGTCATCGCTGACGACATAATGTTCCTGAACAACTCAGTGACAGCACTGTTGTCGCTTTCAAATCAACTTGAATAACAGCACGTAAACACAAAGCGCGTGCATGCCAGTACATAGAAACATGCACACAATTGGAGATACTGTAGTAACCCCACTGTTAACACAACACGCACACCAGCAACAAGTAATTAAGAAGGCATGTGAAAGGCACAATAATCCCTCCACCTTCAGCCATTAACAGACAGAAGGAGTAGGAGAAGAAAAGGAGGAAAAGGAGACCCTTGCACTAAAGGAGGAGGCCTTTGAACTTTTGCAACAAGCCCTTTCCCCTAAACAAAAACACAAAATCTTCCCCTTATCTCCTTTCTCTCTCCTGGTCTTTTTTTCTTCCTCCTGCTCTCTTGTTTCTTTCCTCTGTAAAGTCAGTGGTCCGACTCTCTCAAAGGAGCCCGGAGCCCCCGGCCTGCTCCTATTGGTTCCTCCCTGCTCTCCCACACTGAGTGCCCATGGCTCCTGAAGTGATGCTCTTTGTGTGGGGTTCAGGGGTCGTGCCTATTAGCGTGAAGAAAGCCCTGCTGGGTCTTATCCCGACCCGGAGGAGGACGCAGGGCTCTTCACCCCGACGTTGGCCCGGCCAGCCCCCTCCCCCGGACGGGACACTTTCATCCTTTGTCAGGAGGTCAATGAGCGGACCCCCAGAGGGGAAGGAGGGCCCCCACCAATAATGATATGCATGACAGTCATTGTATGACCCCCATGGGGGGGTCATGGTTGGTTGAGGTGGGTGGGACGAGGGAGGGGAGGATTGGCTGCGTAACTAAGGATGGTTATCTTATCCAGAAGTAACTGAGTTACAGAATGATGGGGATGAGGGGGAGAGAGCTCCAGTGGATCGTGACCATGATCCTGATCCATGATCATATGTGGCATGAACTATGTGGGACAACATAAAACATTTTCACATAGGTTTGTGCTTTCATCAAGGTCAAATATCAGAGTAAAATATTACAGTTCTGTCAGCTTATCTATTTCAAATAGGCATTCCTCAACCCCCCCCCCCCCCCCACACACACACACACACACACACTCACACTCATCTTAACCCCTAACCTCAACCCTAGCCTTCGCTTGAGAGATGGATTTGATTTGGTTCACTTCACTCCCTGCAAAAAATGTCAGCAATTCGCCTTGATATGCAAATCAGAAGTTACATAACAATCTCATCATTAGCAGAAAATGCCCAGACCTCAACAGAATGAATATATAGCTTAAACTGCCTTCGAAATACTCCCATCTGAGACTGAATGCAGACCAACTGAAAATCCAAATTTTATTTTAAATGACCATTAAATTCATATTTAATATAAAAAGGACTATTTTCTCAATCAGCTCATTTTTAATGAGCAATGGGGTCATACATGGACTCACTGTTTACTGTCATAGTTGGTTATTTTACACAACACAGTATTTGACAGTTGTCTCCTCACTGGTAGAAATGGGCTGGGATCTGTTTGAAAACAGTGACGTCACACATCTGTGCACCAATCACTCATTTTCAGGTTCATACTTATATTTTGTGGTTCTACTAGAACATGTTTACATGATGTAATATTAAAAAAACTCTTTATTTTCCTCATACTGTCTGTGAATATTCCTGTATTAACCCTCTGTCTGAAACACTTCGTTTTAGCTCTTTTCAAGGGAAGTGCACTGCACTATTTGGGGGCGGCAGTAGCGGCAGTAACTCAGTCTGTAGGGAGTTGGCTTGGGAACCGGAGGGTCACCAGTTCAAGTCCCGACATGGACCAAGAACTGAGTGTGAACTGGTAGCTGGAGAGGTGCCAGTTTACCTCTTGGGCACTGCCGAGGTGCCCCTGAGCAAGGCACCAAACCCCCAACTGCTCGGGGTGCCCTCACTCTGACATCTCTCCATTAATGCATGCATATGGGTCCTGCATGTACTGTGTATAAGCTACAACAGAGTGTAAAAATTGAATTTCCCCTAGTGGGACTAATAAAGGTTGATCTTCTTCTTCTTAGGGCAAGGGTCCATGTTAGGGTCAATGTTTACTTCCTGTCAGCTGAGGTCATTCACATACACAAGAACCGGAAATAAACTGGACTAAAAAAGCTTTCCGATCCACAGTGTGCGTGAGCTGTACTCCCTGCTTCCTGTTTAGGGAATGTCCGTTACCGAAACTTCCCTTGACATTGAGAACAGAATTAGAATCTGAATTAATGGTTGGATATCAATAACATAACATGCTCAGTGCAGCGGCTAACATTAGCGGATAGCATAGCGTTATGCCGGCCTACCTTGTCAACTGTGGTGAAGTGAAGAGCCGGGTAACACTTAATTTTACAGGTCCACAAAATTCATGGTAATCAGGTAATAATTAGCAAGTAACCTATTAATTACCGCCAAATTACCCCAATATTTACCTTCAAATCTCTCAAAATGACTAAACATTATTTAATAAGTATTTGCTAAAATAGCATATAATGGTTAAAATAGGGTCCTTAGGTTTGAGAAGCAGCTGTGGGCTGATCTTCATTCAAGGCGGAAAACCAAAAATGATAGAAGACAAATCTCACCCAATAAGTTATTATGTTAATTATCATCTATTCATCAGCAGACAAGGAAATAAAGCAGATCAATTAACTCTGTATTCTTATCCTGTAAATGTATTAAACCATTTACCAGCTATCAAGGAACAGCAGAACATATTTATTAAATAATATTTAATATTTTTTGATCAATTTTAAGGTAAATATTGGGGTAATATGGAAGTAATTCAAAAGAAAATTAGTAATAATCATTTAAATGGGCTTCTTGCTAATTTACATCTAATTACCATGAAGTTTGTAGAACTGTAAAATGAAGTGTTATCGAGGGCCGTTGTTCAGTTCTTCCCTACACAGTCCTCAGTTCCCTCTGAACTGAGCATTTCTACTTCCTGCTTGGACTCTAACTTAACACGGATCAATACCCTGTTCAGTCCACTTTGCAGGGAAATACTAGGCGATCGTAACGCACCTCGGCATACATTTATAATGTTTACGCCTGACGGCTTTTCAAATGCAGTTTCTGAATACAGGCTGCGTGCATTTCTCTGTGGTTTGAACGTTTTGATACTTTCACAGTATTTATATCGTGCTTCAACCTGTTTTATAATATAAAAGACATGAAAATGTCAACTTTTACAAATTTAAGTCAAGAATATTAATCGGTAACACTTCTGTTACAGGTCTGCAAATTTCATGGTAATTAGGTGATAATTAGTAAGTAACCTATCTGAAATTTCTTTGGAATTACTGCCAAATTACCCCACTATTTACCTAAAAATTTATCAAAAATTATTTTATTATAAACCTTATTTAATAATTATATCCCCCTATTTCCCAATAGCTGATAATTTATTTAATACATACAAAGGTAATTGAGATGCTTTATTTCTATGTCTGCTGACAAGTAGATGATAATTAGCAAATAACTTCTTTTAAATTTCTTTAAAAACTCCCTGAATCATTATATTAGCTATTTGTGTAGACAATAAGTCACAACGGTGAGATTTGCTCCTGATCACAGTGTCTTCTGTTAGTTGGTTTTGCTCCTCTGATGAAGAGCAGCCGCTTCTCAAACCTAAGGGCCCTATTTCAACAATTATGTTATTTTAACATATAATTACTATATCATGTTTATAATAAAGTCATTATGAGGTAAATATTGGGGTAATTTGGCAGTACTTCCAGAGAATTTCAAATCGGTTACTTGCTAATTATCACCTAATTACTATGAAATTTGTGGACCTGTAAAATGAAGTGTTACCTATTAATGTTACAGAGAAATATAAAAGATTGGAGACCACTAACATCCTATTAATTATTGGTGTTTTACCTGAAGTGGCAGGGCTCTATTCAAAAAAGATGATGTCATATTTCTGTGCACTAATCATCACTGATGACAGTCTTGAGGTTGTTTGCTTGTGTTGCCATGGAGACCACTTCATCAGGCCTGTGTGGGTGTTGAGATTTGATTAATTTTCAAGCATTTAACTCTTAATAACAAATAATTAAGGATGTTTTTTTAATACTTTAATACGGATTTATTAATTTAGGTTATTTGAAGTACATTTTTTACTCCAATGCCAGAATGTTATAATAAAAAAAAAGACATTTTAACAGCAGAAAACAGACACACGGGCTAAAGAGTGAAGAAGCCCACATACAGCGAGTGTGTGGGCGGGGTTGAAGCAGTGCATTACATACTGTGGGGAGTAGGATACACTTACAGTACAGACATCAATATGTCTGTGCGGAATACAGTACGGCTGCAGCTGCAGAGGAAAGTGAGCATTCAGTGGTCAAGTTTACCACGGTGAGGAAAACATAATGAATAGAAGAAGATGCAGAAAATCAATTGTGAGCACTGAAGGATCTACAATCCCGAGGCTGAAATATCCATCGAGGGCTAAAGTGCACAGTGTTCCTTATTGATTCAGGAATATGTCATAACATCATGTTCAGAAGCTAGAGCCAGACAGTCCTGATCTATTATTAATGTCCCGAGCAGTCCTTTACGGTCGGTTCATTAGACATGAAAACTCCAGCATGGAGAAGGTGCAACATTCCTCAGTGCACTTTATCTCTCTAATGAGTCCGTCTTCATCCAGAAAATTAAAAAAAAAAAAAACATGATTAACATAGAAAGAGAGCTATTCTTGAGAACAAACGCTGGAGATTTAATTAAAAATCCACACTTTTGTGAAATGGTCATAATTGTGTCACAACAGCACAATGGTGTCAGTCAAGAGTGGAAGTGGAGGGTAGAATTGGAGGAACAAAAGCACATTCAATTGTAATTTCCCATAAATGTGTCACATAATTAGCTGCGTCTAGACATAATTCAAGAAATAACTAATTTAAATGTAATAGTGAATTAGGGTTAAATTATACAATTAAAATTAAATACTATTTAAATACATTTCATGAAGCTTCCCCTTGGGTTCCTGCAAGATCAGATCTCTCTCCTTTACAGACACTCAGTTCTAAGCTAGACTTGTGCTGACTGGTGACTGGATCGTATATCAACGACTGAAGGGATGATTCCTCCTACACAGATTTAACTACCTTACTACCAGAACTAAGACATAAAATCTGAGATCTATGGTACATTTAGAGATGTTTCTGGTGGAACAGCATGTCCGCCTGCTGAGCTGTTAATCAGCGAAGTGAACTTTAAATCCTTAATTACAAACATTTTCCATGAATTTGACACCCTGCAAATCTCTGTTCTCCGTATGCTGCTCACTAACACTTTGCTCTGTGCTCCACGAGAGCGGTTAAAGTTAAGGATATGATTCAGATTGTGATATTAAAGATAATAATGTAAAACAGTGTGATGCTGTGATATTGTTACAACAAGCACAAACAGACCTTTAAAAGGGAGCTGTTGTTTGAATTAAGGGGACATTGCTATCAATGGTTTCTTTATGTTTAAATGTTTTAAATGAAATGTTCAACATTTTTTTTAAATTAAGACACTGAGACTAAGTTGTCCATGCTGGCATTTAACTGCTGTGACGTAACTACATGTCACTTCCTCCTACTCTCGCTGCCCCCTGGCAATCAGATCACCATGATTGGACAATATGAAAATAGACACGATCGTCCAAAGGCGATCTCAAAAACAGAATTATGTTTTTGACTTTGCAACAAATGCAGTTTTAATATGTTTTAGATTTTATCTTAGAGATCTGAAGGAAGTCTCTATGATGACATTGGCATCGAGATCTTAGATGTTCACTCATTTGTCTGCAGCCAGAGAAATTGTTAGTGGACTAACACTGATACGATTTTGTTGACTTATATATATATATATATATATATATATATATATATATATATATATATATATATATATATATATATATATATATTACTTATATATTGTTTTATTTATTTGTATTAATACTCTTAAAATCTATGCTTCTTGTTTATTGCACTATCCACTTTGCTGCTGTAACATGTAAATTTCTCCACTGTGGGACTAATAAAGGAATATCTTATCTTATCTTATCTTATTGATGAGTTAATTCAATCGACAGATTTGTAAAATATGTATGTACGGTGTACATATAGTGTAGTACACACAGCATTTTTAGCTTTATAAAAACGTACTGTATTGAGCAGTAATGTATGCAAACATATACAGACAACATACTGTACGATTTACAGTATCTATTCATCAGCATGAACCTTTCTTCCTTTGTCTATCTACAGTTCCCATTTATCAGATATTAGACTACATTGAGCTATCTAATATGATAATATAAGCTATATTTCCAAAAGTATTAGAAACCTCTGAAGACTGGAATTAATATTTCACTCACTCCACCATCCCAGTAAATATGTGCTTCATATAGCTAAAGTTTTTCAGCTGGGCATGTGGCAACTGTTGGATAATGTAAGAGCTTGTCCTATTATAAATAAAGTGAGTTTATATTTATTTAATTTAGTTTGCTAATAGCTCAATAATGTAATGAACTGGGACCTGGTTTGGTACTTAATTACAGATGGAACAGGTAACAGATGGATCTTTTGCAGGTTTATTTTGTTTCCATGTAATGTAACAGCGGCTGCCTCTCTCATTCAGCAGCCTTGTTATGTTCGTTTAACGTTACATTACGTCGTCTCTCATCGTCTCGTCATCTACCGCTCTTCTCTTCGTCACTGCGGACAGCCGGCAGCTGCCGCACCTCGATGTCTGGCCACATATCCGTGTTGTTCTTGTCCGTCGGTCACTTCAGGTGTGTCTGAAAACTTTCCTGCTACGAGAGTTGAGAGACGGAGACAGCGCATCCTCATTCGCAACAGAACAGGATGTCCGGCCTTGTTTGTTAGCGACCTCAGTCCGTGCCATTCACATCAAAATCGACCCTGGCCCAACCCTGGTCTGCCCCACCTCTCGATCTGGGTCCTAAAGGCGAGTCAATCAACGTGGGTTAACCATTTCATACACACAATCAACCTTGGTTGAGTTGGTGTGAAAGGAGTATTAAAGGCCTCCTACAGCCAAACAGCATCTCGCCAGCTCATATTTTGCCACCAGAATATTGATTCACTCTGGTCAGATAAATAACAGACTAATCAGCAAAGTTAGAGGAGAACTTAGACAATGACGTGACTCAGAGCCTCTCAAATTTCATCACTTTTCTCTCTATTTTTGGAGGAAGGCCCACACATATTCACAGCATGTTTTTCAGATAGAAAATCAACACTATTACATGTGCAAAAGATGACAAAACGTAAACATTTTTTTGTCTCCAGGCCATTATAGGCAAAACAGACCAATTTAGGGACTTAAATAAACGACAGCTACTGACACTACCTCTTGAAAAGCCTGGCTTTAAGAGCATTCAAAGACTAACATGCAAATACTTTCTGTGGTTTTATCCTTTGAATATAGTAGGGTCGGGGGTTAGGGTTAGCATTACGGTTAGGGCATTCAAAATTTGAAAGTTTATCGTTTTACAGACAAACAATGAGAAGTGACACTGCAAAACCTGCAGCGCTGCCCTCTCTGACATCCATCGGGAAAAAAAACTCTTTAAAAAGTACAGAAATAAATAGAAATAATAAATATAATCAGTAAGTGTGACGAGTCAGATGTGCAGCAGTGTTGCAGTTACATGTTGTTTTGTATGTTTAGGTCTGAGTATGTGCCTATTTAATAGGACTCTGTACATTTAATTTGATGCATGTCAATTCAAAACGACACACACACACACACACATCTTGTAACCACACTGTGCTGCTCTCCTCTCATCCTCGTTCTGTCGTCATACCCACTGTGTGTCCGTTAGATTTTTCCCGCCGAACACACTCTTGGCTGTGTGACTGTGTTAATTAGGTGAGCAGCACACATAGGCGGTGAGAGGCAGACAGGAGACAGAAAAGTAAATATGGTCGACCCCGACGGCCACTTGACTACAACTTCTGCCAGCCAAATGATTTCCTTAAAGATTTTTTGGATGAGCGTCACGGCGACCACACTGTCCCCCTCTGTCTGTCCTTCTTGCTGCGTGTCACCCGATCAAGACAGATCCAACACCACCATCTTTGTGTGTGTGTGTGTGTGTGTGTGTGTGTGTGTGTGTGTGTGTGTGTGAGGATGAAGAGTATTAGCCAGTTCCCTGCTGCTAGAGCTGTGAGTGTGAGCTGCCAGAGGAGAGGGGGTAATTATGGGACCTGTTGTGTTGAAGGGAAGCCAGGCCACCGAGGAGGGATTAAGACCGTCAATCTCCTCTCCTCTGCTCTGCTCGGTCCTCCCTGTACCCCCTCAATCTTCATTAAACCTGTGGACTACTAAATTGATTCAGTTACATTGGTAAATAATCATTTCAACACATGCAAATGTTACTTTTAGGGCTGAA